>CM034155.1:390996646-392196646 GCA_019776745.2 Taxus chinensis
CCAACTGTAAATACCTTTCTCCTTCTGTGCACATCTGCTATTTCCTTATACTTGTCATTACTATTTTGCAGCTTCTTCCGCACTTCTTCCTGCAATTATTGTATATGTTCGGCAAATGCTTCGGCATCATTACTGACTCTGCCATCAACGGGTAGCTGTACCAAATCTAATACCCCATTTGGATTACTCCCATACACAATTGAAAATGGAGACTTTCCCGTGGATCTGTTTATGGAACTGTTATATGCAAACTCAGCTTGCGGTAATGCTAAGTCCCATTGTTTCGGCTTTTCCCCAACAATGCACCTTAACAGGTTTCCCAAACTCCTATTTACCACCTCTGTTTTCCCATCAGTCTGTGGATGATAAGCACTACTGAACTGTAGTTGAGTACCAAATTTTCTTCCATAAATTCCGCCCAGAAGTGACTTAAGAACCTTGTGTCCCTATCTGAAGTAATGGTTTTGGAACACCATGCAACGAACAACTTCTCTGAAAAACAAATCTGCTACGCCTGTTGCATCGCTTGTTTTCTTGCAAGCAATAAAATGAACCATCTTAGAAAACCTATCAACAACCACAAAAATGGAATCATTACCTCGTTGTGTTTTTGGTAATCCCAAAACAAAGTCCATACTCAGATCTGTCCACGACCCTTTAGGAACAGGCAACGGCATATACAACCATGTATTCTGTGCATGGCCTTTCGAGACTTGGAAAATTCGACATCTCTCCACATATCTTACCACATCTCTTTTCAGCTTTGGCCAATAGTATTTGTCTGCTACCAAGGCTATTGTCTTATCCTTACCAAAATGCCCAGCCAACCCTCCGCTATGCAACTCTTTCACTATATTTTCTCTCATAGACCCAACTAGAATACATAGTTGGCATCCCCTGAATAGGTAGCCATCCTGTAAAATATACTCATCGAGGACATCTCCTACATTGTCTGACAATGGACTAATTAGTCTTTCAACAATATCCTTGAAATCAGAATCAGAAGAATACAAACCCTTTATTGCTTCAAAACCCACCACCCTCATTTTCCATAGTGGTAAACAAAGCACACGCCTACTCAATGCATCTGCAACTTGATTCTGTTTTCCGGATTTATCTTTTAGAGAAAAAGTATATCCCTGCAAAAATGATACCCACTTTGCATGCCTACTATTCAACTTCTTTTGGGTATTGACATACTTCAGGGCTATATGGTCTGTAAATAACACAAACTCCTTAGGCACTAAGTAATGCCTCCAATGCCTTAATGCTTGTACAATTGCATAAAATGCCACATCATAAGTAGAGTAGTTCTTTCTTACCTCATTTAGTTTTCTCACTAAAGAAAGCTACTGGCTTTCCTCCTTGACTTAGAACAGCTCCAATACCCCACATGTGAGGCATCACAATCAACCTCGAACACTTTATCAAAATCTGGTAGTGCCAAAATGGGTGCCTCTGTCACCTTCTTCTTCAAGAATTGAAAACTATCCTCAGCTGCCTTTGTCCACAAAAACTCCCTTCCTTTTGTGCAAATCTGTGATAGGTGCTACAATACTGCTGAAATTTTTAATAAATTTTCTGTAAAGGTTGCTAGACCATGAAAGCCTCCTTACCTCTGTATATACTCCGTGGAGTAGGCCATTCAACAATTGCCTTATCTTTCCTGAGTCCATCTGTACCCACCTGCTGAAATAATAATCCCAAGAATACCAAGCTCTCTTGCATAAAATGTGGCACTTCTTCATATTTGCATAGAGTTTCTCTTTCCTTAACACTTCAAATACCAATCTTAGATGCCTCAAATTTCTTCTTTAGTTTTACTAAAGATCAAAGATCAATCAAAATAAACCACAACAAACTTACCATTATACTACTCCCGTAACACGGTGTTCATCAATCTCATAAAAGTACTAGGTGCATTGGATAACCCGAATGGCATCACCAACCACTCATATAATCCATTTCCTGTCTTGAATGCTGTTTTCCCACTCATCTCCCTCTCTGATCCGAATCTGAGTGATAACCGCTTCGAAGATCAATCTTGGTGAAATAATTAGATCCGGCAAGCACATCCATCATATCATCAAGGCGAGGTATTGGGAACCGATACTTGATTGTAATTTTATTGATCGCTCTGGCTATCCGTGCACAGTTCCATGTTCCATCCTTCTTTGGTGTTAATAAAGCTGGTGTTGCACACGGACTCATGCTCTCCCTTACGACCCCCTTTCGCACGATCTCTGCCACTTGCCTATTCAACTCTGCACGTAATGTCAGGCTCATCCTATAAGCCGCTTGATTTGGGAGTGAAGACCCTGGAATCAAATCCATGTCGTGTTGAATATCTCTTTTGGGTGGTAATCCATCTGGTAGCTCATAAGGAATAACATCTGAAAATTCTTCTATTAATTCTGATGTTTCTATTGGTATTTGAGCACTTACAAGTTCATCCTTATTTTGGCAACTAGTGCATAACAGAAACCGGTTGCCTTTGCCTCCTTCACAAATTCCTTTGGCAGAAAGCATATTTTCAGCCTTCCCCTCTTCTTTAAGAGGTATCAAAACTATTTTTGTGCCCTCCTTCCAGAAAGTATAAGTATTTTTTCCCCATCATGAATAACTTGTCTATCAAATTGCCATGGTCTTCCTAGCAGTATATGACATGCATCCATAGGAATAAACATCACAACCAAATCTCATCCTTATAACTGTTCCCAATAGAAAAGATTATTAAACATCTCTTATCAACAGTAACTTCATTACCCTTCTTAAACCATGCAATACGATAAGGGTTAGGATTCTTCTCACAATGCAGACCCAATTTATCGACATCTCATTTGAAACCATGTTCTCACAACTACCACCATCAATAATAACATTACATACCTTTCCTCCTGAAGTGCAATCTTGTTCTGAAAATATTTGTACGTAGCCATGCATCCCCCTTGACCTCCTTTCTTGGAGCAATCATGTCCTCTTGATCATCAATTTTCTCCAACATCTGGTGGAATTTCGAGGTCCTGTCATCTTCTACTTGCTCAGCTTCACAAGATTTACTCTTGGAGCATCTCCTTTGCCTTTTGTCATGTGTATAATTATGTGGGCATTCAAAAGCCCGATGCCCTTCTTCACCACATTTGTAACAAACAAATGGTCTTCGTGGAGCCTCCCATCCTCTATCGCCAGCATATCCTCGACCCCTAGAAAATCCTGCTGCCTCTTTGTTGATTCTGGGAAATCTTGTCTCGTGTCCTCTTGCTTTTCCCATCCACGCGATGATTCTCCCCTACCTTGGCTGAAACCAGCTCGTCCCCGAAAGGAAGATGAGGCCCCCCTATTCATTCCAGGTGATCGCCTAAAACTTGATGATTTTGTTTTTCCTTAGCCTTTAAGGCTAATTGATAGGCATCCTCCATGCTTTTAATCCTATGCATACTTATCTCATCTTGAATAGAAAATTTTAATCCCATTAACATACCTCGCAGCCATTTGTTCTTCAGTTTTCTTCATGCGTCTACACGAATGGACAACTTGTAGAACTCATCTGTGTATTCTTGCACCGTTTGTAAGTTCTGTCTGAGATTATGAAACCTCCTGTAAAGGGTTTGTGCATAATCCACAGGTAGAAATTATCTTTTAGCTTCTTCTCCATCTGACTCCACGTCCTAATTCTTTCTTTCCCCTTCTTGACCGCCCTTTCTGTAGTGATCCCACCATACTAGCATGACCTTTCAATTTCGTGCATGCAAAATTTTTAACCTTCTTTTCTTCTGACATAGCCTTCCACTCAAAAAAAATTTCCCATGCTATTCAAAAACCAGTCTATCAGCTCCTCTGGTTTTAGACTACCACCATACTCTGAAACATCAACTCTTATCCCATCATTCTTTCCTTCTAATGCTCGAAGCATCCTTTCTTCAAAAGCTAATGGTGGTGCCTTGCGTGTCTCCTCTTCACAACTTATTCTTCATCTGTGTCATCTCCACGCTTGATTTCCTCTTTGGGTTATCATTTGTAGCACCAAGCAACTTGTCTCCTTGATCTTGCATATTTCTATTGTCATTTGGGCATACTGCCTCCCTCTTCTCTCCTCTTCGCCATTTTTTTTTTTTAAATACTTCGAACCAGCTCTGATACCAGATAATGTAGCCAAATTAAGAACAAACAGATATATGCTGCAAATATTATGAACTCCAAAAGAAAATAGATCTCCTTCTTTGTTATCAAATAATGAATTACAATGTTTCCTAAATAGGAAAACAACTCCCAACTCGAGTTGCCAAGTAAACTCTAGCTAACTCTGACTAAATCTACTACTCTAGGTGGCGGAAATTACTATTTTTAGCAGTTTACTAGAACCTGCTGCTATTCTTAGTAAGTTCGCATGCTTATTCCTGGGCACAAAAATTTCCATGCATCTTCTACATCCCTAAATTAGAGGAATTTCCAACTTTCTAACTCATAATGCAATTATTAATAGACTAAAATTAACTAATGCTCAAAAATAGAAAAAAACTGAACTATAACTTAAATCCTAATTTTTCGGCCTCAAGATGGCGGATTTAGGGCCCGAAAAACGTGTCAATAACTTGCCCCAACAAGTATGGGGTATTTTTCCGCTGCGTTCGTCTCATCGAAACACGTGGTTTAAAAAAAAAAAACGGACTCAAACGGACACCCGGAACTCAAGTTATGACCTTGTCAAGTTCCTGCCAATTCTGGCGCGTCAATTCATCTATTAATATTTCCAAGTACCTTGTGCAATGATGTCTATGTGTTCAGTCACAGTGATAGATTAAACATAATAAGACAATATTGAAGAGCAATGATATCAAAAAGAAGTTACAACAAGGTAACCGTTCAAGCTAATTGTCTTATCCTTAAATGCCCAACAGAGTCCGTAGTATGACATAGAGTCAAAATAATAATAACCAAAAAACATTAGCAATCATGATGTCTATAACATTTATTGTACGTTAACTAGAATACAACAACAAGGTTTTGACATTATAATCAATTCGAAATTGGTAACACAGTTCATTCAATGTTGAAGAGAAGTGGGCATTACATCCCCCTCCCCTTAGATTTGAATTCCTCCCAAAATTCACGGAGAAGCCGGTGTTTAGATAAAAGAGGTAAGAAATAATGCAAAAGAAATAGGATCACACCCTTATTTTGGAATTTTATTTGCTTCAAACAATTATGGGTCTACAGAACCCAAGTTAAGTCCAATGTAATTTAAAAACAAGAAGGGAGATGGAAAGGGGTGATTCCTAATCTTTCTTCAAGTAAGGTTGCAAGAATTTAATCCTACAGAGTAAATCTACATGATCAACCAATATAAAACACATATTATCAAAATAGGAAATAGTCAAAAGAATGTCAAGAATAACCACCAAAGTAGAAGAATAACATGGAGAATTTCGTGAACTCGATATGACTATATATTTTTCCATGGATACAACATACACCATTAACAAAAGTTAAGGCTTCCACTAAGGTTACGTTAGGCTTCAAAGTTTGTTATTTCAACAAGGAATGATGAATCAATAATGAGCACCAATTTTTACGAGAAACATGTCTACTCAGAGGTTTCATAATTTTGAGATCACAAAAGATGAGGTTAATAAAAAAGGAAGGACACCTAAATCAATAAAAAATTTACAATCAAGAAAACTACTCGTGGGAAGAACTTCTATAACTCGAGAGGGTAACATTAGATTTTAATGGAAATTCTAAGCAAAATCATGACCAGAAGGTTTTCTATAGCCTGATTTTACACTTAAATTGAATGCACAACACTAACCTAATTTAGAAAACGTCAATCATTAAGAAAAATATTTACACTAGAAACTAACATATCAATACAAGAAGCACCACTATCTATAACACAATGGGATTCATTTATCTTAAATCCTGACCAAGCTCAAAATAACCATTAAGAGATCACATGCATAAATTGTAATACTAACGAGAACTCAAGGGAACTAGAGAGAAGAACAAGTAACAAGAGGGGTCTAACTACAATCCAAAGGTGTATCATACCAAGAGAGCGAGTAAACAGTTACGGAAACAACTTGCACTTTCCTTCCCAATGGTAAAAGGGGCAAAAAAAAAACAACAAGGTGTCACAAGAACAGAAAAGAAAGGATGACTTCCCAAAGTTATGTCATATCCTTAACATATGTTTCCTTTAAATTTCAATAACCTAGGTCACCAAAGACTAAATCCACACACAAGGGAGTTACTTTTTTAAAAAAAAAAGAAAAAGAAAAAAAAAGATAAGACCTAATCCAAAAAAAGCACAAATCATACTCATGAAGTTATGAGAAATCAAGGGTATGATGAACCAAATCCTACAAGGGAAAACAACATATGCCTATGAACAAAGGAGTACTACGCAATTAGAACACATCACTATCAACAAGGTGCTTTCACAGTTCTGGGTAAGCGACAAATAAGGGTTAAATTTATACATTGCACTCAATACACATATATTTCACTCATTCAATAACCAAATAATAAGTCAAAATGTACTACTTTACTTGCTAAGCACTCTTCTTACAATTTTTCCTTATGGCATCACATATTTGTGTCATTAAAGAGCACCACTAATCTAATCTGTCCCTATTTGTTTAAAATATTTCTCAATCCACATAGTTTGAAGTTTTCTCTGTCTCCCTGTATTGATGCATGAAGGCCTTCTCATTCATTTCGTTTCCATGGTAAATCCTTTCCTTTGTTTGAGGATCACATTGAGTCTAGATACTATTTACCATTTTTCTATCCATGAGAAAGAATTTGTAATTTGGGTGTGAATTCAGGTTTTCCCCTTCCTTCTATTTTTCCACAATCATGTTTTCCCTATCAAAATTTTCCCAAACATCCGTGAAAACATGGTGATTTCTTATTGAATGCGGCCCGACGGGTATTTTTGGTGAAACTTGTCACTTTCAACACATTTGTAAAATATAACCAAATTAGCCCCGTGGCCCCAATAGTATCTAATTATTTTTTCAAAAACATGAAGTGACAGGGAAAAATTACTTTTGATCCTGAAGATGAACATGTAGCCATTTTTTTAAAAAGAAAGAAGGCAAAGGGGAGTAACAAATCGTCGGAACTTTTAGCCTAATTCCTTTTTTCAAAAAACATGAAGTGATCAGGGAAAAATTGAGCAGTAGCAGAGGGTTTACTGTATCAAATTTAGCCCAAAAAACCGTGAGGGATAAACATAGAGCTGGGAATTGAGAAAATAGGATACGGTACTATTTGAGACGGTGAAAGTCACTTCAACAAGTTTTTGGCAAAACCAAGATTTTAGCCCCGAGCTGATTTTCTAAAATTGACGAAAAAAGGGACGAAAATTGTCTGATGGATTACATTTGATCCTGAGATGAACATGTAGCCATTTTTTCAAGTTTGAGAGGCAGATCGTCGGAACATTTTTAGGAATTATTCCTTTTTGTGAAAAAGGAGCAAATTTATAAATTGACCCGCAACCCCATAGGGGACAGAGTGATGTCACATGTTTGAGTCAGTATTTGAAAAGTCAAAGACGTGAAGTGGGTCGGTGGAGAACTTTGGAGTTGTTAAGCTCCGTTTTCAAATGATGTAAAGGTATAAAAGTGATTTGTCACTTCAACGGGGCCCACATCAAAATTGGGAAGAGGAGAGGAGGGTCATTGGAACATTTTGAAGTTTTTTGGCCCATTTCAACTCAAATATTTTCCACATGGAAGGTCTATGCTTATTTAGGATTTGCCTCTTGGGTTTTTTGGTTTGACCTTTGGACTTGCGCCAAAGAGACACATGGAGGTTTCCACTAGCTCCTCTCTATACTTAGACTTCTCAAGAAACTTTCCTGGGCCCATGGCATGTGGAGAGCTTGCGCTTGTTTGAAGTCTCACCTCTAAAATTCATCTTTGAAGTTGCGCCAGAGAGACACATGGAAGATTCCGTTGGCCCTGCCCATATTTAGACTTTTCAATGGTCGAGAAGGATTTCTCGGACCCTAGGCATGTGGCACCTTCCATTGGTCCTTAGACTCTTTCAACAAATTTGTCGGGCTGAGACACGTGATGAGACTGCACTTTTTTTGGGTATCCACTTATGGGAAACATATCAAAAGTGCACTGAAGAGACATGTGGAAGCTTCCGCTGGATTATTTTTATATTGACACTTGTTCAATGGCTGAGGTAACTTTCTTGAGCTCAGGGCACGTGAAAATCCTGTGCTCATTTGAGGTCCCACCTTTAAACATCATCTTTGAAGTTGCGCTGAATAAACATGTGGAAGCTTCTGTTGGGCCTTCCCATACTATGAATTTTTAGCAATCGATGTAATTCTCTAGAGTCTTGAACATGTGGAAGGCCGAAACTCATTTGGGAACCTGCCTTTGGACTTCACCTTTGCATTTATGCCAAGGAAACAAGTGGATATTTCCACTGGCTCCTTTTTGCACCCTACCAACTCATAATCACAACACACGAATGTAGGTATCCATGCGAGGGCACTCATTTCTCAAGGTGTATTCTTGATAGTGAAAAGGATTGCTTGTCAGATCTAATAGTATGGAGCCATTTGAAAATGATCAAAAAGGGGATTTTTGGCACAACAGAATAAAAGAATGATTAAGAATACTATCAAAAATTATAATATGGCATCCTAGTCATAATTAAAGGTCTGAGAAATGTTATCAGTTCATGATTTATCCACCTAGAAGCTTTGGGTTTAAATTTTTTAAACATCACTTCCATTTCTAGGATAAACTTGTAATAAGAAAAGGATTCCTCTAATATAATTCTTTTTGGGGGGAGAATTTGGGATGAGCGAGCGAGTGAATTGTATAAATGCAATGAGAATACTCTTGCAAATGGTTGGAGGTTAATTTTTATGAGAAAGTTTCAGAGAAACCATTTTTCTGAGAGGCCGTCTGAGAGACCAGTTCATTTCCCTATGTTTTTAGATTTAATCAGGTCAAGGTGGTTACAATTGTACAACCATTGATAGGATCTGAGATTGTTTAAGAAAATTTCCCTTGCTGATGAATCTAATAAACTTTGAATGACTTTGTGTTGATCATGTGCATTATTATGTTTGCTTTTATTTCAGAATCGTTTCAAATAGTTTTTCTTATTCCTATTGCAATCTTATGTTAAAATCTCTCTGAGTAACACAAGATCTCATCTGTGTGTTAGTATTTTGGAATTTGAAATTTCATTATGAGAAGAGCCTTCATCTTGTAATGAAATAAACAATTTAAAATAACTTTACTCTCACCATGTTGAGAAGAATGTTTGTAAGTATATGAGTGTATCTTAGGCATGATGAACCAAGGATTCCTTGTATTTAATTGAGTCTTTAGCACCAACGCTTGTGTTGAATTCTCGAAGAGTGTGTGAAACCATGCAATTATGGGCTTCCATTGATGCACACCTTCTGGTTGAAGGAATATCTTTGCTATTTTGAAGCATTATGTTTGTGAGTTTTCCAATTTCTATAAAGGCTCTCAAATATCTAGTATAATCTGTTCTATCTTGCTTAACTTCCCATCAATAAATTTCTCAAACAACAAGTCCTACATGAACTACCCCTGTTTGCATTGTGTATCCACAAATGAATAAACTCCACTGCCAAATTATGTAGGGACAATCAAGATTCATTTATTGTGTTTAGTAACCCGAACCTTTATATCCAAGAAACTCATCTCCACTCTCTAGTGTGACAACTTGTGAGAGTTAGATTGTGTTTTTATTGATCATATTTCCTCAAGGTTCTCATTAATATTGTGTAAAGAAGGAGCTTCTCTCGATGATTACTTCACTGATGCGGGTTTTTTTTGCAGAACTGGTCCTCTTCACTCTGGTTGATGGCAATAACCTAAAATAGTGGGGGAAGATCAATCCCCTTAGTGAGGTGCTATACATTGCTCTCCAATTCCCCGAGTGAAAAATACTTAGATGAATCCCATCCCTAGTCTAGCAAAATGACTCATATCATGGTATTTTTGTTGGCTAAGCATCCTCCGAGTTTTCGTGATGTTTCTCGGCCCCACAGCGTGGAGAATCAGTTTTGGATACCAACACTATATACCTGATGCGCGAAATTACGTTTATCTTCTCTAGGGAAGGTAAAGGAATTAAGTATTATTTCTATTTATCACATTAGTTTGGCTGTTTTCCCCTTCGTTTCCTCTATTAACCTACAAAGGTTATATCGCCAGTCAAACCATTTTCCCTTTTCCTAATGTTCTATGCGTGACCTCTCGTTAAGTGGGTTTCGAGAGTTCCAAGATCCCTCGATATTTAGAGTTGATATATTATGCCATTTTGACAGTATTGTACAGCTAGGGGATTTTATGTACGCTGCAATATTTAGATATTAAATGCGATAATGCGACGTATGAACGCATAATCACATTGGTATGTGATCCCACCTTTTATGTGGGATAATAAGGAGATAAATACCAGGTCTGCATTTGTGTTTGGTCGGCATAATGTGGGGGTGGGGTTCGTGCGAAAGTAACATAAGAGAGCGATGCACAGAACCTCGGGTAACGGTTTGTGACGCACATTAGTTAATATTTTGTAAGACTAGAAGCAACTCACACCACACTTATGGGGTAAGTCCCAAGGGATTTTCAAGGGTTTCTTACCAATCATAAATTTCAAGCATTAGTGAAACACTTTTAGTTTTGTCTCCACAAGTCCTCGCAAAAGAAATTACAACAAAAATGCATTAAAGAGGTAAATGGTTACTTTTAAATGAATTTGAGAGATTTACAATGTTGTTGTTTAGGCTCAAAAATTTTTACTTACATAATAATACATACAAAGGACTGTTTTTCTCGAATCAACACTATATTTTTCCACAAGATACCACTGACCAAGCAACAAAATGCCAAAGAAAAATTTCATTCCAAGGGCAACACAATCCCATTTGGAGAACGATCAGTAGATGTAAGCCGGTAGGAACATTACTAGGGTCTACAGCTCACCATGACATTATGCTGAATAGTGGTGAGTATGTTGGATTCATACACTTAGCCCGAGACGGGACGCTTAGGGGTGTGTGTGAGGGAAAGATACCACGGTCTCGAGCAGGTTATTTTATTTTGTCAAAGTATGAGGCTGAGGGTGCAAAAGGGTGGCTTTGGAGATTGTCTGACCCACCTGCACTTTTCAGTAGTAATCAAAGGAGCTTTCCGCGAGGGCGCCTCTTTTTGGGATGGGATCGATCTAAACCGATAAAACATACATCTCTAATCGCAGAGGTCCATTTACTCGCGCTCCTAAACCATCCTCCCACATTATGCCATTTACAATACTGTATTAACTGTCCGGGCCGACACGAATTGATATGCATGGCTATGAAGATGTTAGATATGTGATTTGATTTTCTTCCAGAGTTGCTGTATTAGAAGAAACCTGGTGTTTTAAAAAAAAAACCACATAAATAATGATGGAGACATAAATGTACTAAAAAAACCCTAATACTTTTGAGATATTCTTGTCTTGAGTTGCTCTTGAAAATAAAAGGTGAGGAATTGATTCAATAAAATTCAAGGAAAAAATTTGACTCATTTTATTCCTCTTGGAAATTATTATAATATATTTTTCAAATATACACATTAAAAATCCACTCTAAGAAAGTGTCTTTAAATATATTTGAAACTTTTTATTGTAGATGTATTAAGGCTGCTCCACTTTTTCTTTCATTTACACTTCTACAATTTGTGATTGTAACAACAACATACTTTTGATATAGCAGTCCACAACTACAATTTTTTTAATGTTATTATATGATGTTGGTGAAATTCAATTTTGAATATATAAAAAAATAAGTTCACTCAACCTTAATCATTATTCTAAATAGATTAAATCATGAGTTTGACTCTTGACTTATCTAGAACGTTGATATTTTCTCCTTAAACACTGATTCAATAATTTAATTTATAACAAATATTGTACACAAGAATTCAAAATGATATCCTTATTATTGTTCTTAGGAAAATGATCCACATGGTACTTGGGCTCTAAAATCCATGAAAAATGCTGTGAGGACATTTTTCATATATGGGCTTTCCTTTTCCTAAACCATGTTAAGTACGTTTAATATTGATCAGCCTTTACAGTTATTCTTCATCAGACCACAATCTAAAATTATTCTCACCTATTATTTGACTTACTCAAAATCTAGGTCTCTATTTCTTCAGAGAAAATTCACATAATCATTAGCATGGCTACTGTTTCACCATGTCAAATTTAGATGGTTTCATATTAAGTGGTTTCTGGTTAGAACTGCGTAAGATTTAAGGTATCCTACAAAGTGGGTAATGGGTCCCCAAACCTAAAATGTCGGCAGAACCTGTTGTACTTTTGATGCACTGTGAACAAGCACTCAAAACACTTGTGTATGATGTGAGGCAGGTAGGCCAATACATACCATTGTGTATCATCATTTGATATGCATCTTCTGTGGGATCCCCTCAGTGTTTATCAGCATTAAAAAATGGCTGGCCTCAAATGGTTTTCCAACCCCATAGGCCAACTGTTCATACTTATCATCAATCTGTCTTACTCACATACCAACACGGGATATGAAGGCCTCTAAATAAAAGAGATCATGAATCTTCTGATTGGATTCCAGAGACCCACATTCCACTAAATGAATCCTCTGCAACTCAAACACTGTTCTTGCAGTAGCTTTCTACCCAAAGAATATGGATATTCGTTTGCCACCTTTTTTTTTCGCTCTCTGATTTATCTTTTTTTCCCATCCCTTGAGAGATATACATTACATATAGACCCACATAAAGAGCTTTTCTCTTTTTGCTTCTCCTGTTCAATTCGCAGAGTCCATAGCCGCCCACATGATGAGTTTTTGTTACGGGGTCCTCCTCCTCCTCCTCCTCTTGATGCTCTGCATGTGAGGTGACAACCATGTAATGATGAAAAACAAGGCCGGTGGAAGGAATCAGAATAGTTTATGGGCCTCAGGTCACAATGTGGGACATCCAAAAATGACTCTGTGGAGGAAATCCTACACCATAAGCATGTTCTGTATGAAATATAAGACAGCACAAGGAATAAGATCTTTGAATATATATGGTGAAAATACATGTTTTATTTCTCCCAAGCATTGGTTCCTTTCTTTAAATAAAAAAGAATGTATAGAGGCCACATGCAACCAAAGTGAAAGGTCGGCCAAAATATATTTCAGGTCAATGACAAGTTAGTTTCTGTTTCTAATAACTTGTCCTATTCGCTCTGGGATTGAACAAAATCATTTTTATATAGTTCTTGTGGGCATGAGGGAAAGAAAGGTCACTTTATCTTATGTGGGTCTCTCTCTTTACATATGCTTGTGTATTCATTACTACAGTCCCATCCATCCTTTTGTCACTTTCATTTTGGCATTTCTATCAAGCTACTTTTTCCTTGAAATAGTTTCAAATCATTACATTATGTGGGCCTCACTCAGCTTATTCTTATTTTTTTAATGATATATTATTTAAGTTTGATATATTTAAATTATTTTTATGACTCTTAAATCTTCATATAATTTCCAAAAAAAAATTTAATGTATGTCTTTTATCCATTCTTTGTCACTTTCATTTTGGCATTTTTATCGAGTTACTTTTCCCTGAAATAATTTTGAATTTTTACATTATGTAGTTCTCATTTAACTTATTCTTTTTTTCAAATGATTTATCATTTTAAGTTCAATATATTTAAATGATTTTTTTTACTCCTAAATTTTCATATAATCTCCAACCTATGTTTGTTTATATATATGTCTTTTATTTTTGATAAAATATATAATTTATAATTTGTGAATTGTTGGTAGAGGTTGAATGTTTAGAATATAGGTGATCTATAGTGTGTAACTAGGTGCACTAATAGCCCTGAGGGTTGGTTCACTCGACCTCGAGCACCACTTTAGGTGGTTCAAGTGGTAGGTTCAAATCCGACAATTTACCTATAATATGTGTTGAAAGCTCAATGTATATTGTTCCATATGAGATTAATCGGTACCGTTGATCCCTCCAATTTCTCAAAAAAAAAATAAGTGCACAAATAATCTCATATACTTTAAACTATTTAAATGTGTGGGACACTAATTATACTTAACATTTTTTATAATAATTTATATAATATTATAAGACAATAATTTTATATAATAACTAAAATAACAAATACACTACACAACAAAAAAAATCAAATATTTTTTTTATAAATATATACTTAGAAATAATTTATTATATATTTTATTGAATTTTTTATAAATAATTAATATATAATTTATTGAAATTTTAATAAATGTATTTTCAAAATTTTATTGATTAAATGCCCTTATAATATATTATTCTTGTATACACCAATATTTCGCTTGATACTTACTTTCCACTTTTACATAAAGTTTTCTATAAAGACTTTAGTTGGATTTGGTCTCCATTGCTAACCATTAATATTTGTGGATGTTAAATAATGAACAATGGTGGTGGGTCCAGGCATATATTCTATTGGAGTAAATGATTCCTCCAAAAATAGATTGAAAGGGTAAATCATGTTGTTGAAATTAAAATGAAATGAACTTTAAACCAACCAAATATATATATATATATATCCTTTTGGTAATCCAAAAGGATTGGTTTATGCCTTTACTCTAGAAGCATATACTAGTTTTATTTTAAAAAGTTTGTGTGCTTGAAATAAAGAAGACGCATAAAATATTCCACACAAAATGACAATTGCAATTTATTTTCGGGGCAATGGTAAAGTTTTTGAGATTGAAATATGGGGTGTGTTTTCCTGTAAGAACTATTTTTTTGAATTTTTTAAACATTTATTATTTAGGAGATATACATGAGAAGATATCAATATATTTCAATGAAGAAGACAAATTTTAACATCTTTTAGGTAAACTAGTTTATAGAATTTATAAAATGTGTTTTTTAAATGTTTTTGTTGACGATAAATGTCGCAAGTATTATAATTGTTTTTAATTCATATGTATTTGCATAATTAATGTCTTTGTAATCTTCAAACTCTTCCCAATTACAATGTATCTATAATCTTTGAATTCTTCTGAATCATAATGCATATATAATACTTTAACTCTTCCAAATCACAGTACATTCATAATAATTAATACTAATAAGGTCTTAGTGTTCCTGTGCACCAAGAGATATTTGTCATCTTCCAACTTCAGAGTCAACTGGGTAAGAAACCAACCTCTTCCACCAAAAGTATCTCTTAACTTCCACACCCTATCTCCGTCTTCTTCAAGCTGAATTCTTTCATCTATATTGATGTCTCATTCCTTCTTCACATCTTTTGGATCCCTAGCACAACATCTCTGCACATTGTCTATAGACAAAAAAATGTCCAATGCTCATTTGTGTTACATCCTCACATATGGTTGTGCATATTTTCTAAATATTGTTCCATATTATCCCTTCACAAAGATCCTTCGTATCTAAACATGCACTTCATTTGCTCTTCTTTTTGCAACAATATATTGCATCACCGCACATACTTTGTCTTCTATATCCTACGATATCTTCTCTTCTTGAATCTTAATCATATGACTTTGGTGTGTTCCTTTGTCTTCACCCTTTAGTAGTGTAAGAATGTAAATGTGTACATCCTTTTATACCCTGATTCTGTTTTCTCTCCCATCATACAACATCTCCGATCAAATTGTCAAGACTTCCCCAGTAATACATGACATGCATCCATCAATAAAATGTCACACATAATTTTTCTATGAAACTATTAGATTTCATCTCCAATTTGCATTATTCTTGTACAATGCTTTTTTTTCTTCCATCAATCATATCACCTTGTAAGATTCAAGATGTGGCTTGCACTCCAATCTTAACTTTCACACCATCTTTTGATTTGATCTATATAGAGGCAAGGGAAAGGTAAGGGAGGGGCCTACCCCTATCTCTCTCTATCTAGAGGGTGAGGGCCCCTCTATATGGCGTAGCGAACAGATAAATAGGGCCCCGACCCCCTCCCCTTATATCTATAGGGCTATAGGGGAGTTCGGATCGTTGCCCCCCCACTAATATATATATATATGGGATCCCCCCTTCTATCTATATGGGTTCTATGGGGGGGCCGCCTCCCCTTTCAATTTCTAGGGCATATCTTTGGGCTGGTGAGTTGAAAAGGATCTCGGCTGGATCGAATCCCAATAGCAACCCCTCTGATAGTGGTGATCAAATCCCAATAGCATTTGGAATCCCTCTCCCTTCAATCGAGCATTTACTAACTATTTACATTTGTGTTTTATCAACAGGGTTCAACCCCGACTCTAGATATTCACCCTCGCACCAACCCCCCAAACCCCTCTCCCTATATATGGAGAGGGAATAGGGAGGCCGAGGGCATTTATGCTCTCATCCGACGTCAGGTCGCCCATCCTATATAGTTTCCCTCGACCAGTAGGGCCAGGAGAGATAGAGAATTCTCTCTATATGCAGGGGACCGCCCGTCCAAATCATAAGAGAGAGATCTGAGATATAGGGTCATCGATATAGAATATAGTTTCCCCCAGATAGATAAGATAGTTCAGGGAGGGGGACCCAGCGATTTGAGTAGGTTGTCCTATCTGTATATATGCCTATCTAGTTCTAACTTATTGTCCTCCTCCCCCTCTAGATAGTTCAGGGGCGGGGGAGTTCCTCAACCTATGGCCTATTGGTCCATATCCCATATCTAGATATAGGGAGAGGGGAGGGTGCCCCATAGTTCAGATATAGGGGGCCGACTAGATACAGTTGCCTCCCCCATAAACCCCTAATTATTTGTACTTCCACTATCAACTACCACCACATATCATTTACCCTCGGTCTTACACCTTGTACAGATAATAGGTTACCTCTCTTACCATAACTCTTCTCTCTTTCCTACATCCTTCAAGATTGTCCTTATTATAACTAATGCTTCACCCAATTCAAGTTCATTTGTGTGAAGCACTAATCTCACACTCTCATATTCCATGTGCATGATGTGAGCACTCGCATCATTCCTCTTCCAATCATCTGTGTGTGCATGTGGACACTCAAAAACTTCATGTTCTACTTCTCCACAATAAAAATGTGTAGCACTAAGTTTTTCCATGACCTCTATCTCTTGCAAAAGTGGTTCTCCCTCTATTTGACTATTCCTACACAATTTTGGTGCTTGCTTCTCCCTCTTACATTTTTGTCCCTAGTTCTTTACCACCGTCGAGCTTGTTTTTACTTCTTTGTGCATTTTTCCTGCACGCCAAATTTTCTTCCACTCTCAAGAAATATTGGTACACCTCTTCCACAAACTGCATCTTGACTATGTTAATCTTGTCTTGGATTTCCCATCTTAATCCATTGATGTATTACATTCTTTTCTATTGATCCATCTCACAATGACCATCTAAAATAGTGATTTTGTAAAAATCCTATGTATACTCCTCCACACTTAAATCACCTTATCGTGAATTTTGCAACCTCTTCACCAAATCTAACTAGTTATCACCGAGAAAAAAATTTCTTTTTAGTTTTGCAACCATCCTCTCTGTTGAGTAATTTTATCTTTACCTTTTTGTTGTGCTCCAACTAAACTTCTTTCCAGCACAATATGGCATATCCTCTTAACTTGGAATGTGTGATCTTCACCTCATGTTCTTTTACAATTTCATCAAACTAAAATTATTGTTCTATATCAATAATCCAATTAATAATTTCTTCTACGTTCAATGTCCTCGAAAAGTAATGAACCTCCATTCACACAGGCCTCGTTTAATTTATGACACAGCTTTCAATAATCGTTGTTCACCATTAGTTAAGAAATTTTTTGCTTTAAATCGTTCTTCTCCACCATCCACATTTATTTATTGTGTTTCCTCTATTGTAATGCTCACATCATCCCTCAAGATGGATCCTCTTTTGCATTCTTTTACATATGTAATCAATTTGATCTACATCGTCCTCAAAATATCTAAAATATCATCAAAACTTTTGTCTCAGCCCACTCTTCTTGGTAGAATCTTGTCTTTGCAAAACTTCGATATACTATTGCACTCTATGCAAACATACACGAATGTCACACTCTTGCTTTAGTTTGTCCTCTACTAACCTCGAAATATGGATAACCTTCAAATCTTCACCTCCCACAATTTTTCCTCACTCTGATACTAAATGATGTAACTATGAATAGGGTTCATAATGAATGGATTCTTTTATCCAATCCACTTACAAAATTATGCAATGGAATCCTAATACCAACTAATTATAGGAAAAATAAATGATGTATTCATTCAAGGACTAGGTTACATCAACTGGAGACTGGTCACCAATGATTCAATTTTATGCACAGAGTTTCCTGCATGATGATAACATCCACATAGCAGTGCTCCCACAATTACTCAATCCCAATAGCCTTCTCTTATACTTGCACACAGATTGCTAATGTAGTATTCCTTGAAACTACATGCTCAAATTATATTATCTCTTTGGAATTGAGTACCTTCTACAAAGTGGTGAATGTGGTTATACACTTGTATGATTACCTTGAAGTAATAAGCTACACATCTGAAACCCAATATGTCTTGACCATCTATGCAAGTTAAGGCCCAAATGATTATAAAAAAACTCGATGCAATCCATCCAACTTATCAAAATGATTAAGGAATCATGTGAGATCTATGTCATCTTATTTGAATGGGAAGATCCAAGAGTTATGCACAATAAAATGTGTTATTAGGCATAAAACTCTTCTCAAACTCTCTTCATTGTTTATTTGGGTGCTTTCGTAATACAACTCCTATGACCTCGTGAATTTAAGGGTAGATGCTCGTTATTGAATAGAACAAGTACTAACCAAAACCTTAGAAAAGCTCAATGTGTTACTGTACATAAAAATGGGTGACTTTGTGTGCACTATCCTAAATGCTTCAACTCTTGTGTTATCAATGTGAAGCTCTTTGTTACCTTTTGAGTTCCCAATAAAACCTTTTTAGAAATGATTCAACTACTCTTGACCAATGACATTGACATCACTTACATGTATCAATTGATAGTGTGTGACACTACATATACACTTGTGTTATAGAAATCAATGCAAAATATAATGTAGACTTTGTCATGCACACAAGCGGCTTCCAAGATTCAAAAAACACTTTGCACGAAACAAAACTTGTGAAAAAACATATCAATAAGAAATATGGACAAACAAAACCTTACACAATGCTAGACTCAACTTCTTTTACTAACTTGGAATATTTTCAGCTGAAGTGGGATTACAAGTGCATACGGATGCTCCTAAATCAATAGATATGAGACATACATCTCTCTAGTGTTAACTCTCATCACTTGCTTTTGTGCATGGCAATCTTTGTCATCTCTCAAAGGTGGCTTTTGTGAATAGCAATCTTTGTCATCTCTTTTTTTCAAATGTTTGAATTTTTCCATCCAAGAGTATGAGTTTCTCTTTATTTTGAAAAAGTATGTTTACTTGTTCTAAAGAGAATATTTTCTTCGTCAACCTCTCTTCTCCTTTTGTAGTTTTAAAGAATTAGAAAAATATTTTATTATAATGAATTTCTTAAAATAATTTACCCACAATCTATACATTTTGAAATTGTTTCTACAGTTCTAAAATTTCCATTCCATATTACGTGTTATCTTCAGTCTTTGCTTGTTTGTTTATTTATGTTTTATTGTTGTCAGAGGTTGTGTTATCTTTAATTTGTGTTTTTATTTATATATTATTGGTAGAGGTTGAATGTATAGAGTATGTGAGGCCCATAGTGTGTGCAATGAGGAGTATTGGTAGTCTTATTTACTTTAAACTTTAGTGTAGGGCGTCAACTATAGTGAACTTTTTTTATAATAATTTTACATAATATTATAAGATAATGTGTGTATATGGTGGTTACAGTAATTGTTGGACCACGATTGTCATTAGACCAAAACCCATAGGTATTAGTCTCCGCTACAATCGCCAGAGTTAGGATCTACGAGAGGTGGTTAGTCCATGTCACGAAACTCACAGGGAGTGTTGGACACACATGCCAACAATCTCCCCCTCAGCATTACCTGAGTGAGTTTCAAACTTGAGACCTATCGCTCTGATATCATTTGTTGGACCACAATTGTCGTTAGACCAAAACCCATAGGTATTAGTCTCCGCTACAATCGTCAGAATTAGGATCTACGAGAGGCAGTTAGTCCATGTCACGAAACTCACGGGGAGTGTTGGACACACATACCAACAATAATGAATAGAATACACAACAAAATAAAGAATAAGAAAAATTTAACAAATGTATAATTATAAATGATTTAATGTATGTAATCAACTATTTAATATATATTAATGAAACTTTTGAAAAAATAGAGAAATATATTTTCAAAATAATTAATTGAGAATTTGAAAAAAAAAAAGTGAAAAATAATTAATTAAAAAAAAAAAAATTTACAAAAACAGCCCACAAAAATACCCTTACAACCTGTCATTGGAATTAATCTTCAAATGAGAACCTATACAGAAATCGATACTTGTTATTCCACTTTTATATTAAATTTTGTGTCGAAACTTTGGTTGGATTTGGTTTCCATTGCTAGCCATTAATGCTTGTGGAGGTTAAAATATTGGCTAGCAATAGTGGGTTCAAGCATTTAATTCATTTGGGCAAATGCTTCCATCCCTAAATAAATAGAAAGTGAAAATCATGTTTAATCTTGGTTTTTATGTTCCTTCGAATGGTTTTGTTTTTTAACTGTTTGTGATTGTTTTGCTGCTTTCCTAAGCTTGGCCTCTTGTATTTGTGTTTTTGGGGTGTGCTCTCATACCACCCGCATTTTTTGTTGAGAGAATCTTGTATCATGTTTCATTTAATATTATATAAGATTTTTTTCATCAAAAAAATGAACTGAATTTTACACCAACAAATTTGGCAAGGTGTGTACCTTCGCTCTAGAAGCATGCTAGATTTATCTTCAAAGGATTCGGTGCTTGAAATAAAGAAGACACATAAAATCTCCCATACAAATGACAATTCCTCAAGTTTGCAATTTAATTTTGTATATATCACATAGGCAATGGTAAAGGTAGAATTGAAATTGAGATTGAAATTTGTGGCATCATTTCTTGAGTTTGAAGTTTAGTGAATAAGATTTGTAATAATAAGATTGCTCTTCCAAAATATCAAGATTACTCGTTTCAATTATTTAAACATGTATCAGATAGAAGATATGAGTATATATTTAATGAAGACAAATTTTAACATCATTTAAATAAATTGGTTTACAAAATTTATAAAATGTGTTCAAATTGATTTTTGATGATAACCATCATAATCATTTAACATTTCTTTCTAATTTAGATATATTTGCAATGCTCAAATTTTTTCTAACTAAAATACTTTTGCAATCTTTCAACTCTTCCCAATCACAATGTATGTACATGCTTGAATTCTACTTGATCATAATACATATATAAACCTTGAACTTGCATCCATAATACTTCAATTATTTCCAATCAAAATGTTTAAATAAAGAAACAAAATTACAAATACATCCAACTTGTTGTATATTCTTTTAAATAACAACAAAAAAATAACAACGTTTGATGATAGTTATTTATAAGAGATCAAAATATTAACTCCAGTCCAATAAACAAAAACCATTTTTTTATTAAAAAAATCAAACTCAAAAAATAATCTCTTTTAAAACTCACAACTAAAAATTGATAAAAACTATTAACAATGAGAAAAAAACTCATCCTAAAGTTATAAAAAACCTCATGATTGCTCCAGAAGTAATGAGCATCGAAAAACTGAATAAACAAGGGCCCCATGTTATCGTAATGAATCATTTTAAATATAAGGAACAAATATCATCTATTTCACGAAGTTTTAATCAACCAAAATATAAAAAATAGAAATGAAGAAATTGAGATTGAAATTAGCAAATAAAGACTTAGATGGAAGTATTTTTGAATTTACAGAGTACCAAGTGAAGAGTTTTAATTAGTACAAATATTTCTTATTTATTTATTTTTAAAAATTGATATGTATTAATTTTGAGGTGTGTTTATTTAAGATTTTTCATATAGTTTTTGCTGTTTGAGGTTTTTATATTAATTTATGGTTCCATCATTTTATTTATACATTCCGTTGTGATGCTTGACCTTAATAAGGATGGATCACTACAATCAGTTTGACAAAATATTTCACTAAAGTTAAAGAAGCTTTGAGCTCCATTGTATACCCAAGATATTGCAATTATTTTATCAGCTTCTCCAAACAAGGATAAAAACTATCTTATAACGGTCATATGGACATCCAATTTAAAATCAACCATTTTTATCGACATCTAACACTATTACTCTTCACCACTGCAAAGTTGGCATTGTAAGTTATGTCTATTAACATGGTAAATTGAGAATTTTAACAAATTAAAAACTTGAATTAACTTTAGATAATTGTACAAGACTTTAGAAAATATAAGATTTAACAAATTGACGATTTCAAAATTTGAAAACTTGTGAAAATGTGATCCTCTTTTTACATTGGCACCATTTCATATTGAAAACTTCTCGCCCGTCAACATGGCATTGGTCCGTTTGTGAAGTTGTTTGGCTCACAAAGAGCCCATTGGGAATCAATTCTTGTCGGAAGCAAAAGCCCTGACACCAAAAGAGAGATTAAGCAGGAATTGTGCCTCGAATGAATATGGTGGGATAGATAACTCTCAATCCTTAGCACTAGGCCGAAAAAAAGTAATTGTTTTGTACACCTAATTTATGTAATTATTCAAAGAATTAAAATTTATCTTTGAATCAAAACCAAAAAAAAATCTCTCACAAACTTGTGAAAATTCATCCCCCTTCCTACATTGACATCATATCATATTAAAAATCACCCTCCCATCCTTTCTTCCTTCCCATTTTAACATTCATTTAACCTCTCATCTCCATCCCATCCCTCCTTCCCTTACCATTTCAACCTTCATTTAACCTCTTATTTCCCTTTTGTCCTTCCTCCCCATTTCAAGTATTTCTTGGAGCTCTCAATAATCCCAAAGAGAAAAAGGGCAATGAGAAGAAAGCAAGTGGTATAAAAACTTCCAAATGATATATGACCCAGCCATATGAAACATAAAAAAGTGTAGCATAATATTCCAACTGCCTTGGAAAGTGGAAGAGGGAAAACTCACTCTAATTAAATTTATAGGTTATAATAAAACTAATATTCTTCAAAACAAATTGAAATTTTATTTTTATTAATAGATTAAATTAAAATCTTATTTTATTTTATTAAGTATTTATTCATTTGTTTTGTTTATTGCATGTTATAGATTAATTAAATCTTATTTTTATTTTTATTAATAGATTAAATTGAAATCTGCACATTTCACCTCCTTTTTCATTTGAAAGGTACTCAAAAATGATGCATGTAACAACACTTGGAACAAGAAGAAAAGAGGAAGCAAAACTATTATCACTCAATCCTTCATAAATATTACAAACTGCTTTGATAGCACCTTCGCAATTACTTTACTCAACACTTCTTCTATCCTAGAAACCATTTCCGTTCAAGAGGTATCAAATGTACTCATATTTACCGGAAATAAAATTGCCCTCAAAAGGCTACCATTCATGATATAATTATTCTCATGTTAAGTTCATATAAAAAAGTTCGCAAAATGATACCACTCATGATATGAGATTTGTAAATGTATATGTATGAATTTGTAACAACTTTTAAATGAAGTGGTTCGTCTATATATCTACAATTACAAAATTACACGTTTCAACATACATGTTTGATTTTTCCTTTTTATTGTTTCCTGTTTCTTTATGTTAACCAACAACAAAGCATTTTTGATGTCTTCATCTACACACAAATACCTATAAATTTAAAATGTCAAGAAAGGACAACGCAAATTATAGTTGTTTCCATCCAAAGCTTTGTACATTATATCACTTTTTTGCATTTTGAATAGTTTAAAGGGTTGGACCTCCTGTTTGCGTTTTTTAAATGAAGTGACTCATCTATATTTCTACACAAACAAAATCAATCACCCATAGTTTTAACAAATGCAACTACAAAAGTAAAAACTATCCCTATAACACAAATAACATATACCATTTTTTGTTTGCAAAATGCCTCAAAGAAATGTGGTCTCGTGGAATGCTATGATTGTAAGATATGCACAAAATAGCTCTAACAATGATGCACTCAAACTCGTTGAGGTAATAAAAAAATTTGGAATGTACCATAACGATTTCAGATTTGTTTATATATAATTGCATATTTTGTCTCATTTTAGTTTCATGGAGAGATAATACGTTAAAGCACTTAGTCATTCTTTCAATCTACTTTGACAACAACACTTCACATTCACTACATTTTTGAGAGTGGGTATTAGCAAACTTACATGTCTCACTTGAATTTGTATTCAAATATTACACAACTAGTGTTATCTAACATCTCTTCTAATGTATTTCGCAACATTTGTTTTGGCTTTAATAGAAAATCAATATTGTCAATCACACCCCTTATAATGCGCCCGATTTAGCAGGAATTTGACAAGGTCATAACTTGAGCTCCGGGTGTCCGTTTGAGTCCGTTTTTTTTTTTGAAACCACGTGTTTCGATGAGACGAACGCAGTGGCAACCCGCCCTACCGGTTGGGGCAAGTTTTCGACACGTTTTCGGGCCCTAAATCCGCCATCTTGAGGCCGAAAATTAGGATTTAAGTTATAGTTTGGTTTTTTCCTATTTTTGAGCATTAGTTAATTTTAGTCTATTAATTGCATTTTGAGTTAGAAAGTTGGCAATTCCTCTAATTTAGGGATGTAGAAGATGCGTGGCAATTTCTGTGCCCGTAGGAATAAGCATGTGAACTTACTAAGAATAGCAGGTTCTAGTAAACTGCTAAAAATAGTAATTTCCGCCACCTAGAGTAGATTTAGTCAGAGTTAGCTAGAGTTTACTTGGAAACTCAAGTTGGGAGTTATTTTCCTATTTAGGAAACATTGTAATTCATTATTGGTTAACGAAGAAGGAGATCTATTTTCTTTTGGAGTTCATTTTATTGCAGTCTATCTGGTTGTTCTTAATTTGGCTGCATTATCTGGTATCAGAGCAGGTTCGAAGTATTTTGTTTAAAAATGGCAGGAAGAGGAAGAGGAAGAGGAGGCGGTATTGCCCAGATGAATAGAAATATGCAAGATCTGCAGAGACAAGTTGCTGCGCTTGCTGCAATGATAACCCAAAGAGGAAATCAAGGTGGAGATGACACAGATGAAGAAGAAGTTTGTGAAGAGGAGGAAACGCAAGCACCACCATTAGCTTTTGAAGAAAGGATGCTTCGAGCATTAGAAGGAAAGAATGATGGGATAAGAGTTGATGTTTCAGAGTATGGTGGTAGTCTAAAACCAGAGGAGCTGATAGACTGGTTGAATAGCATGGGAAAATTTTTTGAGTGGAAGGCTATGTCAGAAGAAAAGAAGGTAAAATTTGCATGCACGAAATTGAAAGGTCATGCTATGTTATGGTGGGATCACCTACAGAAAGAGCGGTCAAGAAAGGGGAAAGAAAGAATTAGGACGTGGAGTAAGATGGAGAAGAAGCTAAAAGATAAATTTCTACCTGTGGATTATGCACAAACCCTTTACAGGAGGTTTCAGAATCTCAGACAGAACTTACAAACGGTGCAAGAATACACAGATGAGTTCTACAAGTTGTCCATTCGTGTAGAGCATGAAGAAACTGAGGAACAAATGGCTGCGAGGTATGTTAATGGATTAAAATTTTCTATTCAAGATGAGATAAGTATGCATAGGATTAAAAGCATGGAGGATGCCTATCAATTAGCCTTAAAGGCTGAGGAAAAACAAAATCGTCAAAGTTTTAGGCGATCACCTGGAATGAATAGGGGGGCCTCATCTTCCTTTCGGGGACGAGCTGGTTTCAGCCAAGGTAGGGGAGAATCATCTCGTGGATGGGAAAAGCAAGAGGATACGAGACAAGATTTCCAGAATCAACAAAGAGGCAGAGGATTTTCTAGGGGTAGAGGATATGCTGGCGATAGAGGATGGGAGGCTCCACGAAGACCATTCGTTTGTTACAAATGTGGTGAAGAAGGGCATCGGGCTTTTGAATGCCCACATAATTATACACATGACAAAAGGCAAGGAGATGCTCCAAGAGTAAATCTTGTTGAAGCTGAGCAAGTAGAAGATGAACAAGACCTCGAAATTCCACCAGATGTTGGAGAAAATTTGATGATCAAGAGGACAATGATTGCTCCAAGAAAGGAGGTCAAGGGGGATGCATGGCTACGTACAAATATTTTCAGAACAAGATGCACTTCAGGAGGAAAGGTATGTAATGTTATTATTGATGGTGGTAGTTGTGAGAACATGGTTTCAAATGAGATGGTCGATAAATTGGGTCTGCATTGTGAGAAGAATCCTAACCCTTATCGTATTGCATGGTTTAAGAAGGGTAATGAAGTTACTGTTGATAAGAGATGTTTAATAAGCTTTTCTATTGGGAACAGTTATAAGGATGAGATTTGGTGTGATGTTATTCCTATGGATGCATGTCATATACTGCTAGGAAGACCATGGCAATTTGATAGAAAAGTTATTCATGATGGGGGAAAAAATACTTATACTTTCTGGAAGGATGGCACAAAAATAGTTTTGATACCTCTTAAAGAAGAGGGGAAGGCTGAAAATATGCTTTCTGCAAAGGAATTTGTGAAGGAGGCAAAGGCAACCGGTTTCTGTTATGCACTAGTTGCAAATAAGGATGAACTTGTAAGTGCTCAAATACCAATAGAAACATCAGAATTAATAGAAGAATTTTCAGATGTTATTCCTGGTGAGCTACCAGATGGATTACCACCCAAAAGAGATATTCAACACCACATGGATTTGATTCCAGGGTCTTCACTCCCAAATCAAGCGGCTTATAGGATGAGCCCGACATTACATGCAGAGTTGAATAGGCAAGTGGCAGAGCTCGTGCGAAAGGGGGTCGTAAGGGAGAGCATGAGTCCGTGTGCAACACCAGCTTTATTAACACCAAAGAAGGATGGAACATGGAGAATGTGCACGGATAGCAGAGCGATCAATAAAATTACAATCAAGTATCGGTTCCCAATACCTCGCCTTGATGATATGATGGATGTGCTTGCCGGATCTAATTATTTCACCAAGATTGATCTTCGAAGCGGTTATCATCAGATTCGGATCAGAGAAGGAGATGAGTGGAAAACGGCATTCAAGACAGGAAATGGATTATATGAGTGGTTGGTGATGCCATTCGGGTTATCCAATGCACCTAGTACTTTTATGTGATTGATGAACACCGTGCTACGGGAGTATAATGGTAAGTTTGTTGTGGTTTATTTTGATGATATCTTGATCTTTAGTAAAACTAAAGAAGAACATTTGAGGCATCTAAGATTGGTATTTGAAGTGTTAAGGAAAGAGAAACTCTATGCAAATATGAAGAAGTGCACATTTATGCAAGAGAGCTTGGTATTCTTGGGCTTTATTATTTCAGCAGGTGGGGTACAGATGGACTCAGAAAAGATAAAGGCAATTATTGAATGGCCTACTCCACGGAGTATAACAGAGGTAAGGAGCTTTCATGGTCTAGCAACATTTTACAGAAAATTTATTAAAAATTTCAGCAGTATTGTAGCACCTATCACAGATTGCACAAAAGGAAGGGAGTTTTTTTGGACAAAGGCAGCTGAGGATAGTTTTCAATTCTTGAAGAAGAAGGTGACAGAGGCACCCATTTTGGCACTACCAGATTTTGATAAAGTGTTCGAGGTTGATTGTGACGCCTCACATGTGGGTATTGGAGCTGTTCTAAGTCAAGGAGGAAAGCCAGTAGCTTTCTTTAGTGAGAAACTAAATGAGGTAAGAAAGAACTACTCTACTTATGATGTGGAATTTTATGCAATTGTACAAGCATTAAGGCATTGGAGGCATTACTTAGTGCCTAAGGAGTTTGTGTTATTTACAGACCACATAGCCCTGAAGTATGTGAATACCCAAAAGAAGTTGAATAGTAGGCATGCAAAGTGGGTATCATTTTTGCAGGGATATACTTTTTCTCTAAAACATAAATCCGGAAAACAGAATCAAGTTGCAGATGCATTAAGTAGGCGTGTGACTTTGTTTACCACTATGGAAAATGAGGTGGTGGGTTTTGAAGCAATAAAGGGTTTGTATTCTTCTGATTCTGATTTCAAGGATATTGTTGAAAGACTAATTAGTCCATTGTCAGACAATGTAGGAGATGTCCTGGATGAGTATAGTTTACAGGATGGCTACCTATTCAAGGGACGCCAACTATGTATCCCAGTTGGGTCTATGAGAGAAAATATAGTGATAGAGTTGCATAGCGGAGGGTTGGCTGGGCATTTTGGTAAGGATAAGACGATAGCCTTGGTAGCAGACAAATACTATTGGCCAAAGCTGAAAAGAGATGTGGTAAGATATGTGGAGAGATGTCGAATTTGCCAAGTCTCGAAAGGCCATGCACAGAATACAGGGTTGTATATGCCGTTGCCTGTTCCTAAAGGGTCGTGGACAGATCTGAGTATGGACTTTGTTTTGGGATTACCAAAAACACAACGAGGTAATGATTCCATTTTTGTGGTTGTTGATAGGTTTTCTAAGATGGTTCATTTTATTGCTTGCAAGAAAACAAGCGATGCAACAGGCGTAGCAGATTTGTTTTTCAGAGAAGTTGTTCGTTTGCATGGTGTTCCAAAAACCATTACTTCAGATAGGGACACAAGGTTCTTAAGTCACTTCTGGCGGACTTTATGGAAGAAATTTGGTACTCAACTACAGTTCAGTAGTGCTTATCATCCACAGACTGATGGGCAAACAGAGGTGGTAAATAGGAGTTTGGGAAACCTGTTAAGGTGCATTGTTGGGGATAAGCCGAAACAATGGGACTTAGCATTACCGCAAGCTGAGTTTGCATATAACAGTTCCATAAACAGATCCACGGGAAAGTCTCCATTTTCAATTGTGTATGGGAGTAATCCAAATGGGGTATTAGATTTGGTACAGCTACCCGTTGATGGCAGAGTCAGTGATGATGCCGAAGCATTTGCCGAACATATACAACAATTGCAGGAAGAAGTGCGGAAGAAGCTGCAAAATAGTAATGAAAAGTATAAGGAAATAGCAGATGTGCACAGACGGAGAAAGGTATTTACAGTTGGTGAGTTGGTTATGGTATATCTGCGGAAGGAAAGGTTTCCAAGAGGAACCTATAACAAGCTGAAGTACAAGAAGATTGGACCCTGCAAAATCGTGAAAAAAATAAACGATAATGCTTATGAGGTAGAATTGCCAGAGAATTTTGATATTTCTCCAGTGTTTAATGTTTCAGATTTGTATTCTTTTCATGGGGATGGTGCAGAAAGGGATGATGCTGATGAAGTAGTAGATTGGCGGCAGCAGGTTCCGGTGAAGAAGAAAGAAGAAGTGGATCAGATTCTAGATAAGAAAACAATGGACACGCGACATGGGAAATACAACAAATATTTGGTACATTGGAGAGGACTGGAACAAGAGGACAATACTTGGGTCACAGAGTCAGAGATTCAAAAGTTGGATGCAGATAAATGGAAGCAGTTTGAAGAAGACAACTTGCAGGAGCTGCGTTTTTTTCAAGCAGGGGAGAATGATGCGCCCGATTTAGCAGGAATTTGACAAGGTCATAACTTGAGCTCCGGGTGTCCGTTTGAGTCCGTTTTTTTTTTTGAAACCACGTGTTTCGATGAGACGAACGCAGCGGCAACCAGCCCTACCGGTTGGGGCAAGTTTTCGACACGTTTTCGGGCCCTAAATCCGCCATCTTGAGGCCGAAAATTAGGATTTAAGTTATAGTTTGGTTTTTTCCTATTTTTGAGCATTAGTTAATTTTAGTCTATTAATTGCATTTTGAGTTAGAAAGTTGGCAATTCCTCTAATTTAGGGATGTAGAAGATGCGTGGCAATTTCTTTGCCCGTAGGAATAAGCATGCGAACTTACTAAGAATAGCAGGTTCTAGTAAACTGCTAAAAATAGTAATTTCCGCCACCTAGAGTAGATTTAGTCAGAGTTAGCTAGAGTTTACTTGGCAACTCGAGTTGGGAGTTATTTTCCTATTTAGGAAACATTGTAATTCATTATTTGGGAACGAAGAAGGAGATCTATTTTCTTTTGGAGTTCATTTTATTGCAGTCTATCTGGTTGTTCTTAATTTGGCTGCATTACCTTATCAACATCAACTACAAAAGTAATAATTGTATTTATAAATCTAATAACATATACCATTCAGCGTTCACATTGCATTGTACACATGTGATTGCTAGTAATAAAACTAATATTCTTCAAAACAAATTGAAATCTTATTTTTATTAATAGATCTAAAAAATAGGGTTTTGAAAAGGTCGCACTCCGTTATATAATTTCAAACAAATAGATATAAAACATTAAGCCCCCAAAAGAAGCAACAAACTAGCAATCATGATAAAAAGAGAAACCCCTGAAATAGGGGACACCAATAACGAACCATCAGCCGAAGGTCAACAAAGAGTCAGTCACCCTACAAATATGCTCGAAAGTCACTACATGGCAAGGTCATTTAGACAAGCGGTTACCTCCCATTCCTCCCTTACAGAGTTAAGGCAGGTCTCTAGGTGTGTCACTCCTAGCCTTTCCTCCTCAATCCTTTGTTTCATCTACTTCTCTTGTTCTGTCGCTATGCCCACTCTTTAATTCCAGAACTTTCCTCATCCTAAGGCGCTTCTACATAACTTTTATATTGTTTGCACAACTCTATATAGTAGACCTGTTGAATGGGACCTCCTGCTCCAACTTACCTTTAACAGTCCTCAGTTCCTCTTCAATTCCATGTACTTTGCCATCAACTTTGGCAATCTCTTCCTTAACAATACACCACTCCATAAAAACATCCCATTAATCTTTCTTTTGAATAAACCTCCTTCGCACTAATCCTCTCCTTTCCTCCATGAGCCTGCAACTCCATAATCTTAAATTACCAAGTCAAATATTTAATCAATGTAAAAAAATGATTAGTAAATAACATAACTCCAATGCAAATCTAAACTTGTGTTTTTACTTAATCGTTTCTTCAGTTTTCTATGGGGATATTCAAAGTGCACTGGTGGAAAAATGGGCAAATTAGTGGAACGAAAGTTTGTGGGCCACGGAAAGTTTTGATGGTTCGTGCTCATAACCTATAACCAACATGTTTGAAAACGTTAGATGAAATGGTCCAGTCCATGCTATCTCCATATTCTTCCAAGGTCTTTTGTAGGCTTTGGCAATTTGGAAAGACAACTTTCTGATACCAATGAAAAGGGGATCCACAATGAACAAGACTGACTTACAATCTTTTTATTCACAGTTCTGTTCACCTGTACCTATAGAAATTGTTTCTCAGAACTACCCAAATTGGCAACCTCTAGGGGCAGTTGCCACTCTTTTCACCTGTACCTTCGGAATGTGTTTCTCAGAACTGCCCAAATTGGCAACCTCAAGGGGCAGTTGCCACCTGTTCCCATGGCTTGCAACAGCTTTAATACAATCACAAACTCCCAGCTCTTCTGAGACTTTGTTCTTTCCATCTAAAGACACAATTTCTGCAGAAGATCCAAACCTCAAAAGAGTACTATTCTTGGCAGATGAAAATATGCCACACAACCACCAGAGTTAACCTGCTTTTCAGTATGATATTTTGCGATCCAGTTCGTAAATTTCATGGATGTTGATTGTAGACATCAGGTCAATTCCTGGACATTTACCAATTTCTGTACAGTCAGTGGCTTCCCTTCACTCCTTTTGTCTCAATTAGCTTTCTTTTGTAGTGGTTTTATGCCTCACGGGGCTATTAGTATTTTCTTTAATGATGAAGCTGCCCCCTTTCCGCCTCCATAATTTTCCTTTGTACAAGAGCTTGATAGGCACATAATTCACAGGGCTATTGGTACTTTCTTAAATAATGCAGCTGCTCTATCTCCACCTCCTCAAATTTCCTTTGTCCAAGAGCTTGATAGGCACATACTTTGGTTGGGAATCTCTTGATAGAAAACCCTTTAAATTAAAAAGAAACAGCGAGAATGCGGAAAGATGGGGAGACGTACCACCACCTTCTGTGGAGTAATTAATCAAGATCCTAGCTATTTAGTTGCTTTTACATCGGTTTTAATACCTTCATAATTTTGCACAAACTAACCTTCCCTAAGTTGAACGGTTTCACCATGCATTATTTTTTAACAATGCATATGACAACGGCAAACACTACTTTGTCAATAAATGGAAAAACCAAACCAAACCAATTTTACTGATCTCCTAAACAAGAAAAGGTTCTTTACAGAAGAGGCATGTTCTCTCTTTTGCCATCTAAAATAGTGTATACGTATCTTTATGACTTTTCAAAATTATGTGAGGGTCGACCTTCATACATGTGGGTTTGTCTGGACCCACATTATTAGAATTTACACACATAACTTTGCTAGCTATTGTCAACCCATTTGTTTGCAAACACTATAGAAAGCTTCGGTTTGCCAGAAAAAGTAGTCGCACTATCTTGAAATCAGAAGCAAGAGCTACAATCAATGTTATTTCTTTCAATACACAATATACCTACCCCATGAGATTGTGTATGCTTGTGTCAGCAAAGCTTGGCTGCTTATTTCACATTATCAGACAATAGAACTACCCAGATCAGACTGCATCATGTCCTGATAAGCAACGAGTCCCTACTTCCTGCACTGTTAGCTCTACTAGAGTGTCTAAACTGACAAAGATTACAACATTTTACATGTTTTCAAATGCATTTATGTCCAATGGGGCAAAGGATCACGAGATTTATGACTTCCCACGAGTAAAACAAGGATAAGATTTGTTAATATGATTCATACAGCATTACAACTTACACGATTCATGCACTGTTAGCTCTACTAGACTGTCTAAACTGACAAAGATTACAACATTTTACATGTTTTCAAATGTATTAATGTCCAAAGGGGCAGAGGATCATGAGATTTATGAATTCCCACTAGCAAAACAAGGATAAGATTTGTTGTTTAATACGATTCATACACCATTACAACTTACAAGATTTGAGCATTCAAATATGATATGGAAACTGCTCCAGAATAAATATTCAATACACTTCCTTAACTGCAAAACTAACTTCAAAAAGAGGAGTATTTATGAACTTTTAACAAATTTACCGGAATGGATTTGAAGACCAAACAACAGGCCAAAACTTAGCTGGCATACAAAAAGAATTTGCATGATAAAGATAAAATGACATCAGTCCTTTAATTATCACTAACATGGATGATAGAACAATACTTTAATTCTCAATAAAAGGTAACTGATGGCCTACGACATTGGCCTTTCAAGCTTTATCTTGTTCCTCCCTTGCAGTGATGGATGACTGCAAGCTCCAAGCTTTTATCTTGTTCCCCGTGGACTAAATAAACATGAATACACTCTTCAACGCATTCTTTAAGTTACATTATTAAGAAATTGAAACTTAAGAGCTTTTAGCTATCTGAAAAGAGGTGGAAGCACTTGGTGAGCGTCCAAATCTAATGTTTCAGGATCCCTACAATAACACAAAAAGCCTTAATAAATATACTTGCAACAGCATCACCAACATACACCATGTTAAACTTGCACTTGGTTGTTTATTTTCACTAGCCACTTTTTCAAAAAGATTTTGAGCCCTAAAATACATAGCAATTAAAAGCAACTTAAGCAAACATTCAAGACTTTCAAATAGAATAAATAAGCAAAAATTTACCTGCAGAAAGTTTGTCCTTTCTCAATTGAGCTTGAAACAAACCACAATTTTCGCATCACAGGTGCCTCAAACTGGACAAAGAAACCATCACCCTGCCCATGTTTCCACTTTCTGATCCCTGTACCCTTCCAAACCTGCAATTATGAAACAAATGTCATCGAGATATCCTACTTGATGAACACATAAAACATCAAAAGTAAATTTTATATTGACCAGTTTGACAAATACTGGTTAGATATTGATGTTAGCTAAACAGCACTGTTCTAGCTGTTGGATTTACATGGCATGCCCCTAAAATGAGAATCTTTTATAATGTACCACCAAGATGCATGGACAAATCTGACCACCTATCTCTGATTGAGCAATTGAGCACAATCAAAAGAGACCCTCAAGAGTTCATGGTTGATTTTAACTTAAAATTCCAGAAATTTTGGGAGAGAATTCCCAGTGCCATTAAGCTTACAACAGAGTATGCATTCTTGTATTATTTGAGATCCCTAAACAGTGAAATTGTTGTCCTAATTCAGTCCATGGGGGGTAACACAATCCCTGTTGCCTTTGATTTAGCCATTAGAGCTGAAAATAACCTCATACAAGCTGACAAGATTGCACCTAGACCTCTCATGCTTATCTTTCCAACTATTCAGCCGCCGGTTTCAGTTATAAACCCAATTCCAGTAGCAGCTAGCCAAGCAGTTACTAATCCATATCAACCTACTGAGTTGAGTGAAATAAAAGGTATTTCGCAAACTTTTGGAAATAAATTTGTATTTATTGAGAGACAACTTGCTCAACCTTACAGACCATATCAAGCTCATTTCCAATCTATTAGACCCTCATACCCAACATATCCTACAAGTAGGCCTCCATATCAAGGCCCACTAGCCATTAAAGTTGATCGTAATGCTCTTTCTACATCTATGGATCTTGTTCTAGTGCAAACTAATCTAATTCAGGAACCCTTTTGGTGGGCTCCATGTAATCATTCGCATGATCCTTTTTTCTTGTGCTAATGGAATGTTAAATCAAGTTTTGACTGCACAAGGGATGACTCCACAACTTTTAGCAATTGAGGCTCCTCCTCAAGGGGGTTCTAGTCAAGCACCAAAGCCACCAAAGGCAAATTTGGTGAATGGAAAACAAGAGGATCAGCAGGCAGCTGATACAAGAGTATACAAAAAAAGAAAAGCAAGCGAACCCACAAAGGTAACTAATTTGCATGGATCGTCTTCTTTATTTCCTAATAATACTAATAAGCTTGTTGTCCCTAATGAGAAAGAAAGACAAAAAATCATATTCAAAAGGGCAGCTTGGAAGCACAAGAATCAGGAAAAATTGGCTAAAAGTGTTCCAAAAGGTCAAGCAAAAGGGGGCAGTTTTCCCCTTATATCATATCATAGATCAGATGAAGAAAACTCATGTAACCTTATCTATGTGGCATACATTGACTATTCCGAATCAAAAGAACTTGCTACAAGATGAGTTGGCCAAACTACCAATTATAGTGGATCATTCACCTAGGGCTTGTGCAGTTCTTGCAAATATAGATCAACCCATTAAAGCTAAATTCCAAGCAAAGTGATTGGTGAGCCTCCTCCTTTCTACCTTTCTTTGATTATTGGTCATAATTTGGTCTATAATTGCATGGTTAACATTGGTGTTAGCATTACAGTGATGCCTAAACAAAGAGCAGATAAGCTAGGACTCAAATATGAGCCACATGACAAAGAGGTTTTGCAGTTGGATGGCACAACTACCAAAACAGTTGGTATAATCAAATATTTGAAGTTGAATTTGCATGCATGCCCAAGCCCTCCAATCTTACAAGATGTTATGGTAGTGGATCTACCTCCACATTTCGCTTTGTGCTTATCTAGAGATTTTACAGCTAAGATTGGAGGGTATCTATCATCAGATAGGTCCTATCTATTTTTCAGAACAAGGTATGGCACGAAGGTAGCAATTAATTCTGAGCCTTTTGCTAAGTTTCATATTGAGCCTTACGTGCCCAATGCATGCGTATTGTTTTTTTACCAAGAAAATCATCCAATTCAAGATACAGACACCCATTCTGAGAGCATAGCATATTTATTATTGGATGAGAGGAGAATTGACCGCCATGGCTTTGATCCTTATAAATATGCTGAAGAAACATACATTAAAGATGTTGGTTTGGGAATTTATTACATGCATCAAAATAATGTTTTTTTACCATTATTGGTTAAAACTGATGAGGTTGATATAGGATTCTGGAGTTTATACTTTGATGGCTCTAGAAGCAAGAATGGATCAGGTTTTGGCAATGTTTTGATATCACCAGATGGTCATAAATATTATTATTCTACTCGATTTCAGTTTGGCTATACACGCAATGCAGCTGAATATGAGGCACTATTTCATGGTTTACAGTGCGCTAGAATGAAGGGAATTAAGTACCTACACGTTTTTGGTGATAATGAATTGGTCATACATCAGGTGAGATATTTGAATATTACAGAAAATGCCTTGTTGAAATCATATAGACATAAGAGTTCGGGATCTTATAGAGGATTTTCATGCATTCAATGTTTAATCAATACCTAGAGCTGAAAATAAACAAGCAGATAGATTGGTGGCCGCTGGAGCTGATTTTGATATTCCTAGTTATGTTAAAAGAAAGGATAATCAGCGTCATATTAAGGTGTTTGTAAGACCATCAATTCCTGATAATAATAGTAATTAGCAAGTGTATGGTAATGATGAGCAGATTGTACGCTTTATTCAGGAAGAAGCTGAATTTTCAACTAATAATAAATCTAAATTACAGCAGCAGTATGGTGAACAAATCTTACAATTAAAGACTAATAAGTTGTCCCAAGGATTGGTTACCATTGACAGTTTTTTTAATAATGATGGTCAGCTGAAAAGGGACAAAATCAGGTTGTCCACTAAGCAAGAGAACTATGAGGACATAGTAATTTGTGATGGCAAGTTTTTGAAGCATGGCAAGGTATGTAATTTGGAAAAAAAACAAGCTTTTGTTCAATTATGCAATGACTTCATTGATGTTTTTGCTTGGAAGTATGAAGATCTAAAAGGTTTTGATCCAGAATTAGCTCAACATACCATTGAGTTTGAGCCTAATTCCAAACCAGTAAGGCAAAAGCAAAACTCTGTTAATCCAAAGATTGAAATTTTGATGAGAAATGAACTAACAAAGCTTATTGAGTCTTGTATTATTTTTCCTATCAAGCATTCCTCGTGGATTGCAAATCTTGTACCTATAAGGAAGAAGAATGGAGAGGTAAGGTTATGTGTTGATTTCAGGGATCTAAACAGGGCTTCACTAAAGGATCATTATCCATTACCATCAATGGATCAAATTCTATGGATTGTATCAGGTGCGGAAGGGTTCTCTCTTCTAGATGGTTACAGTGGTTACAATCAAATTTCGGTAAAAGAAAAAGATCAATACAAGACAACTTTCACTACTAAGTGGGGGACATTTGCTTACACAAATATGTTTTTTGGATTATCCAATGCAGGAGCTACTTTTCAGAGAGCCGTGGATATGGCTTTCCAAGGTTTGATCAATGTCCATGTTTTGATTTATCTTGATGACAATACTGTTTTTTCTAAGAGTGCTAATGATCATTTGAACCATCTAAGGAAAGTTTTTGAATGGTGCAAACAGTATGGAGTTTCTCTTAACCCAAAAAAGTGTATATTTTCAGTGCATGAAGGTAAATTTTTGGGCCACATTCTCAAAAGAAGGTTTGGTCATAAATCCAGAAAGAGTAAGCTCAATTCTAGCTTTATCTTTACCTCAACATAAGAAAGCACTTTAAAGCTTTTTGGGTAAGATCAATTTTGTGAGAAGATTCATTGCTGATTTTGCTAATTTATCAAAGCCTCTAATTGCTACGTTGAAAAAGAGTATGAGTTTCAGTTGGACAGATGAAGGGAAAATCAATTTTGAGACCATTAAACAAGTTATTGCTCAAGCTCCAACACTTGCATATTCAAACTTTTCAAAAGATTTTATATTGTATGCATTTGCAGGGGTTGAAACAATTTCAGCTATCTTAACTCAGTTGAATTATGACAATTTAGAGTAACTCATTGTTTTCTTTAGCAAAAGGCTAGATGATTAGATGACTATGAGGTGAAGTATCCTTTTGTGGAAAAGCAAGTACTTTTTGTTATTAGAGGGTTAAAAAATTTCAGATATATGTTGTCTAATTATAGAATTCATGTTATGGTTACCCGCCCAAGTGTAAAAGAGTTTTTGTTGAGCAAGGATTTGAATGAAAAGAGAGTTGGTTAGATCACAAAAGTCATGGAATATGATATGGAATTCAAAGTAACAAAGTTGATCCGAGGTAAAGGGTTATGTGAGCACTTAGTTTCAGATCTGGAATCAAAAAAAGTTGTTTTTGCACTCATAAATCAGCCGCAAATAGCTGAAATACCATCTTCTGTTTGTTGGACACAAGATATGATTAATTAATTGTATGCTAGTATTCTTTCCCAAGGTTTGGATAAGACAAAAAGAAGATATTTCCGGTTACAAGTTATTCCTTTTGCACTCGATGGTATATTGTTTAAAAAGGATATTAATGGTGTTCTTCTAAGATGTGTAGAGCCTTCACAAGTTGACAAATTATTACAAGAATTCCATGAAGGTTTATCTGGTAGTCATTATGCTCCAAGGACTACTGCTCTCAAGATAATGTAAGCATGTAATTAATGGCCAAGTATTTTCAAAAATTGTTATGCATTGGTTAAAAGATGTTAAAAGCGTGCTTTCTTTGTGGGTAAGGAAAAGCTTGCAGCCCTTCCTCTTCATCCTATTTCAGCAGATCGGCCCTTTATGCAATGGAGATTGGACTTTATCGGAATGATTAACACACCATCCAGTTTGGGTCACAAGTGGATTCTTACTGCCACTGATTATTTTACCAGATGGACAAAAGCAGTTACATTGAAAGAAGCGAATGAAACTAGCATGACTTCTATGAAGGTATTATTACTAGATTTGAAGTTCCTACTACTATTATTTCAAATAATGGTCTTGCTTTTGTCGGTACTAAAATTACACAGTGGGCTGTCCCGAATGGTATTTATTTGAGTACTTCAAATTATTGCTCGTACGGTAATGGTCTTGCAAAGTCTACTAACAAAAATTTGTTGAAAATTATTAAATGAGTTCTGAATGAAAATCAAAGATCTTGGCACACCAAACTCAAAACAGCTTTGTGGGCTGACAAAATCACTCCCAAAAGGTCTATTGGTAATTCTCCTTACATGTTGGTTTTTGGCAAGGAAGCAAAACTCCCAATTTCTCTTGAGTTGCCCACTTTAGAGCTTATTCATCAATTAGAGTTATTGGAAGCAAGTCCCATGAAGGTAGGGTATGTTAAACTTATGCAGTTGGAAGAATTAAGACAAGAAGTCATGCTCAACATGGAAACTCACCAAGCTCAGGTAAAGAAGAATTTTGATAAGTAATAAGTAGTTGCAAGAGTCTTTCAGGAAGGTGATCTTCTTCTTAAGTGTGATGCAAATAGAGAAAAACCGAGAAACCATACCAAATTTGATGCTATTTGGAGTGGGCTATATGTTATTTCAGCTTGCAAGCCTCACAATGCTTTTCAGTTATCTCGATTGAATGGTGAAAAACTACCAATTCCAATTAATGGGATTTTCCTCAAAGCTTGCTATTGAGGATTCAGCATCATTACAATAGTTTACTTTCAAGAAGTGTTTGCATGCACATTGTTTTTCCGATTTTTCATAGTTATCTTTCAATAAGTGCTTACATGCACATTTTTTCCATTCTGTTGGAGAGCATATTTCAGTTATTTTGTTTCAGAGGATACACGTTGTTGACAGAGGTATGTGACTCCATAGCCCAATGGATGCAGAAGGCAACTGATCTCCTTGTTTAGCAGGCAAACAATCCCGTGAGGTCGCCAAAATGTTACCATATTTCATAGCTACAGGTATTTGCGCCAAAAGAAGACCTGGCATGGAGGTGCATGGATAAATTTAATAAAAATAAGTTGTCTTATAGAAGTCTGCACCAAAGGGGTAGAGTACATGAAAATAGATCCACTGTTCTAAAATTGGCGCAAAGAAAGATAGGGTGGAAAGAAACAAATAAAATAAAGACTACAGTCTTATTTCTGGCGCAAGGGAAGGTGCATGAATGGAAAAGGATAAAAATAAAATTGTTGTCCCATGCATCCAGAAATAAATAAAATAAATAAAGACAGCAGTTAGAGGTCGGTGCCAAAGATAAATGAGGAGAATTAAATAAAGAAATAGAACTATTGTTCCAGTTCAAATTGGCGATAGCAGGGGATAATAGAATTAAATAAATAAAATACAACTGTCATTCCTCCTAAAAGTGGCGCCAAGCATGAAGGGGTATGATTAAATAAATAAAAAGAATCAGCAATCTTTTGAAGTGGCAGTAGTCTATTCTTGGAGGGCAGTCGACTCATCTTCATATAGGTTGATTTTTTATCGTAGAATGAGACACACTTGAAAGTTGATTTTCATATGCATCTTCAGCCTTTGTAGTTGCACCTCTGAATAAAATAAAGCTTCGTTTTGCCCTCTCATACTATTGTTTTCAGATTATTCATTGTGTTTAATAGGATATTGCGTTTGCCTTAGTGTGGAGTTCACTCCCTCTACCGCTGTCATTCTTCCTAAACCCTTGAATTTATTATGGAAATAGTCTAGAGTTGTGCAGGTGTGTGGATCTTTGAATTCTCTATGTGCAGAGTTACATGCAGGTGTCAAACTTTTGTGTATCACCTCTATTTCCCATTTCCTGCATTCTTTTTCCCTTTTCCTTGTCAAAGTTTTCGTTTTTTAGGTGATTCACAAAGGAACCAGCCCTCTCTGGAGGTTCACCTGAGACACAGGTTACCCACAGCCTTGAGGTGTTCCAGTTTTGTCAACAGGAGAGAGAGTACACACACCATTCTCCCATTCTCTAACAGGGTGCGACTTTTGGGTGACAATAGTAACTTGCTAGGAGCCTGCGCATAGTTGCATATAACTTTGTAGGAGTGGAGTCACTTCCTGTTGAGAGTTGATATTGTAATCTCTGGGTAGTTTGATGTTTGTAATAAGATTAATAGCAGTTAGTCTACAAGCATTGTAATGTTGTTTGTAAAATGAATAAAGATAATTGTTGTTTCCATTGCTGCAAAGATCGGTTGTGCAAGTGTGAGCATCAAGGTTGCATGATCTAAGGCGGTTGTTAATTCGACTCCCAAACCATGACTTCATCACAACTTAAAACATTAATGTGACCCTAAGCATTACAAGTCCCTAGTCTGTAATTATTAAAGCCAAAGATAGCAGAAGGGAGCAACAGCTTGGAATGAATAAGATTAATGTTGATTTGTGTCATTTGTCTGTAAAATGTTACAATTACTACTAGATATAATTACTACTTATTAGAGTAAATTTGCTTATGGTAATAATTGTGAAGATATTTCTTAGTTATAAGGAATAACTTCAATTAACCGGTGTTTTTATCTCAAGCAAAATCAAAATGACCATCACTTTCTTTGGATTTGTATCGAATGAAGTCCAGGAGCAAAATGTTTTTCCGCAGGAAGGTTTTTTGGGTGTTTTCCCTAGGGTACACTCCAAGTACATCCCAGAGGTACCCAGGCCAGCCAGCTCATACTTGGGTCAAACCTAAGGCTATTTTGAATTGGGACCAAGACTTGGTACAGAAAACCAGTCCCCTATTACCGGCACACATGGTATCATAGCTTAGATATGAGTTACAACCTGCTCTCTGACCACAATATTCACACCAACAGTGCTGCCTCCATCAAAAACCATGTTCTTCCTGCTCAACATAGTTATGGAAATGTGTTGCACAAACCCAACCTTCTACATTAAAAAAGTGTCCTTAAGATGGCTTTTTGATGCGCACATCCAACTATCTACATAAATTGATTATTTTGCAAAACTACCATTTCATTTCTTAGGGTGCAACTCAACCATGCTTCATGCCAACATGATGGTGCATTTTGGGGACATCCAACCCCAGATGGCATTGGCCACATTTTCCGAAATAAAATGAACACCAATTTCATAAGTTTGTTCCCGATTGGTGCCACTTCGTATTTCTCTTTTATCTTCATGCTTATCCTTTCTCCACTTCCACATCCAAAGTTTGAAGCGCTAGGTCATTGATTAGGGTCAAAGAATAATGGTTTCCATGCACTATGAAGCCTACCTTATACACTCCTTGAAACAAAAATCAGCATATAGATGGATAAGTCCTTCCTATGCAAAGTTGAAGTTGGAAGCCTGTCTCTCCGCACACTAATTTCCTCCAACTCATCTCCACCAGTTTGAATTAAGTTATTGGCTTTTGTCCTTTCTTGAATATTACCTGAAGTTTGCCTTGAAATTGAAATTTGAGTGTTGTGAAGTGTTACTCGTGTGCACTTTCTTCTGTCTAAAAAACTCAGCTACAACTTTCTACATGCACAACATTCACGAGTTTCAACAATTGGCACGACTCAGATCAAAGCAATTCCACAAAAATTTGTATCAATATGCACAACCATCTTCGGAATTTTTATAATGCAAATATACAGCTTTGTAAAAGACTAAATAATCCTCAAACCTCGGGTCTCGCTAGCAATGCCATGTTGCTACATGGAGAATCTTTGAAGAGAACTCTGTACCTCCTAATTACAAGATTCTCATTTTTCACATTGACATCCCTTTAGGGTCAACTCCAGCATCTAGGAGTTAGTTAAAGAGACGTGTATTTAATGTCCTGCACAAAAAGGCCAAATTCCTAGTAACTCAATATCAAGAGGCAGACAAAGTGGAAATATAAGGGGGCCAATCTACCTTTCAAGTTGCTTTCACCATACACCATGCTCAGAATTTCAAATTGCACAAAAAGACCAGGCGGAGAAAAAATAGAAGGTGAGTGATCCACCTTCAAAGTTGCTTACACTATACGCCAAGCTCAAAATTCTGCAATGCTCGTGTAAAATGAGCTACCTATAACCATCATCACTACTGCTACGTACAAAGGCCTTAGTGCAGGAAAACATAGAGAGTAAACCATGCAATCCAATGATCTTTCTTCCACCAAACACAGGTGTTGTGGACATATAGAAAATAAAACATAGGGACATAAACCTCAAATGTGCTTAAACCCTTGCCAAAACTCACATACACCTCAGAGCTTTTAAAGAAGAACCCAAAAACCATCCAAAAACGAATGGAAGAGGAACCCTGCTGACTGCGATAATGCAAACGTCAAAAGTTTTGAAGTAGCAGATCCATGAGTCCTAGAAAATAGAATATTGAGCAAATTTGGCATGTGCCAACAGTCAGTCTTAACCAATCACTAGCATACTGCAGGGAAGATGAACATCGTCAAAAATGTTTACAGATCTCCTAAATAAGGCAAATACGTAAGGAAGCCAAACCTATTGTAGGATTAATTCTAATCCAATACAACTCCCTAATTTCAAGATGGACATGCCTTCAAAACCTTCTTTATAATTCACCAATAATGTATACATCAAAAATGTTTACAGGTCTACTTAATAAGGAAAATACACTAGCTTACCTAACTTAAAAAAATCTATGTAAAATATGCCGAGAGGTATCATTCTCGAGACGCCTATATTAAATTTAAGACAGGTGGAATAGGCACCTCGAGAATGATACCTCTCGGCATATTTTACATAGATGTTTTTAAGACAGGTATGCTGCTGGTAATAAAATCATTCCAATATGAAAAACTAAAAATTAATTAATTAATATATCACTATAAGTCTATATATTAAAAATTCAACAAATGTGTTCATACAAATACTCATATCACTTACATATTTTTTTTAAATATTAATTATATCAGCATACGTAATAAAATCAGACAATAAAAAAGTTTTCATACACTATATAATATATTAAATCATAAAACTACATCCAATAATTAATTAAATTATAAAATAGAAAGTATTTATATAAATAATTCATTTACATAAGTATTCAATATCATTCTTATATAAAAAAATTAATATAATACATAGTAAAAAAAGGTACCGTGCTTAATTTTGTAAACGAAAAAAGGTTACAGCACTTAATTTTGAAAATGAAAATCCAAACAAATATCAAATGTGTTTATCATGAATGATATGGAAACCTAAAGCTAAAAATGATTTTAAGATAAAAATAAAACTTGTCGCAACAAATCTCCCACTTGGAAACCCTAACAAATAATTAATTAAAATTATATAATAGAAAGTATTTACATATAAAAATAATTCATTTACATAAACATTAAAAACATTTACCACATTTAATTTTGAAAATAAAAACCTTTTAACTTCACACATAATCTATAAAACATTTAATGTAATAAATAGTAATTAAAAAAATTACGGCATTTAATTTCAAAAATAAATAATTCACTTGACACATACTATATAAAACATTTAAACCCTAAAGTTTGGAAACCTTAAAGCTCAAAAAGATTTTAAGATAAAAAACTAAAACTTACGTGAGTAAATATCGGCATCAAAACCCTAAAAAATATCACTAATTTCTACTCCTCACTAATATATATATATATACACTTTAATCTTTACTTTTATAAGTCGGCAATTGTAATGTTTTAATTATTATTTAATATTTAAATTTTTGCTTAAATGTTTTATAAGTCGGCCATAAAAATGAACTCACACTATTACACACCCCGTTGTCATTGTAGGATGCCTCTCGGCATAATAAGGAAGCCAAACCTATGACAAGAATAATTGAAATTGGACTACAATACAACTCCCTAATTTCAAGATATACAAGATTAATTGGAAAAAAAAATACACCTCCCTAATCTCAAGATATACAATTCGTGTATATATCAAATTCACCAACACAGTTACAAGAAATCATTTATGATCCATGGGGATCTAGAACAACGTCATTTTCATCAGCCAAACACAGTAGACAGATGTTTCCATTAGAAGATGTGAATAGAAAAATAAAAATGAAGATTATGTGTCCATTTTATTTTGCAAGAGATAGTTAAAAACCAGTTGAGGTGGTTACAACCAAACAATAGTTAATACATAACTAATAGTGAATAATAAAATGCAATCCTTATATTCTAATAACCCCTCTTAAGGCTTGCCGTACAGAAAGCAAAAACAAACACGTTGATAGAAAATGGAAACAACAAAACCAAACAAAGCCACGCATTCTTAAGAAGCTCTCTCTTCGAAAACAATTCTTTAACTATGTAGAACTCTATTAAGTTGTCTCATAAAGGTTTAGTTCCCAAGTTGAATTCACGAGTTCTCGGATTCTACCTCCCCAAACTCCCAAGTTACAGGTCTCCCGAATTATTGAAAAAACATCCATATTGACTATTGAGTGACATCTGTGACTCCATAGTGCTCCATCAAGTTGTCTCATGACCCTCATAAAGGTATAATTCCCAAGATCCACAAACTCCCAAACTAACTAGGAAGCCATCCATGTTGAGCTTCATCTACACTCGACCCCTTCCTATCTTCAAATTGTGGGGCTTCTTTAAAATATATATTCTTCATCAGCAAAAAAATTCAGCCATTTGGTTTATCTTTGAGTTTTTTCCTATTGTATTTAAAAAGCAAATTGTTTAACAAAATAGCTTTGGCATCTACCATAACATTGACTTCTGCTAGTTGTCTGATAAGAGACCTCAGATTGTTTGTGGCTAGACATGGTGACTTTGTCGTCCATTTTACACACTTTACGCTTACTGATCGGTAAATTAATGCAGAAAAAATGAAAGTTACATTCTATATTTTGAATTTCTCACTTTGCGCTTGGAAATAAATGCAATAATACAATATTGTAACCTAATTTTTACTCAGAAATTGCACAACATAAATATACAGTTTATATTATGATTTCTAACTACTGATTTCTTACTCGAAATTTTAGATACCCAAAAATTATGCCCTGGTGTGTAGATTGTAAATACAATCTGCCCTTTCTAACCTGGCCTACAAGGGTTTTTTGTCGGAGCGTGCCCTATAATCGCAACTATATTTTTTGTGACTATAAAAACACGGAATTTTTATTTTATTTTCCATTAGATTCTTATGCCACCCAACGTTCTGTGTTTTAGACTGGATTTACACTTGTTTGCCTCAATTCTTTCTAAAGATCACAATCTCATTCTTTTTTTTAATTATTTATCCCTTTCAGTCTATGACAAATTTGCATGCCCTAAAGCTTCACAGGCTTCACATTTTTAGCATGCTCTATACCTATTCTTCTTTAACTTCTATCCATCCTCAATTTGTGCCCTCAGATCTCGAGCACTAATGGCTCAGATACCAATGATGGAAGATGTGAACAGAAAAATAAAAAAGAGAATCGAAATTCAAACATTGTAGATAGTGTATTTGTCATTTTATCATGCAAGAGATAGTTACAAAATGGTTGAGGTGGTTACAACCAAACATTAGTTAATACATAACTAATAGCGACTTAATAATTAAAGATAAGCCTTATATTCAAATAGTTTCGGAGGATCATTAGAAGGCATCAATGATCAGAAAACAATTCATAGTATGTAGTTGATTGTAGAAGGAAGATTTTTGTTGAAGTAGAAAGAGGAAAGCTTAGGAGCAAAATAGCGAAGTCTATACATGATCTAGACTTCTTCGTAATCTTCATACTTTGGCCATAAGTAAATTGGGAATTGAGCAGTTGTCATTCCACACTGGTTTTTCCCCACACTAGGATTTTCCTGGAATCATATCTTTTGTTTAATTGTCTTCTTGTTTACTTTCATTGTATGTTGTAGTTTCCATTTTGTTGCAACATTGTATCGACTTCCAGCACCTAAAATGCATTAGTTCAAGCTCGCTAAGACAGCATTTTGTCATGTCGAAGAAAGACTTAAAATAGGATAGTAACTTTTGATTCTATGAATTTGCAAGTAGACAATCATAAGAGTTTACATATCATTTTGGTAACAGAGTTGATTTGCGTCTTTGAGAATTGTGGAATAGTTTCTTGTTGATTTGTATGATAGTAACAAGCTCATACGATGAAGAATTGCTACTTGCAATCCAAAGATATTGGTGTCCCCAGATTTCAAAGTAAAATCTAGGACTACCCATTTAAAAAAAAATCGTTCTTTTTAAAATAACAGGTCTTTTTGTGTTTTTATTGCTAGAAGTCGTCTTTATTACATTAATATATTCCTAGTAAATCATATGAGCCAATTTCGACAAATGCCCCAAATGCTAAAACTCATTGTATCCCTCCGCTAGGTTTTGTCTACGGGAATTTTATTTAATTATTTATTTAATAAATAAAGCCCCGTATCTAAAGTAAATTGTGCTCCGGTTGAACCCTGATGAAATTTTCAATGCCAGTATTCCCACGTCTCAATAGGGTTTCCACCAAGAATGTATTCAGAGCAATTGTCTGCAATTTCGGGCAACGTTTTTTGTGTTTATTTATTTCTTTTTGCTTTTGTTTTCAATTTTCTCCATGGTCTGTCTGTATAATTCCCCTTGATCCATTCTATGCTCTATATAGCCTGTTTAATTGCCTAAAACATCTGGAAGTCATTCGCAGCCTCAGCAATGGAAGGAATCAAACTCAGAGTGCTGACTTCTAACTAAAAAAGATGAATTTAGGCAGAAATGCCTCTCATAGGCAAGTCGCATTTTTTGGGATAAATAGATCTAAGTTGCAATAGGAATTTTGGCAGTGGCAGGCAGGTGGGAATTTCTTGCCTGCATAGCAGGTTACTTTTTCCCATCAAGTCAAAGTCACTTAAGTTGCAATGGGAATTTCAGAGGAGGCTGGAAGGTGGGAATTTCTTACCTGCAACGCAGGGTGAAAATTCTCATTATAAAGAAAAATCACTAAAAGCACCGGCGGGAATTTCTTGCCTACCTAGCAGGGTAACTTTTCCCATCAAAGAATTTTATTCACCCATGCAAGTCGCATTTTTTTAGAAGAATGCTATTTTCCATGCAAGTCGCACTTTTTGGAAGGAAGGGTTTAAGCTGCTAATGGGAATTTTGGCAATGGCAGGCATGCGGGAATTTCTTACCTGCAACGCAAGGTTAAAATTCTCATTATAAAAGTCAAATCACTTAAGTGAAAGATGGGATTTTTGGAGCTGCGATGCAAGTTGGAAATTCCCATCACTTTGACTTTCTATTTTTAACAAATACCCTTGCCAAAAAGTGCGACCCACCTTGGCATCAAACAATGCATTTAATAATATTTATTAATGGTTTTTCTACCCAATTTTGGCACCATGAATGGAAGGAAAGTCAATGCAAAAGGATAAGCTAAAGAGAAGTCAATGATGCATGCTAAAAATAAATAAAATAAATTTATAAAAAACAACCATCAACATGCAGACTTGGGATCCCAAATTGGATGATTAGATGTGGCTTTTAATTAATTAAATTGCCAGAAATAGAGAAGACAATTATTAAAAATAGCATGCACAAGGCTATATAAGCATGGGACGCCATAGGGGAGAAGCAGTTAATTCTTTTTGATGAAGTTTGCAGCCCATACAGGTTTTGGCGCCAAAAGGAGGATTATGCATTAAAGATTATTTTCCACTGCCGGGAAGCTTCTAGTTTTGGCGCTTAGGGTTGTGATAGCCTAATTTTTATCATTCTAAGTGTCTGCATGTTGGTATATGTGCCCAAGTAAATTAAATAATATTTTTTCTTGCTTTGCATGCAAGCAAAACCTCAAATTTGAGGGCAGTAGGCTTTATATGCAGATTTTGGTGATAAAAATCAAGTATTCGTGCCATGGATTCCATCTTTGTTTGAATTAATTGCAGGTATTCATCACAGGTGCTCATATTAGTGAAAGGAAGTTTAAATCAATGTCAGGCACATTGAATATCTCTTCCGAATCAAAAGAAATTGCTAGGTCTGCACAAATTGAGCTAGTTACAAGGGATTCCGACAGAATTAAAAGAAAAAGAGCTCAGACAAAGATTGTTCCAACCATGATGAAGCATGATGAAAGAGAAGGATCAGCTGAATCATGCATAGCTTCCAGATTTGCTGACATCAATGATACAGACATAGGCCCTGAACCCATCACTGATTTAATTGACAGATCCAGAGCCGGAAGGACATCTCTCATGCGGGCAATTAAAAGCAATGGATATATTTAAGCTTCAGCGTTTCCAGTCACAACTCAGTTGCCTGAATTTGTTATGGAGTGTGCAAGGTCATATCATCCTCTTTCCAAAACAATTTGGGATCATGCGGGAAAGACAATAATAAAGATGGATGCACGATTTATTAATTATTGTTTAAAGATTCCGACACGACTAGTGGTGATTGCAATTAGCATGCTGGATGTTGGCAATAGATCGGAGAAGCACAAAGCAGATTGCGTGGGCATAATGAATAGCAGATACATGAAGAAGCCCAGATCTCCATCAAAGTTCCCAAAGAATCTTCCACGATCCAATTTGGTGCAGGAAGTTGATGATATTACTAAATTGCTTTACATGTTAAATGGAGAAACCAATACTCATAACTTTAGCTCATGGATGTATGCTTTCGTGAGAACCATTGAGATCAACAGAGCTAATTCGATTATCAATTGGGCAAAGATCATCAGTGATAACATCGGCAAGCAACTCCGAAGTGTGAGGCGGACATTCAGCTTCAAAATGACTTCATACCTGCTATATGCAGCAACCTCACATGGTATATTTTCCAAATTGGATAGACGAAGAGTTTTGTCGAAAGATCCTATTTTTGAGTGCTTCCCATAGTTGATAGTTCTTGAGTGCAACAAAGATTACAGGGTGGTCAACGATGGTTTCTTCTATGAATTCATCTGCGAATTGAATAGTGATCTAAAGATCAACAGAGTGAGAAAAGAAGCTTGAGAAGTTGCATCGCAGTATAGTTGCATCTTCATCCAGTTTGCAGACTTCACTTATCTCAGGGTCAGTGGATTTTCAGGAGAACCGGTCAAGTTGCCGAGGTATCCAAGTGATAAATGGGTCATGGAGTTGTGCAGACAACTCGTGGAAATGCATAACTTTGAATCAAAGTGGCACAAATCTACAGGTTGCTTTTCGGTCACGGTGGGTCATTACATCTACCAAAGCATCCATAAGGTGAGGGGAATCAAAGCATAAATGTTTTCCGGATATGAGCATGAGTTCTTCCCAACACGATTGAACTATGATCCATATGGGATAGCGAGGAAGACAATCTCCCAAGAATATGCGCACATACCTTCGTTGGAAGACTTTTGGATGAAGTGCAGAAGCGAGTATGAAGTTAGGAAGAAAGATTTCAGCAGGTTATCAGCGCAACAAGTATCTGATTATGGTTTAGCATGGATGCCTGCAAATCTCGTAGATGATGGGCATGTGATACTTGACACATACCATCAGATGGGAGGAGATAGAGATGCTCTTCAGGAAAACATAAGTGGCTGTTAGACGATTGAGGAAAGGTTTTACGCGGTTCTGGTTAACACCTCAAATTGGTTTTTAAGAAAGGGGTATTGTTTGGACGAAACTTTAATGAATCAAATCACAGGTAACTTTATTGTAGGAGACTCCAGCAAAAGAAAGCACGAAGGTGAAAGTAGCAGGAGGCCAGAGAAGCTTAAAGTATACAAGAAGTCTTAGATACTAGAGAAGGCCAATTCTACAGCTATCGTGCTAGTACCACTTTCAAACGAAGCTTCTCCTGTGTCAACTCATAGCACTTCAGCAGCCCTTGAACCCCAGGCAGATGTTGTTCCTCTGTTGAATCCAACATCATTTGTATTTGCTCCTTACCCACTCAGATCTTCACCTCCCCCTGCAGAGAAGCTGAAAGCATAGATGGCAGAGTTTGAAAAAGCATTGTCTTTGGACAATTCAGAGGATGACAGCCACAACACTATGGCAAATTCGGATGCAACAGAGTTCTAACATGAGAGGGTGGTACACTCAGTGACTTCTCATTCCCCGAGAAGCAATTTTTCATTTTCTGCACAGCTTTGCAGAAGTTCCAGAAGCCAGAGAGGTGATAGACGTGGAAGAGCATGACTTGTGGCTACCTGAGTTTGGGCAGAAAAGATAGAAGACCTAAAGTTGCCAAGGTAACTTTGTTGGCTAGATTTTCTGCATAGCTGAAAACCTAGGCAGTCATGAGATAAATCTCCCTCATTTATCGGTGAGGCTCCCGTGTAAGATTTTGTCAGTTGTATTCTTGGTATCTATTTGTTGGTATTATTTTAACTATATAGCTCATGAACCATAGCTATACAGTTTTGTAGCAAGTAAGCAGCTGTAAGAGAAAGGAAATATCTGTAGAAGAGGAAAACAATAGAAAGCGGGAAGAAAGGAAAGAAGATGTGCAACTAAATCAATAGTTCACAGAGTTGATCGCATCCACATAGATAAAACAAATAGATATTTTAAACATAGAATTCAAAGCAAAATAGTTTCAGATCTAGATCTAGAATAACACAAAGTCTATGAATAGATCTAGAAAGAAATAAGAAGCAAAATGCACCGTTGACACAAAGTTCTCCGGAAATCACTTCTCTATTCCACTGCTTGCAGAAAGCTATCAGGGGTTTAAGCTCAAAGTCTGGAACACAAGAATGCTGATTACAAATTCTGATTCTTTAACCTGTAGGTTCTTCCTCTATTTATAGTGTATAAAGGGCAATTACAAATAGGAAGCTTTAAATGAATTCCTGCATGCGGAAGCTATGAAAATGAAACAACTGACAATCTTCCTCCTGGAAGTCCTCTTTGCATGACATGCATGATTTATAACTGAAAAATAGAACCTTTTATTTTGCATGTTTACCACCTATTTCCAAGTAATTGACTTCTTCAAGTAACAACGACTTTTAAACCAATTACATAAGTTTTATAATTTAATTGATTGCTCAATTACTTTGTCGGAGAAAATAAAAGAAAGAGGAAAAGAAATAAGAAGAAAGCTGCAACCCTCCCAGTCTTGTTCTTCTTCTTTTGCTGCATGCGGTTGACTCTTTTGCCTTTGATTCTCACCAAACTGGATCTGGAAGCTATGCATGACTGTGATTTGCTTGCGGGTATTGCCTACCTTCCCCTTTGACCTGTCTTCCCTTTTATCCTTGAAGATTTTGCAATTCTTCTTCAGTACATGCAAAGTAAATTCAATGAAGGCTTCAACTGGAAGATTTGGGAGCACATGCACAAGATCCTGGAAGGAATTTTCCATGCATTGACTTCTACACTGGCTGCGTTAGAAACAAGAGGATGAATTTTTGCCGGAAGCCTTTGCAATTATCAGATCTGGATCTGTCAATTCAATCGGTGATAGGTTCAGGGCCTATGTCTGTATCATTGACTTCAACAAATCTGGAAGCTATGCATGATTCTGCTGATCTTCTCTTTCATCATGCTTCAACATGGCTAGAACAATCTTTGTCTGAACTCTTTTTATTTAATTCTGCCGGAATCCCTTGTAATTAGATCCATTTGTGCAGATCTGGCAACTTCTTCAGATTCAAAAGATATATTCAATGTATTTGACAGTGATTTGAGTACCTGTGATGAATAAGTACAATTTTATTCAGACAAAGATGGAGTCCATGACACGAATACTTGATTTTTATCACCAAAATTTGCATATAAAGTTTACTGCCCTAAAGTTTGAGGTCTTGCTTGCATGCAAAGCAAGCACATATATTATTTAATTCACCAAATAACTTATACCAACATGCAGATAATTATCATAGCAAGAATCAAGCCATTCCAACCCAAGGCGCCAAACCTAAAGGCTCCTTGGCAATGAAAAACACTCTTTAATGCAAAAACCTCCTTTGGCGTCAAAACCTATCCGGGCTGCAATCCTTTGCAAAAAGAATTAATTGCTTCTTCATTATGACAACCCATGCTTATATAATCCTCAAGAAATTCCCGCCTGCCTACTTTTTTTAATAATTGCCCTTCCTATTGGCGGCTTAAAATAATTAATAAACAATCATGTTTATTCACCCAAATTGGGTGAATAATTATGTATGCTGCCGGTTGCTTTTTAAATAATTTATTTTATTTATTTTTAGCATGCATCCTTGACTTCTCTTTAGCTCATCCACTTGCATTGACTTTCCTTTTATTTATGGCTCCAAAATTAGGAATAAAATCAATTAATAAATGCCATTAAAAGCATTATTTAATGCTCAAAGGGGTCACACTTTTTAGCATGGGTGATTTCTAAATTTAAGAAGTCAACTTTGATGGGATTATTCACCTTGCACTGTGGCCCTAAAAATCCCTTCATTCACTTAAGTTGTTTGACTTCCATAATGATAATTTTTACCCTGCAAGGCAGGTAATAAATTCCTGCATGTCTGTCACTTCTATTTTTTCCACTGCAGGGAATTTTCACCCTACCAAAAAGTGTAAGAATTGCATCGCTTAGCCCCTTTTGAAAAAGTGCGACTTGTTTGGATGAATAAACATGCTCTGATGGGAAAAGTTAGTCTGCTAGGCAGGCGGAAAATTCCTATCGGTGCTTTAAGTGATTTTTCTTTATTTTACAATGGGAATTTTTACCTTGTAAGGCAGGTAAGAAATTCCCGCCTGCCTAGCTGCCTCTAATTTTCCCATCGTAGGTTAAGTGACTTTGACTTCATGGGAAAAGGTACCGTGCAAGGTAGGTAAGAAATTCTCGCCTGCCTGTCACTACCAAAAATCCCATTGCAGCTTATACTCATTAATTCCTAAAAATGCGACTTGCCTGGGAGAGGCTTTTTGTGCATGACTTCATCTTTTTTGGTCAGAAGCTTGCATTTTGGGGCTGACTCTTTCTAGTGTTGTGTCGGTAGATGATCTCTACAGATGTTTTAGGCAATTAAACAAACTATAGCTTGGCAAAGGAATTGACTTAGGGGAATTTCACAGAGAAACAATGGAGAAATTGTCGGAGAAAAACGCAAAAGAAATAAATAAAAGCGAAAAATGTTGCCAGAAGTTGCAGATAATGCCTTGAATTCATTCCTGGTGAAAACCCTAATGAGATGAGTGAATACTAACATGCAAAATTGTAACATGATTCAATCGGAGCACAATTTACTTCAAACGGAGCATTATTTATTCAATAAATAATTAAATAAAAAATTTCCCGTAGACAAAACCCGACAGAGGGATAAAATGAGTTTTGGGCATCTGGGTATTTGTCGAAATTGGCTCATATGATTCACTGGGAATATCAATTAACATAAAACAGACATTGTTACTGGTAATAAAAACAAAAAAATTTAAAAGGGGTAGTCCCAGATAAAAGACCCGTGAATTTTAAAAAGAACGAAATTTTTCAAATGGGTAGTCTCAGATTTCAGGGTGAAATCTGGGGACACCAAACTTCAAGGTTGATTATTGAAGAATCAGGGCAGAAGTTTGCCGAGTTGACAGTTCCAGCAGAGGGAAAGCAGAAGGGAGAGCTCACGGCGGTAGATATCTCAGTAACCAAAGTGCCATTGGGTCAGACTACCACAGAAGGATTAAAGCAAAATACATAGCCACTAATAAACGCTTTATTTTCCTCAAGTTGGACAAAGAGAAGGCAGAGAAAACCAAACTTCAAGAGCAAGTTTCCCAGTTGTGTGAAATCATTGCTAAGGTTGCCAAACCTTACTCTCAGGCAGTTTTAGCACATGAACAAGTGAGCAATCATCTGATTGAAGAGGTGGAGGATGCAGGTAATCAAGTCACAACTATCAATGAATGGAAAAGCCAAATCATTCACCAAGCTTCAAAACAACTCAAGGAGGTACCAGCTAGTCTGGAAGTTATGAAAGGTGCATTATCTTAACTGAAGCAACTGATGACAGACATAGTGGATGAGAATGCAGTGGCTGAAGGTAACCTGAACGTTTTGGTTAAAATAAATAAACTGCCAGAGGAGGTTTTGATTGTGGAGCAACTTGTGCTTGATGGACTGATTGAAAAGGGCAAGCAACTTGAGTTCGTAGTTTCTTTCCGCATGGAGATTGTTAAGCTTATGCTGAAAAGAATGCAGTTGCTCGAGCATAGGATATTGTCATTGCTCAGGCAATAGAGTTTCTTTCACCGAGGAGGAAGTAGTTGGGGATGTTTCTTCTTGCAGAAGAGCTATTCCAAACAAGGTGCTCTGCTTCTCTTGAAGGGTTGCTTCTGATGATTCAGAAGAGGATTGATGCAAGCTGTTAAGACTTTCACGTTGAATTCAATCAACAAGCTGATGACACTTCAATCAGATATTAAAGAGTTCGGGCCTAGTTTGAAGGAGGTGGAAGTAAACATTGACATTCTGTCCAAAGGATTGTTGCAGTTCAGGACCGAGAAAGAGGTTGTTGCTAAAACAGATGGGAAATTGCTGAATTATATGTTCGACAAGTATATTCAATATCAAAACAAGAAGAAAGCGTAGGGTGTAACATCTGACAGATCTTCTTTCTTCCCTTTTTTCTCTTATTCTTTATGTTCCCAAATGAAATTATAAGATTAAAGTTATTGGTTTAAAAGCCACTACTTTAAGTTATTTGGAAAATTTCTCTAAGATAAGTGGCAAATGTGCACAACTTTGGCTTAACCTCCAGATGCATGTCACTTGGAGAGGAATTCTAGGAGAAAGATTGCCAGTTGTTCCCTTTACAACTTCTCACATGTTCTAGTTCAGTTATAGTTTCCTATTTGTAATTTCCCCCCCATACACTATAAATAGAGGAAGAGCCTACGGGTTAAAGGATCAAAATTTGTAATCAACATTCTTGTGTTCCAGACTTTGAGCTGAAACCCTTGATATTTTTCTGAAAGCTAAGGAATAAAGAGTAGGCAAATTTCCGGAGAACTTCGTGTCAACGGTGCATTTGTTTCTTATTTCGTTTTAGATCTTTGCATAAACTTTGTGTTATCTTAGATTTGGATCTGAAACTTTCTTTTGCTTTGAATTCTGCATTTCAAGATCTATTTGTTTCATCTATGTGCATGTGACCAACTCTGTCAACTATTGGTTAGGTTGCACATCTTTTTTTCTACTCACATTCAATTATTTCCCTCTTCCGCTCACATATTTCTTACAGCTGTTTATTTGCTGCAAAATTGCCTAGCTATGGTCCATGAGCTACGCAGTTAAAGTAAAACCAACAAATAGATATTAGGAAATATAATCGACAAGATCTTACACGGGAGCCTCGCCGGTAAATGAGGGAGATTTATCTCATGACTGCCTAGGTTTGCAATTGTGCAGAAAATCTAGCCAACAGATATCTACAAGATCATGCTATCAAAGGACGGGAGAAATGGCTAAAGTACAAGAAGAGCTTGCCCAGAGAGTTGCAATATTGGATATAAACATGGACCGTGTGTTTAAGTCTCAATATGCCATGTCCAAACAGCAGAAGCTCGCAACTAGAAACCAAGAATCAATGGATACAATGGTTCGTGCTCTATAGCCAAGAAGTTTTGCATGGGACAAAAAAAGTAGCTTCGTAAAGAAAGAACCCGTGAATGAGTGTGATGATGAGCAGCCTCCACAGGACAAAAAAACACTAAGGTAAAATCAAAGCACATTCCTTTCAAAGTTGAAACTAAGGTTGAAAATTGAAGGTTTGGACAAGTAGATGTTGAGCTATTAGATAAATGGTTAAAAGTAATTGGAGGTTTATTTTAGTGTACATAAAGTAACTCAAGGGAAAAAGATTACTTTTGCACATCTCAAAGTGGATGATTGTGCTCTAATTTGGTGGAAAATTTATTTGTATCTTCTCAAAAGAAAATTTCTATTGTGGCTAGGTAGGACGAATTCAAAGAATTAATTCACAAGAATTTGTATCCAATTGGACATCGTCTGCCATGAAACTGAACAAAAAATTAAGTGGCAATATTTTGTGCAAGCAAGTGGTCAAAGTGTGTAGGAATATAACATAGAGTTCCAAAGATAGGTCATGTTGATGAATGTGGACATGGACGATGAAGACAATCTGACCAAGTACTTGGGAGGTCTCCATACAAGCCTAAGTAGACAGATCATCTCAAGTAAGCCAAAAGACCTCGATAAGGCTTGGGTGCAAGAATATTTTGAAGAAGAAAAGAAGCAAGGAGAAGGGGAACCCTCAAGGAAAAATCAGCCTAAGAAAGAGCAAAAACAACCTTACAAGAAGGATAAGTGGAAAGGTATAAGAAATGCTACTGCTTTGAATACTAGTAAGAATCCAAGGAACCATTGTAATCATTGTGTTATCAATAGACATATTGGAGTTGCGTATTGGAAGCTAAATCAAGAATTGCATCCAAAGAATCATTACAAGAACTCCAAAAATTCCATGGCATCTTTGAAAAGAGAGGTAGAAATAGAGGACAATTCTGATGTAGATGAGAAGTTGAGATACACAAGTAACACGAACAGCAAGCAACAAGAAAGACGAGAGATGAGTAAGTTGTTTCAAACCAAGATTCAAATTAGAAGACAAAGGTAAATGCACTTGATGATACTAGGTCTCAATCCAAATTGATTTCTAATGAAATTGTTAAAAAGCTTGGTTTACAGAGATATGATCATCTACATCCATAATCACTAAGTTGGATGAAGAAGGGTGTTGAAAGTCAGGGAACAAAGAAATGTAAATTTAAATTTGGGATCAACCCACAATAGAGTGACGAGGCAAAAGCAGATGTAACTCCTATTGATGTATTTGATGTCGTGTTTGTCAGTCCTTGCTTGTATCTTAGGGATGTCATCTTCATGAGGAGGGCTAACAAATACAGATGTTTCAAGGATGGAGTGATTTACAGCATCAAGGCACATCAAAGCAAGCCTAAACTTGCTCCAGCAAGTGTCAAAAACAAGCAAGAAAACCAATTCAAGCTAATAACTAGTTTTGTTTACTTCTTTTGAAAGATAAACAAGAAGGTGGGTTAGGATTTTCTAGGATTTCTAACCAAGTATTGAAAGATTTGGATGATATGTTGCAATCTTTTCAAGAAGCGTTCCAAACTCCTAAGGATTTACCTCCAAAATGGAAAGTAGAGCATGAGATTCAATTGCTGCCAAAATTTCTTTTGACTAACACCAGTTTGAACAGGAAATAACTCTTTGAGAGTAATGAAGTCAAGAAGCAACTTCAAGAGTTGTTGGAACAGGGGATAATGCATCTAAGTACCCCACGATGTCGGTCACCCATTGTGATTGTAAAAAAGAAAGATGGCTCTTAGAGAATGTGCATTAACCATACAGCCTTCAACAAGATCGCCATCAAGATTGGACCGACTTCAGCATGTCAAGTATTTCACTAGGATGGATCTCAAATCCGGATATCATCAAGTTCATATGAAAGAGGATGCGTGGAAGACAACCTTCAAGACAAAACAGTGTCTATATGAATGGTTAATACTTCATTTTGGTTTATGTAATGCACCTGCTACATTTATGAGACTGATGTATTACGGCCATTAGACGATATTCTGATTTTCAATGCTACACAGGAAAAACATCAAACACGTTTGAGAGAAGACTTGCAAGTGTTGAAAAATAAACAGCTATTGTGCCATATGAAGAAATGTGAGTTTGCAAAACAATCACTAGTCTATCTTGGGCATGTGGTTGGAGAAGGAGAACTACAAGTGCACCCTATAAAGGTTGACGCCACCACAAATTGGCCCACACAAAGGAGTGAGTTTTGTTGGAGCAGTACGGTACATGAGGAAGTTTATCCCAACTTTCTCCATTATTGTGGCACCTCTAGATATAGTTACACCATTAGGTACAAGTTTCATTTGGGGTATGGAACATGATGAGTCTTTTGAGCCATTGAAATATAAGATTAGCCATTAACTGGTGCTTGCTCTTCCTAACTTGCAGCAGCCATTTGAATGGGAAAAGATGTTTGTGAGTATGCTATTGGGGCAATTTTAGTGCAACGAAATTAGTCAGTTTGTTATCATTCAGATGTGTTTACTTCAGCAATAAGAAGATATTATTTTTATGACAGAAATGTATGTACTGGTTCAAGTAACAAAGAAATGGAAGCATTATTTATTGGGTAAAGAAATTATTGTGCATACTGACCACAAACCTCTTTAATATTTGCAAGCACAAAGCAAGTTGCAATAGGCAACACACTACAAACAAATGGAATTCCTACAACATTCCAAGAAAGGAAGCATGAATGTTGTGGTAGATATGCTATCTAGGCCCCCAATAACAAATCAAATCTCAGTTTTGGCTACAATCTCACAACTTAAGCCCTTCACAAAGGAAGCTTATGCACAAGATGTCGACTTTGGGAAGACATTCCAATAGTTGCAGGAAAAGAAGACTGAAAATGAAGGCAAAGACGGGTGTTACCTCAAGGATGGGTTACTCTACAAGTGGGACAAGATTTGTGTGCCAAGGGGAGAAAAACTTCTTTTGATGAAGCAAGCACATACTTCCAAAGTATCAGGTCGATTTGGTGTTGGCAAGATCATAATCCACTAGCAAAGATATATCGGCCCAGTACAGAAGATGAAATATCAAGATTTAAAAGAGGATGTAAACTACTTTGTACACAAGCTTAAGATTAGGAAGGATTGTACATGCCTCTCTACTAGTACCCATTAGACCATGGGAAAGCATATCTATGGAATTCGTTGTAGGACTATGTGTGTCTAGACATGACCATGACCATCTATATGTTGTTGTACATAGATTCAGATAATAAGGATTCTCATTGCAAGTATAAAAGACAATTAAAAAGCACGAAGTAGCTCAAATATTCTTTTCTACTGTTTGGGTTTTTCAGATAGAGATTCAAGATTTTGGGGAAATTTTTTGCATCCACAGACTGATGGGAAAACGGAGGTTGTGAACAGGACAGTGGTACAACTAATAAGAGATTATAACAGCAAGTATCCAAGGACTTGGGATGAGTCTTTGGCATACATTCAGCATGTAAGTCTAGTTTTCACAACCTAGGGTTTTACATTATAGAACATGAACCTTATCTGCACCAACATTTTCAATCATGCTTGCTCTTGAAGGTCTTTATGAAAATATAACACATTATATAGAATGTATAAACAGTTATGTAGTTGTTCGGTTGGTAACTGTTCAACCACCTCTCTCTCAATAAATAAACCTCTGCCTGTATCATTTGGACAGTGCAGTTTGCCTTCTGTATTCTTTCTTCTCTTTGCATATTCTAACATTGGTATCAGAGCGATTTGCCCGAGGAAGCTCTTGGACGAGCACGGGAGTGTCGTATGAGGTTCGAGGAAGCCCCGACATGGGTACGAACTGTTGAGAAGAAGTTTGAAGTCAAAGAGGTGAGGTGACGAAAGGCATACGGTGACACAGGGGTCAGAAGCAAGGAGTTGTGACGCAAGGAGACACAGTCGCAAATCTGTGAAAGAATACACAACACAGTCGCAAATCATGTCATCGTGAAAGAAGACACAACACGTTTTTCGTAAAATCGTGAAAAAACAGTCGCCAGCAAAACCGCAAAAATCGTGGCCATATTTCACGTATCAGGGCACCAGAAGCAGTCGCAAATCGTGTGTGAAGATAAAAAGTCGCAAAAAACAGTCATGTTTTTTCATATCACGTGGGTCACGTTTTTCCGACGGAAATACAGTCGCAAGCAAACATCCATCCATTTCAGAGAATCTTCATTGGGCAAAGTTGAAAGTCGCGAGGACAAAGAAATGTTTCATTTCGCAAAAATCGTTGTGGTACACAGGGCACCTTCTTACTGAATAATCGCTGGAATTGCTGGGAGTTGCAAAAAACGTGGGCATTGTTGGTCGCAAATCATGGTCGCTGGAATTGCTGAGCCAGAAAAATAATCAAACCTGCAAAATCGTGGTAGAGGTAAAACTTACGAACAACAAAGTCATGGAGAGTTTTATTTTTATAAAACTATTTGGTGTTGTGTTGTAATATTTTCCTGCCACATAAGATATTTTCCCCACAGCCACGTATTTGCATAGTTTATTTCATACGATTTGGTGGAGAAATTAATCTCATATTATATGCTGGAGAAATTAAAATAAATATATTTGCTGGAAAAAGGTATTTTATTAAGTGTGAGGCAAAATTATTATTTTATTATTTTCCGTTACTTTGGAATAATAAAATGGCAAATATATCACACTTGACGTTGCCGGAGACACAAAAATTAACAGGCTCTAATTTTAATGTATGGAGTCATAAGATTTTAACAGTCGCGGAGTTTCGTGATTGTGATAAAATAATCAAGGGTGATGAAAGTCGACCAGCGACGAACTTCGAGGATTATGACAAACGTCATAAGGAAGCGTTATTGCTTCTCAAGTTATCGGTGTCGGATGATTTGATACCGGAAGTGCGGAATGCCACTGTGGCAAGCACGTTGTGGACCAGTTTGAGGGATAAATATCAGACGTCAGAAAAGAGTCGGGTTTTATACCTGAAAAATATGCTCTTTTCCGTAAAGTTACAAGAAGGTGGATCGCTGTCTGAGCACCTACTTCGGATGAAAGATCTCCGAGACCAGTTATCTTCCATCAATAAAAAGGTGGACGACGATGATATGGTGGCTCTGGTTTTGAACAGCTTACCTTCTTCGTATGAGTCATTTGTGGAGGCACTCCATTTAATGGCTGAAAGTCAAACACTCACGTTTGACAAGGTGAGTTCCTACCTGTTGCAAAAGGAACGGAGACAACTTTAGGCAGAATCTAATTGTGACCATGCAGAGAGTGCTCTTGTCACTCAGTCAAAGGGAAAGTGGAAACGTCAATCTGGTGAATCTTCCACTCGGTATCAGGTCACATGTTATTACTGTCACAAGGTTGGGCACCTCAAGAAGGATTGCCGAAAGCGGATGTATGATCTTTCGAAGCAGAACAAAAAGCCATGTAATGAGGAACATGTGGCAGTAGTTGCAGAGGAACGAGATTCGGATGACGGGCATGCTCTTTATTGTCTTACGACATCATGCTCAAATGACAGTGGTACCAGTTGTTGGATTATTGACTCTGGTGCGTCTGCACACTTTTCATGTCGTAGGGACTGGTATGTTTCATTTACTGCAAATATATGTTTTGAATCAGTAGTACTAGCTGATGGAGAATCACTTGCAGTAGAAGGGATAGGAGATATATGCATTGTATTGAATAATGCTCATAAATTGTTGGTACGGAATGTTAGATATGTACCTTCTTTACAAAAGAATCTTCTATCTATTCGTCAATTGACTGAAAATCCCAATATTTCTGTGGATTTCTGTGGAAAGAAGTGTGTTGTCTCTGATGTGAAACAGAGACGGATAATTGCCCTTGGTATTGGGGAAGGTGGTCAGTATCGGCTTGTTGATCCGGCTGCGATCAACATGAATGCACGTGTGGAGGACAGCTCCACCATTCAGGATGTGCAGGAGGTTGCAATACCTTGGGAGGAAGCCATTCCTCACAAATCTGTTGACTTGGATACAGTCAACCTACATGCACCTATTGTGGAGGGAATATCCACTATACTAGGTGTACAGGAGGCGGACATGCCTTGGGAGGATGGATTTCCTCATTCTAAAGAACAATTTGTTGTGGACGGAGACTCCACTATTCCAAATGCATTGACGGTGCATGGTGAGATGGCATGCCCAGCCACTCACTCAGAGGTTCTTGCTCGAAGGACAGTAGAGCATGACCAGTTTGCTCATTGTGTTGTGAACGATCTTTCCCAACAGAGGGGGATAGATGAGCAAATAGATAAGACGGAGGAGTTGGTTCTCACTCCTACCACTGCAGTGATGGAGATGGTTATTTCTCCTGTTGAGACGGAGACCACTGCTGAGACGGAGATGGTTATTTCTCCTACTATTGCGGAGTTGGTTCTAACTCTTACTGCACAGATGGTCACATTTCTCTTCTTGAAAAAGTCGGATGAGCACTACATGGTGGTGCAAGGACGTGATCGAGGTGACTTCGATTACAGGATAATTGAGTCTTTGTACAGACTCCAGCAGGCTACACAAGCCTGGAATAGATTTTTTAATCCACATCTTCGAGGTTCTGATTTCAGCACTTTGGAGATGGGGCTGACACTCTCAGCCATTGGTGATTCATCACTGGTCAATGAATCACGAAACAGAGAACCAGTGGACCACTTGCCATATCTTTTGTTCATGGGACCAGATTTTTGTTTTGCGGTTCGTCTTCATTCGACAACTGCATCACAGTTGAGGACTGCTGATTTTAAAGTACAACTTATGGCACAGTCTGTAAATGTAATGACTAAACATATGGGCTTTAGGAAATTTGTAAAATTTCGGGACAAACTTTGTCTTGTTTCCGGTTTAGTCATTAAGAGGGGGTGTTAAAATATAACACATTATATAGAATGTATAAACAGTTATGTAGTTGTTCGGTTGGTAACTGTTCAACCACCTCTCTCTCAATAAATAAACCTCTGCCTGTATCATTTGGCCAGCGCAGTTTTTGCCTTCTGTATTCTTTCTTCTTTTTGTTCGGGACGTCCGGGACATCACCAAAATCTAGGGGATGCGTCCCCGCATAACACTGTTTTATATAGCTTCGCATAGATTCCTTGAATATTCTTGCATTCCCTTTTCAGAACCTTCCTTTGGCTTGGTTGGCACTTAGTTGTCCCACACATTTTCCTTATGTCAGTGGCGCAGCTCCAGATTATCCACACCCTGTTCCTTCTTTCCGTGCACCATGTGTCCTCAAGATATTCTGTAAATATTCTTACGGGGAGGGGAAGTTGTGCGGTTCGCTATGTGACCGCATGTGTCTCTCTCATACAGCTTGTGAGCTAAAACCCGCAAAATCCCTTGTCAACATAACACTCATACAATAGCGTGGTACACATCCACCAACCAGTGGCCTTTTGAAGCATATTTAGGTTATCTACACTTTAATCCTCTCAATATTGCAAAAGGCGAGAGGGAAAAGTAGCACAAGATTAAGAAGTGACGAGTAGCAAGATTCAGTGAGAGGATTAGAAAAATCCATCTCAATGTAAAAGAATAACTTGAGCAGGTCTCAAGCCAAGTCCAACACAAGGCATGATCAACATCACAGAGCATACACGCTCAAAGTGGGAGACAAGGTTTGGTTGCACTTGAGCAAAGAGAGCCATCAAGGACAAGAAAGAAAGCTCAAACCTCAAAGGTATGGAGCATTCACCATCCTAGATTAAATTGGAGAAAACACTTTCAAGCTTGATCTCCCACACTTCATGGGGATGTACTTGGTAGTGAATTGTGAGAATTTGCACCCATATGAGCCATCTGAGCTAGATGAAGAAGAAAATATCAATTGCTACCTTCCATATAAGACTTTATCTTGGATTCTCAAAGCAAGTAGGAAGAGGAGGCGGTGCTGCAGCAGAAAGTCCAAAAGACACACAGGGGATTACAAGAGCATTGGCAGGTTGCAAAGAAAGACAAGACACCAAGGCAAGTAAAGTGATACCCCAAGGAGAAGGCGAGAGAGTTGTTCCCACATCTCCTCCCACACTAAGCTTATGCGGGACCAAAAGCCTCTCAAAAAGGGAGTTATTATCCATTCGGATCCAAAAAAACAGCATTTTCATCAGCCAAACGCATAATACAGAGGTTTCAAAGGACTGATAGAAGGCATCATTGATCAGACAACGGTTCATAGTGTATAGTTGTTTGTAGAAGGAAGATTGTTGTTGAAGCACAAAAAGAAAACTTAGGAGCAAGATAGCTCCATCTGTACTTGTTCCAAACTTCTTTGTAACCTTCATACTTTGGCCATGAGGAAACTGGGAATCGAGCAGTTGTAATTCCCTACTGGTTTTTAATCGTACTAGGTTTTTCCAGAGATCATATCTTGTGTTCAATTATCTTCTTGTTTGCATTTACTATATGCTGTAGTTTCTGTTCTGTTGTGATATTGCATTCACTTCCAGTAACTGAAATACATTAGTTCTAGCTCACTAAGACAACATTATGTCATTTCAAGGAAAGAATTGTAGGAAACTAAGTTTTTTATTCTGTAAATTTGAAAGTAGGAAATCTTAAGAGTTTACAGATCAATTTACCTGGGGAAACGATATCACTTTCTTTGGCACCACCAAGCAAGCTGCTTTGGATGAGACATCCACTGCATGCTGTCTAAGAAATGACACGCAGCTTCTTAAAGTATCCGGTGATTCAAATGCCTGAAAACAAAAGTCACTTTCAAGATTGACAGTAACCTTCAGCAACATATGAAGCACTTTTTTACAAGAACTAAATCATATTCGAACTATAACTAGGATATTAAGGCAATACATAATCTGAACTAATAGGCTTCTGCATAAAAGCCGCATTTCTATGCAGATGACCAAAACCATATCCATGCACTTATTTCCCACAAATTTTACATAGTTATTCCAATAGACGTGAAACAAGGAAAATACCAGTATGGATATAGATGATATGATAGACATCTTACCCTTTACAAACCCGAAAGAGTTTATTTTACTTTCAAGTTTCTTCGTATATATTTTCACACTAAGACTAAATGGGACACCAAAATTCATGCATTTAAGGAAAATGATAGAAATTCTTACCTTATCAACATTTACAACCGCGGTAGCCTCTTCAGACTCCTTTGTTTTGTCGCATAGATAAGTAACTTTAGCATCTACAAGTCCATTCGTATGCCAATGTTTTACAGATACCTCCATTATATCAGTAACGAAAGTAAATAGCTCTTCACCACTTTCTTGGGAACCGATCTTTTGAACCTGCAGTGTTGAAAACATTAGTTTTAACATTTTTTGTAACCGATCTTTTGAACCTGAAGTGTTGAAAACACTAGTTTTAACTTTTTTTGTAAGTAGAAGCATTATAGTATGCATTGGCTATCACCAAGAAGTATATAGTAACACGTGCTATGTATACTGAAAGCAATACAAATAAACCCCAGTATGCTAAAGAACTAACAAGCATCAAATATACATATGTATGGAGGACTATTATGCTCTCCAAGAAAAGGAGTTGAATTCTAGACGCTGAAAAAGATTGAAAAATCTTTAGTGAAGATAACAAAAACATACACTGCTTATAAAAATTTGACGAAAAATAGTAGCCAGATTCATAGTTGGCATTAAATTGACATGGTCAAAGGGAAAGAATGTTAACAGTAATTGATACCTAAAAATAGAGCAAAAATTAAAATTATCATCAAAAACAGAATTATATTGCCATTTACTCCCAAGTATTGCATTGACTTCAAGTTATTTGTAAGTATTACTCACACTGTCACTGCAATAGATTGAACAGTCCCTAGTAAAGACAACAAAAACATACACTGCTTGTAAAAATAGAAGCCATACCCATAATTGGCATCGAATCAGCGCAGTTAAAGGGCGAGATTATTAAAAGCTAAGTCACAAGATTCGAGTTCATGTTTATGTTAAACAAGGATAAAGCTTGGCTCAAGTTCACCAAGAGATAAAGTTCAAGAAATACAACGTCTTTAAGTTCGAACAATTTTTTTCTATCATTTTTTATTTTTTGAAAAAAAATTCAAAAATATGTCAGAGTAACAGAGTGGAGAGAGCTTTCTGTCTGCTACTTTCAATCGGTATATGCATATATACACACATTTGTAAAAAAATGCAAAATTGTGTCAAAAACATCCCATTCAAAAATAATGGATTAAGTTCAATTTCATGTTCGACGAGAATAAAGTTTGGCAAACGAACTTTTTTGATAAAATTCGGAGAACCTTGTTACTGTATTAGTGAAAAACTTTGGGAAACTATCAAACTTAGACTAACACCTAGTAGTCTAAAAGCTTGAACCAAATCCCTCAATAACCATCAAGATAAGAGATAAACAAGACTAACTCCTTTATGCATGCATTACTTTGAAATAAATCAAACTAACATGCTAAGTTTATCTCTGCTCTTTGAATGCTTTAAATGAACCTATAAGATTCTAAGCAATCAATTTTTGTTGTTTACTCCATGAAAATAGTGAATGAGATCTTACTAAATGGCTACAAGGCCAAGTTTTTTATATTCCATTACTAACCTATCATGGATGCAAGATGAAGCTATTTTAATGGAGTATGGCTTAAGATCAAATGCATTCATTAGCTAAAGCTAATGCAAATGAGGTCTAAGCTTTCAAGAAGATTGCTTGAAGATTTTGATGTTAATCAAGGTGTAAGGTTGAAAGGGAGGGATGACCCTTCTATTTATAGATTTTGGTTTGGAAGAGTTTGAAACTTTGGTGCATGTGGGACTAAAGGTAAGCCAAAAGCACTTTATGATTAGGAGTGGTAAACATGCTTTGGACTAGTTAAGCTAGGTTTAGGCTAGTTAAACTTGATTAGCAAGTGATTAGAGACTCATTGAGAGTTGAGGGGAGTCTGATTAACCAGATGTGATTGATAGATAGCCTAGGAAGCCTATAGAAGTGATCCAGAGGGAAATAGGAAGATGTTTAGATAATAAAAGGGGGTTTAACCAAATGGGTTGAATATATGAGAAATACGACCAAGAAGGTGTCATAAATGGGCATCCGAGAATGGAGTGAAAAGTAACTAATTGATGAAGTGTCGTCAATCGACTGAATTGGAGGAAACTACTAGGCATGAGCGGACTTTAGGTGTCTACATTTGCCCCTCTTTGGGGTGGCGTAAGCGACATCACTTCAAAGAAAGTAGACAAGAATAAACAAGTAAAAATTTTGAAGGGGTAGGAGAAAAATTAATAGAATGAAAGATGCCCCCTTGAGTGTCGATGGGGTGATGAAAGAGGTCAATCGACTATCAAAAAGATGCAGGAAACAGATAGAAGATGAAGTGTGGGAAGAAAGGGAATATAGAAGAAAATGAGGATGAGGAAGGGGGAACGAGCTAACATCCATCTAGTGCCTTGTAAACAACTTATTTTTTTATCATATTGCTAATGATCTTCATCATCGGTCCTTATTAAAAAAGAATGAACAAAAGTGTAGTATGACATGAAAAGCCATATACGAACAAATGTCCATTACTAAAAACACCAACTCCATGCAACATACAAAATGCAATGCAATACAAGAAAGTAAAATATGCCTAACTCCATGCAACATACATAATGTAATGCAATACGAGAAAGTAAACAAGCTAACCTAACAGAGAAACATAATGTAATGTTTTTGTTATCAAGCTTTAGTTCCGACCTGTGCGAATTAATGACAAGGGTGCCCCAAGCAAGGATACATGCAAGGGGACAAACAGAGGACACTTGGGTCTGATGAAAAAACAATTGTGCACTATGACACAGTACCATGAAACTCGTTGTGCCCCAGAGTACAAACATAGTAAGCAAACTAGCTTTGTTAATGGAGGTAGATCCAGATGATCCGCAAGTCGCACATATGAACAGGAAAGAACCAAAGAGCGACGTTTTGTAGGATGATTTTGTGATTTTTAGAAGTTTTCTGAAACATATTTGAATGTTTTGATTTTTCTAACATATTTGAATGTTTTTTTTTTGAAAGTTTTCTGAAGCTATGTATAGGAAGACGAAGAAAACGTGGATGCCCCTAGCAATAGATGGGATGTACAAGGGCAGAATGCCACGTGTATGCACAAGAAAGTGAAGATGTGAAAGTTTCCCAACGTTAGGTGGGAGTATTCAAAGGAAAACTCTTCACACAGAAGACGGATCAAGGCCAATATGGATAGGTTCAACATGATGATGAACTTAAAACCAATGATGTGTTGGGAAGGAGCAAGGATGCCCCCAGCACAGCGTAAGCCGGCCAAGAAATACATGATAGAAAGGAATTGGGAGATTGTTTTTGTGAAAGGGACAAAGGTGTCCGCAAACATGGCAAAAAGTAATCTTATACACGTGGATGTTCTGAACGAAGTATAAGAACAACGTGAATGATATGAATATATCTTAGAAGCCTCGTGATGAAGAAGCGATTAGCCAAAGGCATGGATCATGAGACGAGATATGGACTAAAGCAAGAGTATGAACAAGGTCCAAAAAAGACACTTGGTAACATACTAATCATGTTCGCTCATAGAGATCCAGTGTGTGCACGTGGAAATTAATTACCTCTTGAAGGGAAGATTTGATAGACAACAAGTGAAGACACGCTAGCCAATGTGTAGGAATGATTTATTTTCAAAGTTGATTTGTGAATGGAGGGTGGAAGGAGAGCCATACATTGCTCCGCTGCCAGCCAGGTGTCCATAGCCCCGACGGAGATGTATTTGATTCTAATCACAACATTGCTCTACTGCCAGTCAGGTGTCCATATCCCCAGTAGAGATTATTGGAAATACCCCAAGAGAGAGTTATATATCAATTTGCTTTTGCTTTTAGCTTTTGGTTTTTGATTCATTTTACTTTCTGAAAATGTATTTCAGCTCTCTTGTTTGACAAGGGGTTAAGAACCACTGATGGCTTGATGGAAGGATGTGGAAGTGATTGTGATGACGACATTGGCTAGTGTCAACAAATATGTCCAAAAGTTCTTCGCAACAAGTTTATTAGATGTTGATTGTGATAGGATCTCTAAGAGGTCAGTCGTTCTTTAATTTACCAAGGTGATGAAAGACCAAGGTCAAACAGATACCATAGAGATAATTATCGCAAAATGGTGTGCGAATGAGCTAACCAAAATATCACCGAAGGGATGAAAATGGTGGGTGACTTGCAGAGGAATGAAAGAAAGGGAAGAAAGAACATCCATGTGTATGTAATACTTGATTGCAATGTTTGATCTTTGTACCTTTGATTTTTTTAATGTTTTCTTTTTAATTTTTCTATTTTGTTTTTAAAATTATTTGATTTTTATATTTTTGATAGTTTTTGGAAAGTTGGGACTAACAAAGTCACTCTGTGTGATAGGATCCAACAACAATGTTTGCAATTTCCTTGATAAGGGAGATTAAGCATGTTTTCTTATCAAGAGTCATATTATCTCTGATCTCAATGATCATGGTGAGCTCATACTCAACAAATGACTGTGATTTATCTTGAAACATGGATTTTGTATGCGGGAGCTTGAGTTCCCTATCCAGAGGTTTATACACTTTGCGCCATACTTGATGGTTGCATTGGTGTGCATTCTTGAATCACGTTTGATTTTAACCTTAAGATTCATTTGAGTTGTTGGGAGCTTTGGAGCTCTTGGAAGTTTTGATCTGAGCTTGATGAAGAAACTATTTGGGTTTCTTATAAGCTGATGCGTGACTTGTCTGATCCCGAGAAGTGGGAGAAGAAAGTGGACGTTTAGAGTGATGATGGACGAATAGAATATGGAGGATTGAAGAAGATGGGCTACAGTCATTGGTGAGCCACAAACCGAAGAAGAAGGTGATGTGATGGCCGTATAAAGGAGGACGGAAGAATTGTAGAGGATGAAGGCTACTAGGATGTGGCTAGTATAGAAGGAGGACGGACTACCATAGGTGTCCTAAGTGGAAGAAGATGAAGGGCTACTAGGATGTGGCCCAAGAATAAAAGATAAGGGACTACCTGGAGGTGTCTCATAGATAGAAGAGGAAGAAGGGCTACTAGGACGTGGACCAAAACAGAAGGTAACGGGACTACCCCAAGGTAACTCATAAATAGAAAATAATGGAGGGCTACTAGGACGTGGCCCAAGAATAGAAGAAGGGACTACTGAGGAGGTGACCCATAAGTAGAAAATGGAGGGCCCAGGACGTGGCCCCACTAATAGAAGATAGATGGGCTAACTAGGATGAAGACCCACAAACAGATGAGGATGGGCTAATTGGATGTGGCCCACATATAGAAGAAGATGAAGGGCTACCAGGACGGTGACCCAATGAGAGGTTGTGATTGAGGAATAGTTATAGATAAAGAATGATTGGGTAACGAGAAGATGGGCCATGGTTCAATGCTAGACTCAGGTAGCTCATCAGCAAGAGGAATGTGAAGACAAAAGAATAATAGGAAGGATCAAGTTGCATGATCTGAGGCTCTTCCTCTGTTGCTTGATAAAAGGAATCAACCTCTTCCCCCAATACGTGAACGCATCAAGTCTAAAGAGAATCCTTGCTCATAATTTCTAGAGGAGTATCTTCATGTGTAAATGTCTAATGATTCCTCCTTCATTCTGAAAGAAATCAATCAGTATGGGTTGTTCTTCAACCATAGGAGGTTTATTGGAAGAAAGAGATCCAACAAATGTAGAAGATTTAGAAGATGTTTGATGATGGGAAGACTTAACCTTATTGTGTCCATAAAGGAATTTGATAGTGCGTTGAAAAGATATCTTAACCCATCGTTTCTTGTGAATTGTTCGACATGGACACAAACATCGATCTTTAGAAGATTGATAAGGATATGGTAAGATATGGTTGAAAGGGCTCAAGGGCCAAAGAGGGATTGGATTTTGATTGATAGATAAGATGACTCAGGAGACAAAGTAGACATGGAGCTAGATGTCTTCGTGAGTAGAAGAAGATGAAATGGAATTACCTATACAATGATATAGGGTCGGTAAACTAGTAGGATTGAGTCTAAAGTCCGCAGATTGCGACGTGGGAATCGACTCGGATGATTGACTAGAATGAATTTGAGTTGCACAAATCCTTGAAGAAGGAAGAATTCGTTGAGGTGACTGATGAAAGAGGTCTTGCGAAGAAAGGAAGGACCACGACTTAGGAGTCGTATTAGATGATTCATTGAAGAATTAGGAGTCACACGGATCTTCAAAGGAGGAAGACACCGTTGAGGTGACTGATAAATGAGGTCCTGCAAAGGAAGGGAGGACCACGACTTAGGAGTCGATTTAGAGGAATCTGAATAGTAGTTTGGATCAGACTCATCGGAAGATGGAGAGGAGTCTGAAGAATAGTTTGGATCTGAATAAGAAGAAGAGTGGGGGGAATCCAAATAATAATTTGGATCAAAAGTGTCCAAACCATACCACCGACTATGAGATGAAGGTGGGGAACGGGGTACCCGAATGAGTTTTCCCTCTAGTGAAGAACCAAACGAGGTTTAGTCGTAATGGGCATATTTTGATGTGAATGCCTAAACCTAGGTTTTGTATTGTTGTAAGTGTGAGGAACCACGTGATAATCAGTCATTATTGGCGTCATTTAGGTAATAAATGCCTAGACCTAGATAGTGTGATGGAACTCCTTCACAAGGAAGGAAGTGACATGTCGATTCAGGGAAGCATAATGACATCTAACTAGACATTCGGTATATATGGGAATGTTTGTGTGATTATTAGCAAAAGATCTAAGGAAAACATACATCGTAATGACACTATTTCGACGATCCAACAAGATTTGTCCAAGAATAAGTCTATGAAAATTTGTCGTAACACAAGTATTCAATTGATCAAAGGGAACAATCATGCAAGTCAATGAACACAAACCAATCAACCAAGGAAATCACTTACACCTATGCTATTCTCAATGATAGTTCGACGCAAAGATGATCAACACAATGTTAATGCTTATGTCAAGTTCGAAATGAACAAGGGATAAGTATTAGCAAGGGGTAGATGTGACTCTCCCATTCAAAGGATACCACGACGAGTTTAGCAACCAACAAGGCCTAAACGTCAAAGGGTGAGGATTACAAATGTAAGCTACGTAACCACACCAATTGGACACGTTAATCAAGCTTCGTGAAGAAGCAAGATATTAGTGCCAAAGTGGTATAGAAATGACGCAAACAAAGTAAGCGACACTCTTCAAGATTTTAGACAATGTTTGAAGTCAAACTAAATCAAAGTATACTAAGGATGTGCTAAAATGTGGGCAGAGTAATGCTACAATGTGGATACTTAGATCACATTTACAAGAAATGAGATGTAAGTATCTTAATTATGTCAAGGCGATGCGAACAAGGTAACACATCTAAGGGGATCAAATGATGAACCAAGCCTAACTACGATGATGATCTTGAAATCAAGATCAAGTGGTTATCAAGATGTAAAAATGTACCCACACACTTTAAATGTTTAACAACTCAGCCGCAAACATGGATGAGCGTAAACAGATATAAAAGTGGTGAACACAATCTATTGATAACACTCACAAAACATACCTTCTCTTGTCCCAAATGGGAAACAAGAATGTAAAGGAGTAGACCAAGTGGTGGTGAAACAAGCTAGTATAACTTCAGCAGAGTTTCACCTTGCCTTAGGGCAAGTGAAGAACTAAGAAAAAGTGATACGTTGCGAGATTCGTGATGAATATCACTAGACCCCAACTTCGATGGACTCTCCCCTTGTTCATCTAACAAGGTTTTGACTCTGAAAAAGTTAGTGTTTCGTGACTTCTTGACTCGATGATTTGGACTAACATAAGTGGGCTCTTGAAGAATATGACTTTCCTATTAGATCTCTCAACTAGGTGCACAACACACAATGCGAGCTCTGATTTGCCAAGGAGTTACCCTTGGAATATCTCGAATTTACTTTACCCCCTTTGAATACAATGAGAAATAAAGTGCGTTCTTTTGTATCCTCACTGGGGTCGCAATATACTATATGTTTTAGCTCTAACTCACAAAATGGTTTCTAGTCAAGTGGGTAAAGCGGAGGCGCTTCCCGTTTCATCCACGAGGTTACTCAGTGGTGGACTACTTTAGGGTTCCTAGAACCACCCCCATTGTTGTAGCTTAAGGTGTTATGCCAAAGGGGTTACGTTCTAGTTAAGCGGATAGGGACGTACCCTTTTCCGAACCTGCATATACAATGTGTTGAATATGGTGTGTTTTTTATCTTTTTAGACTTAGTGAAGTTTTGCACACCGTTAGACAACCTATATCACACACGTTAGTATTGTTTTGATCCCAATTCTTTCGCAAGCGGATTTTGGTCCTACACACAACAATTAGTAATTTTCCATACGATCATAACATCATATAAAGGATATAACATGTTGTTTTTGATTTCCAAGATCATCCTAAGATGCAAAGAAAGAGCATACACAACAAAAACCTCACTAAACTTGTAGAAATGGAAAATACTTAATCAAATTGAAAACTAAGATTCCTTTTAGCCAACTTTGAAGTTCTTTCCCGTTTTAGCAATCTTTAATTGAAGTGTTTTTGAAAGCATAAAGAAAGGTTTTGAACCGTTTTTTATTCCCAAGATCACCTAGAAGGGAGGGAAGAGCATACATGATTTCCAAACCTCTATAAGTAAAAAAAATGCAACACTTAAACTAAGCAAATACAAAAATATGATCTAAAATACCTGTAAACCACTGAATTATTTGAAACCTGCAAGAGTGTTAGAAAATCAAAGAAAATAAACTTATGAAAACTTTAATACATGTTAGAAAATAACTTAGTTTTCTAATAAAATAAACCATAAATTTTTTGTAAGTCAAAATCCTAATTTTATGTTTACATTACGTAGTTAAATGACAGGGTATTTACCTTTCCAATGCAAAAAAATGGATTTTTTTCAAGTAATGTGTACGTGCCCCAGGTAAAATGTCAAATGGCCTCTAGAGGATGGTTATGTACGCAGTTCAAAATGGTGTGTGTGCCCTTTTAAGCGTGTGCGCGTCTAGGTTTAACAAGTACACACCCCTGTGTAAAAAAAGGGTCAAGTAAGAGTTACGCCTACGTGGGTAAGAATGACATGTGCACCCCCTTTTAAGTATGTGCGTGTAGTGGTTTTGACAATAGGTACATGTCCCTTTTTGACGTGTGCGCATGCCCCAGAATGATGTATTCTGATGCACCCCTGAAAAACAACTGAAAAAACACAGGATTTTTTGCAAAAATATGTAAAAATGTAAAAGGTTTGGTATTTTTCTTTCAAATCAACAAACCTAACCCACTCCTTTGCATGACAAAGAGCATAATTCCAACTAAACTAGTTAAGAAAGCCTATGTTTCCCTAAAAAATGCAAAAAGGGTTAGTTTAATCAACTTTGAAATGAAAGCTTGAAAAAACTTCTAATGGACTATGGAGTGAGTCCCACCGGTATTAGTGAAAAACTTGGCAAACTATCTAACTTAGACTAACACCTAATAGTCTAAAAGCTTGAACCAAATCCCTCAATAACCATCAAGATAAGAGATAAACAAATTAACTTCAATGCATGCATTATGAAAGAAACAAGCAACATGCTAAGTTTATTCTACTCTTTAGAAAGCTTAATGAAAGTGAACCTAGTTGGATTCTAAGCAATCAAATTGTTTGTTGTTTGCTCCCAAAAATAGTGAAGAGATCTCTCCTAGTTGGCTACAAGGCCAAGCTTGGATCTTCCCTTACTAACTAGATTTGGAGTGGATGGATGCAAGATGGAGGAGCTCTTATCAATGGAGTATGGCCAAGATCCAAATGTTCAATAGCTTAAAGCTAACACAAATGAGGTCTAATGCCTTTCCAAGTCGCTTGAGAGATTTTTTTATATAAGCAAGGTGTAAGGTTGAAAGGGAGGGGTGACCCCTCTATTTATAGATTTTGGTTTGGGAAAGATTGAAAATCTAGTGCATGTGGGACTAAAGGTAAGCCAAAAGCACTTTATGATTAGGAGTGGTAAACATGCTTTGGACTAGTTAAGCTAGGTTTAGGCTACTTAAACTTGATTAGCAAGTGATTAGAGACTCATTGAGAGTTGAGGGGAGTCTGATTAACCAGATGTGATTGATAGATAGCCTAAGAAGCATATAGAAGTGATCTAGAGGGAAATAGGAAGATATTTAGATAATAAAAGGGGGTTAATTAACCAAATGGGTTGAATATAGGAGGAATACGACCAAGAAGGTGTCACAAATGGGCATCCGAGAATGGAGTGAAAAGTAGCTAATTGACAAAGTGTCGTCAATCGATTGAATTGGAGGAAATGCTAAGTGTAAGCATATTTTAGGTGTCTACAGTGACATAAGATTAAAAGTACTTAATAACTAAAAATAGGGCAAAATTTTTAAAAATCAGCAAAAAAAATAAATGTGTTTACCAGTTATTCTCAGGTACTACATTGACTCACAAGTTATTTACAAGTATTACTTGCGTTAACCAAATTTTTTTTGGAGAGTTTTGACCACCAAGCCAAGCACTAACCAAGTATTACTCTAAACTTACGTGCCTATGACTTTGTTCCTCATGAGATTCGTGCGACAGAAGATCCTAAATTTGAGACTTTCTACACACAAAAATATTCTCTTGAACGAAGGTATTCATGTTTGGATGGCAGCTCAAGATCGGCCTCATGAAAACCTTATATCCCAAAAGAGGTTCTACCCCGTGGAAACGCTCTTTAATGGAACTCTATCTTTAGCTGGTCGTGACCAAGAAACTATTGGTTTCGCTTGGTGGGCTAGTAATGCCCAACTTATCAATTTGTCAGGTAGATTACTTGGAGCTCACGTGGCTCATGGCGGATTAATTGTATTTTGGGCTGGAGCAATGACTCTATTTGAAGTGGCTCATTTTGTATCGGAAAAGACTATGTATGAACAAGGATTGATATTACTTCCCCACCAAGCTACTTTAGGATGGATGATCGGGCCTGGTGGGGAAATTGTGGACACTTTTCCCTATTTTGTATCTAGGGTACTTCACTTAATTTCTTCTACAGTTTTAGGTTTCTGTGGTATTTATCACACATTAATCGGACCCGAAACTTTAGAAGAAACATTTCCATTTTTTGGTTGTCTGGAAAGATAGAAACAAAATGACTACAATTTTAGGTATTCGCTTACTTTTGCTAGGTGTTGTTGCTTCTCTCCCAATGTTCAAGTCTTTGTATTTTGGTGTCATATATGATACCTTGGCTCCTGGCAGTGGAGATATAAGAAAACTTATGAACCTTACGCTTAACCCAGTTGTTATATTCGGTTAGTTGCTCAAGTCTCCTTTTGGAGGAGAGGGATGGATTGTTCGTATGGACAATCTAGAAGATATAATTGGAGGACATATATGGTTTGGGTTCCATTTGTATTTTTGGTGGTATCTGACACATCTTAACAGATTCTTTTGCATGTGCTCATCGCGTGTTTGTATGGTCAGGAGAAGCTTACTTGTCCTTTAGTTTTGTTGCTCTTTCTATCTTTGGTTTCATTGCTTGTAGTTTTGTTTGGTTTAACAATACAACTTATCCCAGTGAATTCTATGGACCAACCAGCCCAGAGGCCTCTCAAGCTCAAGCATTTACTTTTCTAGTTAGAGATCAACGTCTTGGAGCTAGTGTAGGGTTTGCCCAGGGGCTTACTGGTTTAGGTAAATATCTAATGTGTTCTCCTACTAGAGAAATTATCTTCGGAGGAGAAACAATGCATTTTTGGGATCTTCATGCTCCCTAGTTGGAACCTCTAAGGGGCCCTAACGGTTTGGACTTGAGTAAGTTGAAAAAGGACATACAACCCTGGCAAGAACGACGTTTAACAAAATATATGACTCATGCTCCTTTAGGTTCTTTAAATTTTGTGGGTGGTATAGCTACCGAGATTAATGTGGTTAATTATATCTCACCCCGAACTTGGTTAGCCACCTCTCATTTTGTTCTAGGATATTCTTTTTCATAGGCCATTTGTGGCATGCAGGAAGAGCTCACGCAGCTGCAGCAGAATTTGAGAAAGGAATTGATCGTGATTTTGAACTTGTTCTTTCCATGACCCCTCTTAATTAAACCATAAATCAAACTAGATAAAATCATAATTCATCTAATTTATTTTCATTTACCAGGAGGCGAGATAGTGGGATCCTTCCACTATTTTTCTCACAATCGAGTATATAGCCGAGCCTTTTTTGTTACTGAATTGATCTGGTAAGATTGATTGTTTATCGAACAAAAGGAGAAAGGGATTCAAACCCTTGATAGTTTTTCAACTATATAGGTTTTCAAGACAAAAGCCATCAACCACTCGGTTATCTTTCCCGGTCAAGGCCAACTTGGCCTATTTTACTCCGACAAATAATACCTCTCTATAAAGATGATATCATATTGATATCTCATATGGCAAAAAGATAAGAATTTCACCTATTCTTTCACACTCAAATCAAATGAATTAATTATTAATTAATTTCAATTAAATTATGATCAATTAAAATGCGTGGTGCATTTGATGCAAAATTTGACTTCGGATGGGGATCGAATAATATAGTTCATTGAATCTGTTAGAAGCCTTTAAGATCACAACAATGACTATTGCTTTCCAATCGTCTATGTTTGCATTAATTGCAATTTCATTTCTCCTAGTGATTGGTGTACTTGTCGCACTTGCCTCTCCTACTGGTTGGTCAAGTAGCAAAAATGTGCTATTTTTAGGCATATTATTATGGAATGGATCAGTGTTTTTAGTAAGTATTATGAATTTTTTCATATCTTAGATATCTTTTTAAGATCTTTTGGGTTAAAACCCTCCATCCCCTCCCCTCCCCGAAGTACATTAATAGTTCGCAAGGCATTTTTGAAAAATTCCAATAAACTAAATGGAAGTGCTCTTGGAAGGGTTTATTTTCTTATTAGTAGTGTCCATACTTTAATCATTAAAAATTGTCCCCACATAGAAGTGGTAGTATAGAGGGGTATATATTACCCCAATAATGAGTCAAATGCGAGTATTGTTTAATGGATAAAATTTATTCTTGCCAAGGATAAGATGTAGGTTCGATTCCTGCTACCCGCCCATCTGGAGGATGAAATCCTAACAAGGAATAATTATTGGTTTGGTAATATCTTTTCCTAATTTATAAAACCATTCTCCAAGGAATTAAGCATGCTTTTCGGATAAAAATCTTATCGTGTCTTTAGCAGAGACGGGATTTGAAGTCTTGACTTCAAGGTTATGAGCCTTGTGAGCTACTAAACTACTCTACTCCGCAATATCCCTTCAAATGACCTTTATTATAATAGTAAAAAATAGGTGCATCGGACAACCCCTTAGAAATGTTTTTCTATCTCCCTATATAGGGAGGGGCTTTTCTATCATCACAATAACCTTAAGGAATCTTTTTTTCCTCCTACCAACTTGATTTTGTTACCCCAGCAAACAAACATGCATGAGCCATCTCATGGATTATATATCCGGACAACTCAAAATCTCTATAGTTGGCTCTAGGTCTTCCAATTGTCAAACAACGTCAACACACTATTACATGGTGAAAATCGTAAATTTCTATAGATTTTCATTTTTTCATCTAATGTTGATACTTTCTTCGTCTCTTTTTTCAAAGATTGACGAAGGAAATTATATTTCCTTTCCAATCTTTATTTCTTTTTCTCTCTTTCAATGAGACGTTTTCTTGCCATAATTACTCAATCAAATTTAATCGAGGAATCAAAATCTAGATCAAATTTCAGATGGATAAGTATTACATGTATTACTTCATTTAAATGTAATGAGATTAGATTGATAATCTATATATCTCCTCACATTGAAAAGAATTAACCGAATTTCCCTGACATAGAGGTAATTAAGAAAGTTTCATAGGTAAATATATAACCTACAAAAAAGTGAGTTAATCCAACTAATCATGCTTGAACAATGGAAAGAGTTGTCGGCTTGTCCCTCCATCAAACTAAATTAGTCAAAAGTGTGTGCTCATGGGCCCATGCAAGAGTTTCAATCAGTTCATACCAATATCCATGTTAGGAAATAAGAAATATAAATCTAGTAGCCCAAACAAGATGCCCGAATAAGAACATCGACACCCAGACAAATAAATTGGTCATACTAAAAGGATTGTATCCATTAATAAGTTGAGAAGAGTTTAACCAAAGACAATCTCTTAACTATCCCATTAAATAAGTGGAAGACTCATTAAATTACGCTACATTCCCCTGCCATAAGGTGATATGCTTCCAATGCCAATAGAAAGTAACCCATTTAATGGTATTCAACATCCAGAAAATTGCCATATAAAAAGCATCCCAGGCCGAAATATTGCAAGTACCACCTCGTCCCGGACCAACGTAAGGAAAACTAAAACCAAAATCTTTCTTATCGGGAATTAACTTGGAACCATACGCATCTAAAGCACCTTTTACTAAAACCAATGTAGTTGTATGCAAACCTAGAGCAATAGCATGATGAACAAAAAAGTCTCCAGGACCAATTATAAAGAACAATGAATTTTTATTATCATTAATGGCATTCAACCAACCGGGTAAGCATATGCTTTTTACCAGCATTGAATGTCGGATAATTTGTTGAAGATAAAAGTACATCAAAACCATATAAAGTCTTACCATGAGCAGATTGTATCCACTGAGCAAATATAGGCTCGATCAAGATTTGTTTTTCTAGAGTACCCAAAGCAAGCATAACATCGTTATGAACATAAAGTCCTAAAACATGAAAACCTAGGAATGAACTAGCCCAACTCAAATGAGATATTATAGCTTCCTTATGCCCCACCATTCTCGCCAATACATTATCCTTATTCTATTCTGGATTATAATCCCTAATGAGGAATATAGCTCCATGAGCAAACGTCCCTGTCATAATGAATCTGGCAATGTTTCAATGATGAGTATACAATGCAACTTGGGTAGTGAAGTCTTGTGCTATGAATGCATAGGCATGTAAAGAATACATGTGTTGAGCTACCAAGGAAGTGATAACTCCCAAAGAAGCTAGACCAAGACCTAATTGAAAATGACGAGAATTATTGATTGTGTTATAAAAATTCTTATGTTTGCGGCCTAATAGGCCTCCCAGAGGAATATGTGCTTCTAAAATACCTTTTGTATTGTGTCTGATCCCAAAGTTAGTTCTATACATATCACCAGCAATAAAAAAGACAAATGCAATAGCTAAATGATGATAAGCAATATCAGTTAGCCATAAACTTTGAGTTTGTAGGTGGAATCCTCCAAGAAGAGTCAGGATAGCAGTTTCCAACCCTTGAGAGGTACCAAATAAATGACTACTAGAATCAGGATTTTGAGCATAAAGATTCCACTGACCTATAAAAAGTGGTTCTAAACCTTGGGGATACGGTAATACATTGAAGAAATTATTCCATCTTATGTGTTCTCCCCTTGATTCAGGAATAGCGACATGAACTAAATGTCCCGTCCAAGCCAAAGAACCAACTCAAAAGAGCCAAAACAAATGATGATTGAGATGAGATTCAGCATTTTTAAACCATGAAACACTTGGTTTCCATTGACGTTGTAAATGCAACCGACAAGATAGTAAAAAGATAGCAGAAAGAAATAGCAAGAAAATAGCTCCAATATAAAGATTTTCATTGGTGCGTAAGCCAATTGTATACCACCCCTGATAAACACTAGAATAAGCAATATTGACCGGACTAGGGGCGCCACCTCAGGTAAAGGCTTCTACGGTTGGTTGACCAAAATGAGGATCCCAAATTGCATGAGCAATAAGTCTTACATGTAAGGGGTCGTGGACCCATGCTTCAAAATTACTTAGCCAAGCCACGTGGAATAAATTACCAGAGGTCCACAAAAATATTATAGCAAATTGACCAAAATGAGCAGCAAAAATCTTCTAATAAAGGTGTTCTCCAGTAATATCATCATGACTTTCAAAGTCATGTACAATAGCAATACCAAACCAAATACGATGAGTAGTTGGGACCTGGGCCAAACCTTAGCTAAACTTTAGAAATCTCGATGCCATAATGTTATTCAAATCCTCATAGCCATTATCCTACTGCAATAATTCTTGCTAGGAAGAACGCCCATGTTTTGGAGATTCCACCCAAAAGGTAATGAGTTACTCCTACAGCACATTCTTGGACAATACTCAAGGCTCTAGTTTGGATAGCAGGAGCAACCTTCAATTTGTTATGGGCCTAAACAATAGATTCAATCAGTTCTTTCCAGTACCCACAACCATTGAATAGGAACATTAAACTAAAGGCCCAAACAAAATGAGCACCTAAAAATAAAAGACCGGTGTAGATAATGAAGAACGGTAAGATTGGATTACTTGAGAGGCTTGTGCCAATAGAAAGTCACAGAGCCACCTGTTAATTGTAATGGAACTTTGTGCAAAGTTTCCTCCTGTAATATGAGTTACTACTCCCTGATCACTTATAATACCCCAAACATTGGACTGCATTTTCCAACAGAAATGGAATATTATTTCCGAAATTGCATTGTACATCCAAAATAAACCTAGGAAGAAATGATCACAGGCAAATACTTGACATGTTCCTCCTCTCTCAGGCCCATCGCAGGGAAAATGAAAAACCAAGATTCACTTTATCAAGTATTAAACGAGAGGTACGAGCAAATAACACACCTTTAAGTAGTATTAGTACAGTCACATGGATAGTAAATGCATGCATATGGTGCACTAAAAAGTTTGCAGTTCTTAATGGAATAGGTAACAAAGCCACTTTGGCACCAACTGCTACCAAATCCCCACCTCCCCAAGTTAAGTTGGTGTTTGTTTTTGCATCAGGAGTTGTCAAACTAGGTGTTGAGGCATGAGTGTTTTGTATCCATTTGAGCAAAGATAGGTTGTAATTGTATAGCAGTATTTGAAAACATATCTTGAGTTGAGCTAAAACTAGGGTAGATTTGAGATAAAAGCTCACAATTTGAAATAAATTCATGAGGAAGCGGTATCTCTTTAGGGTCCACTCCAACATCTAGGAGTTGGTTAATAGGTAAAGAAACATGTACTTGGTGTCCTGCCCAAGATAGAGACCCAAGTCCTAATAACCCTAATAAATGGTGGTTCAACATTGATTCTACATCTTGGAACCAGGTCAATTATGGAGCAACTTTGTGATAATGAAACCAACCAGCAAAAAGTATTAACGTTGCAAAGATCAATGCACCAATTGCAGTGCAGTAAAGTTGTAATTCACTAGTTATTCGGGATGCTCGCCAAATCTGGAAGAATCCAGAGGTCATTTGTATTCCTTAAAAACCTCCACCTACATCTCCATTCAAAATTTCTTGGCCTACTATTGGTGAAACTACCTGAGCAATGGGTTTGATGTGGGTAGGATCGCCCAAACATGCTTCATAATTGGGGAAACGAGCATCGAGAAAGTACATCCCACTTAGCCAAATAAAGATGATGGCTAGTTGACAAAATGAGCGTTAAATACTTTGTAAGAGATCTCTTCGAAATCATTGGTATGGCTATCAAAATCATGAGCATCAAGATGTAGGTTCCAAATCCAAGTGGTAGTATTAGGTTCCTTAGATAGTGTCTTTGAGAAATGACTAGGTTTAGCCCATTTTTCAAAAAATCTTTTAATACGATCCCTCTCCACGATAATATTTACTTCTTGATTGGAGTGAAATATGAATCTTTACATCGGTATGAATGCAAACCATTCACTATCCCATTTCACAGTGCTTAGGAACTCCTTTCCTGAAATCATAAATATATGCAGACTACTCTCCACTTCTACACTTGTGCCCTTCAAATGTTCCAGAGTGTACTTTCATTCGTTTTTCACCAATGTGTAAGTATTTGCACAACCATTCTAAACCGCTTGTCTATCATACTACCAAGATTTACCAAACAACACATGTCATACATCCATAGGCATTATATTGCACAAGACTTCATCTTCATATGCACCAATCTTGAAACGCACTCTACATTCCTCATTCACAAACAATTAATGCCCCTTCAACAACCACAGCAAATTTTGTGGGTTCGGATGTGCAATTTTCTTCAGACTAAGCTTCTCAACCATCTCATTAGAAATGAGATTATCAGTGCCACCACTATCAATGATAACTTTACAGCACTTACCTTTAGATTTGGAAACGGTTCTTATCAAAGTCTTTCTCTGCACAAGCACATTTTCTTCCTTCGCGGGCTTCAATAACACCCTCTTCATCATTAGAGTTTCTCTGCATTTTGATTCTTTTGCGTTACTATTAGATGTTTGTTTGCCGCATTTGCGTGCTAAACAACATGATTGCTAGCACCACTACTCCTTCCACCACTACTTTGCACTTGTAGACACTCAAATGCCCTATGTCAAGTTTCTCCGCAGTGGAAACATGTTCCGCCAAATCCTCTACCTCTCTCACATCCTCTTCCTTTGAAAGAAGATCTACCTCCGAATTTTTGCACATGACTTTGTTCATGCAAGTTGTTTGTCTCTCCCTCATGCGCATGATTATGTGCATCACTACGCAAACTTCCACCTCTACACGGACACTTCCCTCTTCCCCGCGAGTTTTTTTGTTGTCATTGGAACAACTTCTCTACCTTAACAATGTAAATTCATAGGCTTTCTCTACAATTCTCAATCTAACCATATTAAGTTCATCTTGAATGGAAATGTGTAATCCATTAACATACCTCTTAATCTTTTTTGCGTCGTCCTCCACATGCCTAGCCCTGATGTAGAGCTGATAAAATTCCTCGGTGTAATTCTTCACACTCGATTCCTTTCAACACAAGTTATGCACTTGCTTGAACAAATGGATCTAATAATCCACAAGCATGAACATAGCCTTCAATTTTGTCAACATTCAATCCCATTTCTTGATTATCTTTTGCCTCTTTAAACTCTCTCGATTTGCATGTGATCCCACCACAAAAACGTGTGTCCCTTTAACTTGGTACTAATGAATTTCACCTTCTTGTTCCACATTCTCATACTCGAAAGTACTCCATTTATGTGATCCAGTTAATGAGGTCTTTTAGATCTAAGTTCCCAAAATAACACAAAACTCCTATTTGCGGCTTGCTTCTAATCCTCGTGATTGCTTACTTCGGCCTCTTAATTTTCGAGTGCTCTCCCCCCACACTTATCATCACTTGCATCTTCATCAACGGTAACTCCTCTTTATTGTATGATCTTCATCACCTCCAAGCAGGCTTGCATTCCTCTTATAACACTGGCCAAGTGCTCAAGTTTTGGCATCCTATTTGCTCTAGAAGCAATCTCTACTTTGCATGCCTTCTATGTTTTCCTCACAATCTCTGAACAACAAGATTCAGTTGTCTACACCTTCTACTCAACAACCAAAATGCTGAAAAATGTTTGCAACTACTTTCTACCCCCACCCCTAGTATGTCTACAACTATTTTCTACCCACACCCCATTTATGTGATCCAGTCAATGAGTTCTTTGGATCTAAGTTCCCAAAATAACATCGAACTTTTGTTTACGGTTTGCTTCTAATCCTCATGATTGCGCATAAGAATCAGTCATCTTGCTCATCTACGTTCTCTACTTCGGCCTCTTGATTTTAAGATGCTCTCCCCCCACGCTTATCATCACTTGCATCTTCATCAACAGTAACTCCTCTCCATTGTAAGATCTTCATCACCGCCAAACAGGCTTGCATTCCTCTTATCACGTCGGCCAAGTGCACAAGTTTTGGCATCTTATTTGCTCTAGAAGCAATCTCTACTCTGCATGTCTTCTATGTTTTCCTCATAGTCTCTAAACAACATGATTCATCAGTCTACACCTTCTACTCAACAACCTGAATGCAGAAAAATGTCTGCAGCTACTTTCTACCCACGCCCCTAATATGGAAAGCAGTAAATCTCAAGATCACACACACGAACCAGATTGATGTCTATATTAATCTCTTCAGTAGAACTTTGAAATCCTTGCTCTAACACCAGAAATGAAGCATTTGCGGTCAAGGTTCCCAATGAAGGGGTGCCTTACAACATGCAACCTATATCAAAGTTATATCTTAACAAAGCAAGATCTTGGGGACAACTTAACAAGAAACAAGAAAAGCTTCTTCAATATTACAAACTCAATGGCACAATGGTACTTCACTCTAATGATACTCTCATGACAAGACTCTGCAAGAATTCTTCTAAAAATTCCAATCTTGTGACCTATCCTAAGCATAAAAACTTTGCAAAGCTTCAACAAAACTGCACTCGGCTCAATTTGGCAATCTCACACAAGATGCCTTCTCCTATCGGAGGATAAGTCACTCAATGTCTTAATCTGGAATTCGAATCATTGGTCATCTTACATGCTCACGGCTCCCTTCTACTTATAGAATTCGTAGAAGCTCTGGCTAGAAAGATGCCTTTGTAAGTAAAGATCCCTTACAAAATATTCGTCAAAATGCATCAAGTAGACATTTATCTGATCGGGAAGTTTTCCTCCATTGGATTAGGATCAATTAGATCATTAGGTTGATCCTTGGCCATGAAGGACGTATCAAGAACAAAAATGTGCCTCCCTCTAGTTGTATCAATGTTGATAGGAGATCATGTCTACGGCACATCTCATCATTGAAGCAAATGGGAGTGGTCCAGCAAATATGCAAGGCTTTGCGACATACATAGTGTTTGGCAACTTCAAGGTGTATTGCAACATCAACTAGGCATTGACGACTTGCATAAGCCTTTGAGGCTTCTACGCACAAGAATAGTATTCCACCACAAGGTATGTTGCGCAAAGGTTTTGCACGCATTTGGTGTTTGTGTGGGGTGTGGAAAGCTTTGCATGGCTAAGTTGAGAGTTATGCACCATGGGTAAGGTTGCATGATTGATGCCCAGTTTGGATAGGCCTTTGTGGCTTGAATAGCGAAATGGCAAAGGCATTCATTTTCTATGCAACATGATTGCGGGTAGTGCGACATTGCACAAAGTCCTTATTCACTAACGCTACATATTTTTGGGTGACTTATGATTGCTCATGAACCTAGATGCTCCTGCATCAATTTCTCTCGCCTCCACACAATTATTTTCATTTGTAATCGATTGAGCATTAATGTTAGGGTATAATCACCTTGGATTACCTCACTAGCTCTAGTATTTATCTAAGAGCTCAATTTGGGAGATTTTTGTGACTTTCATAGCCAAGATGTGTTTTCAAAACTATTTTGGGTTGACTTTGGAGATGTTCAAGAGTTTTTCTTGTTGCTTATTTATAATAATCTCTTGCATTCTTTCATTTTTCCTTCAATATATTTTTTATTGGAATTTGTTGATGCCATGTATATTACTAGAAACTCAAAAAGTCAATTAAAATGCAACCCCAAAAATTATGTATGATTATACCAATACATCTACATCTATGCCCATTGGTGAATGATAAGCACCTATAGGTATTGTTTCTAGTAGATTTTTTAATTAAAAAGGTATGTACACAACTTTAATGCAAGACGATGATGACTTCACCACTTCAGCACCTAAGATGACAAAATTCCGTTAAAATCAGTTGTTGGAACGAGTGCCATATCAACTTGTATCTAATATTGAAGAGATATAAAGCAAGGTAAAGGTAGACCTCATTCTTAGCAATCAAGGTGTAGCACAAATGATGAAATACCATGCTTATCATTAGAAGTAAGATTAGCAAGCTATTTACTCAAAGTGACTTGTTTGGAACATCCATCCTCTATGAAAAGCACTCGTCTATGGAGTAGTTAAGTCCCTCCAATGGCAATTAAATAAGCAACTTAATTACCCTCGTTCTTAATATGATTTATTTTATCTGGAGAAAAAATGAATAATGCCAATCACCTTGGAGAAAAACTAGAAGGCCATTTTTTATGCAAAAGATTGATGATGAGTCCGGAACTGCCTTCAATGAAATCATTTTTGTTCTAAACATTGCTGCTTCAATCTCAGCTACATTATTTGTCGTAGAATTGAACTAATATCGACAAGCGATAGAGGATGTCCAATCCTATCAAAAATGTGCACTTCTTTCTCAAGTAATCCCCATTTCCCCACATGAAGCAACAACTAAACCATGTTAACAAAGACTTAATAATGCAAGATCGAACTGATAGCTGCTTTATGGAAGTTAGATTATTAGAGTGAGGCATTACTTGCTACCATTGCAATATGAAGCAATCTTGTTGCATACATAAGCTACCATTTTCTGAATAGTCTATTAGCTTGTGAGATCCGAATTACACAAGCAATTTGGTAAACAACACACTAATTATGGAGCTTAATGTGTTATGGGAAGGTAGAGATGTATGCTTTGAACTCTACATTCTTCATTCAAAACTGTCTATTGTGTAGCTATGCAAAGAAGAAACAGAAAAGCTACTATAAATGCTAATCGAAAGGTTTCTCCTTGAAAACCAAAGAGTCGCCCCACATGGAGATTACATGTACCTTTTTGGTGAGTGGAAAAAACTGTAGGATAAGGGAAAATAGCTGGTTTTGACTTACCAATATTGCGATGGGGCTTATTTTGGTAGCGCCACTTGTTGGGGTCATATCTCCTTAACCATAGCTTGATTTTGAAACTGAAATATACATAGGAAAGCTTAGGATATGAACATTTTTTCGATGTCCTATAGGTAACTCCTCCACCCTTTAGGGACATTCTTCTAAACTTCCGAGGGAAAATTCCACTCCCAAGGGCCCTGAAAATGCAAAAACCAAAACATAGAAAATATCAAAATTTTGGTTTTTGAAAATTTATGGAATTGTGTCCTGAACTCCCACCTTGATCATTGTGCTTTTTCATGGTCTAGTATCATGGATCAACAAACTATACAGCTAAATTTTTAAAGAAATATATTTCAAGTTGAATATCAGATTAGTTACTAGGAGTAGCTAATCCCAAAGGAGAAGACAGTCATCCACCTAGCTTCTTAGCATTACCAATTTGTCAAGTATACCTTGCTTGCCATATCTATAACCATATATGTGGGTACATATAGCAGTCCAAAGGGCACTTGATACCTCTAACAATTCAGGTGGGTTGGAAGGAAGAGATAATTTATCTTGTAGTCCTCTAAGTCGTCTGCAGAGGTCATTGTCTAAAGGCAATCACTTCCCAAACTTTAAGAGTCGAGCACTTCAGAGTTCAAAGGGCCATGCCATATACAAAATATAGCACATATGATATACACATAATAAAGTTCTAAATGAAAGGGAATATAGCAAATATCGCTAAAGCAATCAATTTCTATGATGTAGATGTTGGAAAGTTAGACCCGGTCATTCATGGAACAGAATTCAAATACTTCAGCTAATTAAATCTTGAAACTAATTGTAAATTTCCATCTCATTTATCATGCTAAGCACTCACAAAAGATTACAATTGACTATAGCATCTTTTTGCAACAGTTTTCCAGAAGTTGCAAGATGCCACTTAACAAGCTTGAGAAAAACATTGTCAATCAAGTAGCTGCCATAAGAACTCCAACTGAGTAAAATGCGCTACTGGATGTCAAAAATTTTTGCTGGATACAATTCATGAAGCAGCAAAAGAGGTGCTGAAAAGCACAATTTATTTGTTATTCCCAGAATGAAACTCATGCAACATAGAAGTGCTGACACTATTTCTAATAAAATTTTCCAAATATTGTAGTTTTGAATCTATGCATGATAATAGGTTTAATGCACAAGGAAAAAAGACCGCAATAAGTTGCAAGAGAAACCCCAGTCGGTCTTTCTCTATCCCAATTCACCACAGTTGTGAATAACACTATGATACAAATTAAAAATACTACAATCTGTGAAGCCTTATAATAAGTCAAAAATACACAATTGAGTTGTAATTGAGTTAATCCTAAATTGGTAAGAATTGCGAGTCACAGAGTGATAAGGCATTACATACTCCAAAAACTTTGCCAACAAGGAAAGAGACTAGAGGGTGAGAGGCCCAAAGTAGCAGATTATATTCACAGTTCTCTCTCACCCCCAACAAGCATATGCTTATGGTGCTTATATGCTAGGTGGGTCTCCTTGTCTTGTGACCATTACCAAAAAGAAAATGAGGAAAAATGTCATCAAGGTAATGACTTCTCATGGAGAACATGTTGAGATGACCTAAAACACACGCGACTAAAATCCCACAATTAATAATCTAATTAAAAAATTTGTGGAAGCCTTCAACTAACTAACACACATACATGATTGAGTTGAAGACCACATTGATAAGAATTGCAAGTCAGCAGTGACTTAAAAGGCATTGCATACTTGAAAAAGAACAGGAGGAAAAATGCCATTGGAGTAATGACTACTCATGGAGGTCATATTGAAATGACTTGAAATGTACACAAGTAAAATCCCACAAAAATTAATCATTTTATTAAATTACTCGTGGAAACCTTCAATTAATTAACACAATTATATGATAGCTTTTAATTGAGCTAATCCCAAATTGGAAGATTTGTGAGTCAAGAGTAGCTTATAAGGTATTGCATGCTCCAAAATCTGTCAGTGAGGAAAGAGGCTAGATGGTGAGAAGGCCAAAGCGATCGATTATATTCACCATTCTCCCCCTAACAAAATATGCTTATGTGCTAAATGGGCCCCCCTTGTCTTGGGATTATTACCAAAAAGTACATAAGATGTCATTAGGGTAATGGCTACTCATGGAGGTCATCTTGAAATGACTTAAAACACAAACAAGAATTACCATTTTCCAGCATAAATCATTAAAGGCAAAGCATTTGCTACTATCACAAAATTTAAAACAAAATCGTAGATGATTAATGGTAGGTCAAATATTACATCCAAGCAACAAAAAAGACATTAACTATAATTACATTCATCAATGACCAAATTCGTCAATGGCACAGCAAACTACTTCAAAGAGATAGCATTCAATCATCCAACAGAAAAGAAAGTAATTGTAGTCATAAAAAACAAAATAATGGGTCTACCAAATGGAAGTTAAACGAGATGCTTAGCAAATGTAAATCAAACTATAAAAGCCACCATGATGATGTAATCACGGAATGTTCGCTAATCACAAGTATCATCCTCACCTAGAGAGGTCATAGATTCATCAATCCCAATGCATTAGATCATAAACAACTAGCTTGAGCCAAGAGAGACCAGTAAAACCATCCTCAGATTGTATGCCCTCTCCTACCATCCACTGTTGAAGCTCTCCTGGAGATCACTATCATATTGGCATGAGCACCAAGATCTAAGATTGAATGCAATGAAATTTAGCTGTCCCCGTGCTTTGGTTATGGCATATGTGGTTCCAAGTGCTTGTCTATGGAGAACACGAAGTTAACTGCAAAACTGGCTCCTGCCATCAATGTCAATACTGCCTGAAGCTGCAGAAAGTTTATTCCCACTGCTAGAAAAGATGAAATTCAAAAATAGAAGTGATAGGCTAACAGGAATATAGGACTTTGCACCTGAGTGGCACTGCCTTTTGAAAGAAAAAGGCAAGACGCCTCTGACCAGGATACTAAAAAATGCAGAGGGTGCCTCTATAATATTTAAGTAAACAGTAATATTTCTCTCCATGTCATTATACACTAAAGATCTAAAAATGGAGTGCTTCAGTTTTCACCTCCAGAATGATGCAAAGACTGAATCCTCTACTCTCAAAGAATATGATGATCTACCTCTATGTTCAGCTGATGTGAGTCATGACCCTACTCTCAGAAGATCACCAGGAATCTGAGGCTATGTGTCCAATGTCACCTCATGAGATTGACCAGATGATAAGGTCTTCAATCATCTGCAGAAATCATTCAACATGAAAGGTAAGTTCAAACCTGAGAGGCTGAACAGGAGAGGTTTGCATGGTATATTGTCTACATATATCACCTCTAATCAGCTTGATTTCAAATATTCCCGGGATTAAGTGAGTGGGAGCACCAAGCATACACGGTAGAGGGAAGATAAATTGTAAGGCAATGGAATACCAACATTGTCTCATGCATCTGGAGAATACAGGAAGCAAACTCCTTGGAAGAGAAAAGAGCTAATGTAGTGCCCACTTCCCTTTGACACCTTTTGATACTGATCATGAAATTGTCGGCTACATTATGGACATTATTATAGTTTTGATTTAGTATGATGTTAGATAGTTGATCATGGATTATTGTTGAATTTGATTCTTATATGATGCATGATGATTATTAGGGACACTTCATATGTTGATGATGCTATACTGTTGAACATGGTTATATAATAGATGTTGTTCGGACTTGTGATATTTGGATATTGTGAGTAGCCCTAGAAATGGAAAATTATTGGATGATGATATAGCTGTTGATAAAACTATAATTATATTGTTAGATTGCTTTGATGTTGTGATTCATATATCTAGATGATTTTAGAAATTTAATTATAATTATATTATTTTAGATGTTCTGATATGGCCACGAGACCAAATGAGGTATTTGTGTTTTACAGGGTAAAATATCACAACAAACATTGGGGGATTAGAGACCAACCACATTGGAAATTCTAGATGAATTCAACAAAGTCACCATGACAACTAGTTTTGTTTGCGTGTGTGTTTTTTAGTGTTAGGGATTCCCATGGGGGGATCACCTTTAAATGTGACCAAGAGATTTTATGTATTTCTTTTATTTTTGGTCCCTTCTTTGTATTAATTTTTGTATGTGTTTTATGTGGTGATACTTTTACCATTTTTCATTATTTATTTTAATGGTGTGTAAATATTGTGAATAATCATATTGTTAAAGTTAATTAATTAAAAGATGTCATAAGAATTTAATTAATAGAAGTTGTTGGCCATGTTTTAAAGTGTTGTAAGAATATTGTAAGTAATGTGTAAGTGACCTATGTAAGTGATGTGTAAGTTAACTTTTGAGTGTGAAACACTCCACATTCTTGGAAATTCAAATTTATCCTTGGACGCTGATTTTGAAGACTTGTGGGACAAGTAAAACTTGTCCCATACCTCTTAATTTTTATTTACCAACCATACCTATGGTTGGAGGGTTGAATTTAGACCTTCTTTATGTATTTTGATATGACTAATTGTAATTTTTAATTGCACTTTTCTTACATTTTATTAAATTTAGTCCTTATGGGGTGTGGAATTTTTGGAGTGTGTAAGTTTATTGTCATATTATTCACCCACCTCTTTATTGTGCATTGGAGAATAGATTTGCCTTTTGTGTTGGAGTTGAGGATGTGTGATGTGACATGCTACATGGATCCACCTCATCCTTTTCTCTTCCCTCTTCTATAAAATTATAACTCCTTGCCTTGTTTTGGGTTGAACATTTTGCATACTTTTGGGGTGAAATTTTGCTGTGTGGAGCTCTTGCTTTTGGAAGGAGTTTGGAGGACCTTTGCATGCTTGTTGGTTGTTGATTTTGGATTGTATTTTGGCATTGGAAAGCTTGTTGTTTTGAAACATAGACAACTTCTTCATGGAGAGGTAAGAACTTGACTCTTGAAATACTCTTTTTCTTTATGAATGTACATGTAATTGTGTGAATGTTTTAGCATGTTTGTGGGTTGTTTGGGTAGACTACCTAGGAATGGTGTAGGAGAAGGCTATGGGGAATCCATGTGGGGGGGCATAAGGGAATATCAGTGGCATCAAAATTCATGTGACGGGAGTTGGGATTGAGTTTCTACCTTGGAAAAGAAATGGCATTACATTTCTTACTTTGTGGGGGGGGCATAAGGAAATTTGTGGGAGGCATAAGGAGGGATTGTGGGGGGCATAAGGATATATGGGAGATGTTTTATATTGGCGATCTATTACAAGTGGATACCCAATTCCCATTGGGAGGCATAAGCAGCTTCCCCCATAGTTCTTTGCTCCTTTGGCTTGCTTGATAGAGCCTTAGTCTTGTTTGTATGTTTTAATGTAGTTGTAAACTACATTTTGTTTTAAACTGTGTTTAAAATGAGAAAATGTTGCATGTGTGTCGTGGAAGCCTTGTTGTCATGGGTTGAATCACATCTTTTATTGCATTATAGTTGGGGCTCGGGGGCCAATGAAGAAGGATGGCTTCTCCTCTTCATTGGATGTCTTGGTTGGGTGGAGAGCGTTGCCTTTCCCCTGCCTTTGTTGTGATCCAAAAGGAGAAATTTATATTGTTGTTCTGGAGCAGAGAAGAAAGACAGTTTGATAGTTCCATGTGAAATGAAATCTCATTGTAACCTTTCCCACCTTGAAGTGGATGATCTGTATATTCTTTGTAATGGAAAGATACTTTGTATTAAGCTATGAAAGTTATGTATTCCAAGTTGTGAAAGAGATATACTTTGTTCTGATCATCTGAAAGAAAGAAATTGGAAATCTATTATTTGCATTCAAGGAATTGAAAGATGTAAAGTTGTATTATTTTTTGAAATCAATAAAGGATTGCAATACTTTTCTTCAATTTGCATTGTTGCATTAAAATTGATCATCAATTTGTGATTTGAAACCTCTATTTGGAAAATTGAAAGAGGAATACGTATTAAGGAAATATATGGAACTCTGTTCTTTTGAAATATGTTAAAATTGGAAATCAGACCTTGCATTTTATCTGTTAAATGGTTTGTTTGTATCAACTAAATGTCTTAGGCTGGAATGGAAATGAATCTCCATAATTGGAAGATGAAAAATGATAAATAGGCCTTTTAAATCTAATTTCTGTTTTAAATTTTAAAACTGGCAAATATTTCTCTAAATTGCACAGTTCGAACCTACAAACAATAATCAACATTGAAACATTAAAATCTAGCATGCTATGTATCAATGTACTCAATTGGGCTAAAACACTTAGGGAAAAATCCTTTAAACATTGCAAAATTGGGTCAAAACCTTTTACAGTCATTTTGATGTCAAAAGATGTAAAACTTTAATTTGCAACTCAATTAAACCAATTGAATCTTGAAAACCTCCTGAAATACATCTAAGAACATTTCCCCATGTCTGTTTGACATGTTGAAAGTGAATGAATGACAAAATTAAACAAAATTTATAAGTTAAAAATTTACCAGTTTGCTCTGTTAAAACCTGCAGAACGTTTTCCTAATTTTGACCCCTTAAACTTCATCAAAATCTAAAATTGTTGATTGTTGTGCAAAGAGGGCTTCAATAGCTTTCCAGAAAGTCCTCGTTTGCCCAAAACCGAGCTTTCTATCAAAAGTTATGGCCTTTTGAAGTTTTACATTATTTTGGCTACAAAAAAAATAATAATCTAACTGTCAAAAGAAATTTTGGAAAAATTTCCTCCGCGGACCCGCCGCCCCATTTTTTCCCTCGGTCGCCTTTCGCGGGCCAAAATTCCAAACTTAACCTTTTAAAAAAAATTGGGAAAATTTTCTAAATTTTCCCCACCTCTCCGTCGGCCCGCAGCCAATTAGAAGTCGCCACGTGGCCTCACGAGGCAACGGCGGAGACGCGGCACCTTTTTCAACCTTAGCACTTTTTTAATTTTTCTTGGGAAAATTTTCTTAGTTTCCTCCGCCTCCCCGCCGGCCCGTAGCCAATAAGGTGATGACACATGGCGTCATTTGGGATAGGCGGAGGCGCGCGGGAAGTTTTACCCCTTGCGTTTCCAAACCCAAAAGTCTAAAATTCTTATGTGTCCCCGCAAGTTCGTTTTCCCCACGCTAGTCAGATCTTGACACGTGGCACCTTGGGCGTCAGCAGAGGCGCAGATCAATTTGATCCCTTAGCGTTTTGCAACCCAAAAGGCTTAATGCCTTAAATTTCTCCGATGGCCCGACTTCTCGCCAGAGCTTTCTCAAGCCGACACGTGTCCTCTTTGGGCCCATAGGCATGTGGAGGAAAATCGTGATTTTTCCCTAAAAAGGGAAAAAAAATGCCAAAACTCTTCCCTGCTCCGCCGACCCGCGCAAGGGAAAATTTTCTCCCTTAGACCCGTAGGCTTGCCCTTGGGAAAATTTTCCTCCCAAGGTCCGCCGGCCAATAACTTGAGTTTTATGAGGAGTTAGGAGGACTTATTTATATCATTGGAAAGGCGAGAAAATTTCCTATCTAATGGGAGTAGTTTAGGAAAATTTTGAATGCATTAAGGGTGAGAAAAATCAAGTTGAAACTTTAAGCCTGTTAGAGAATGGGTATGGTGAGGAATTTTTCCCTCTGAACTTAATTGAAACTTCTAACCCTAAATTTTGGACCTTATGACCTGTAATAATTATTAATAAAATAAAATTATACTCTAGTAGATTAGAATTGTTCTGAAACCTGTTAGCGACAAATGTTGTCTTATAACATGGTTGTAGATTATTTTTAATAAAAAAATTTATTCCATAATTTTTCCTAACTAATCCTAGGTTATTCTTGGGTCTCAAGTGGGTTGTTTTAACGGGCGTTACAGCTAAGAAAGGATATCTCATGACAAGTGCCCAAATAACCTGGGGATTCACGCCTCTGAAGAAAAGAAACAAGTAGAACATTTGCCTTTTAGCCAGAGCAATTTTCCACTCAATTCTACCCATAAAAGTAACAATATTATGAGGGACATACAGACGGTACATTTACACCTAGGAAAATATTACAACATAATATTGTGAACTCTCTCAATGTGCTTCCCAATACACAGGTCCAAGCTTAGGTCCTTAAATCACAATCCATCAAGTGCTTTGGGCTCAATGATAGTGTCAAAACGATGAATTTTTAATGGAATACCCTATAAATGGAGCTACATAGCATTGGAGTTCTAAATCTGCTAAAGACTAATGGCCCTTACATAGCCATAATTGAGAGGTAAATTTTGGGTTTTACGAATCTCAACCGAACCCCCAGTAAACAGAGCAAACGTGGGCATAGTTACCCTGGAAGTTCGAAGACCGTGATCTTAGTCTTGCTAAGATTCACTGCCGATTTGCACGGGTCACAGAAAATCAAGTAAAAAAATCTAGTTGTCTCCGTAAGCCATCCATCCCGCAAAGAAGCTAAAAATCACCATAGCATCAGCCATAAAATAGCCCCGAAATCAGAAAACGATGTGGAAGGAACTCATCATTAGCCTGTACATCTTCCCTCAAGAACTGTCTAACTAATCAACATATATCCCTAATATGGCAAGAGAGATTGGGATCTTTGTTCAACCCAAATTGTGCTCCTGATAAAATTGGAGAAGCCATCCACAGACAGTGGCAAACCCTGCTTAACCCCAATGCTGCTCCTAATAAAATCAAGCCAGTTGTAGTCCAAGGGAGGCCTATCATAGTCTCATAGAGTACCAAAATAGCTGTAATAAACACATTGAAGGCTCCAATGTAACATAAACACTCAAAGACAAGATGTCTGGAAACAAATCAAATGTTTTATGATTATTTTACACCTCGAGACATCATTATGATTAAACCATTGATTATCTCAGTCTAGCTTCTTCAATAACAGCACAGAGCATTAACAAGATGGTCAACCACCTGATGATCCTTCCTGAACCCAGCTTGATAGCTGGCTCTGCATCTACAAACTCTCCAAGATATCGGATACATAAATGTCCAAAACAGTAGCAGAGAGTTTGACAAAGTTATACTCAATCGTGGTAGCTTTGTTTTTTTGGGGATCATGTGTGTCCCAATGGAGAGAATAATATCCTAGGACCAAGATCATGGGAAACCTGAGCAAATCACTTCCTTAAATGAGTCACCAATTTGTGCAGCAAGAGAACCTATTTCATGCTTTAGAAAGTTAGCCTGAAGTCCTCCATCCACAGCTCAAATACTACATACCTTAAAATGTTTTAACTTTTATCTAACTCCACAAGACATTATTAAACCTTTGATGGTCTCAATCTAGCTTCTTCAACCATGACGCAGAGTGTCTAAAAATGGTCGAATATCTGATGATCCTTTCTGAACCCAGCTTGATAGTTGGTTCTGCATCAGCAAACTCTCCCGGATATCAGATACATAAATGTCTAAATCAGTAGCAAAGAGTTTGGCGAAGTTATATACAATCATGATAACTTTGTTTTTTTGGGATCATGCATCTCCCAGATTATGAAAGAATAATATTCTAGGACCAAGAACACGGGGAACCTGAGCAAAACACTTCCTTAAAGGAGTCAAAAATTTGTGCAGCAAAAGAATGGGAACCTATTTCATGCTTTAGAAAGTTCACCTTAAGTCCTTTATCCACAGCTCAAATAGTACATACCTTCTCAAAGGCTATCTTAGTGCAACTAGCAGCAAAGATATGGCAAGAAATTGGAGGTAAAGGTATGAATAAAGAAGTATGTTCCAGAACATTGTAAAGGTAGAATCGTGGGAAATCCAAGCAAGTGGGTCAGTATCAAGAGGAGGGTTTTGGTAAGGAAACATAGTTCTCCTGTTAGGGTGATGAGTTAATAACACAATATTATTACTAAGCCTCATAGGTATTAGGGCCACATTAAATGTTAATCGGGTGAAAAAACAATTTGATGATCGGACAATATGATGTGTTGATAAATTAGGGATGCTTATTAGATAACCGGCTTATATTCATATAAATATTCCCTGTTGTATATTAATGCTTTCGAATTCGACAGTAGTATCAAAGCATTGCACAAGCAGAGGCAACCAAACATCGACAAGATTTAGCCCAAAAGTTTGAGGGTGAAAGACCGGAAAAACTCTGAAATTCTGCAGCACCAAAGGATCAAAGTCAAATATTGCATAACAATATACACGTATTATGTCTCTCCAAGTTTGGGGGACGTGGGAACACACTTTGGGTTGGTAAAAATTTGGACAGTGAATGTGTGTTTGTGTGTATATATCTTGTATGTATTTATATGTATATCATTAAGACCATGACAGCAAAAAATGTAGCAAGTGAACCTCTTGAATCTTTGTACAAACAATAATTTCTCCATTTGATCTCATAGTAGATAAGAAACCTGAAAATGAAATTTCCCTCCGTCTCCGTCCTATCACCTCACGAAATATGATGGTCAATCTTGATTTGTATTTTTGGCGGAAGGATACTCTCAACTCATCAATAGGAAACATAAGGCCATGAGACCAATGACACTGAATATAATAAGGTCAGATGACGTTGCCATCAACAATCTGCAGAAACTGCTGGACATAGAAAAACATCTGAGTGTGTTGTGCGGCTACAAGCAAGAGATCCAAGTTACCTGAATATATTTTCAATGTAAGTCCTCTACAACTGCTTTACTAATCATTCTCTTTCCCAGAAGGAAACAAGAAGTATTTAAAGGGTTATTGAAAGGAGGGGGTTGATCCATGGAAATGCCAATAGACAGAAATTCAAACTAAGCTCAAAGTACCAACGTCATCAATGTCTAGGGGAGAGTCATGGAAACAAATTCAATCTAAAGTTAAAAGGGCTAGAATAAAATCTCTCCCAAGCCAGGGCAAGATTGTCCATAGACCTGAACCTACGGAGATGAGAATGAGCAGAAAACAGTCTCAGGAATGTCATAAGGGATCATCTATTTACAACAATTCATACACTAGAGACAGATAGTAGGAAACCTCTCAATAAGAGCCCAATCAATAGGGCTCAAGCTCGAACCACAGATGTTGGACCCATAAAAATAGTGAGTATAATTGTGTTGAGCCACATCTCTGTATGGATAACCAAGAAATGCATCTGAAGACACTACCATGATAAAACAGAAACTTGGAGAGGGGTCTTTGGAGGTGTTGAAAATCATAACCTTGGTTTTACTCGAACCCGTAAATTGTCTCAATGTAAAGTACATCTTCGACAATACCTTCTAAGTTAATCACATATTTTCCACCACTATTTTTAATTTGTAGCATATCCATATAATCTTTGCAGCTGACAACAATGCCTTTAGAGTTTGTCACTTTGCATGAAATCTACTGATCCCTGTCTTCCCAATCAATCCATTCTTTTTATATATTGCACATGTAATTTCATGGCATTATTTACATTCACACCCCCAAGCAATTTTTTTAAAGACCAAGGAATCTTCATTGTTCAATGTACATAAGAGGTGGGGACATCAACTAAGTATAAGCTAAGAGTCGAAACATGACGAGGAAAAATGATTTAGATGTTGCATAACCACTGGAGTGCTTACAGTCTTACTCCAGAGGTCACACGATCAGCTTCTCACTCTATACATGTATCCATCAAAGGAAACACATTTCACAGCCTAATAGTTACCATATGGAATTCATCCTTGGGTTTGTTGTTAATGGGCATCAAACTGGACTCATCATGATGTTGGCCATGAGGTTGGGGACAATAATTACATACTTTTCCCTCTAAGCAGTTACAGAATTAAGTTATTAACTGTTTTCACTGCTTAAATTTGTCAGCAATGTACCTTTTCTTCGTGATGAAAACTACAATCAAACCTACGTTTGTCCAATAAATAACATGGGATGAAATTAAAATTCTGATATACTTCTCCCTGGTAATATTCCTGCTATTCCCTGGTAATATGCCTGAACAACTCTATGTTCAAGCAAGTATATTGAAATCCGCAAAGTTTACTTACCAGTTCAGATTTCAAATGTTCTAGTGTTTTTGCCATGTTAATATTGGCTCTAATGGCTTGTTTCTCCTGTGCCCGCTTTTTATCCCTGGCCAACAGAGAAAGTCTTTTAATTTTGGTGGACACCTCTGTGCTCTGAGGATTTTGTTGTAAAGCCTCTCGAAAAGCAGCCACAGCCTGGAATTGGAACAAGGAAATATAAATCAGAATTCTTAACTACAACTTCTACTTTCGCAACCAAACCAACATGAAATACAAGAGCAAATCATTGTTGCCATTTATTTGATTTTTGAAAATCTCGGATTATCAGCTGCTATTAATCATCACCATTTATATCAGAGCTCCAGGAATATAATCCCACTTCTATGGAATGCACCACCGCTTTAAGTAAAAAGACGAGAGTTATACCTCATCATAACGCTCCATTGCTTCCAATACACAACCTTTTCTGAAAAAGCCCTAGTAGCACACACAATCAACCTGCTGTCATACTTCAGTAACCATATTGAATTTATATTTGATCCCACTGTGTTACAAGACTTTCCAAAACAGTTACTACTCTTTGAAAGAAAAACTTAAATATTGTACTTCTCAATATCAAAAGATAGTAGAAAACTAAACAGAAAAAGGATATATCACAAACCTTTTCCCATGTTGGATTCAACTTGATTGTAGTTTCAGCATCGGCAAGAGCCTTAGTGAGCTTCATAAGATTCAGAAAGGCCGCAGAGCGGTTGCTGCAAAATAACAACCAAATACAACAAACAATCAAACAACACAATAGAAAATGAAAACAGTGCAATTTTTTTGACAAAACAAAGCATGGGTTACAAATAGATTTCACTGATATGATCTAGTAGCAAGTTGGAATACTCATTGCACAAAGCATAGTTCACATACTCATATTCAGCAAATATTTGGTAGACCCAAAAAAAATTAACTCAACAAAAACTCGGCAAGACTCGGCAAATATTCGGCAACTTAAAAATAAGCAAATTTCTTTAAAAACATAAATTATATGCAAAATATAGCTACAAAATGTATCAAATGAGTCTGCAAAACATTGGGGAAGCGTTTTCTATTACATTTGAATACAAATACAGTACAAAACCATATCACCGTGTGAATACAACAGCTCATCGATAAGTATTATGAATTTATGATGATTGTCATTGAAATTTATCATCATAAATTGCATATCCATTAAAGTTACAATTTACAATAATTTACATTTTCCTCTTCAAATTTGCTCTTCGAATTCACTATAAAATCTCTTCAACCCATGCAAGGATGCTCAATAGTTGTGTGATTACAAGTAAGGGAGTGTGACGCATATATAAGACAAAAACCAGCATTTTTCAAAGTAAGATACATGTTTTTCCTGTTTTTCCTGTCCCTGCCACATATGGCAAGTTCTTTGGCTAAACTATCCGCATTTTGGCGAATATTCGCAGCAAGTATTGGCGAATATTTGTCATTTCTGCCTGATGAGTTTTCTGGGCGAATATTCATCCCAACAGAAATCTAGCGAGTACTCGCCAAATAGGCAAACTATATGCTTATGTATAAGTGTATTGACATAGTTTTAAAACTCGTACTAGGCATTTACTCAGCAGCCCAAAATTTTGATTCAGACTAGGGACTCGGCAATTACTCAACGACTTTATCACTACTTAAAAAATTAAAAATATATATAAATTCATAAACTTAAATAACATGTAAAACACTGTTAAATGACATGAGAAATGAATCTAGAGAATGCATAAGTATATTTTCCATTAATTGCCAAACCAAAAAGAGTATAGTGCTCTCCTCCAAAATTTTATCTTCCCTCTCACGGCTGAAAGAAAATTTTGAATTTTTTTTGCAAGGGATTTTGAGCGGCTATGTTGGATCTTTCTGGTCCGGACCCTGCACCTTCCCCTGATGGTTCAGAAGATGCTACATCATGGGATCCTCCTGGCTCATTGAAAAATGTTGTCACTGAGTCCCCTCGGGTGCCACAAATGGTGAAGTTGCAAGCTACCTTGCAAGATGGGACGTTGTCCCTGTTGATCCTGTAACGCCCGCATTATTCCCACATAAAACCCCGAGAAACCCGAAAGCAAACAAGAAAAATTATGGAATAATTTTTTTTGGAAAGGGTTCCAAGGCCATAGCTAGGGTTTTAATTAAATCCAGAATATAAAGCTTTAAACAATTTCCAGGCAGTCGGGACTAAAAAAGTGATTAATATTTTGAACCCAGTTTCAAAGCGATGTTACAATTTAATTCCTTCTCTTCTAGGCCCAAAAATTTTATTTAAATAATCCGCATTTAGCTTTCATTATTTAACTCCATTAATCCCTTTTAAAATTCATTATTTAAATTCCCATTAGCAATTTTAAATTTAATTAGACAAGGGTAATAATCCTCTAGTGTTAATGGCATGCACCAAAATAGTTAAGTCTTATTCCTTGAATAGGTCAAGTGAGCACATGCATAAATCGTAACACCGAAGGGCACTCAAGGAAGCTAGTGAGAAGAACAAGTAACAAGAGGGGTCCAACTACAATCCAGAAGTGCATCGTACCAAAAGCGAGTAATAGCTTACGAATTTAACTTACTCTTTCTTTTCCTGACGACAAAGGGGACACACAACAACGGGGTGTCTCAAGAAAGGAAGAAGAAAAGGAGGACTTCCCAAAGTTATGTCATAACCTTAACATATGTTGCTTTAAAATTACGAATAACCTAGGTCACCAAGGACTAAGTCGGCACACAAAGAGGTTGCTTTTCTCAAAACAAGAGATAAGACCCAATCTTGAAAGGCCACAACTCACACTCGTCGAGCTATGAGGCAAAATGGGTACAACAACCCAAACTCCTACAAGGGAATATAACATACGTCTATGAACAAGGGAGTACTACGAAATTAGAACACATCACTACCAACAAGGGGTTTCACAAAAATCCGGGCAAGCGGCAAAACTAAAGGTTCAATCATACATAGAACTCAATACACATACATCTTACTCATTTTATAAACCAACTATTAAGTCAAAAGTTATAGTTTCGCTTGCTAAGCACATTCCTTACAAGTTTTCTTAATTAAAATCTTCCTTTTATTATGATATCTCATGTTTGCGTTATAAGGAGCACCACTAAGGTGGGCATGATATCTTGTCATTCTGTATAGGCGGAAAAAGTATTTATTTTTACTCCTAGGGAAGGTAGATGGACAATTTCCTTTCTATTCTTCTACATAGCTTTTTTTTTCTTCTATTAATCTACCAAGGTTATAGCAATGACCATTTTCCTTTTTCTATGTTCCAATTTATTTGTTAAGTTTCAAGGTCAAATCTCCTCAATTATAGTTTTATGGTGTTTGGGTGAGTCATCTTATCAATTAAATTTCAAAAGGAAGCAAGAGTCAAACATATCACATTATTACTTTTATGGGAGAGAGATGAATCAACACATCACATTTTTAATTCTAAAGGAACAAAAGACATTCAACATAGCAAACACATCATTAATTTTGTAAGAACTAGGAATCAATCCACCAACATGAGTCACACCAAGATTTCAAGGGTTTACCAAAGAGTTTACAAGCATCATTAAACACTCCTAGTGGGTCTCCACAAGTCTCAAAAGAAGTTACAAGAAAAGACCCATTAAAGAGGTATATTTTTACTTTTACGAATTTAAAAGGTCTAACAATGTTTGTTGTTTAGGCTCAAACATTTTACTCGCAAAATAAGACAAGGAAAGTTTTCAAATCAACACCCATATTTCCACAAGATACCACCAACCAAGCAACAAGATGACAATGCAAATTTTACTCCAAGGACACCACATTCCCATTAGAAAGCATCAAATACAAGAGGACAATCAACTAATCTATCCAAACATGGGCTCTACGACCAAGACTTATAGTTTTAAAAGAAGAAGCACAATATAAGCACCACCGAGATTAAAATATTAGGATCTACCAAACTAACATCTCTAAGAGCAAGGTCCAAAAGACCCAAAAGCATCCATAAGTGTCTCCACGTAACCCTACGATTAATAGGTCATACAGTGGTAATCATAACAACTAAGAAGGATTTAAGGCAAGGGTAGACTTATTTATGAGTCAACGAGAGCAAAACAAGCACACTTAATTAAACACATTGCCCGGATGGGCTTAATCTAACCATAATTACCAAGATACATACAATCCACTAGTCAAAAAATATATATATAAAGAAACAAGGAAATCATGATACAAATTAGCATGCCATCGATGAAATGTCCCTATCAAACAAACACTTTTCCACTAACATCTACAGTCAACCAAGAGTCAATCCGATCCTAACACAATCCATAAGCCCATAACCAAACACATCTACTCTAGCGAGGATAAAAGCTCTTACCAAATTGTAAGAGAATCACCACCACCGCTATCAAACCGCCAACTGAACCGCACGACACAACGAACTCTTTTTCTAGCAAGGTCGAGTAACTAAATAGTCACTCTTAAATCCTAGACACACTCCAGGGTCTATCTTTCCAGAACCAAGGCATAACTTCAAGCACCTAAGAAACATTCCAGGCACCTTGGGTGTACCCCCCCATACGACAAAATGTCACAATACAAACAACGTAGAACCAGCTCAACAACATGCAAGAAAGAATAACGTAACATTTAGCTAAGTAGCCAACAGATAAACGAGCTCCGAGCAACCAGTCAAAGTAAAATCAAAGAAAGATTGGCAATCAAGGAAGGTGGCTAAGTAGCCGCATTGCAATGTCTGAAAATTCTCACAAAAAAATAATAATAATGATAAAGTTGGTTGAATTATTGTACTCGCCTAGTGGTGTTTTGTCAAACCCAGGTAATTGTAAATGTTAAATTAAATTGATTTTCTTGCGAACTTCTGGTGTAACAAGAACTTGATTTTCCTTTGAAAAGAAGTTGGATGAGTACTAATTTTTGCTTTAGTCGTATGATGCGATAAACCCATTGAGACTCTTCCTTGTTGGAATAAATTTTCTTTTGACAGTGGTTGTGTTTAGGGGGTCAGACACAGTAAATTAGAAGTTGTTTAGTCATCTAAAGCTCCCCTTTTTTTCCTTCAGTGGTTAGATGAGTTAGTTTTTTATGCTGCTTTGGTGACTTAACCCCCGTATGAGTAAGTGGATATTAGGTCTTGGTGTCGCATTTGATCCAGCTTTGCGTATGCGTTCTTAGAACTGAGATCGAGGTATAGTACCCCTATTGTCAGCCATAAAGGGTTGCGAAGTGACTGTGATGTGGACTTCTGTATTTTATATCCCCTCCCAAATCACGGATGCAGCTCTGGCATCGAGGGATCTGTCTCTAATCGGAAAACTAATGGACCCAAGACCCCCTTTAGAGGATATTTAAAAATGGGCTCGCATTAAGTGGTCCCCTTGTGGGCCTCTTGAGGTTGCTGCTTTGCCAAATGGATTTATTCTCTTTACCTTTGGTCATAAAGAAGATTTTTCCAAGGTCCTTCTTGTGGGTCCTTGGTCTTTTGGTCGGCGTGGCTTTTATCTCCGGAAATGGACTCCTGGCTTCAACCCCCGCACTGAAGCAGTAACGCATTCTCCGATCTGGGTTCACCTACCAGGTCTTCCGCTCAAGTTTTGGGATGAAGTTGTGATTGAAGGTATTGCTCCTTCCCTAGGCTCCCTTATTGCATTTGATCAAGCTACTAAAGTGCAATCGAGACTCATCCATGCTCGTTTTTGCGTCAACGTTGATGTTAATAATCCTCTGCCTAAGTCTATTGATCTCCACCCGGTCTTTGGTACATGGACCCAACCCGTCGAATATGAATATGTGCCACAAGCTTGCTCCATTTGTAAAAGCATTGGTCACTAGGCCCCTGCTTGCCCCTTTAAACTTGCTCCCAAACAGAAAGCTCCTCAGACTTCTCCTAAGTCGAAGGGGAAGTTTATTCCCATTGTTGTTCCTAAGGTGGGCACTTCTAATCCCTTTGGTGTGTTGGCAGAAGAGGGTGAGATTCTTTCCTCCGGGGACCCCCCTAACCAGCCTAAAAATGTGGTGTCGGTGAACCTCCCTTCCCCAACTCCCTCTTCCCCCTTGCTTCAGGATCTCCCTATCCCTCCCCCGGTTGCTAACCCCCTCCCCCGAATGCCCCTCTCCAGTCACCCTTGTCGTCTCCCCATGAGGACGGTGTCTCTGTTGAACCCGTTTCCCCGAATGTTACATCCCGTTTGGAAGTGAATACTCCCTTGAACTCTCCTTCTACACTTGTGATTGAAGATTGCAGCCCACCCAGAATAACTAGAAGCAACTCTAAAAAGAAGTGGGATCTAGGAGTCAACAAATAGAATGGAAGACCCTCTAAAATGGTTAAGCTACAGATGGAAACAACCCAAAATTTTGCTTAGTGAACTCAAGGTACACTCACCATTGAGGGTGGGGGCAAGTCCAAACCTAAGAAATGAAGATCCTTTCTTGGAACATTAGGGGTGTAAATGCTTCTAAAAAGAAGAGTTCTAAAAGAAATCAGACTGAAACACTCTCTTAATATCATCATGTTATAAGAGACAAAACTTAAAGAGGATAATATCCTCCCTAGGGTTTGGCCCAAAGCCTCCTTTGTCTCCCACGCCTCGACTGGTAATTCTGGAGGTCTTTGTACTTTTTGGGATCCTTCTAGTCTTTATAGTGAATGCATCATCAACACACCTCATTTTTTGGGTGTGTTTTTCCAAGAAATTGGCTCAAATTTGGGCTGGATCACAGTCAATGTTTATGCACCAAATCTGGAATCACAAAGGGAGACCATCTGAGAAGCTCTTCTGGACTTCAAGAACAGTTGCAGAAATCTACCTTGAATCATTGCTGGGGACTTTAACACCCCTCTCTTTCCTTCGGAAAAGCAAGGTGGTTCTCCATCCAGTTGCAGCAGTATGGAAGCTCTCTCCAGTTTCATCAGCCAGGGTGAGTTTATTGATTTGGATCTTCATGGTGCCTCTTTTACCTGGTCAAATAGAAGATTAGGGGTCAATCATATCCAAATTCGGTTAGATAGGGTCCTTGGATCCCAAGATTGGTTGTCACATTTCAGTGACTTCCATCTAGTGGCCCTCCCCAAAGTTGCTTCCAACCACAATCCCTTGCTTTTGGATGCAACAAAGTTTTTGAGCACTAAGAATCCCCCTTTTAGATTTGAGTTGGCTTGGCTGCAGAACCACAACCTGGACAACCTCATTGAGGATTGGTGGATGGTGGAGATACAGGGGTTGACAATGTTTCGATTTGTGAAGAAGCTTACCTACATTAAGAAACAACTCAAACTTTGGAAGTCTAAAACTTTTGGTAGCATTAAAGAAAGAAAGCAACAACTCTCATTTAAGATGGTTGAGATATCTACGCATATAGAAAAAAATGGCAGAACCCCTTCCCTTCATCAACAAGAGTTGAAGCTGTTGAGTGAAGTTCCATAACACTCTTGCTGAAGAGGAAATTTATTAGCAGGCAAAGATCTAGGGCTCTTTGGCTGCAAGATGGGGACCGAAGGACTAAATTTTTCCATGCCACAACTGTTAAGCATAGGAGCAGAGACAAGATTAAGGAACTCTTATCAACGGAGGGGAACCTCTTAACTTCTAAGACTGACATCTCGGCTGCACTGGTAAATTTCTACACTAATCTTTTTAAGGAGGAAGGCCCCATAAATGATGTTGATGCTGTGGAAATGCTGCAACATATCCCGAAGCTGGTTACTAATGAAATCAATGAAAATCTTACTAATCCTTTCTCCCTCTATGAAGTTCACAAAATGTGTTTGCCATGAAAGGGGACAAATCCCGGGTCCTAGATGGTTTCTCGATAGACTTTCTACCAGTATTTTTGGAAAATTATCAAAACAGACCTTTCAGAGGCGGTCAATGAGTTCCAAAGAAATGACTCTCTTCTAAAAGAACGAAATAATACTTTTTTAGCCTTGGCCCCTAAATCTCTTGGGTCTAAGATTGTGTCTAATTTTCAGCCTATTAGCCTTTGTAATACTTCCTATAAAATCATTACTAAGATGTTGGCCACCAGGTTGAAACCTTATATGGACCGTCTTATTTCTGGTCAACAAAATGGGTTTATTGGGGGATGCCTCATTCAAGGTGGAGTGGTCACTATTCATGAAGCCATCCATTCAGCACAACACTCGAACACAACGGGGATGATACTTAAACTGGATATGCAAAAAACTTTTGATATAGTTAGTTGGTCCTTCCTTCATAGGTTCCTTGAAAAATTTTACTTCTGTGAGAAATGGTGTAACTAGATTTGTTGTTTTATCTCTTCTCCTCATTTCTCCATTTTGGTGCATGGTGTTTATGGACAATTACTTCAAAAATAGCAAAGGTATTAGGAAAGGTGGTCCTCTCTCACCTTTTCCTTTTCATTTTGATGGTAAAATATCTAAGTAGAGCCTTGATGGATGCCAAGAATGCAGCGACCATTTCAGGTTTGAAAATTACCTCCAGGGTGTTAGTAGTGACACATAGTCAATTTTCACGGATGATACCCTTCTAGTGAGGGTATCCTCTATTTTTGAAGCTATAACAACTAATAGAAGTCTCAACTGCTACCAATTAACATCGCAACATCTCATTAATTTTACTAAAATCAGTATTGCCTTCATAAACACACCACCTAGTTAGCAAAGGAAGATTGTTTCTATCATTGGTTATATCTTCTATGACCTCCCATCATCATATCTGGGTATCCCTCTTTTCAAGGGAAGATAGCTACAGACTTTCTAGACTCTAGTCATTGAGATATTTTAGAATAAGATGACAAGGGTGGAAGGTCTCTCTCCCGAGCCAAGTAGGTAAGCTAAAACTTGTCAAACCAACCCGCCAAAGTCTACCAATATTCTTCATGTCACTACTCAAGATTCCCTTGGCAGTTACTTATTGTATTAAATATATTTTAAAATATTTCCTCTTGTCTAGTTTTGAAGAGCACAAAATAATCCATCTTATGTCTTGGAATGTTACCTGTAAACCTCTTGTGGCAAGCGAGCTATGTCTGAGTAAATTCTTGGAGATGAATGAGGCCATGTGGCTAATCTATGATGGGCACTATTCATGAAGGAAAGAACACCTTGGGTGTAGCTGCTTATGTCTAAACATCTCCCCCAAATGGAGAATTTCTATTCTTGGATATCCCTAGAGGCTTAGCCATCTGGAATTCCATTGTAAGTAGCAAGAAAATACTAATGAATGGAGCTAAATGGTAATTGGGGAATGGTTCGACCATTGATTTCTAGAAAGATTGGTAGATTGGTGATAATCCTTTTTCTGGAGACTCCTTCTAGGACCTGATTCATCTTCAGCTCTTAGCTAATTGTGGTAGGAAGGTTAGTGACTACATTGATAGAAGTCAGGGTAACCTTGTTGGTCCATTCCCTCCTAGGTAGGATGTATCCTGATCCAGTTGTAGTAGATTGATATCCTTAAAGATTTTTCATCTTCTCAATATATTTAATTTTATCTTGCTATGGATGTGTGTGTGTTTGACTTGAAAGTCCCTCTGGTTGTTTCTCTATCAAGGCTTTTTATCTCTCTTTCCCCCACATCCCCTGCGGCCCTCCTCTTTGTCAAATTTGGATCCATCAAGTCCTCCCCAAAATTGGTTTCTTCTCCTAGCTTACCTCTAGGGATGTTATTCTTTCAGGGGAAAACCTCAAGCAAAGGGGCTTCTCTCTCCCTATTTTTTTCCCTCTCTTCCTTAATGCCTTAGAATCCACTTGCTCACTTTTTCCTCAAATACCCATTTTCCCATTCACTTTGGTGCCTTTGCTTGGAAATATTTAGGGTTTCCTGGGTCCTCCCTTTCTCCCTATGTTGGAGGTGTTTTCTTAATGGAAGTCCCCTTTTTTTCATTAGTTTTCTTCTCTAGCATGGATCTTGTTACTCGCCCATGTTCTATGGGGCATATATAAAGAAATAAATAGTTAAATATTCAAAGAACAATCTCAAGGTATGTGGGAGGTTTTCAATTCAGTGTTATCTGATTTTGCAAGAAAATTTGAATTTTTTCATTTAGGAGAAGCATCAGCAAAAATTGCTTGTAAGTCCTCTGGTATTTTGGCCTAGGCAGATCCTTTTGCCTCTTGGCCCTCCATCCTCACAAGTGACTCATGAAAATACTTCCTGGACCCCCCTCCCTTGGGATGGATAAAGATTAACGATGATGGAGTGGCTAAGGAAAACTCAGATGCCTCTAGAGGTGGCACCATCATTAGGGATGACTCTGGTAATCCCCTGATTGCCTTAGTGGTTAGCTTTGGGTATGGAACTAATCATAGATTTTAATCCCTTGCCATCCTTAAAGGTATGGAAATAGTGCTCCGTTTTGGTTCAGGTTAGTTAATTATTGAAAGTGATTCTCTAAACATTGTCATGATTCTCTCCTCAGATGATCACCCTCAGTGGACCATCCGCAACATCATTGAAGACATAATATCTCTCCAACTTTGAGTTCAAGCAGTTAAGTTCCAGCATATCTATCATGAGGGAAACAAGGTGGTTCATTTCTTTCCCAACATTGGTGTCTACTTTGATACCCAAAAAAATTGGTTGGGAGATTTTCTGGTAGATCTGTTGACTCTTATTTCTAATGATCACTCTTCATAATCATATTTTTTATATATCAAGGTTCCTTTTTTGCTTCAACCTCTTCACTACAGTTTCTCTTTATTACAATAATCCTAAAATGTTATACACTTTTTTAGGTGGTGGCAGTTGCAATGATATGGCATGTGCAGTATTTTTCGCATTTATTTTAGGGATAGATTATATTCGTGCAATGGCCTGGTAATAGTGATGATTTTTTGCATGTGCGAGTATACCTTTTATAAATGCAACATTTATAGCAAACACCCGGTGACACATGTGTATGGTTTTATTGATGGTGATTTTCTCTCCCATATTTTTATTTAATCACCTCTTAATTCAGACATTTGGCATTCTATTTTCATATAATTCTAAATTTCAAAATGGGAGGTGCTATCAAGAGGATTGAACCCTCTAACTGCGAAGATGTAAAGCCTGATTTGGAAGTATGGAAAATAATTTAGGAAGGTGGATTTTCTACTTTCATGGAGAGAATAACTGGTCACTCCATCCGACTGACTAGTAGTGTGCTTACTTCTTGGAAGAAAGGCTAGGTGAAGGTGGGAAGGATGAAATTTCTCATCTTTCCATACTCCATTGCTGTAATGACTGGTCTCCTAGTGGAAGGAGATATCTACTTCAAATGTTTTCTCTATTTTGAACTTGAAAAATTTTTATGCCATGGTGAGAACTTGTGTAAATATCAATCTAGTTTTGAGAGGGAGTCTCTACCACCACTTTAGGATAGAGTGGCAGAATAACTAATGGGTTACTTTACTCCAGAAGGTCACTACAAGCTTATTTTTCAGCCTCATTTGTTCCTACTAGCTCACCTCAGGCATAATACAAATTTAAACTTTTTCACTTTTTTATTTTTCTCTCAAGAAATCACTTAGGTTCGATCAGGAGGAAGAAGGGCATTTTCTACATCAATGTCTATTGTAATTTTTTTTCACCATGCTTCTCAAAAGGAAATTTCTAGGTTTTTGGTTAAGCTTGGGAAGCTGCATCACTCCACCCCAGTTTCTACTCTGCATACACCATCCACTCCCTAAACTTCTACTAGCACCCTTGTCAGCATATTCACTGTTTTTTTCTTCCCTATGACTCTGACTCTAATTTCATGGTCAATAATCCACATCCTTCCCCATTGGGTTCCCCTTTGTTCCTACCCATGCTTCTCCCAACTCCATGCAGGTCGAATTATCCTCTGTAATCCATTGAATCATTATCCTTTTACTTATGTGTTGCTTTCGGCTCTGAATTCTCTGAGTTCTCCACCCCATATTGTTTTTCCTTTGTCTTGGCCACTTTCTCCCTCCTTGGAAATTTCTATGAATGATGTTAAATAAGCACCTATGGATTTGGATGCTCCTTCAGCTCCTCCTCCTTCTATTCCCATGACTATTTGTGGGGATCTTGATATCCCAAATGTTCTTCTTGGAATCTCCAATTTGTATCTTGAATTCCACCTATTGATGAATTTGGACTCCCGCAATGTCCTTGCTTCAGATACGGACATCACCAAATTTTTAGCTACTAAGCATCAAGATCCATTGGGTAATACGTAGACTGACACACCAACCCATCTAGGATTTAAAGATGAGGACATAATTCTTTGCATTCTCGGTAACTTGAATAGAGCCTTTACTATGATTAAGGACTAGAAAATCCACATGGATATTGTTTGGAAGGCCATCAATGAATATTTTTTGGATGTCATAAATATGGTTAAAGTTTTTTTTAGTAGAAGTTTCACTGCTGCAACTATGGAAGCTACTACTCTAAAAATATTCATAATATGTAATCTACTTTCTTTGGCATGTGCCTTCATGGCTTTTGGTTTTTGTGTTGCCTTTAGGCTTTCTCTTTTTTTTTCTTCATTTCCATATTCTTCCTTAAGGGATTTTTTGTAAAAGGATGTGGGTCCTTTCAATTTTTGCCAATTTTTGCCAAGTTTTCCGGGTTGAAACTCATGAGTTTTGGACAGATAATTGGCTTGCAAGTTCAGTTCCGAGTTCTCGTCTCATAGGCAAGCAGCAAGTATTCGCCAAGTTTTAAAACCATGTGTGTATGTAAATGTAAATGTGTATATATACAAACATATATACATTTAATATATATACTTTTAAAAATACAAGAACTTAGATGATAAAAAATACATATTTTTCATCATTTCAGCTGCATAATTAAACTATCAAACATCATTGAACAACCTAAAAAAGCTGAAATTTAAATGACACTCATGAGATCAAAATTGATCAAATGATTAACATTGATGATTGAAATTAAATGCTTAGTTTGTCAAATGCATCCATGCCTTCAAGAATAGAAAAGTGGATTGCTATGCCTTTTCTTGGAAAATATGCAGTTCTTACTTTGTCAAATGCATCTGTGCCTTAAAGAATAGAAAAGTGGGTTGCTATGACTTCCCTTGGAAAATATGCAGTTGAATGAAGAGAACATACCCTGCTACTTTATACAGCTACATTTTAAGCTTCAATCTACTAATTTTTTAGCTACTACAACATTCATCAGAAAGGAAAATGTAACATGTTCTCACGGATTGTGGTTGAATGGTAATGGTGGACACACACAATAGCGCAGCTCAATCCCTCTCATCATAATAAGGTAACTCATTATCCCAACAACCGTTGGCCATAAGCAGATAGGGAAAGAATAGAAATAAAACTGCCCTTGAAAATAAGAATGAGGATTAAAAAGCCATTCAAAAGATGCAGTTACACGGAAATGAAAGAATAGATATTGTATCCTTCAAAATAGCAAAAAGCCATTCCTGAGAAATTACACAATTGAACGGAAAATATTTGAGCTTCGATATAATGTATCTTACTTTTTGCAATATCCATTTGAAAGGAGATTGTGATTTGTCGTTAGGGATTGTGTTGTAATGGGAATGGCAGACACTCGGAAGAGTGTGACTGAAGTTTAAATCCCTCTCCCCACGATACGGAAACATGTTACCCTAGATAACATGTGGTGAGGTTTTGGTACAATGAGATTGTGGTGTAATGAATATGGGGTGCAGTCAAGCGTGACCCAGGTTTAATGAGGTTGTGGCGTACTTAGAATACACTCGGAGTGACGTAGGTTCAGAGGTTTCGGCGTAATGAGCATACATTCAAACATGAACCAACTTTATACTTAAACATCTGAAGTGACTTGAAAATTTGATGCAAAATCTTTCCCAGCACCGGGTTAAATGGAGACTCGTAACCTCACCGAATATCTACCAGATATATCACTGGAAACTCTAAAAGAAAAAAAATGCAGAGTAATATTTTAAAACCCTTAAGAAACGGACACAAACCCATACACCGACAAAACTTCAAAATTCCAGCAAAAGACTAACAATAAATATTGCTACGTAAATTCGTAAGGATCAAAAACGAACATTTGGTTTGATTTTTCTTTCTTTTTTCAAAAAGAATACCTATAAAGGGTTGCATTGGAGGGATCAGTTTTGATGGCCTGAGTGTAAACAGCTGCTGCCTTTAAATAATTCCCTATTTTGAAGAGTGCATTTCCCTGGTCTTTGAGAGAACTCTGTGGAGCTTTAATGGCGGATCCATTGCCGTCTTCTGTGCTCGTCGACATTATATTTTGTTTTTTATCTATAAAATCTCACAAGCTTGAATACTTCGAAAACCTCGCGAGGTTTTCTTGAGTTTCGACTTTATTAGCAGCGAGATCTCTTCCATTCTTCTTATTAATTGTTATTTATACGGGAGATGTTAAATTTTCATTAATCTATGAAGGTATGGGCTATCAAGCCTAAAGGGTACCACCCTATCTTTTGGATATATATGCCTTTCAACACTATGATAGATTGGTTAACAGATCACTATTTTGGATATTGTTAACTAAACAATGGAGATTGATGGGCACTTAGAGGTGAGGAGGTCGGATGTCACTTTGGAAAAAATAAAGGTATTTTTTATTGGATATTGTGTGGGACAGCGAAGTAAATGGTAGTAAATGTTGTGTTTGGCCTATCGTAAACACAAATCGATAGGAATATTCAATTTAACACACGCTAATTAAACATCTATTGCTTCCCCTATTTACATGTTCAGACTAAAAATAAACAAACTGAAACAGAGCTCTTACCAGAAGTTCAAAAACGATCGTACGAGACTTAAAAAGTGAATTTGGATATTTATATTGAAACAGTATATGTATCACCTTATCAACAAGGGGAACAAAGAGGTTGTAATATTTAAAAGTTTAATTCAAGGGTTACAAGCAAATACAATGATTGAATATTCAAAAGTTGAATTCAAGAGCTATAGGTGAAGTATTGTTTGGTCTATAAGATACCCCGCCAACCATTCTCTTGCCTTCGATATAGGCTCCAAGCTCCACATTTTTGTATGGTGCACTATTATTTGTTCTTTTTTGTTGTTGGAATGAATATTTTTTAACTTAATTTGTTTTGTAGAGTCAAATAACTCTATTTCATGTTCGAAAACTATGTTTTCCACTTGTATTTGTAAATCACATGACATAACACTAACAAACATAGTGTGTTAAAGGCCTCCTCTTTCTTCTTCATGGTTACACCCTTTGGTATGAATACTTGTATTCTTACACCTCAGCAAGGCTTTTGCTATTCTTCCAATGGAATTTTATTGTTTTCTTTGAAATTAATTCTTTGAAAAAGCAAGACATATTATTGTGGCTTCATTGTATTGAAATGGCAATTTTTTTTCTATGGTCATCACCTTGCATCTTGGATAAAGATCCCACTTCCGTCTAAAAATCCATTACTAGTGGAGAAAGTTTGGTAGAACAAGCCTCACTTTTTGGACCACATATATACTCCACATACTCATCTCATGAGGAAGGGCAGCTCCAAAATTAATTTGATCGTCTTTATACCCTTTCTCTTGCCTCGACATGGGTTCCAACCTCTGCATTTCCATACTTGCATTATGACTTGTTCTTTCTTCGATTGGAATTAGTATTTTCAAATTTTCTTGTTTATCTGGAGCTTAATAACCATGTGTTTTTTGTCTCAAATATATGTTTACCACATGTATTTGTAAAATACGTGATACATAAGTCATAAAATAGTGTGTGTATCACCTGAATTTCTTTCTTCACAACTTCCAATATTTATGTTGTTACACCTTATGGAGGCTTGTGATATTCTACAGTTTAATTTTGTTTTTCTTTAAAACTATTTTTTTGAAAAAATGAGCCACGTTAATGTGCTTTCACCATGTTGAAATGGAAATGAAAGGACATATTGTTTTCCTCTAACCATCACCTTGCATCTTGGTTGAAGATCTCACTTTCAATTAAAAAAAGTCATTATTGGTAAAGAAGGTTTATGAGAACATGCCTCAATTTTTTGGCCATATATATGCTCCATGTACTTATCTTTTGACGAAGGCTAGTTGCAAAATTGATATGGTCATCTTCATACTCGTTCTTTCTCCATTTGGAATTATCAATTTTGAATTTTCTTGTTTATATGGAGCCAAGTAACCATGCATCTTTTGTCCCAAAAATGTGTTTTCCACATGTATTTGTAAAACACGTGATACGATAATGATAAACATAGTGTGTTTATGGCATGTATCTTCTTCTTCATATATTCCAAAATATGTATTTGTACACCTTATCGAGGCTTGTGATATTCTTTCAGTGTAATTTTGTTATTTTCTATCAAACTAATTCTTGTAAACAGTGCAACATAAATGTGTTTTCCACTCAAGTATTTATAAAACACACGATACAACAATTATAAACACAATGTGTTTATGACCTGCATTTTCTTATTTATGGCTTACAATAGTTGTATTCTTATACCTTAACAAGGTTTGTGATATTATTTTAGTGTAATTTTGTTCTTTTTTTATCAAATTCATTGTTATAAATAACGTGCCATAAATGTGTTTTCTACTTGTATTTGTAAAACACACACTACAACAATGATAAAGACAATGTGTTTATGACCTAAATTTTTTTATTCATGGCTTCCAATATTTGTATTCTTACACCTTATCAATGCTTGTGATATTTTTTTAGTGTAATTGTGTTCTTTTCTATCAAATTAATTGTTGCAAATAGTGTGTCATAAATATGTTTTCAACTTATATTTGTAAAACACACAATGCAACATTGATAAAAACGTTGTGTTTATGAACTACATTTTTTTCTTTATGAATTCCAATATTTGTATTCTTACACCTTATCAAGACTTGTAATATTCTATGTAATTTTACTCATTTATATCAAACTAATTGTTGTAAATAGTGTGTCATAAATGTGTTTTCCACTTGTGTTATAAAACACATGATACAACAATAATAAGCATCAGTGTGTTTATTACTTGCATTTTCTTATTCATGGCTTCCAATATGTGTATTTTTACACCTTATCAAGGATTTTGATATTATTTCAATGTAGTTTTGTTCATTTCTATCAAACTAATCGTTATAAATAGTGTGTCGTAAATGTTTTTTACACTTATATTGTAAAACACAAGATATAACAATGATAAATAGTGTGTTTATGACCTATATTTTCTTCTTTGTGGCTTCCAATATTTGTATTCTTACACCTTATCAAGGCGTGTGATATTATTTTTCTATAATTTTGTTATTTTCTATCAAACTATTTTTTATAAATAACATGTCATAAATGTGTTTTCCACTTGTATTTGTAAAACACACAACACAAAAATGATAAACACAATGTGTTTATGATTTGTATTTACTTCTTCATGGATTCCAATATTTGCATTCTTACACCTTATCAAGGTTTGTGATATTATTTCAATGTAATTTTGTTCTTTTCTATCAAACTAATTGTTGTAAACAATGTTCTATAAATGTGTTTTCCACTTGTATTTATAAAAAACATGACATAACATCAATAAAAATAGTGTGTGCGTAACCAACATTTACTTCTTCATAACTTCCAATATTTGTATTCTTGCACCTTACCAAGGCATGTGATCTTATTTTAGTATAATTTTTTTCCTATAAAACTACTTGTTGGAAATAGTGTGTCATAAATGTGTTTTCCACTTGTATTTGTAAAACACGCAATGTCGTAATGATAAACGTAATGTGTTTATCACTTGCATTTACTTATTTGTGGCTTCTAATATTTGTATTCTTACACCATATCAAGGTTTGTGATACTATTTCACTGTACTTTTGTTCTTTTCTATCAAACTAATCATCATAAATAGTGTCTTAAATATGTTTTCCACTTGTATTTATAAATCATATGATACCGTAGTGATAAACACAATGTGTTTATTACCTACATTTACTTATTCATGGTTTTAAATATTTTTATTCTTACACCTTATTAAGGCTATGTTAATGTAGTATTTTTCTCACTATGGAGTTTTACATATGCTTTAATTAACTTGCTTAGGTTAATCATAGGTCATTACTTAATAGGTCGGCCTGGGTGATGGCCATAACATATGAATAGTATATATAGAGGATTGTAGGTAGTAGTTCATTATCATTTGAGCATTTGAGTCTTATTATATGGTTTGGAGGTTGCCCCCTCGAAGTGGCGAAGCTATTACAATTGCATATTGAGATCATTATTCTGAAATATTGTGTTATTTGGTGTTATATTGCTGCTCATAATCTGAATTATACTAGTAATTTCATTACAAGTGGTATCAGAGCTGCGATTTGGGCCAAAATTAGGGTAAAAACCCTAATTTTTTGTTTCCGCAATATATTTTGAACCAAAGCGAATTGGTGGGATATATTTTTACCAGAGTTGTGAAACATTTCAAGTAAGGTTCCCTGAAAATTTCAGACTTTTTTGATTTATTTTGCACAAGTTATTACAAATTTAGGGTTTTTCATAAAATCGCTCCCTAGGGTGCAAATTGTGGAATTTTTTCAAGTTCTTTACATTTTCGGAAAGCTTTGAAAAAAATAGTATTAGTATCTTCTCTGTGTTTTTTCCTGTTCAGGCTGAATTTGTATCGAAACCCTAAACCCTAAGGTTTGATATCATGGCGGGGCCTTCCACAAGAGCAAAAAAGAATCCGGTTACTCCGGGTAAAACCCCAAATAAAGATGAGATAGTGATTAAAGAGATGGATTCAGAAGGGGTAAATACAAATTCCTCAACACTAGGGTTTACTTCAGTTGATCATAAGGTGAGTCAACTTGAGTATGAGCTGCGAAATGTACAATCTGAGATGGCCTCTAAAGGAGACATAGCCCAAATCAATCATCGGTTGGATGATATCATGCAACATGTAAAGGGTAAATAGTATGGCCCAAATCCATCCCATATCAACCAAGGAGGATCTTCAGTTCAAAATCATGGACAAAATAACCATGTTGGATCACTTTTCCAGCCCAATCAGAATCCAACTTATTCGCAACCACGGAACATGATGCCGAAAGTGGATATGCGCAAATTTGATGGTAAAGATCCCCTGAATTGGATAAATCAAATGGAGAACTTCTTTGAGCTACATCAAACACCATCAGGACAAAAGGTGACATTGGCATCCCTGTATCTTGAACCAGACCAATTCGTTTGGTATCGATGGTTATGTGCTCAGAGGCAGAAGAATGGTCTCGGTGTCACTTGGACAGTTTTTACCAAGGAGTTGCAATTGCACTATAGTTCCAGTGTTTCAGAGAAATACTTTAGTCAATTAGCAAAGTTACGACAAACAAGATCATTCAAAGATTATGTGCATCAATTCCAAAACCTATCCTTAAGGGTGGAGAATATACCAGAAGAGAATTTGAATGACCTATTTCTTGGGGGTCTTAAGGACCACATCGAGCATGAGGTACGTATGTTTAATCCACTCAAGCTTTCTGATTCTATTATCATGGCACGTCGAGCAGAGGAAAAAATTCTTTGTAGTAGGAGGCCGCCTTTCATTAACACCAAAGACCGTAGTATCTCTTCCCCTTCATTTTCTAGGCCAATTAGACTGACTCCTCACCAAATGGAAGAAAAGAGAGAAAAAGGATTATGCTTTAACTGTGATAGCAAATATGGACCGGGACATAAATGTGCTGAGAAGAAGTTGTTCTATATTGATGGAGGTAATGAGGATGATGAGGATGCTGAAATTATAGGAGAGGCTGAGGAACCAGTAGAAGAGGAAGTAGAGGATCACCAACCTACAATTTCTTGCCATGCATTGTCAGGTATTAGTACTCCTCAAACACTCAAGGTTATTGGCTATCTCAAAAAATAGAAGGTGACAGTGTTGATTGACTCGGGGAGTACTCATAACTTCATAAATAGTAAGTTAGCTGCCCGCCTCAATTGTTTTATTTACCCAGCTCCAGAAATGCAAGTTATGATTGCGGATGGTGGGACAGTCAAGTGCACAGGAAAGTGCCATAGTATCAAGCTTTCCATGGGAGACTACATGTTAGACTCACCTATGTTTGCTATTTCTATGGGAGGGGCAGATATTGTTTTGGGTGTCCAATGGCTCACAACCTTAGGTACTATAGAGATGAATTTCCAAGAATTGTTCATGCGATTTCATTCAGATGGAAGGACAATACAATTGAATGGGATGGTAGCTAAGTCTCCACAAATTATTAGCTCTCATCAGATGCAGAAGGTTCTCAGAAAAGGAGTAGATGGATTTATAGCAAAGTTATTTTCCATAGAAGTACAAAATACAGAGTCTTCAATGCCACCCGATCTTCAGAAGATTGTTGATGCTCACTCATCTGTTTTTGATGCAATTCCAAAGGGACTACCACCAGTTAGGGATCATGATCATGCCATTCAGTTGATTCCAGGGAGCCAAACACCTAACATCAGACCATACAGATACCCATATTCCCAGAAAAGTGAGATCGAGAAAATGGTTCAGGAAATGTTGAAGGCAGGTATCATCAGGCCTAGCCAGAGTGCCTATTCTTCCCCAGTGGTCATGGTACGTAAGAAGGATGAAACATGGAGGATGTGTCCAGATTACCGAGAACTCAACAAGTATACCATCAAAGATAAGTTTCCTATTCCAGTAATTGATGATTTACTTGATGAATTGCATGGTGCTATTTATTTCACAAAATTAGATCTTCGTTCGGGGTACCATCAAATTAGAATAAAAGAGGAAGATGTTCATAAAATGGCTTTCAGGACTCATGAGGGCCATTATGAGTTTTTGGTAATGCCTTTTGGTCTTACAAATGCACCTTCAACCTTTCAAAGCTTGATGAACACTGTTTTCAGGCCATTTTAAAGGAAATTTGTATTAGTTTTCTTTGATGACATATTGATTTACAGTAAGACATGGGAAGAACACTTACAACATGTAAATAAAGTGTTGGAAGTTTTGGAGAAACATACTCTCTATGCAAAGCCATCTAAATGTTCTTTTGGTGTATAAGAGGTAGAGTACTTGGGTCACATTGTATCCCATGAAGGCATCAAAGTTGATCCTCAGAAGATCAAAGCTATGGTGGAATGGCCAAGGCCCAAAACTCTCAAAAATATTCGTGGGTTCCTAGGACTAACAGGGTACTATAGAAGATTTGTGCGGGGATATGGTAGAATAGCAACCCCACTCACTGCATTGCTAAAGAAGGATGCCTTCCATTGGACAGACTTAGCCACTAAATCCTTTGAGCAGCTGAAGGAAGCCTTGTGCAGCACCCCAGTTTTGGCTACTCCCAACTTCTCAAAAACCTTCATTGTTGAATGTGACGCTTCAGGATCAGGATTGGGAGCAGTTCTAATGCAAGAAGGAAGACCAATTGCATTTGAGAGTCACCAATTCAAAGGAAAAGATCTGCTCAAACCGGTCTATGAGAAAGAAATGATGGCTATTCTTCATGCGGTCAAGCAATGGAGGCCCTATCTCATGGGTAGACACTTCAAGGTAAAAACTGATCATGATAGTCTCAAATACTTTTTGGAGCAAAGGTTATCATCTGAGGAACAACAAAAGTGGGTAACAAAAATGTTGGGTTATGATTTTGAAATCATATACAAAAAGGGTAAAGAAAATGTAGTAGCTGATGCGTTGTCCAGAAGGGATACATCCACAGATGCCTTACTATGTGGAATGTCCATGTTGACGGCCGATTGGGTGGATGAAGCAAGATTGGAATGGGATCAAGACAAGGATACACAATCTCTAATACAGAATATCAAGCAAGGATCTATGACATCTAACAAATTTGAGTGGAAAGGTAATGCCCTATGGTACAAGGACAGGTTATACTTGAGTAAAGATTTTGAGTTGAAGCATAAGATTCTTGCAGAGCTACATGCCTCACCTGTTGGAGGACACTCTGGGTTTTTGAAGACATATCATAGAATAAAAAGAGAATTCTTTTGGGAAGGACTCAAGGGGGATGTACAAAAGTTTGTATCAGAGTGTTTAGTGTGCCAACAGAACAAAGGGGAAACAATTAAGACACCAGGTCTGTTGCAACCCTTACCGATTCCTAGCCAGAGATGGGAGGAGGTCTCCATGGATTTCATCACCGGATTGCCTTGTTCAGAGGGTAAGAATGTTATTTTCGTGATTGTGGATAGGCTCACAAAATATGCCCATTTTTGTGCCCTATCACATCCATTTGCAGCTAGTACAGTTGCAGCTATTTTTTTGGAGACAGTTCAAAGGCTACATGGAACCCCAAAAATAATTGTAAGTGATCGTGATCCTATTTTCACAAGTAATTTTTGGACAGAATTATTTTCATGTTTGGGTACTTAGCTAGCTCACAGTTCATCTTATCATCCTCAAACTGATGGGAAAACAGAAGTGGTCAAAAAATGCTTAGAGGGGTATCTACGTTGTTTTGTATCAGATAAGTAGGAAAGATGGATTAAATGGCTACCACTTGCAAAATGGTGGTATAACACATCTTTTCATACCTCTTCTCAAATGACCCCATTTTTAGCATTATATGGTTACCATCCACCTTCTATCACTTCCTCCTTGAGGGTGCAAACTAAGGTCAGAGATGTTGAGGAACACATTCAACATCAACAACAAGTTTTGGCTAGTTTGAAGGAGAATTTAGCATTAGCACAAAACAGGATGAAACAACAAGCAGATCAACATCGTAGTGAAAGACATTTTGAAATTGGTGACTGGGTTTTTGTACGTCTCCAGCCTTACAAACAGATTTCTCTAAAGCAACAGAAAAAGGACAACAAACTTGCTCCTAAATACTATGGCCCTTATCAGGTTCTACAGAAAATTGGCAGTGTTGCTTATAAACTAGAGTTGCCTCCATCTTCACACATACACCCAGTATTCCATGTTTCATGCCTAAAGAAGGTTATTGGACAGAAATTTGAAGCCCAGACAGAGTTACCAGAACTTGACAAGGAAGGAAGAATCATTTTAGAGCCAGAGAAGATTCTGCAAACACGTACTAAGAGGCTGAGAACCAGAGACATTAAGGAATATCTGATCAAGTGGAAGAATCTGAGCATAGAAGATGCCACCTAGGAGGATGAAGGTTTTCTACAGCAACATCTAGGATTATTCAACGTTGAGGACAACGTTGGTTTGAAGGGGAAGGGCATGTTATGCCCTTAACCTATTACTTGTATTAGGATATGAGTAGCCAACTTGTGGCTTACCATATCATTTTATTATATCATTTATACTTTCTCATGCTTAATAGGTCAGTCTGGGTGATGGCCATAACATATGAATAGTATATATAGAGGATTGTAGGTAGTAGTTCATTATCATGGGAGCATTTGAGTCTTATTATATGGTTTGGATGTTGCCCCCTTGAAGTGGCAAAGCTATTATAATTGCATATTGAGATCATTATTCTGAAATATTGTGTTATTTGGTGTTATATTGCTGCTCATAATCTGAATTATACTAGTAATTTCATAACAAATGTACCTTAAGTCATTTTTTAATTGTGAGTTGAGTTGATTACCTTTTTGGGTGACCTAATTCCTCACTATATAATGTAACCTCCATGCATCTTCTGGCTAATGAACGAGCTAACAAGTTTATGAACAATTTTTTATTTGTTGAAGATAAGCTTCTTCCTTTAAGGTTTATTGGATTTCACTACTACACACAGATTTTTGCTTTATGCATTTGATCATATCCAATTCCAATCCTTGACTGTGGCCCACTCTAACACGATATTAGAGCCAATTTGGTAGTTGAATGTTATAGCTTTTATTGTGAGATCTAGCATTCTAGTGCATTCAGTAGTTTTTCATTGATTTTAGTTTTCAAGGGTTTAGTGGGGTTTCTAGAAAATCTGTGCAGATTTGTTCCTTCAGAGTCTCTAAATGAAAAATGGACAACATTGTTGAATTTAGAAGGGATCAAAACCCTAGGTTTAACTGTAAACATGACTTAGTTATGTGATAGGTGATTTCCACCATTTTTGAGGGTTTGAAAGTTTTGTTTGAAATCTCAAAAATTGTCTTGTTTCAGGCTCAAAATTAGAATAAAAACCATTTATGGGTTTTTTTTGGGTTTTTCAAAACATTTGGTGGGTATTTGATGTTTTGTGTGGAAGACGTACAATTTTTTCAAGTTTGGGGTTTTCCTTTCAACTTCTTGCCATTCACACTTGTTTTACAAGGAGAAACACCTGACTAAGTACAGTTTTGGCTTTGCAAGTTGATCAATAAGTTGAAAAACTTGACTCAGTGCATTTTGGGTTTTTCAAGTTATTCAATAAGTTGAAAACCCCAACACATGCCTCTACAACCTAATTTAAGTTTTCAAAGAATCGATACATGTCAACAACAAAACTTACAACTTGCAGTCAAACCCCCAAACACTAATCAACACCTAGCGTATTTCAGGTTTTTAGGCTTTAGGTGCACATCATCAAGTTTGAGTTTTCAGGATTTTGATGCATAACAATGCAATTTATATCTTTTTGTCTAACCTCAACCCCCAGTCAACGCCTAGTGTATTTTGAGTTTTTGTGCATGTTAACAAAATTTGCAGTTTGTGGTCAAACCTTTGAACTCTGGTCAATGTAGTGTATTTTGGGATTTTCCGTTTGGTCAACAAGCTTCGGGTTCTGACACCTACTCAATAAGCTTTGGTTTCTATGGGTTTCTTGATAAGTGTAAAACCCTGACCAGACCTTTTTGGTTTTCCTAAGTGTTAAACAAGTCCAAAACTCTGATGACAGATGTGTAAACGTCCAATTTATAGCTCAGGTTTCACATATTTTGTAACAAGCTTAAAGCCATGACGCAGTGTCTGTTAGGTTTTACAAGGTGTTGAGTAAGTGCAAAACTCCAATGATAGATGAGAGGACATCAAATTTTAACCCTAGGTTTCAGGACTTGGTTGTTAAGGTCAAAACCTTGATACAATGTTTGTCAGGTTTTGGAATGTGTTGAGTAAGCAAAAACTCTTAGTCATGTTTTCTAAGACCTTAGCCCCTTGTCATGTGGGAATTAAGCCCTTGGTTTTCCCAACCCAAGGGGATTAACTTTTTCATCATATAGTTTGGGTAAACTTTTGCATGCCAAAATTTTATGTAAAGCAGAGATTTTTTGTGCCAGGAAGAAACTTCAAACTTTTATAACTTTCAACCAATAGCTCCTTGGCGCCATTTTTTGAAAGAGAGAGTTTTTTCGAGCTCTACACATTGGTAATATTCTTTTTCCTTGTAAATTTGAACCTCTCTAGTTTCAGGGGGGTTACATATCCTAGTATCTCAAGCACACGTAATTCAACACATATCTACATACTGGAATGGATAAGTCTCAAGTTTCACTTCTTACACCTTTCAACTATCATGAGTGGAAAGTCAAAATACAGATAATCTTGAGGAGTAAAGGCTTAAATCAGATCACCATGGGTATATAAACAAAACCAACAACTGATGCAAAGAATAAAACAAGTGTGACGAAGCCTACGGTCTATTATGGTTGTCAATGTCTTTGAACTTGATCTTTTATGTTGAATTTGCAACTACTCCTAATGAAGTGTAGACTGATTTGGAAGGACTCTTTGGGAAGCAGGGCATAATGGGGGTTGTTAGTTAGAGAATGAGATCGTCATTTTTATCCCAGGAAACTTTGACATGATACAATACTTCTTTACCAAATTCAAATCACTCGTGTTATAGTTGAAATTGTGCAACATAGACAAAATGGATGATCAATTGGTTTTGTTATCCAAAATGAGCCCCTACTTATTTCGGCTAACTTGCCTTCATTCTTTCCTTCCTTTTGATTCAACTTCAATTTTCACAAATTGTAAGCACTCAAAAGATTTTGGAAATTACTTCATCAGATAGAGAATTTCTTCCCCTTTCCAGAAAGGAAAGGAAGTCCTCCTAACTCCTTGTATTTTTCGAGTTATGGCTCGACAGAGGTTGGATGTAAATTTTGCCCAAGTATGAAGGCGGGTTGGTGGAGAGGCAGAGGAAAACTTGACACTTAGCCCTTTTGGCTAAAAGGCGCAAAGTCACAAGTCGGCCCACAGGCCCGCGGAGGGGAAGGAAGCGAACTGGCGGGCCATTGGGAAAATTGTTGGAACTTAGCCCTTTTGGGCAAAAAACTCAAAGGAAACATTTAGTCCAAAAACCCGCAGAGGAAAATAAATTGTTTAAGGCCTGCAACTAATCAAGATGCACCACGTGTCAAGGCGGAATGGCAGGGGCAAAATGACTTTACAATTTTTGGCTTTTTTTGTCAAAATTTCTCAAAGGAAAAAATAGAAGTACATCCCCACCAACCAATCAAAAGGTGCAACATGTCTTGGAGCGACGGGGCCATGGAGGATTTTTGGAAAATTTTCCAATTTCGTGAAAAAGGGAAAAAGTTCAAGTTTTGGCCCACTGACCCGATTTTTGCCCTAATTTTGCCATGTTTACCCTAAATCTTCAGAAGGCCATATCTTTCGATCTAGAGCTTGGATTTTCACGATTTTGGTGTCAATGGAAAGATGTTGAAATCCTCTACACAATGGACACTACAATTTTAAATTTTGATGGAGTTTTACGGGAGAAAAATGGGAAAATGTCTCTGGCACGGAAAAAATGTAGAACCAACCCCCAACCACCAAAATTGATGAAGTATGGCGTTTGTTTCTTCTCCAGCATGGCCGAATGCATCAAAAAATGGATTTGTGAGGGTGCCCTTGATGTTTTAATGAATCTTGTCGGTGGTTGGATTTTTAAAATTGATTTTCCTGCATTTTCTCATTTCCTTCATTCTGTTCGAGCGATAAAAAGCCAGTTTTGGCTCATTTGTAAGGGGTTGTTCATCCTTCTTCTGTACCTCTCCCTTCTTTTCTTCCCCAGGGTCAAAAATGTGTTATGTTTGTAGAGCCTATTTTCATGTTAGAGTGTGGTACACCTTCTATGTGTTACACTCGGGTATTTTTACGGTGGTCCCGCTCACCGATGAGCGGGTCAGGGGGGTTCGGGGGTGAAGCCCCCAAAGCAAATTTTCATGGGTGTTTTATTAACCCATGGGTAATGAGTAACCGTTATGGGCTGTTTTTGGGCCCATGGTTTTTTTCGGTACCCATTATTTTGATACCCACGGTTTTTTTCCCATGGTTTTGATACCCACGGTTTTGTATCAAACTGCTTAAGCAATTGTCTATTTATATGGTCTTATGCATATGATAGAGAGACAAGCAAATGTATTACATATGTGCTTTGAATTCAGGTGTGAATTCTATAGAGTTTTGTTGAGCATAACTCCAAACGGATCTAGGTATTGTATTGAGAGAGTGGAGGCTTGTAATAAAATCTAAGCAAGTGATTCTTGGTGGATGTAGCCCAAATTGGGTGAACCACGTTAAATCTTGTCTCTCTATGTTGTGTTATTTATTATACACTTTTATTTGAGATATATAATATTTTCTGCATATTAGTTTCTACTGTTGCGATTCTGTAAGGGATTGTTCTGCATATTTTATCTCTTATTTCCTAACAATTGGTATCAGAGCCTGGTTTGGTTTGCTGAAGTGTTGAATCTCAGGGAAAGTTTTTAGCTTGAGTGGGAGTTATGGTAGATGATGGAATATCTAGGGTTGATAAATTCAATAGGTAGAATTTTAGTCTTTGGAAGATGCAGATGGAAGATTACCTTTATCATAAGGATCTTTATACTCCGATGTCTGAGAAGGTGAACAAACCCTCAAGTATGACAGATGCGGAATGAGATTTGTTGGATTGGAAGGCACTTGGAACAATCCGGCTGTGTCTTGCATCTTCGGCATTATTTAATGTTTCAAAGGAAAAGACTATAGAAGAACTGATGGATGCATTAGGGAAGTTGTATAAAAAACCCTCTGCCTCTAATAAAATATTTTTAATGAAAAGGTTGTTTAATATGAAGATGTCTAAGAATGGTTCAGTAGCAGATCATTTAAATGATTTCAATACGGTTGTGAATATGCTAGCTTCGGTTACAATAGAATTTGATGAAGAAGTTAGGGCTTTATTAATTCTGTGCTCTTTACCTGAAAGTTGGAATAGCCTGGTAATGGCGGTAAGCAACTCGGTTCCAGCTAACTCGAAGTTGAAGTTTGAGGATGTTGTAGGGGTGATTCTAAGCGAGGAAATGCGAAGAAAGAGCTCTAGTGAATCTTCTACTTCAGGGAATGCTTTGACAGTGGAAACTAGAGGGAGACAGAAGAATAGAGGAACCCATGGAAAATCAAAGGATCGGGAAAGGTCAAAATCCAAAAACAAGATAGTATGCTGGCACTATGGAAAGTCTGGGCATGCAAAGAAGGACTGTTGGGAGCTTCGGGATAAGAAGAAACAACAAGAAGAAAACAAGGAGGCAAATGTGGCATCGGGTAATGTATGCCAGGATGCTTTGATTCTTTCTTTGCATAATATTAATGAATCTTGGGTTTTAGATTTAGGGGCTTCTTTTCATGCTACTCCACAGGCATTATTTTGTTGATTATGTTCAAGGGGATTTTGGGCATGTTTTTCTTGGTGATGATGAGCCTTGCAGTATAGTTAGAAAAGGTTCTGTTTAGGTTAAGATGCAGAATGGGAATACATGGCTATTGAAGGATGTCAGACATGTGCCTACATTAAGGAGAAATTTGATATCTGTGGGGCAATTGGGAAGTGATGGTTTTACTATGATATTTACAGCTAACTCTTGGAAGGTCACCAAGGGTGCTCTTGTGGTGGCAAGAGGTAAGAAGGTTGGAACCTTGTATTTAACCACTGATTGTACTAATGATTGTAATATTGTGGCTTCAGATGCAGATACAACATTATGGCACTATAGGCTCGGTCATATGAGCCATAAGGGCATGGACATCATAAAGAATAATTTTCCTGGATATACAGAAACAGGTTTGGATTTCTGTGAGAACTACATATATGGGAAACAAAAGCGAGTAAGGTTTCTCAAGGTTGGACCTATGAAGAAAGAGAGTAAGTTAGAGCTGGTACATTTTTATGTGTGGGGGCCGGCTCAGGTATCATCTCTTGGGGGTTCAAGTTATTATGTTACTTTTATTGATGATGTAACAAGGAAAGTTTGGGTTTATTGTATTAGAAACAAATCTGATGTATTTGATACTTTTGTTAAATGGAAATCCTTGGTAGAGAATGAAACATGCCTTAATTTAAAATGTCTCAGGTCAGATAATGGAGGGGAGTATTACAGCAATGAATTTGATGATTATTGTTCTAAGAATGGAATCTGCAGGCAAAAGACGGTTCCAGGAACCCCGCAGCAGAATTGGGTGTCAGAAAGGATGAACAAAACAATAATGGAACGTGCTAGGAGCATGAGGATACATGCAGGACTGCCTCTTTATTTTTGGGCAGAAGCGGTGAGCACAGTTGTGTACTTGATAAACAGAGGACCCTCAAGTGCATTGGATGGAGGCATACCTGAGGAGGCTTGGTATGGTAAGAAAGTTGATTACTCATTTCTTAGAGTCTTTGGATGTGAGATGTTTGTTCATATTGACAAGGATGATAGAACCAAGCTAGAGGCTAAATCAGAAAAATGCACTTTTATTGGTTATGATGGTGATGACTTTGGATTTAAATGTTCGAGTATTAAAGACAAGAAAATCATTCGGTCTAGGGATGTGGTCTTTAATGAGAAATTCATGTATAAGCAACAGTTGCAGGAAAATAGGGAAGAATCTAAGAAAGAATATGTAGTGGTAGAGGATCTTCCGGATGGGAAAGTGACCCATGAATCAGTTCAGGAACCTACTCAACATGAACCCCAAACTCCTACAGTGAGGAGGTCTTCTAGGGTAAGAAAAGAACCTGAACGTTTTTCTCCTTCTCTTTATTATTTATTACTCACTGATAGTGGAGAGCCTGAGAGCTTTGATGAAGCAATACATGTAGATGCTAGTAAGAAGTGGGAGTAAGCCATGGATGAGGAGCATAAGTCTCTCATGGAGAACCAGACTTGGGATTTGGTGAAGCAACCGGAAGGGAAAAGAGCATTGTAGAACAAGTGGGTGTACAAAGTTAAAGACGAAGGAGGACAGAAAAGATATAAGGCCCGGTTCGTGGTCAAGGGGTTTGTACAGAAACAAGGTATATATTTTTATGAGATCTTTTCTCCTGTAGTAAAAATGACTTCTATTAGAACTGTTCTTGGAATAGTGGCAGCAGAAGACTTGCGCTTAGAACAGTTCGATGTAAAGACAACATTTCTCCATGGTGATTTGGAGGAGGAACTATATATGCAGCAACCAGAGGGCTATGAGGTCAAAGGTAAAGAGGAGATGGTGTGTAAACTGAAGAAGAGCTTGTATGGCTTGAAATAAGCTCCACGTCAATGGTATAAGAAGTTTGATAGCTTCATGATGGAGCAAGGTTATATTAGATGTCATTCTAACCATTGTGTGTATACAAAGAAATTTGAGGATGGAAGTTATATAAAATTGTGTTTGTATGTTGATGACATGTTGGTTGTAGGTAAAAACATGCAGGAAATAAAAGTACTCAAGAAACAATTAAGTGAATCCTTTGATATGAAGGATTTGGGGGCAGTCAGACAAATCCTTGGTATGAGAATAACTTGGGATAGGAAGAAACAAAAGTTGACTTTATCTCAGGACGAGTACATTAAGAAGGTATTAGATAGGTTTAACATGTAGGATGCTAAACCGGTTGAGACTCCTTTGGCAGGCCATTTTAAGTTATCAAAGGAGCAGTGTCCCAAGACAGAGTAGGAAAGAAACCAGATGTCCAAGGTACCTTACTCATCAGCAGTTGGCAGTTTGATGTATGCTTTGGTGTGCACTAGGCCTGATATTTCCCATGCAGTGGGAGATGTGAGTAGATTTATGAGTGATCCAGGTAAAGAGAATTGACAAGCTGTAAAGTGGATCCTTCAGTATTTGAGAGGGACCATGGGGAAAATTTTGTGCTTCAGTGGATCAGACACCACTTTACGTGGTTATGTAGATTCAGACATGGCTGGAGATGTAAACAGCAGGAGGAGCATGACAGGTTATATTTACACTGTAAGTGGGACAGTAGTGAGTTGGATTTCATGACTACAAAAGTTGGTGGCTTTGTCAACCACGGAGGCTGAGTATGTTGCTGCCACAGAGGCAAGCAAAGAGATGATTTGGTTATAACAATTGCTTGAGGAGTTGGGGCATAAGCAGGAGGAATGTAAGCTGCATAGTGATAGTCAGAGTGTTATACACCTAGCTAAGAACTCTGCTTTCCACTCCAGGACAAAGCATATATAGTTGAGATATCACTTCATTAGGACAACTTTGGAGGAAGATAAGTTGAAGTTGGAGAAGATTCATACCAATCAGAATCCTGCAGACATGATGACCAAGGTGGTCACAAGGGATAAACTAAAGCTATGTTCAGCTTTGGTTGGCCTTCGTAGATGACAGTGAAGGGTTGAGAAGCTTGCTTAGTAGAAATCATTCTCTAAGTGGGAGATTGTTATGTTTGTGGAGCCTATTTTCATGTTAGAGTGTGGTACACCTTCTATGTGTTACACTCAGGTATTTTTACGGCGGTCCCGCTCACTGGTGAACGGGTCAGGGGGGTTCGGGGGCGAAGCCCCCGAAGCAAATTTTCATGGGTGGTTTATTAACCCATGGGTAATGGGTAACCGTTATGGGTTGTTTTTGGGCCCATGGTTTTGTCAGTACCCATTGTTTTGATACCCACGGTTTTTTTCCCATGGTTTTGATACCCACAGTTTTGTATCAAACTGCTTAAGAAATTGTCTATATATATGGTCTTATGCATATGATAGAGAGACAAGCAAATGTCTCTCTGTGTTGTGTTATTTATTCTGCACTTTTATTTGAGATATGTAATATTTTTTGCATATTAGTTTCTACTATTGCGGTTCTGTAAGGGATTATTCTACTTAGGTTAATCATAGGTCAAAATGGAGTTGGAACCTCCTCCCTTGCTTTGTAATGGTGTTTTTGCCTCTTAGCCTTTAAATGGTGCACTGTGTAAATTATGAGAAATAAAAAAAAACATTTTTTTGTGATGCATTTATCCATCCTTGCTCATTTTTTGTTGTTTTATTCTTGCCTCTCTTAATTGCAGGTATTTGTGCATGTTTAAATGTTCATTGTAGGTTTTGGAGCTATGTTCATGGAGTTTTGGAACATTTTTGTGTGAAATCCATCCTTGGTTTTGTGATGCACTTGTCCATCCTTTCCATTGCTCACCTCTCTTTACTTCCATGATAGTTTGATAAATGTTCAACACTTTCCTTCTCTGGTGTATCACTGTTTTAGTGTAGCCTCTATTTTTCCTTGTTTCCTCTCTTGTTAGTCCCTTAGAAGTTAGATTAGGATTAGATTAGCTTGCTTGCACTGGAATAGATTGTGGCAGGTAGTTTAGGAAGAGGAACCAACCTTCTCTAGAGAGCTTTCCCCATTTGCAAAGGTCCCACACTTTGGGAAAGCTCAATGTTGTACATTCACACCAAATGACATTGCCTTAGAAAAGTAGATCCATAGGTCATTTTGGGGGTGTTGTGAATTTGCACTAACAGTATTTATATGAATGTATCAGAAAATCTTCATTTGTACATCTTCATGCCACGGAAGTGTTCCGATAACAGCAACATAAGACATGAGAAATCACTTGGATAATTTACGCAAAATATGACTTAACTTGAGAAACATGAGTCATTCTCACCTCAAATGGATGTAATGAAGTCCTCAAAAACACGTGAAGGAAGGTTCGCGAGACACAACCTCCTTCAAAAAACTAGAATAAGCATACATAAAAAGGATCATGAGGATAAGGGTTGATCAAGTCTCAAAAATAAACCCGGTATAGTAAATCCTTCTTTAGATAGTGCTAATTTCAAGAAAGATCATGTTTCTTCACTGTGGGTACTAAATTAGGGGTGAGGAATTTGAAATGTTTTAAGAACTCTCTTGGCCACCTTACGAGTCTTCTATCAGAAGATCCCCCAAAATTTCAACGTGTGCCATAGTCTACTACATTCTCATCTTTCATCAACATGAGTTATTGAAATTTGTGCATTACAGGGAATTATGGCCTCTTCAACACTGTTAAAAGCTTCACAAAACATTGGTAATCTTTTGAATCGTATGTCCAAAAATTGTATGATTGGATCACAACAATTCTTATCACATTCATTAGTTCAACAAGATAAGATTATTTTTTGAAACTGATCCTATGAAGGAACATTGCATAGTTGTTCTAATTATAGCTTTCTTCTATAAATAGTTGTGTTTTCCAGTATACCAGATTACTAGAATCTTGGTCAGGGATGCCAGTGGAGTCTTACCCTAGAAAAACCTCTATGGTAGAGAAAAAATAGTAAAATTATCATTCACCCGGTACAGTCTTGTTCACCTATCTTAACCATTGGTGTTGAGCCCTCATATCTTACTGGTTGTCCCTCCTTTATGGCTTAATTGAAAGATTCACTTGTAGAAGATAAAATTCAAAGCTTAAAAACAAATGAAAATGAATATATATATCTAGCACATAAAGATAAAATAAATTGGGGGAATTATTTACAAACTTCTTTTCCCCACTAAACTTTGAGGAGTCATTTCTTGACCCACATCTACTTGCAAGTGGTACCTCAGGATTGGGAAAGGAAGAAGTGCACATGTGATGAAGGACTCATCAGACAAGTGACCTTCTAGTCACACCTGACTTGCATGAGGCACTGCCGAGACAAATTCCTTTTAGATTGAAACAAATGTGTGTGTGGTCCCGTAATGGATCTAATGAGGTATCCTTATATCTTCGACATGACAATAACGTAGATTACTTGTCTAAGGAACCAACCTTGGTTAGATTTCCATAACATGAAGTGGCATGATTGATTCAATCTGATCTATAGATGATCGGAGACTCTTCAATTGATATCTAGCTTCTTATCCGATATTCTACTTCAATGGTTGAAGAACACATGTAGGATTGACCTATGGGTGGCTACATGTAAAGATTTAGCTTCAAGGTCATGGAAGTAAGAACTATCAGGTGTAATGAAGCTCGCTTTTTGATGGGTGATTCTCTAGTCTGGTCTAGAAGGTCTTAGCCTGATCGGCTGCCATGTTTGATAATGAATTGCTATGCAATGGTACCTCGAGTAGCCCTTATTGTTGGTGATGTAAATATTCTTCTACACGTAAACCAATGTCAATATGGTAATTGGTTAGTAGGCCCGTTTTCCCACTACCTGAGGATCACAACCTAATGGTTCTAATTATCTTGCTGGAGGCTATGGTCTTATTATGGTCATGTGTAATCAAACCCTATTTCCAGGAGCAGTCCAATTTTCATAGGCTTGATTAGAAGTGATGTTGAACATGTTTAGTTAGGTCTAATTCATTATTAGATAATGTAACCTCATATGCATCTTTTGCGTAATGAATCAAACGTAAACTTGTAGTTAATATCTGTTATCAACTCCAGCCTATTGGTTGTTGACCAAAGGATCACAATTCATATTTTGATGTTTTGGGCCATTGATGGTCACTATTACAAAATATTTGTGCAATTATCCTGATAAAATAAACTAACTATAAAAGGAAATCTAATCTATGCTTTTGGTGTTTTCATAATAGATTAGAGAAAAAAAATGAAAGAAAACTAATCTAATAAAAGTAAATGTTTTTGATCTTTTCTAGTTTTTAATCAATGCATTCTAATCTAATAAACAAAACAAAGACAAGTAATCAGATGAATGTAGTTGGTTACTTATGTGAATATGTGAATCTAAATCGCTAAAAAAAATAACTAATGGGGAAGTTTCATAAAACATGTCTCCTCAAACCCACACATAGAGGTGAACCTACAAATCAAGATGGTTGTTATTTATATATTATTGATTAAGGGTTAGAAACCTTGAAAAGATGGCAATTTATTGTATATTATAACTTCCCTTATCAATGTCAAAGAGAAATTTTTTTAATGATTTGATCTAATTGTACATTGCCTAAATCAATTGAAATGAATGATAAATGTGACAAAGTGCAAGAAAGGAGGTAAACTTTGCTAATTAGATGCTCAAAAGGATAATATGGTAGTGGTTGAAGGGTAAGAAGCCTGGAAATGATCTATAATTGCTTTGTATAGAAGATGTAGGAGTGCATAATGAGTAGGTATGGAACTGTCAGATGTATACATAATCGTTGGTAGCTCCCTATTTGTTTGGTATTTTCATACAATGATCTCTTGCCTTCATGCAACTTTTTATAAATGTGCGAACCTCTAAAATATGCTTCATTTTGAAACCCAAGGTGTTGCACATGTGGTAATCCTTTCATGTGATCTAAAATAGCTTCAAACCCTAGCCACATGTAAGAGACCCTGAAAAAAGGTTAGTGGTTGGGTTGAAGTGCAATCCATACACTACCCATGTTGTTAATACTTCGAAGAAACCTCAAACCACACATAGTTATCCACCTAAGATATGATATATATATATATATATATATATATATATATTATATATATATATATATATATATATATATGTAAGTAATTTTGGAAATATGATCACTTGGTAATGTAGGAAATGACCTTGCATGTTTTCTTAACTCGACTTAGATGGTCTCTAGTTCAGGAAGCATGAATCTAAAATTTGTTTGAGTGTGCTTCAGACCTCTTAAGTGGTTTCTCCTAGAGTGTGTTGTTGCTTTAGTGGAATTTTGGAGAGCTTGAAGTGCTTTAGGAATGATGTTTTAGTATAGTTTTCTTGAAAGTGTCAGGTGAACACATGAGCACATTTGAATTACTTATATAGGTGTTTGTAGGTAAAATTTTGCATTAAGGCCAACCCATGAGTAAAGTACCGACTCATAAAAACATATAAATTTGATAAAATGATCGTTGGGTGGTTGGGAATGAAACTATTAACTTTAGGCCGAACCATTGGATGGTTCACTCCCATATTAATAGTTTCGTATAAGTAGGCACTAAGATTATATAAAGTTACAAGAATGATGTCTGGGGGTAATATATTTTTGTGGATTGTTGTAAGTACTTATGTGAGCAATTGAGTAGTGTGAATGAGGAATAAATTCATGTAATAATGACGAGGAAGGGAAATTAAGCTTAGAATGTGTGCAGAAGTCATGTGTTATGGATAAAGTTGATGTTGTCATTACCAAGTGATTAATTGCCAATTTTAGGTGTTTACATTTATGCTCCTTAAGTATGAAGTGAAATTGTATTTTTAAAGAAAAAGATACCTAAGTTTATAAACACACTTTGTCTTTTCTCGAGGTGTTTGATTCACTTGAGTGTTGACTATACTGAAACATGTAACATAAAGTGTACTCAATGTTCATAAAAAATAATTGAACTTTAACTCAACTTTGAATATGCAATTGAAATTGAAACTTGAGAATTTTAAAAAGTGAACAAAACAAGGAGTAAACCTACTTGTATTTCTGAAGAAGAAGCTCCTTGATGAAGTTCTTGTAGAGATGGATTGGAACTTAGCCGCTGGAGTATTGGAGGTGATCGATCCCCAATTTTTTGATGGAGATGCCAAAATCACAAGGGAATTGGGTGTCACTTGACCCAACACCAAAGAAGGGTGTCACAAGACATGTTACTTACCCCAAATAACCTTTTAAAAAGAGGAGGGGTGTCACAAGTTGTCTAAACATCCTAAAAGAGCAAGAATAAGAGTTTTATAGGGATTAGTGGTCACCCCAAAAAATTCTACCCATATATCACACCGGTGCAAACAAATATAGGCCAAAATGTGTTAATTAACACAAAGTTGAAATGGAATGAAGTATACTCATGTCCCCACCTGTGCAATGTCCAATGTGTATCAAATATGTAATGTTGAATGCAGATAAAAAATGAGGCCCATGCCCCTTAATTCCCCTATATTTTGTACGAAAATGTGGTCAATGTTTCTTTTAACTATGCCAACTATCCTTCAACATGTATCAAAAACGTGTAAAAAATTATATGTTATGGAGACTCTGATTTTTTTGCTAAGTATAGTCACCCAAAATCCGTCACTCATAAATCATTTATAAATCCAACAAATCCTACTAACACCCATTCATTAATTAATTAAACACACCCAACTCACCACAACATGCCATGACCAATTAATCCCAATTATTCATAATCAACCCCTAATCCTATGTTTCCATTATCCCGTGCATTTGTTAAAATCAACTAAGCTCCCCTAGAAATAACCTATATAAAAGACCTTATAAAGGTACATTGTACAACATCGTCTCTCATACAAGATTACTATTTTTAAAAACATTACTAACTTGAGAATCCATCATATGTAAGAGCCTTTGTAACCTAGGAAATCCTACGAATTTGGAGATAATTTTTCACCTTATCCTCTTCCTTACAAGCATGTTGCCTAAATCTTTCACAAATTGGATTGCACATCCACATCCATTGAAGTAGGTCCACAAAATGAGGGGTGGTTAATATTTATTTTTTGTTTATGCATTTGGTTTCTCTTCTTTACTTTATCATGGGGTGTTTTATTAAGTTATAGGCTAGGTTTTGTTTAAATATCCAATTTCAAGTCTCTAAATTATGCACTCATACATTTAGCATGCCCAGTGGGACACCTTTTTGTACCTTTAAATTTTCTTAACGTTTTCGTTGGTTATGGTGGTTGATTTCTTCTTGCACAAATAAGATTACCATTGTGTTGTCACAATATCATCTTGGCCCTAAATCTTGAAAGTTTTCATCATTTTTCCTCAAATTTTGTGTATGTATGTGGATTTACACATTTGACATATATAACAATGTATTCATCATCTACAATAGTGTATGCATTAATGTATGTGAAATCTCTAATATTTTTCTCTGTGTAGGACTCACTAGCATATCTAATGTATTCTATGACATCTCTTCATTTACCTATAACATGTTCATTGAAATTTGGCAGAGCTTTGCACAATGATTTACATAAGAATCCTTTTTTAATCATGTGTTCAATAGACAACATACACATATGTAGATGGATGCACTCCTAAAAACAAGGAGTTTGCTCCAACTAAACAATCCACGAATATCACCTGAGAATACTCTTAACCCTATATATGTAATATTGTTGTTACATATGATTACATGCCTGAAAATTGGAAAATAAAAATAATTTCATGGAAATTAACTACTATAACCTGAGCGAAAAAGAGATGGCGATCAACTGCGAGCCCGCCAAGAGGCTGGAATTAGCAACCCGATCCAACAAAGAGTGGAGTAGGGATCACGGGGAGGCAACGAGGCAAGGAGGTGGAGCTACCAGGGGGTTACGAGTCATAGTTGATGGCATGGCAGATGCTACGGCTAGGCGGTTGTGCCCTAACCCTAAACCTGGTACTAAAAAATCCCAAACAGTGGTCTGTCAAGGCTCGCGAGTAGTCAATACAAAAGGAAATATAAAAGGAGGCGCTCAGGGTATTGGAATGACTTCATTTAAGGATGCCCTAGGTAAAGCCAAAGGTAATAAACCATAAAATCAACCGTACTTGGTTGATATTGCTGAAGAAATCTCGTCGATGGTCATCGAAGGCTAGGAAGTGGAGGAATATTACCAAAATTTATCTCGAGATGCCATAATAGGTCGATTCAATGGAATATGGCCTTCTTCTACAACATTGTATCAATGGATATTTCAAAATTGAATGGATAAGTGTGAGATCTTCCTCTATTATAGAGGTTATTTTGTGGTTCATTTTAGAGAAGCAGGGGAATTTCAACAATGCCTAGTAGATGGGCCATGGTTCTGGGGTACCGCTGGTTTATTTTTTATTCCTTTGTTCCCCTAAATTTAACTTGAACACTCTATCGATCTCCAAAACACTAGCTTGGGTGAGACTTCCCAATCTTCCTCTACACCTTTGATATGCGTTGGAAGATATTGGCAATGTATTAGGCAAATTTTTAAAAGAAGATATTGACAGATCTCATGCAGGATTGTGTTCCTTCACCTTGTATCTGTGTGGAAGTTTATCTGAGTAAAGGGCTACCAGATTGAATTAATTTAATTTTCGGGAACTTTCTGTATTCTCAACCCTTAGACTATGAAAATATGGGCTTTCTCGGTGTAGAAATTGCAAAAACCCCGGTCATTTGCAAGCATCTTGTCCAGTGATGAAGAAACCAATTAAGAAGAATACTTCAAGACTGACCAAAGGTTGGGGATCTCTGGATCCGAAGTTGGTTGAGGTGGCAACATTCAAGGCGAAGCCATGCAATGTAAATAAGGCGAATATGGCAGCAAAGAGTGTAGAATGTGGAATAATGGAAAATGTTCGGGAATCGTAAGGGATTTTAGTTGTCAGTGGTATGAAAAGGGGTCTTTCTCCTGCCAAATCAGATTCAGAGTAAGAATCTTTGTCGGACAATCAGATGGTGTCAGATAATCCTCTTCAGTTAGCTATTACAGACGGGAATGGTAAATGGCAAGAAGTTAAGAATAAGAAAAATAAAAAAGGTCGAATAGGTAGTATAGAGGATTATTTTTCGACTTAGTTCGGGAAATAACCTCTCTTTTGTCATTTGGATAAGAAATATTTCATTGGTTTATAATCTTGGGGTATTGGCCCAACTTTGTTTTTTTATCTTTCAGGGGTTTTAGGACATGTTGTTATTGGGAATGGGTCCCATCAACTCACTTTATCAATTAAAAAAAATATTGTTGTTACATATAACAATATGACTCTTAACTAACAATATTGATAATGTAAACAATATATTCCTAACATTCACCCCCTTATTATGAACATTATTAATCAATGACATTCATTCCCTTAATGTGAACATGAGAAAAAAACACTCCATTGAATTGGAAACAGAATTGTATGCCTCTGCATACTTTTAGTTCTACATGCTGTCATTTATATCTTGTTGTCTGGATCTTACTGCACATGACCACTCACTTCAGCAGAGTGAATCCATCACCGAATGATCACACTTCCACCAATACACTTACATACGAGAACTCAACAGTTCTCCCTTTCACTTCCATTGAATGCTCTTTCATCGGTCGATCGATGAAGAAGTTCAACAATAAGAGAATCTCAATAGTCAGAGGATCATTGAAGTCAACTACCCTCCTATACAACTATTATCAGCATCCACAATGCACATTCTCCTAGTTTCAAACTTTAGTAGGAATGCATTCATTGTTTTATTTCTGCACACACCACTAAAAGAAAACAACTAAAATAATATAAGAAGGTGTTACCACTGTTGTGTGTGACCCCATCGTTAGTGATTGATGAGAGGTGTCGATTGTCCTCCATCCTCTATTTCTTCTGACCTCCAGTTAATGTTTCTTCTTACTCATTCATTGAAGACACGATGCTCAATGATTTCCACATTGTGTTTATTTTATCTCCCCCCACAATGTGAAAACATTTATTTTCTAGGATGCTAGGTTACACTGAAAATGCGTCTGTAAGGTTTTTTTTAAAATATTTTGACATGCCGACTCTTTTACAACAGACTTATTTATTTTGATGACATGAAATGGAAATGCAAATGAATACAAATCTATTAACACTTTTAAACATGGTAAATCTGTTAGGAAATAAGGGATAAAATATGCAAAATAATCCCACACAGAATCGCAATAATAGAAATTTATATGCAGAATAATATCACAGATTTAAAATAAAAGTGTAGAAAATAAAAGAACACAAAAAAAAGACAATATTAAACGTGGTTCATCCAATTTGGGCTACGTCCACCAAGAATCACTTACTCAGATTTTATTACAAGCCACCTCTTTCTCTCAATGCAATACCCAGATCTATTTGGAGTTGTGCTCAACAAACCTGAATTCACACTTGAACTCACACACATCTACAATAATATGTCTCCCTACATCAATAGGAAACTACTTAAAAAGTTTTACAATACCGTGGGTACCAAAACCATGGGGCAAACTCGCCCCATAAACTTATGGGTCAAAATATCGCCCATATGAGAAGAGCACGTTTCTTGAGGTATCAAGGACGTCTTTCGAGGCCAATTTTTTTTTTCTCCGAGGTTATGCCCTCAAACCCCTGCTGGCGGGGGCTGCTGCCCTCGCACCCCCGCCTAGAGCCCGACCCGACCCCAACCCGTAGCATGAAAACTGTGAAGAGTGTACAGTATTCAACACATCTACACATGAAAACAAGCTCCACAACAATACAATATCCCACAAATGTTGACATAAAATCATAGACTTTATTTAATTTTAAATATTCGAACAATCGACAAACTAACTTTATGAAAAGACCGAACTCTTAACAATTACTAACAAGAAATCCAATGAAACATTGGATAAACAAAAGATGACTTAAAACACGTCCAAATATGGAAAATGACTAACTACTTTTAATTAAAAAATTAATAGGATAATGACAACATTAACTCAACTCTTTTTATGACACATAATAATTGAGACAAATAGACTCTACCAAAATGAGGACACAAACTCAATTTTATGATGAGCACCCCTCTTTATAATAATCCACTCTTGACGAAAAAATTCCTATGAAATTTCGAACTTAGAACGGAATGCAGTTTTTGAACTTATAACTTAATCCAATACTTTAGCGCCTTCAAAAACAGAAACACCAACTCGCATATCCAATAAGTCATTCCTTTGTTATGAAAACATAGATTTAGCAATTATACCAACATATTCCAAGAAAAAATAAATAGATGTCTCGCTCTGAACTCGTGTTTGTAATATGAATGCCTTATAGATGTCTCGCCCTGAGCTCGATCTATATCACGAGAGAATTTTTGAGAATGGTCAGGTCGATGATCTTCAAAAGAGAAATCCATGAGATTTGAATTGACGCTGAGAACTGAGGAAATTTTCCATTCAGATCTTACACTTTTATTTATGAGACAATGAATTGACGCTGATTTGAGAATCCTGTCCACCAAGAATACCACACAAATTTCCAGGGTGACCTTCACGTACACAGTGAAACCATGACGTTGTGTATGGAAAATGATAGTCAAAAAATTTCTGAGAGTGGCAGATGTAATTCGTCAGTTTGTGTCTATGATAAAATAGTAGAGCTAACAGAGCATTCTAGACACCGGAAAATGATAGTCAAAAAATTTCTGAGAGTGGCAGATGTAATTCGTGGAACTATGATGTATCCATAGCACGCGGGCGAATCCGACTAGTGCATGAAAAATTAGATTTGCTGGCAAACTGAAACTCCCGCATGAATGCAAAACATTTCAAGGTGCCTTGTAAACAATAGAAAACCACCACCGATGTAGCCAATACTTATCATGCAAATGCAAAATGCTCACTGTCATGAACAAATATCATATTTGTATTCATCTGATATAAACTCGTCATATCATCTCTTTTGCTGAATTTTAGGGGCGACCAAGAAGGTTTGCCGCTATACTCAAGTTACCACTTACAAACCCATAATTACTCAACAAATAATTGCTTAAAATGTTGGAAAAAATTCTTTTTCTAAACCGCTATGATACCACAGTGATTTACGCAAGAATCCTTTTTTATCATGTGTTTAATAGACAACATACACATATATAGATTTAAATGAAAAGTTGCAAAATCCATGGACATGGGTTTAAATGATAAAGTTGCAAAATCCATGGACATGGGTAAGAATCTCCAAAGAAACCCCAAAGGCTCTTAACAAGCTAGTCAGTGGACCATTAGATAAGAGATAAACAAGGGTTCATCACTTTGCATACATTAATATTGAAAGAAACAAAAAATCTATCATATTTAGTAATCCTCTAATTTTGAAAGCTTTAAATAAATGAACCTAGTAAGGATCTAAGTAATTAGTTTGTGATTGAACCTAGTAAGATCAGTTTAGTACGCCCTAAGCAAATGAACAATGAGAATGAGAGCTCACCATTAATGTCTTCAAGGCCAATGGTTCTTCCCATTTACTCAATGTTTGTTTTGTGTAGTGCAATGACAAAGTAAAAGCTCAATAAAACAAATGCAATAAGTTGTTAATCCTAGAAATAGTACTATGGTTTATGTTAGGAAGAGGGAGAGTTATTAGAAATGAGAGGGGGGTAGTGGGCTATTTATAGTTTTCCATTTAGGAAAGTGGATGAATTATTGTGCATGTGGGACTAAAGGATAAACCAAAAAGTTAATTAGGGAGTCAAAGTAAGATTTCACTAGGTTTAGAAAAGGTTAATCATGGTTAGGACTAGTTAAACTAGGTTATACTAGTTAATCATGTTTAGAGAGGAATTAGGGTTTTGAGAGAGTTTTGAGAGGTTTAATTAATCCAATGAAATGGATTGATAGTCTAGAAATCTAGTAAAAGTAGTCTAGAAGGGAATGAGAAGATGGTTTAGTAAATAAAAAGCTATAGCTATATTAACATGCTTAATTGATTTACAAGAGGAATACAACCTAAAGAGTGTCGTAAGAGGGGAGTTAGATAGTTTTAATTGATGGTATATCATCAATTTGTGAGAAGGAGAATAGTTAGTGCAATATTAGGAATAATAGTGCTTTGACCAAACTACAAGTGTCTACAAGATGGATGCACTCCTATAAACAAGGAGGTTGGTCCAGCTAAACAATCCATGAATATCTTGTGAGAATACTCTTAACCCTATATACGTAATATTGTTGTTACAACAATATGACTCTTAACTAACAATATTAATAATGTAAACAATATATTCCTAACATTCACGTATTATTGTAGTGTATTCATTCATTAGTATAGTGTGTCATTTTTTTACAGTTTGTTGCATGTTTCTACCATATTTGATATATTTTGTGGTGTATTTGTCTTTATGCTAGTGTATTTGTTCATTTTTGTAGCAGATATGTTTCTAACATCTATTTGTAGGCTTCTGACATATGTAAATGTTTTTATGGCGTATATGTTTTTATAATAGCTTATGCGAGCATCTGAGCAACGTATCTATGTTCTAAATTTTGTCTATAGGGTTTGACATGTCTATAACTTTATGTGGCGTATTCAATTATCTTGTATCATATCTTTTTAAATCAATGTCGTATTTGTTTGCTAACTATTTCCTATAAGTTTTAACATTTGCACTATGTTATGTAGCGTATACATTCTGTGTTGTAGTGTATTTGACTGTTATAATAGCATATTTGTGTTTACACCCTAATTAGATTGAACAATGAATTTTAATTAATTTTAGTGAATTAAGTACATTAAAGGATGTAAGGGTTACCAATAGGCGATTATCTTGATTAATCAACTTCCAACATTTATTACCACAATCAAAACAATACTTTTATACTTGTAACTGATATGCTAGATAAGGTATGAACTTGAAAACACAGAGGAGTGAGTGCACTTAACTGATTACAAATAATTCTGGAAGGACGAACTGCTGGAATAAGGAGGTATAAACTTGATGATGCTTCATTCTGGAGATTGTGACTCTAAATCAACCTAGGGTAGGATCGTACAACTTTGTCAGGTCCATGTTATACGGTCTTGGACCTGCTTAATTATGGGATGTGTAATTTCTACACATTGTCAGTTGATTGGAACTATTTGTTGTAAAACCCTAATTTGTAATCATGCCGAGAAGGTCTTTGAATACTCTGATCATGATCTCAAGCCCTAGTCATGGATGATAAGTCTTTCTTGAAACAAACATTAGTTGGGTTGTGACACCCCGTGCACCACCGACATTGACACTACTCCAAAGACACCCCAAACCACGCGATATTTCCCACATAGCATGTGATATTTTAATGAATACAGCTAGATTTGATAACCATCTTTGATCATGCTTGAATTGAGTTTGCTCTTGTTAAGATTCATATAGAAGAAATGTTTGAGTGTTTGTAGATGAGAGAGATTATTACCTTGACCTGATAAGGAGCTTTAGAAATGTAGATATTTCCACCCTAATGATTATAGATGTGCTATTGTAAGATTTAGGGAGCCTTGGTTTCCTTTTACAAGTGTATAGGAAGTGAGTGTATCGATGTAGCACCATCATGTTTTCCTGTTAACAAATGAGGTAGCGTTTACTTGCTTATATGGGGTTTTATAGATGATTTATCGAAGAAAGGATGACACAAAGAGATTAGAAGACTCAACAAAAGATATAAATTTGAAATAAAAGTTGGAGGACATGTCGGTCAAAGATCGTACAGGTCAGTCAAGACCAAATGTACTATCCTGACCAAACTATATGACCTTGACCATGGAAGGAAAACATGCAATCTGAAGTTTGGAAGTTGTTGCTTGATGTTTGTCTATGGATTTTGTGCATTTTTTTCTCATAATTTCATGATATGTCATTGTGCAAGCATAAAAAATTTGAACAAGAGACCTTGGATTGTGCTAAGTGGGAATGGGAAGGTTGTACTTATCTTAGCAAGAATGCATTGTCAAAACTAGCAATGTCAAAGAGTGAATTACCAAATTTGAGTGTCTGCATTTTCCCCCCTTTAAGTATGAAATAACATTACATGCTTAAAGGAAAATATTCCTAAGTGTACATACACACTTTGTCTTCACTCAAATTTTTATTTTAGAGAATCCCAATGTGTGTGATGTTGATATGCCCCATGATGAAACGCGCATCAAAACTTGTAGTCAATGTCCATGATAAAGAATTACAATTTAACTCAAATGTAAAGTGAAAATGAAATATTAGTATTTTCATAAGAATGAAGTGAAACATATTTAAGCAAAGAAGGAATACACTTGTTTATTTGCAAAGGAAGAAAATCCCATGCTTTGTTTGTGCTTTGAATATTTGCTTTATTGAATTTGATGAACTTTGCTAAAGAATTGGGGGTGATCAATCCCCAATTGTGCTGAGAAGAAACTAGAGTGTTGGGTGCATATAACCCAACATAGAATGTCGAAGAGAGAATAAAAATAATGAGGTGCTAAAACACCCTGCTAAATAAGAAGACCAAATATCAAAGTTATTCAACAACTTTGATATCTCCCCCTTTGAGCGCAAGAGGCAAGGAAATTATGTTTACGAAGAACTTAGCCACTTCGATACCTTTCATAACCCCACAGACCACATCATTGCAGATGGATCTAGGCCCAATTATGTAAATAAGGACATGCAATATGAAGGAAACATCTTAGACCCACGAGCTCACATTCCAAGACAACAAACAGGTTACAGGTGGGCTCGGAAATGAAATAGCAGAGCCAGCAGAGAGAGCCACGTGTCCTAGCGGTGCTTCTCCAAAGATGAATCCAAAAAGAGAAGCTCAAACAAGCGCCGCTTCTCCACGTGTCTCAGGACAAAACGGAGCCAGGGGCAAATGGTCAAACAAAGTCAAAAGGCGGAGCTTCGGGGCTACAGGAGTATTTTGAGTTTTGCGTTTTTTGAGCAAAAGGGCAAAAGATAAATTGCGGACCCGCAAGCCCGATTTTTGCTCTAATCTGGCTGCCATGTGTCCTATATCAAAAGGGAAGCCCAAACGAGTGTCAGGCTACCGCGTGGCCCTAGTAGGTGAAAAATGAAGAAGAGTCTTCTAGGCCATTAACGCAAAACCCAATCTCTTCAACTACCAGATTTGATTCGATTCAGTCCGCTGGGGAACCAGAAGCAACATATTGTGGGCAGATTTGTAGAAGGCATTGATATTCAGTGGTTGAGCTTTCAATGCAAGATTCAATGCCTATCTCATGGTGGTTGGAGTAGGATTTGACTTTTCCCTCTTCTCTCTCTTTTCCTTCTATATATACTGCAACACTTCTCATTTGAGAAAGAGAGACATTATGGGCATAGAGAAACTCTATCAAATTTGTTTCTCGATGCCATTTTTGAGCAACGAACCTTCTCCCACGTCTAGAAAATGTATTTGTGCCTCTATTCCAGAAATGTAATGGTCTGTGCACCTTCTAGAGCAATAAAAATGTGTTTTGTGGTGTTTTTCAATCCTTTACATCATTTTGTTGTTTCTCCGTGCCTCTCCCTTTCAGTCTTGGTTTTTTGTGCATGTATTTCACATTTGCAGGTGCAGGATGTCATGTTTCATGGAGTTTAATAGATGATTTGCAAATCTGGGCCATGTCACTTCTGTCTGACCTCCCTCATCTCCATTTTTCTATTTCTTTCTCCCTCGACAGAATATCTCACTTCCTTTTCTTGGTGTTATTACCTCGTTAGTGTAGGATTTCCCTCTTTATGCACTTTCTCTTTCCCTGTCTCCTTGGAATTGTTAGATTAGGAGTAGATAGTCACATTTACTTCCTTAGGAGTAGTTTAGCATTAGGATTAGGAAGAAGAAGCTGACTTTCTCTGGAGGGCCATCTTAAGTCCGCAAGTCCCACAGCTTGAGAGATGGTCCCGTGTTATGTAAATCACACCAAATGACCCTGCCTTAGAAAATCAAATCCATAACTCATTTGGGGGTGATGTGATTTCACATTAACAGTTTTGGCATGCTCGGTGGGATAGGTTTGAAGCACCTTACCACTTCACTTCATTAGGTTCAATGTGCTCTTGGTGAAGATTTTAGCCTTTGGAGGCACATTCAAAGCACATCTAGCGACTCCATCTGGTCAAAAACCCATTCTCTGAGTTGCAGACCTTTTCCATCCATTTCCACTCATTTCATCCATTTTCTTCTTCCATCTCTTTCATTTTCTCCCATTCCATGAGGTTGTGCAATCATGAATTCATTCCCTTCATGGAACTCACACTTATAGCAATACAGTCCACCTCCAATGTATTTCCCAACTCCTCCAGATCAACATTATAATCAGATCCAGGACCATAATGCTTACCCATATGAACAATGTCAAAACTAGTTTGACTATGAAGCTTATCAAGGACAAGGGGACACATATAATGGCGATAGTTATGTAGAGGATGATGGTTTACTGGAGAAGATTCAAAAAATAGAGGCTAGCATGGTGCATTCAAGGGCAACAGCTCAAACGAAGGCATTCAAGATTGGTTGCATGACACATTGTCCATGGGAAGGCCCTTTTCCAAGACACTATAGCCCTCAGGAGATACTAGACTTCATGATTGGAATGCTGCCCCAACTTGCACAATGGGCAGAAGAGATAGAGGCCTGTGAACTTGGTGCCAGACAACCTTGTCAATGGGTAAATCCTACACCATTATCTAGTAATTTTCTCTCTACTCCTCAAGTAGCACCATCTCAATTTGGGCTTCAATTTCCAAGCTTCCCATTGAATGCTGGCCCAAGTGTGAAATCTATTTCTCCATCCCCTAGTCTTCCAGCTCATCTCAATTCTTTTGTCCTTTTCCCTTCTAAATAGTCATCCCCTCCTAATAAACAAGAAGTTCCACCTCCCTCCCCACCACAAACAATTGCAAAGCTGGTTGAATCCCATCCTGCCACTCCTCTTGCTTTCCCAAGCCCATGTTGGGAAGAGAATCAAGAATCCAGTCAAGGAGAATAACAAGAAGAGGAGCCCAACAGAAAAGAAATGACAGACAATCTGAAGAGTTGGGCTACCAAATTTGGGTTTACAAAGATCCCCTTGCTATTTAAGCCAATAGAGGAGGTCAAGATTGAAGAACCAGTGGTGGTTGAGGCCAAGTTTGTAACAGAAGAAGAGCAAGAACAATCAGTACCAAGCCCCATTGAAGAGGAGTGGCTGGGAGAGATCAAATCAGTGTTAAGGCCACTCAATGAAGAAGGCATCATTGAAGATTTTTTGCTTTCATTTCAAGGGCCTGATTTGATTGATGAACCCATGATGAAGGAGGACCATACAGTTTCAGAGGCTCCAAGTGCAAAGCAGGCCACAGGGGAACCTTTAGTTCTTCCTCCCACTTCATCCCCTTTAAGCTCTGATGTTGAAGAAGAGTTTGATCTTTCAAACTTCATGTTTAAGAGTGAAGGGAGCCATGGTGATCAAATTGCAGATCAGGAAGGAACCATGGAGGAGGTAGAGCACTTGTAGTAGAACAAGGAGGCAGACTGTCTGTCAAACTTGAGAGATTGCTTTGATGAAGAAATTACATCATTCACTCCTCCATCCATCTTCCACGCACATGAACATGCTACCATGGAGGAGAACATTTAGGAACAACAATTTGCACCTCATAACAGCCCTTTGGAACCAAGATTGGAAGACATGACTCTGTCATGTTCTTCACAAGAGGAGGAAGAGAAAACGTAGGAGGATGTCATCATCTCTCTCATGCCATTCATCCAAGAAGGTCCACAAGAAGAATCCATTTTTGGAGTTGAATTTTAGAGAAATGGGCACATCCAAAGGATCAAACCGTGCCCAATCAGGTACTTGGCTTCATTGGAGCCAAAGGAGAAGCCAAAATCAGTCATGCCTACTTTAGGGCATGAGGACGAGCATCAAAGTAGCAAGGGTCACCATTAACACCTCCAGAAGTCTGATGCAAGTCAACTTGCGGAGGTATTTCCCATTAAAGCTGATACTTTGATGATTTGGGTGGAAGACCAGCTTATTGTTAGTTTTTCACTCATCCAACCAGCCATGTTTAGTTCCAAATCAGTTGCATGGCTGCCCTTTTTGAGGAAGGGAAGCTATTTCTCCCTGCCAGTTGTAGGCTTTATTTGAGTTCCCTTTTCTCTTGGTTAGAGTAGAGTAGGTAGGTGTTATGTTTGTGGAGCCTATTTTCATGTTAGACTATGGTACACCTTCCATGTGTTACACTCGGGTATTTTTACGGCGGTCCCGCTCGCCGGTGAGCGGGTCAGGGGGGTTCAGGGGCGAAGCCCCCGAAGCAAATTTTCATGGGTGGTTTATTAACCCATGGGTAATGGGTAACCGTTATGGGCTGTTTTTGGGCCCATGGTTTTTTCGGTCTTTTTCCCATTGTTTTGATACCCACGGTTTTTGCCCTTGGTTTTGATACCCACGGTTTTGTATCAAACTACTTAAGCAGTTGTCTATTTATATGGTCTTATGCATATGATAGATAGACAAGCAAATGTATTACATATGTGTTTTGAATTCGGGTGTGAATTCTATAGAGTTTGTTGAGCATAGCTCCAAACGGATCTGGGTATTGTATTGAGAGAGTGGAGGCTTGTAATAAAATATGAGCAAGTGATTCTTGGTGGACGTAGCCCAAATTGGGTGAACCACGTTAAATCTTGTCTCTCTGTGTTGTGTTATTTATTCTGCACTTTTATTTGAGATCTGTAATAATTTCTGCATATTAGTTTCTTCTGTTGCGATTCTGTGAGGGATTATTCCGCATATTTTATCCTTTATTTCCTAACAGTAGGTTTGCTTTTCAGTAGAAGAAGTGCTTTTGCACACTCTGCATATTCCGCTTGGGGTATGTATGATTTTCAGTTTGTACATAGTTTTTGGTGTTGTTGTTTTGCTCTTGCACAGTGCATTCAGTTGGTTTTTGATGAAGTTCAACTTCAAGTTTCAGTGGGTTTCCAAATGGCTCAGAGGTCAGAGTTTCAAAGCTCAGATTAGTTTCATATTTATCAGGCAGACTCCATGCCCAATGGATGCTTCAAGGCCACTAGTCTCTTCATCTAGCAGGCAGATGTCCCCGTGAGTCACCAAATTGTTATCCCAAATTTCCCCCCCAGAAAATTTGGTCAAGACAACTCCTGTACATAAGGGAAATATGAAGGAAACAACTCAGACCCGCGAGCTCACATTCTAGGATGAGAAACAAGTTACAGGTGGGCTCGGAAATGAAATAACAAAGCCAGTAGAGAGAGCCACGTGTCCTATCGATGCTTCTCCAAAGATGAATCCAAAAAGAGAAGCTCAAACAAGCGCCGCTTCTCCACGTGTCTCATGACGAAACAGAGGCTGGGGAAAATGGTCAAACAAAGTCAAAAGGCGGAGCTTTGGGGCTGCGGAAGTATTTTGAGTTTTACGTTTTTTGCGCAAAAGGGAAAAAGATAAGTTGCGGACCTGCAAGCACGTTTTTTGCTCTAATCTGGCTACCACGTGTCCGATATAAAAAAAGAAGCCCAAACGAGTGCTAGGCCACCGCATGGCCCTATTAGGTGAAAAATGAAGAAGAGTATTGGGTAAGTGCACCAAGTTGGTGGACAAAAAAGGGGTCATAAGTGGACGTCGTATTGTAAAAAATAGCAAAATCTCAACTTGTAGGGATTATTAGCAATACGTGCACTCAAAATTAGAAAAAATTATTCAAATATGAATTGTAGCATCCGGAATCTAGTTTCTAAAATACTATCTTTTAAAAAAAAACTGACAAGCTTAACTATATTAAACACTAAAAAATTATATGACTTGGTTTTTGTTTTTGAAAAAACCTATAAGATTGTAGTCCGTTTGCCCGTGATTTGGATGACCAAATCTTCTTCTTCTTTTTTTTCCTTTGGTGAAAAGTTAGATTTAGTTATCTATCTTGGGATGGATTTTATTTTGTATTTTTTAAGCAATATTTTTTTTAATGATTTTTTTTGTGAAAGTGGTCTAAAAAGATTTAGAAAATGGAGCGCTTTTCGTTTTCCTGCCATAACTATATCAAAAAACATCGAAATCAAATATATTTTTTTAACGTTTATATAATTTCTCCATGCTTGGGATGGTATAAGTTTTGCCACATTTTAATAAGTGAAACAAAAGTTACAATATTAAAAGTAGACATGAACATTCACGTGGGAAAAAATCTCTTGAAGAACTATTATTAGTAATATAATTTAGAAAATGATATGTATCTTACTCTATTCACTTTAAAATCAATATTTCTACAAAGCTAATAGTCTCCCCTACACGATGGCCCCATTTTTGTGAAATGTTTTTAATTTTTTTAGCATGGTTTAAGTCTGTGGAAGAGTAAATTTGATAGTTTTTTTTACCCTTTACACTTCATAATGGCCTTCCATAGCTTTGGTTTGGGAAAAACAAAGATTTCCCAAGCCTTAAGGTCAAATTTGATGATACAGATAGGACCGAGACTCACGGTTTATAAACCGCGATCACATGGTTTTTTAAACAAGAACCATGATCACACTTTATAAACCGTGAGTGCATTTTATAAAGTGCGATCACGGTTCATAAATCATATTTATATGCATCCCAATTTTCTAATTACTATGTGATTTTTTACTATTTGACTTTACCATACAAATTGCTAAGAAATTCTATGTCGTGTTCTGTATGTTTTTCTTATCACCGGAAGTAAAACATCATGGGAGACAAGAAACGAAGTAAAAAAAGGAATTGATTAAGTAAAAAAATACCAAACAAATCAGAGGCAAACAAATTTCAAAATACTGAGCGAATGTGGAATCTTCGTGAATCAAGAAGAGGTTCATCTTCAACTCCTACTATTTTAAGTAATGAGGAACTAGGTAATGTTTCTACTGTTAGTGTTGAATTTAAATTAAATACTCATGATGAAAATGTTTTTATTGTTGGTGTTGAAGAAGAATTAAATACTCGCGATGTAGCAAATGTTGAATTTGAAGGAGACAATGAAAATGTGAATAAATTTTTTTTGGTTCAAACTATAGACAAATAAAATTTGACAAAAAACACCTCCTAAGATTTTCCGTAAGAAACCTAATTATTTTATTGAAATTGATGAAAACATTTTGAAACCAATGTGTGACAAACTTTCTGAATGGTATATCAGAAGAAAAGCCATTGAAATTTGGGATAATCATTTTGAAATTTTTAAGTGATTCCCAAATATGTCAGTTGTTAGTTAGTTTGATGAAATTGAATAAAATGAGACCTATATTAAACACCTTAGTATTTATAACATCTAATATACATGGTCAAACCTATACAATTTTTGAAAACCTTCATGATGCATATCAAACTGTTGGTGTCAAGAGATGCAGTAGGGATAGAAATATTGTGCGTTGTGTATTTGATACTAATGTTGTAATTGAATCAATAAAAAAACAATGTTTGATTATGCAAATAAGTCGAATATTGCAAGTTAATCGAGAAAAACTATAATGAATGAAATTGAAATATGTAATATCCTTTAATCACTGAATAACACCAATTTTTGGGCATTTTCTGTTATACCACCGCATAAGGACAAATATAATACTGATGCTATAAGAGCAAGTTGTTATTCAATTTTGGCATGATAACACTAGAGTTTCACCTAATACAAGAGATGATGTAAAATGGAGAGTTGGTTCTATTAATCACGAACCACATCCAAAGCATTTCTTATATATGAATCAAACTCAATTTTTTTGTAAGTTTGAACAAGAGCATTTAAAAATTAAAATTAGTCAATGTTTTTTTTTTAAATGTTAAAACAATTCTATGTGAAAATCAACCATGCTCGCACCACTTGTTGTTGTAGGAAACATGTTGAATTTGCTATGAATTATTCTAAATTTTTATGTATTCACTCTATTTTACATTCTGAAACTATGTTATCAGAATGTGGTGTTCAAGTTCCACCAATATCTTCTGGGGATTTCATTCCTATGATATTTTGTGAAAAAGAAGTTGGTCAATTTTTTTATAGTCAGGATTGTTTAGATGGAAGTTGTGGTACATGTGATGGATTACCTAAATTGGAAAGTTGCATCCATGAGAAAATTAAAGGTGTAATAGGAAATAATTTAGTTGAGTTTGATAAATATAAATCAGTTGCATACTAGTTGAAAGATGGAAAAGAGTCTAAACGGTGTGAGCTAGTTACATAACATATGCATGTTTTTCAATTTATGAGAAAATTTAAGGATGAAATTATTTATGAGTATGTTAGGCATACACACAGAGATTGATGGTTAGATAAATGGTTCAAGATATGCAAAGACACATTTTCCTATTGGTACTTTTTTTAGTGGTCAATTTTTCAGATAATTACACATTGGAACCACAAATGGAGGTTCAATCACAATATTACAACTCAGTACATGTTACCATTTTTGTGCATATAACATTTATACATTCTCCTGAAAGTACAGAGAATGATCGAATTTTTATAAGAGAGTACCACTTTTATATCAGTGATAGATCATACTCATTCTATTGAATTTGTGTAAGGGTATTTCGAGTTATTTTATGGAAACTTGTCTGATAGGGACATCCACTTCAAACAACATTATATACGGTTAGATAATTGAACGTATCAGTTTAAGAATGCACAAATGTTTTATTGGATGAGCAGGATGCATGTTAAGATGGGTGTGCAAAATATTTGGAGTTTCACTAAGGCTGGACATGGAAAAGGAGAGCATGAAGGTGCAAGGGACATATGTGAAAAGAGCTCTTGCAAGAGAATAGTTGAAGTACAAATATGGTGCTAAATTGAAAGATGCAAAGAGCATAGTGGAATGGTGTATTGATAACATGGCCCGAGGTTCTCAAGAAATTTCCACGGTTCACAACTATTTTAGTTGATAGAGGAACAACAAATTTGCTAACTACGAGGATTGTACGACACTCACTGGGTCCAGTGATATGCACTCATTTTATAGTTCAGATGCTATTTCGTGGGCCACATGGACAAGAAAGTTGACATGTGATTTTTGTACATCTTGTATCAAATTTTTCACTGCTGAGTGTGATTCACAAGAATGGGTCGATGGATGGATTTGTAGGCCTCTAAGTCCACTTGCTAGTTATCAACCTCCACAAGCATTATGAATTGTTTCTACAGATGAAGTTGCAACATCTAAGGACTTTGATGAAATTTTGATTTTGGTACGACAAGGTATTTATGGTTATTTACAATTTTTGTATTGAGTTATGTCCATTAAAATTTTAATATGTATAATTTAAATTTGAGTTGAAACCCTTGTTTTTTTGTAGGACATGTGTTTGCATTTATTGTGATAGAAGACAATGAAGAAGGAACAGACTATTTCTTATGTCGTTGCATCGAGGAAAGAAAGAAGTTGACTTCTCGTGTTATACATGGTGAAGATATTGAGTACCCTATAGAGTAAGTGATAGTTACTGGAACTTGGCTTCGGTGGTATTCTTTAAAAAAATACTCTGTTTGGGTGTTTGAAGACTTTGAGACCACAGGGAAATACTCTTATATTTACATCTAGTTCTAGCAACAAATATTCAGTTGTATAAATATCGAGGAAGGCCTAATAACAAGATTCTTTGGAAGGTTTGAGAGTCAAATCATGAAGCAATCTTGTCTGTTATTTAAAGTAGATCCGATCTTGATGGTTCATTAGAATGAATTTACAATGTTCATGTCTAATATATATAATTTCTTTGGTATATAAATTTTTTAGATAGATTTAAGTTCATATATTTTATTAAATTTGTGTATTTTTTATATATCTAGTATAGTTTTGATTTGAAACTTAAATTTCTTTGAATAACACTTTTATATGCAAGTTAGTGGTGCCATAAAATCTTCCACCTTCACGTGGTTGGCACTATTAGTAGAGAATTATAAATTCTCAAAGTTAAGAGAAGCTTTCATTGTTTTACAAGAAAAGAGAAGCAATTAACAATGATTTATGTACCTGTGGAGGGGGTTCTTGGCTCTGGAGGAGGCAGTCTAGAAGGACCTGGAGCTTAGAGAACTGAAACAAAAACTCCCCAAGTGTTTACAAGGCCATTGCTATGTGTGTGCACAGTCAGTTCAGTTCCATGACACACCGTTTGTAAAATATACCATTTGATAGCCTTACACCGGCTCAAACTACACTATTTAGCATGTTTGCAAACAATAGGGAAGGAATAGCACTGACTGGAGAAGGAAAAAACTGAGATATACTATTATAGAGAGTTCTGATGTTGAGGTGTAGGATCAGACAAGATGTATTTAGGTTCCATGGAGTGCGCATAGTCACACTGTTGAAGTTGAACAATTTTTTGTTCTCAGGGATCTTGAGGGACTATGCACCAGAACGAGGTAGCCCAGAAGCAATGTCATTTTTGTCACGCACTGAAATGACGATGCCTCCTCTAACATTTACCTAGCCACCTAAATTTTTCCTGCGTAGTCAGTTTGGTGCCACAACTCACTGTTTAAAAAATATACCATTTGACAACATTACATTGTCTCAAACTACACAATTTCGGTGCATTTGTAAACAATAGGGCAGTGAGAGTACTGATTGGAGAAGGAAAAAAACTGATACATGTTATTGTAGAGGGTCCCTACTCTAAGGTTTAGGATTAGACGAGATACTCCTAGGTGCCACAGTAGTCTACGTAGTCACCCGTCGAAGTTGAACATTTTTTTGGTCTCAGGGCTCTTGAGGGACTCTGCCCAAACGAGGTATCCCAAAAGCAATTACGTTGTTGCGTACCAAAAAGACACATCCTATAGCATTCACCTAGCCACTTGGATGTCTCCACATCAGTTGGCTCTGGTTCCACGATCCACCGTTTACAAAATATACCTTTTGACAGCCTTACACTTTCCCAAACTACACTATTTAGTGCATTTGTAAACAATAGGGCAGCGATAGCACCAATTGGAGAAAGAAAAAAATGAGATAGGCTATTGTAGAGGGTCCACACACTGAGATGTAGGATTAGAAAAGATGTCTCTAGGTGCCACAAAATGTGCGTAGTCACCTGTCGCAGTTGAACAATTTTTTGGTCTCAGGGCTCTTGAAGGACTCTGCCTTAATAAGGTATCCCGGAAGCAACAACGTTGTTGCACACCAAAATGATGCCTCCTCTAGGTTCACCTAGCCACCTAAACATGTCCACATAGTCGGTTCAGTGCCATGACCCAACATTTACAAAATATACCATTTGACAGCCTTACACTGTCTCAAACTACACTATTTCAGCTGTGTTTGCAAACAATAGAGTAGCAAGAGCACTGATTGGAGAAAAAAAAAATTGAGACACACTATAGTAGAGGGTCCCTACATCGAGGTGTAAGATTAGACGAGATGTCTCTAGGTGCCATAGAGTGTGTGTAGTCACACGTTGAAGTTGAACCATTTTTTGGTCTCAGGTCTCTTAATGGACTACGCCCGAATGAGGTAGCCCGGAAGAAATGATGTTATCGCACACCAAGACAATGCCTCCTCTAGTATTCACCTAGCCACTTGGATGCTTCTACGTATTTGGTTTAGTTCCATGACCCACTGTTTGCAAAATATACCATTTAACAGCCTTACACCGGCTCAAACTACATTATTTTGCACGTTTGTAAACAATAGGGTAGCAAGAGCACCAATTAGATAAGGAAAAAACTAAAGATAGGCTATTTTATAGGGTCCCGAACGCCAAGGTATAGGCCCGGATGAGACATCTCTAAGTTTCACAGAGTTTGCATCGCCACATGTCGAAGTTGAACAATTTTTTGGTCTCAGGGCTCTTAAGGGACTACGCCCAAACGAGGTATCTCTAAAGAAATGAAATTATCGCGCACCAAAATGAAACCACCTGGATGCATTCACTTGGCCACCCATATGTGTCCACGTAGTCAGTTTAGTGCCATGACCCACCAGTTGTACAAAATATACCATTTGACATTCTTACACCAGTCTCAAACTAAACTATTCGGCACGTTTACAAAAAATAGGGTAGTGAGAGCACCGATTAGAGAAGGGAAAAACCGAGATAGGTTATTTTCATAGGGTCCCTACACCAAGGTGTAGGATCATACGATATATCTTTAGGTGCCATAGAGTGCACGTAGTCAGCTGTCAAAGTTTAATGATTGTTTTTGTCTCAGGTCTCTTGAGAGACTCCACCCGAACAAGGTAGCCCGGAAGGAATGACTTTGTTGTGCACCAAAAAAATTCCTCCTCTAGCATTCACCTAGCCTCCTAAATGTTTCCACAGTCATTTTGGTGCCACAACCGACCGTTTACAAAATATATTGTTTGACAACCTTACACTATCTGAAACTACACTATTCAATGCAATTGCAAACAATAGGGCAGTGAGAGAACCAATTGGAGAAGGAAAAAACTAAGATAGGCTATTGTAGATGGTCCCTACATTGAGGTGTAGGATTGAACAAGACATCCCTAGGTACCACAAAGTGCGTGTAGTCACCCATTGAAGTTGAATGATTTTTTGGTCTCAGGGCTCTTAAGGGACTCTGCCCGATCAAGGTAGCCCACAAGCAATGACATTGTTGCACACAAAAGAGATGCCTCCACTAGTGTTAACCTAGTCAAAAATATGTTTCTGCATAGTCAGTTCAGTGCCATGACCCACCATTTACTCAAACTACACTATTTGGCGCATTTGCAAACAATAGGGCAGTGAGAGCACCAATTGGAGAAGGAAAAAACTGAGACATAATTATTTAGAGGGTCCCTACGCCAAGGTGTAGGATTAGATGAGACATCTCTTGGTTCCATGGAGTGCGTTTTTTGGTCTCAAGGCTCTTGAGGGACTACACCTGAACGAGATAACCCAGAAGAAACGACATTATCGCGCACCAAAACAACACCTCTAGCATTCACCTAGCCACCCAAACGTGTCCATGTAGTTGGTTCGGTGCCACAACCCACCATTTACACAATATACCATTTGACAGCCTTACACTGTCTCATACTAAACTATTCGACGCATTTGCAAACAATAGGGCAACAAGAGCACCGATTGGAGAAGGAAAAAACTGAGATAGGCTATTATAGAGGGTCTCTATGTTGAGGTGTAGGATCATACGAGACATCTCTAGGTGCCACGGAGTGTGCGTAGTCACCTGTCGAAGTTGAACAATTTTTGGTCTCAGGGCTCTTAAGGGACTCTGCCCGAACGAGGTAGCCCGGAAGCAACGACGTTGTGATGTACCAAAATGACACCTCCTCTAGCATTCAAATGGCCACCTAGATGTATCTGTGTAGTCGGTTTGGTGCCATGACCCACCGTTTACACAATATACCGTTTAACAGCCTTATACTGTCTCAAACTACACTCTTCGGTGCGTTTGCAAACAATAGGGCAGCAAGAGCACCAATTGGAGAAGGAAAATACCGAGACAAACTATTGTAGAGGGTCCCTACACCAAGGTGTAGAATCATACAAGACATCTCTAGGTTCTACGTAGTGTGTGTAGTCACCTGTCAAAGTTGAACAATTTTTTGGTCTCAGGGCTCTTAAGGGACTCCGCCCGAACGAGGTAGCCTGAAAGCAATGACGTTTTTGTGCACCGAAACGATGCCTCCTCTAGTGTTCACCTGGCCACCCAGACGTGTTTTTGTAGTCGGTTCGGTGCCATGACCCACCATTTTCAATTTTTTCAACAATTACAACTTTTTCAACTTTGGAAAGTGAGCTAAAAATGTTGTCGTACAAAGGGATCTAAAATTTAACTTTGTTTTCACATATCTTATAATATCCACCTTGATAACCAATCCACTTTATATATTACACGACCAAATCATCACATTTTCTGCAAATGAATAGAAGATAAACACCATTTTTGCTTCTATAATAATACTAGTTTTGTGAGAATATCAACAAAGTTTTCTATGGTGTGTACCTTGTCAAGTGTTATTATCCCTTCATCAATAACATGTATAATCAAATTATACTTAACTTAAATATGCTTTGTCTTATTGTGATAAGCTAGGTTCTTGGATAATTAAATAACACTTTTATTGTCACACAATACCTTAATCTTCTATTGATATCTTCAAAACTCATCCAATAAAATTTTTACCCAAATTACCTCCTGACAACTATGATAGGTAACTACATATTCTACCTCAGTAGTTGAAAAATTGTAATATTTTGAAGCTTTTAAATCCAACTGATAGGTCTAGTTACAAGTGTAATAGCATAACTAGAAGTTGATCTTTGTTTTTCCAAACCACTTACAAAATATGAATCAAAATATCCACAAATTGAATCACCAATATTGTTATAGGTGATGTAATAATTTATTTTTCCCACAATTAGTGAAACTCCCACTTCACTGCTGAACAATTTTCTCTACTTAGATTTTCCTAAAATCTACTGACAACTCCAACAACATGTGAAATTTCAGTCCTTGACATGTACATGTCATAACATACATAAAACTTATTGCACTAGAATTTTGTACATGAGATATATGCTTATTTTCTTCTTATTGTTGCACCATAGTTTTTTAATTTTAAATCAAACATACATATAGAATCAATATACATAGAATATACATACACAGAAGGATATCATGTGCAATGAATTTGAATCAAACATAGAAGTAATATCGTTATGAAAACGAACACATGGATATATAATGTATCAAACTAAGTGTGTTGAACGCACGTCTCTAAAAATATAAGTTCATAACATGTGTACATCTCAAACCGAGTGTGTCATACATATAAGACCACATGCAACCGCATAAGGCTATATATAATGTCCTATGAAGAATCATGAACTAGGACCAGCTGGCCCATATATATATCTATGTGCATCCACGTCCTATGAATCTAATCATGAAACATCTTCCCTCTCTTTGCCCTGCTAGAAGTAGCATGTCCACGACCTGGGGATGTAGTGGAGGGAGATGCCACTACGGATTTCATTTGTGTGGTCCTAGGTGTCTCTAAGTAGGCCTACAACCTAACATGCACATTCATAAACAATAAGTTTTTAACACCCATATTTTAAAAATACATTCAAAATTTAGAAACTTAGAATTTAGTTAAAATGCATGTGAAATCTTACCGCAATGTCATGATCCCTATCAATTTTTCGTTGACGCATGATAGGGGCAACAATAGACTCATGAGAGGTAAGCTACATACAAATAATTAAATTTCAAATTAAATATTTCATGTATAAAATTTGATATTGTAGATTTAAGTAATAAGAAATAATTCCTAAATAAAATCAACAAATTTGAAAAATTATACCTCAATTAGTGGATTTGCAGATGTTATGGCAATATCTACAGCAGCCTCCACAGTCTGCATATATGGAGGAGTCTCTCTGGCAGTCATAAGCTATACAAAAAACATGTATAAATCAATATTAATCTACATGACTGCCACATAACAGAGCCAAAGCATAATCCTTGTGAACTTTTACAAATAGAACCAAAGTGTGAAGAGAAAATAACCTGCGTAAAATTCACGTGAGGTGTGCTAATAGCCTTAGTTCCTAGAGTAGATGATGACCCGTCAGGATCCTGCATGTATAAAAGACAAACATATATTAATATGTACATGTACAGGTGAAACATTATAATAATAAAAGTGCACAATCAAATGAAATTTGAAATTTAAGTATAACTTGAAACTTACGTTTGCAACATGCCCAACTGCAGTAGCTAGCATGTCGACGGCGGATGTTTCCTTCACTGGCTTTTGCTATTTAAAATAAAATAAAAAAATAGTTTTTACATGTATGTACATAGCGTACAATGAAATACATATATATTAAAATCTCAAACATGAATTAAACTATTATATATATATATATATAATATTTGACATTTACCTGTGAAAGACCAAGATTCGTTGCACCAGTTCCAAAAACATCTGCCATCATCTCATCTAGAGAAAAGAAATCATGTGATCCAGCAAATGATGTCTTGCCCGCAGTGCATACGGCACAACATGATCCACAATGGTGTGGTTCGCTAGAACTGACACCTCCACCAACATCACCAGATGCAATCTTCTCACTATGTTGTGTCAGAATGTTAGTGAGCTTCCTCAATGCATGTAGTGTGTCAATCTCCACAACCTCCTTCACTATAGGAGGGATAACTGAAGGCAGTGGGGGTTTTGGGGCATGGGGGATCCTTGGTTGACCTATGCGTGCACCAGGTCTACTCTGTGCAGAGCCACCACCTCACCCATAAAAATCAGAAAATTCAAAATAATTTGGGACCTCATTAAGCACAAACTCGCAATATAATTTCTTCAAAAATAGAGAGGAACCTCATTGTTGTTACATGTAGATTCCAGAGTCAACTTCGCCAATCAATGTTTGTAATGTGTTAGCTAAAGTCATGCAGGACGGATTTGTGGCATGAATTTGTCTTATATTCTGAATAAGGTTCTCAATGGAAATTTTAGTTTGTCAGATTTTTCCAACGATATCAACTTGTGTTCCTGTTGGTTTCGTGGGGACATAAGGAGCCACAAGAGGCACATCTATGTTTGGAGGAGGGTTTTCTTGAATGTTTAGAGGGATTTGAGGATTGTTTGTAGGGTTTTGAGGAATATTTTGATGGTTTACAGGATTACGAGCTTGCCGAGCAACTGACAAAACAAAAAATTGTATACATAAACAAAAAAATGAAAAACCTATGAAAATCACAAAAAATACCTAAAATGTAAACAAATTGATCAAAATCAAGGGCTTACCTCTTTGTCTTGGCGGCATGGTTGAAATTATCGCAATCCATAAGTCCGAAGAGTAATTTTTAGGGGGTATTCAAAGTGTGAGACCCAAAGGTGTAGGAGAAATCGCGGTTGGAAAGGAAAAATGAGGGAAATGGAGGATTCGCGGGTCTGTATTTTTTGTCTCAGAGGACCATGATCACAGTTTGAAACCGCGAGCGTAGTTTTAAACCATGCTCGTGGTTTTAGGTTTAGAAATCACCGAGCCTATAAAAATAGTTACGCGAGCGCGATACGTAAATTTCAGGTTTTTATGTCCACTTAATTGTCTAACATCTTGGTGCACTTACCCTCTTCCAGGCCATTAACACAGAATCCAATCTCTTCAACTACTAGATTTGATTCAATTCAATCCCCTGGGGAACCAGAAGTGACATATTGTGGGCAGATTTATAGAAGGCATTGATATTCAGTGGTTGAGATTTCAAGGCATGATTCAATACATATCTCATGGTGGTTGGAGCAGGATTCAACTTTTCCCTCTTCTCTCTCTTTTCCTTCTATATATATTGTAACACTTCTTGTTTGAGAAAGAGAGACATTCTGGGCATAGAGAAACTCTATCAAATTTGTTTCTCGACGCCATTTTTGAGCAGCGAACCTTCTCCCATGCCTGGAAAATGTATTTGTGCCTCTATTCCAGAAATGTAATGGTCTGTGCACCTTCTAGAGCAATAAAAATAGGTTTTGTGGCGTTCTTCAACCCTTTGCATCGTTTTGTTGTTTCTCCGTGCCTCTCCCTTTTAGTCTTGCTTTTATATGCATGTATTTCACATTTACAGGTGCAGGATGTCATGTTTCATGGAGTTTAATTGACGATTCATAGATCTGGGCCATGTCACTTCTATCTGACCTCCCTCATCTCCATTTTTCTGTTTCTTTCTCCCTCAACAGAATATCTCGCTCCCTTTTCTTGGTGTTATCACCTCGTTAGTGTAGGATTTCCCTCTTTATGCACTTTCTCTTTCCCTGTCTCCTTGGAATTGTTAGATTAGGAGTAGATAGTCACATTTACTTCCTTAGGAGTAGTTTAGCATTAGGATTAGGAAGAAGAAGCTGACTTTCTCTGGAGGGCCATCTCAAGTCCGCAAGTCCCACAGCTTGAGAGATGGTCCCATGTTATGTAAATCACACCAAATGACCATGCCTTAGAAAAGTAGATCCATAACTCATTTGGGGGTGTTGTGATTTTGCATTAACAGTTTTGGCACGCTCGGTGGGACCTTAGAGTTCTCCACTTCATTGCCAAAATATTGATGTGCACTTGTTGCAATTTCCAGCTTATTAGAAGCTTCAATTTTCACATCTGGCGACTCCATTTGGTAAACAACTCATTCTCTGAGTTGCAGACATGTTTTCCATTCACTTCCATGTACCATACACCAAATTATATATGTGTTTGTTGTGAGTGTAGAATATACCCAGATAAATTCCCCCTCTTTTGAGGGATGTGTGAAAACCATGTCAAGTACTTGGCTCAAAAGAAAATATGTGTGCCCATACACAAGATGTTTGAAAAGTTGTAGAAATTTTGTAGAATGTTGAAAAGGTGACCACCTTGAAGAATTTGTATCTATAAAAAGGAAGGTTTTGTGCATAGTAGCAACTATGACATGTAAGAAAAGTAATGATAACAATAGATGAAAACCATATAGATGATAACAACATTAGTACAAATGCATGTAAGAGAAGATAATTACAACAATAATGAAATGAGATATCACAATTATACAAACAAAGTCACACAAAAGGTGTAAAGCTGCAAACATGGGACACCTGGATGGTTTCACATGACAATTAAGGCCCATAGGCCTACAAATAAGAGATAAAAAGTAAATATAGGCCAAAAATATGGGACACCCACAGTGTCACAAGATAATTGAGGTACATAGGCCACAAGTAATTAAAACAAGCAAATAACAATACAAACACATAAACAAGTATTCATGAAGCAAGAGTTTCAAAACATGGTAACATGATAAAATAGACAAAATCTATGAAATAAGAGTTGTCAACGATAGAAAAGCCGCTAAGATTAGATAATGAGTAGATTCCTGTTGAATTGACGAAGTAAAATTTAAGGTTCCTATAGTTTCGAATCCCACCAGGGTCAAACCTTCAACAATATAGAAAATAAGACTTAGACTGAATCAACGATTAAAAGCTAATTCTGGGACAAGCCAACTCAAAAGGAAGTAGCGATCTCGTAGATAATGTCAAGTGTCAACCTAGCGCAAGTTCTAAAAAGAAAAAGGAGTGGGAGCCTTAAAGATCTGTAGGACTTACACGTGGAGTCAACTATAAGTGACCCATCTAAGGAAAAAGTCTTCACAGTAATATGCGGCGAGCTCATTACTTACCCAAAGGAAAGTGGCCTAATCACAAATGATGCTAGGTGTCAGCCTGACATGCTTCTAAAAACTACAATGGAAGAAGAGAACCTAGAGAAGTGCTTGGCCTCCACGTGGATTTTGCAATAAATTGGCTCCGAGTTCAAGGAAGATTGCTAAAGATTGGTGATAACCCAAAAACCACGTAAGGGAAATTATGAAGCCTATCTAAAATTTTTAAATGTTTAGATCTTTTGAAAAGATCAAAGGCAAAGGGTCATTCCACAGGTCTTTTCAGGGATGAAGTTAATGCATAGTTCCATGCAAAGAGTGTGAACTTGAGAATACTTAATTTGTTCACCTGCATTCAAAAGGTCATTTTCATAGAATGACATAAATAGGCACCACTTGAATCATGAGAACAAGACCCAATGCATAATCAATTAAAAGATCCAAATATGTAATAATGATTTGGAAGAATAAGTCCACTCCAAGGGAGTCGATTGCAAGATAGTTAAGAGATGCATTAAATAGGCATGGCTCTCACTCTTTAAAAGAATAGATAATGGGAAAGTGTGACAAAGATCTTGAAAAATCTATTTCTGTCACTTCGCACCATTTATCATAATTAAAAAAGGCATTTTGAAAAGATTTTGAGAATTGTCTCTCACCTCCTTCTCCTCCTATATATTGAAATCAAAGGTTTCCTAAAGAGAGAATATAAAAAATCGGGAGTTATTTTGTCTTCTGTCTTAGTTCTTCTTTCTAAAAGGTAGGGGGCTGGATCTAAGTTCTTCTTCTATAAAAGGCAGGGGGATGGAGGCTCTAGCCTTCTTTCTGAGATTTGTAATGGAACTTTGCCTTTTATCTATTGTAATACTGTGCACATTATTTGGAGTAATATAATATTCCCTATGATGTAATTTTTCCATCCTTTGCATAATCTGTATTATCTCTGATAGCCTTTATTTCAACGTGGATAACTGTGCATGTTTTTATGTTATTACTATCTTCAGAATTTGTGCTTAAGTAGTTTGGAGTAGTGTTCTTTGTGAATTGCCTCTGGTATGTGGTGCATCTTGTCCACCCTTTTTATTGCTCACCTTTTCTCTATTTCAGGTAGTTGTGTTATGAGTTAACTCCTTCACTTTTTGGCATATTGCCCCCTTTATGTTATACGTTTTATTTCATTTTCTCTTATCCTCACCTCATACCATAGAGAAGAACCAACTTATTTAAAATATGGAGGTCACCTTAGGGTGCACGTCCCACTAACCTAAGGTTTCCTACAAATCTGATGGTTCATCCACAAGGATAACCATCAACAGTTTTCCTGGCATGCTCGGTGGGACAGTTCGAAGTAGTATTTTATCATTGCATCAATTCGGTCTGTTCTTGGTAAAACTCAAGATTTAATGGAGACATTTACATAGATGCAAATATGGTGACTCCTTATGGTCTGAACAAATAATTACAAAATTTTACAGACCTTCCTTTCATCCATCTCCACTCATCTTTCTTTCCACGTCTTCCATTTCTCTTTATCCTATGAGGTTGAGCAATCATGACTTCATTACCACTATGGGATCCACATTTTTAGTGGTATCCTTAGTATCGAATGAGTGACACGTCTTCCCCAAACCAACAACATAACCAGTTTCAAAGTCATGATGGCGACCCATATGAGAAAAGTCAAAACCAGTTTGACTATGAAACCAATCAAGGACACAGGTGCACATTTGATAACTACGAATAATTAGAAGGTGATGGCCTGCTTAAGAAGATAGCATAAATAGAGGCAAGCATGGTTCAATCTCAGGATATACCATAAATGGAGGCATTCAGAATAGGATGCAGAGCACCTTGTCCATGGGTTGCCCCTGTTCTTGGACATTATAGCTCATAGGAGAAGCTTAGTTTTTTAGAAGAAACACTACCTCCACTTCTGCAGTGGATCGAGGGTATTGAAATATATGGGTGAAGCATAAGACAACCTTTTCGATGGGAGAGTCAATCACCAAATTCTTTATTCATCTCCCATCTCACTTCAGGTTTCACCATATCATACCAGTCCAAATTCCAAGTTCCCTTCTCCATATCCAAGCCATCCATTCTACCCTTCCCCTCTCTTTGAAAAGCTATAACCCTCACACCAACAATCAACAACTACAAATCCAAAAGAAGAGGAGCATATGGTGAGAAGTGATACAAACTTAGGAGGTTCATGTTATGAGCTGAGCATCTAAGAAACTGTAGATGTTGCCTCTATTTACACTCCCCAAAAAATAGAGCCCCTGGAAGAGTTTGGGCCAATGAGCTTCATATTACAAGATGAAGCCACACATGATGGAAAATTTGCAGACTCAAAATCCATCATACAAGAGGGGGAGAATTTGACAGAGGAGGAAGAAGATAAGCTCAGATTGTTATCATATTTGGGGGGATGCCTCGATGAACAATATCATGGAAATTACAATCTTTGCTACTTCATCAACCCCACAACAAAGACAACCTGTTGCTCATGAAAGTTCCCCTGGAACAAATCCAAGGGCTCTAGAAAGAAGTATCATTGAAATATTTTTGCTTTCAATCAAAGAGCCTGGATTTTCTAGTGAAGCTGCTAAAAATGGGGAGGGAGGATATAAGGATGACACCATTCAGGGAAACCTGTAAAATATCCCCTTCCAAAAGATGCAATCCAGAATGACGGGCAAGGAACAAAAGGTCAGACGACCCTCTCTAGAGGATGGTCCTCATCAGAACCAAGGAAGACGCCAACACTAGTCATGCTCACTTTAGAGCATGACGATAATCTTCAAATCCCCAAGGGTCAGCTATGACACCTCCAACCAAAAGATGATCATCTCAAGGATGTATTCATTTTGTTTGTTGATACCGCGGGTAGAAGAGTGAAAGGTATTTTTTCACTCTTATTACAGGCCATACTTATTGCTAAATTAATTATATGGCCATACTTTATAAGGAAGGGAAGCTATTTCTCCCTGCATGTTTCAGGTCTTGTTTATATTTTCCAAGACTAGTTATCTTAGGAGTAGGAGTAGATTTATTTCTATAAAATAAGTGTGTATGCACACTCTCTGCATGACTCATTTGAGGCATGTATGTTTTTTCTCTTTATATAGGCCCGCATTTTTATTACTCCATTAAAAAGCACCAAACCCCCCAAGGAGACCTTAGCGTATCAGGAGAATTCACATTTTTCTATGGTGGTTGTAAACTTCACTCCAAGAAAATACATAAGCAACTAAAATAAGTCAAAGGAGTGACCTTATGGATTCTTCAATTTTCTACTCTCACAAAAATAAGTTGCAGATTTTTTCTTTATGAGAGTAGGAAAGTGCAAGGATCAACTAGCAGCTATAGAGGCTCTACAACCCTTTATATACTATGGACCAAGTTCAAATTAGCTCATAATATGGTCCCAGACCCAATAGATAACGAGAGATTGTGGGTTATTTCCATTTTATAGGCTAATGGTCCCCGTGAGTCTCCAAAATGTTATCTAATTTTTGATGACTGCTAAGATTAGATAAAAAACAAATTCCTACTGAATTGACCAAGTAAGCTTTAAGGTTCTTTTAGTTTTGAATCCCACCCAGGAGTCAATCCTTCGGTAATATATAAAGAATACTTAGCCAAATCAATGATTAAAACTAAGTTAGGAAAAGCCAACTCAAAAGGAAGCAGTGATTTCGCAGATAGTGCCAAGCATCAACTTGACATGAGTTCTAGAAAGTAAAAAGAGTGGAAGCCTCAAAGCCTCATAGGACTTACATGTGGAGTCAATTATAAGTGACCTGTCCAAGGACAAAATTCTTCAGCAGTAATATGCGGCGGGCTCATTACTTACCTAAAGGAAAGTGGCCCAATCGCAAATGATACCAAGTGTCAGCCCAAGCACTTCCAAAAGCTACAATGGAAGCAGAGACCCTAGAGAAGTGCTTGGCCTCCACGTGGATTTCATAATAAATCAGCTCCAAGTTTGAGGTAGATTGCTAAAGATTGGCGATAAGCCAAAAACCACATAAGGGAAATTATGAAGCCTATCTAAAAAATTTTAAATGTTCAGATATTTTGAAAAGATCAAAGGTAAAGGGTCATTTGGCTGGTCTTTTTAGGGATGAAGTTAATGCATAGTTCCATGCGAAGAGTGCGAACCTGAGAATACTTAATTTGTTCACCTGCATTCAAAAGGTCATTTTCATAGAATGACATAAATAGGTGCCACTTGAATCATGAGCACATGACCCAATGCATAAGTAATTAAAAGATCCAAATATGTAATAATGATTTGGAAGAATAAGTCCGCTCCAAGGGAGTCAGTTGCAAGGTAGTTAAGAGATGCATTAAATAGGCATGGCTCTCACTCTTTAAAAGAACAGATAATGGGAAAGTGTGACAAAGATCTCAAAAAATCTATTTTTTTCACTTTGCACCATTTATCATAATTAAAAAGGCATTTTGAAAAGAGTTTGAGAATTGTCTCTCACCTCCTTCTCCTCCTATATATTGAAATCAAAGGTTTCCTAAAAAGTGATATATAAAAAAAGGAGAGTTATTTTTTTCCTTCTGTCTTAGTTCTTCTTCTATAAAAGGCAGGGGGGCTAGAGCTCTAGCCTTCTTTCTAAGCTTTGTAATGGCACTTTTCCTCTTATCTATTATAATACTATGCACATTTTTTGGATTAATATAATATTCCATATGATGTAATTCGTCCATATTTTGCGTAATCTGTATTTTCTCTAATAGCCTTTATTTCGATGTGGATAACTGTGCATGTTTTTATGCTATTACTATCTTTAAAAAATGTGCTTAAGTAGTTTGGAGTAGTGTTTTGTGTGAATTACCTCTAGTCTATGGTGCATCTTTTCCACCCTTTTTATTTCTCACCTTTTCTCTCTTTCAGGAAATTGTGTTATGAGTTAACTCCTTCAATTTTCGGTGTATCACTCCCTTTATGTTTAAACTTTTTGTTTCATTTTATCTGACCCTCATCCACATTACAGAGTAGATACAACTTCTTTAAAATCGCATTAAAATAATATTTCATTAATAGGTGGGGGTTGACCATTCCAACTTCGTACATGCCTTTTCCATTGTGCCAAATCTGTAAAGCTGAGATGGAGGAGTAAGAGGTAACACACGAGTTGCATCAATTACACAATTACTACAGTTCCCCAAAATTTGGACACTCATTAAACCACATATGTTGAGATCTAACAAATAATTACACCACCATAATTAATAATTTGAAATATAACATTAGATAAGTTTATTGAGTGCAAATAAAGTTAGAATTCCACAAGGATTTTACAACCAAATGCTTTGGTGACTATGTTGGTGCAAATTCTGAGTTTGCACACTTTGCCCTAATTTTCTATGTTTATTTTTGGTCAAAATGTTTTATTTGCTCGAGTGGGTGATTTGTAATTCGTTTATCCTGGTGGAATCCTTCGAAAATGCCTAAGTTATTATTTTGCCCTAATTTGAACAAACTTCCAAGTTCCCCCCTTTCTGTGCCCTAATTTCTTCTTATCCACGGGTTGTGTCATTTTTTCCATTTGCCAAATCATGAAAAACTCGAAGTGGATCAAATCCAAGTAATTTGAGGTTAAAATCCTACTCCCCAGGTTGAAAACAATGTGAAATCATGTTTCATTTGATTTAAAACCAAGAAATTTGTCCTCCTTGTGAAAAAAATTGATTTCTAGGGCATCCCATGTATTTTTTATGTTTTGACGGGCATACTGGTGTCATTTTCCCGTCAAATTAGTCATCGCAAAATTTTGGTGACATGGAAGGCTCCTATTGACCGAGGATATGCGGGAGAATGTTCTAACTTGTTACTTTTTGAAATTTTGACAAAGAAAAATTTTTGCCCGCAGCCCCGCATTGTTATAGTGAAGTGCCTACGTGGCACAATTTGATTGGCTGGAGGATCGGTGGGTGGTGAAGGGCACTTAAAAAATTTTCCTTCACTTTTGCAAATTTCTCAAAATCAAATTTTCGCCTGAAGGCCCACAACGAATTGGAAGGTGACACGTGGCACAGGAAGGTCAGGCGGGTGGAGGAAGGACTTGGAAAATTTTATTGTTTTTTGCCTCGGATGCTAAGGTAAAATTTTGACCCAAAGGCCCGCCTCCAATAAGAAGTGGACACGTTTCTAAGGGAGCCAAGGGAGGAGCGGGGTTGTGCATGTTTTTGGATTTTTTGCCTTTGGAGGCAAAATTTCAAAGTTAAAATTTGAGCCAGATCTCCGCACAAATCACGAAGTGACATGTGTCCAAAAGGGGTGTAATGGATCCGTGGATTTTGTGATAGTTTTGAAGTTTTTCAACTTCAAAGGGTAAAAATCAAATTTTTGGCTGAGGTCCCCCCACCAATGAAAACAGGACACGTGTCCAAAAGGAGGCGAAGGTTCGGAGCTCGGGGAGAATATTGAAAATTTTACAAATTTTGGCAAAGATAAAAATTTATCCGTGGCCCCGATAGGAAAATTTGGAAAGGTGCTCCTGCATCCAATCAGAGGACAACATGTGGCACATTAGAAAAGGTGAAAAGTGAAACGTGGGCCCGCAAGAGGTTTTTGTGCTCGCGAAGGGTTGAAGGTAAACTTGAAGGGTCGACTCCACAGGAAATGGGAGACCGCCACGTGGCAAGGGAGTGAGTGTGTGTTCGAGCCCGCGAGGATTTTTGAGAAAATTTTCCTTTTCTCAAAAAAGTGGAAAAATTCATCAAATTGGCTTGCGGTTTTTGTGGGGCCCACCTAGGGACACGTGGCGGGCCAAGGGGGCAAGGGGGGAAAAATTTCAAAATTTTCCAAAGGTCAAAAAGGTTTAAAAATGCATTTTTTTAAGATGGGGACCCACTCCAATCATGTCTGGACACGTGTCCACCTTTTCCAAAGGCAAAAAGGGGAATATCTTGGACACGTGGAGGGCTAACATTAAAAGTTGATTTTTAAATCAACGGTTGCTGTGCGTTTTCATTTCTTGCCGCCATTGGAGCTCCAGGAAGCTTGGAATTGTCATTTCTTCACCAAATCACATGAAATTTTATATGGTTTCGCATCCCCTCGGCCTTCTAAATGCAATGGTATCATTTTTATGAGCTAATTTGGTGCCCTATGGTGTTTTTGATGAAATTTTTATTCAGGCCTGTGTAAAAAACGTGAAAGGCAAAAATTAAAGTTGCAGAGGTAAAAATGATGAAGTAAAAGGTGGAAAATGATTGCAAAAGCATGCTGGCATGTCTGAATGCCAAAAACGTGACCCTAGTATGGATAAGGATCCGAATTCATGCAATATTTTAAAATATTTGTGCATCCCTGGCATTTTACGAGTTGTTTTACAGTTTAATGTCATTTTCATGAAATGGATAAGGTTTCTTGTAAAAAAAATTGATCCCTAAGCATATTCTTTGCATGGAATGCAAGGATCCAAGCTGGCATGAGGTATAAAATGTATTTTTCAAGCAGTTGTAAAGGAGAGGAGAGAGAAGAGAGAAGAAGAGACTCAGAATTTTCAAGCAAAAAGGCTGGAAGAAATCCATTTTCTCTAGAGAAAACTGCCTAAGAGTTATTTTCAATTCCATTTTTGTATCAAATTTCATCATGTTGAGTTGGTTTCAGTTGTAAAGCCATCAATAGGCTCTGAGATTGTTCTCATGAATTTCCCCTACTGATGTATCTAATCATTTTCTAGATTATCTGGTTTATTCTCTTGGCAAAGTTTGCATATACTTATGTTTCAGAATGTTTTCAGTTTATGTTTCTTACTCATGTTGCAATCTTGTGTTTAGAATCTCTTTGATCATACATGGTCTCATTTCTTGTTGATGGTTTAATGGCATTTGCAATCTTATATTCAGAAGAGCTTTCATCTGATCAAAGCTAGACAGATTTAAAATCATTTTACTGTCCCTGAATAATGAGACTGTTTGTAAACCTTTGGGTGCACCTTAGGTCATGACTAAACAAGGATTTCTGGATACTTTGGTGGTATTTTTCTTCAAGATTTTGTGGCAGGTTATCAAAGGTTATGTGGAAGAGTGTAGATTTGAGCCTCCATTTATGCACATATCCTGGTTGAAGGAGCATTTAAAACCTCTGGAGGTATTTCTTGTTGTGTAGGTGTTACAAATCTCTTGTAAAGGCTCTCAAAGAAGTTGGTAATTCCCAGCTAGTCTTGTCTAAAACATCTCCCCACAAAATTTCATTCAAACTGACTCATCCTACTTACACTACCCATGCATATCATTGTGTGTCAACAAAAGAATACAATCCTTCCACCAAATTCACAAAGTATATCAGGGTTTCATCATGTTTTTAGCAGCCTTAGCCTTGTTTTGAAAGCATTTCCATTATTTAGTAGTGAAAACTCCTTTGAGTTTGGATAATGGATGCTTGATCATGTTTTCACAAGGCCTCTTCCATACCATATGCAAAACACAAGGATATCTCCATCTCCTTTACCATATAAGGGCTGTAGTATAGGTTCTCTTGCCTTGGTTAATAGGCACAACCTAAAACAATGAGGGTTAGATCAAAACCCTTTGAAGGTGCTATCCACTCCCTCAAATATTGAATGCAAACAAGTAGATAGGTGTGCTCCCTAGCTACAAACGACATACAAACCATCTATCTATCCTTGAGTGTCTTGTGCAAGTTCATGATGCTGTTCAAGTTGTGAAGGAGATTAAATTTGGATACCAACAGACTAGACATCAAACCATTGCACCTAATTATCAAATGGAGATTCTAACAATGCAAGTGAATACACTTCTACCTCAAATGATAAATTCCTTTATAATCCATCATCTTATTCATGACTTAATAAAACAAACATGGCTACTCTCCCATATATTTATTATAATATCCTTGAATTGATTACAATTATTCCTTCTCCAAACATCTAAAACAAAGCTAAAATGAACACCTACATACTAGAAAACCAAAGGGATCAAAGATCTTGATAAAATGGCCAAGTTGGAAAATGATTTGATGAAGTAACATGTTCATCAATTTATACAATGATAGAACCTTTTATAATTGGAAATGTAGGGGGCTATAAAATGTGGAGAACCCATTGGAGAAGAGGAATAAACATGCAAACATTACTTCATTGGCTCCACTTTTGATCAATTTATAAATGACACCATTTTACAATCAATTGAGGATCTCAGGACTATAATCACATCCCAAAAGAAACATAACAAGCCTAAGATGTATCTGAGAGGTCCCACACATGATCTAATTTGAGAAATTAACTAATAGATGGTGGAAAAAAATTGGAAAACAAAATTGAAACTTCTACCATAAAATAATCTAAAAATATCTCATTAATTTGTCCAATTGTTCCCATTATGTAGCCCTCTTTATACTATTTCCAATGGTACCAATTTTATCTTATTTGGAGCTCCCAATCAAAATTTATGGCAAAATATAAGTTATTGGTCGTGTTCATGGAGTCTCCCAGTTTGACGTCCTTGATCATATTTCCCTTTTGAAATACCCTATATTTAACTGCATTGTGCCATGTTTTCTCCTCCTTTACATGTATTAACTCATAACTTTGGCATCTTTTTCCACATGTCTATTCTCAATTGGTTCTTAGGGCTATTGAGATTGTATGAGCTTCTTGAAGGATCCAAGTGACCCGTGATTGGTCCACATGGACCAATCACACCACTTCATTATTCTCAGGGTCTTTGGGTCACCAAGGCTGCCACATCATTCATGGGATCTTAGGATACTTAAGACCATGGAGCACCATCATTGGTTCATGTGCACTAATCACAACATTCGTGTGATCTCGACCCTTCTTGTTTCACTTGGGCCACTAAATCGATCAATTGGTTAGGCCCTCAAGTTCACGGGAACCTAAGAGCTTAAGTCATCCTCTTGTTTAACTTCAAAATTTGTTACCACGTGTGCACCAAAATTGGTCCACATGGACCAATGATAGACCACTAGGATCTCAGATAGTTCCAACTTGTTCAGGGGTTGTCTAACTTGTGACCAACTTGAGATTTAATTGATTTAGTGACCTTGTGACCAACTTGACCCTAACTCATGTAAAAGAGTTCAATGGTTAATCCTTTTCTCTACTTAACAAGGTGACTGCAAATCATATAAGCCCAATCATGATCCTTTGCATAGTAAATACGAGACTAATGATTTTGCTAAGAAATAGATCAATCACTGTCATGTGTCCTTCTCTATGACCTGATCAAATTTATTGGTTAGTTAATAAAGGGCTTCAAGTTTTTGGACGTCTGCAAGCCAAAAACATTCTAAATCTTTTAAGTTTTTTAGATCCATCATGTACACATGTACACCAATAGGGGAAAGTGTTTTAATGAGTTTCAAACCATAAGGGAACTTTAAAATGCTTATTAATCATCACTAAAATATTTGAAATTTCAAATTTTCATTACACGGTATGAAAATCAAAGTGGAACCAATATTTGTGCCAACATTAGCTCTGTCTATGAGACAGGTACCCCCTATGGGTAATCAAAGATCCAAAAAGCTCTAAAAAAGTATATTGGTGCCTCCAAAATAACTCAAGTCAATCCCAAACTATAAAGGTATAAGGCCACACTCTACAACTTCCAATCCATTATGAAAACTTGCTACAAAACCAACCTAATCAAAATCTATGAAAAACCCCAGTAGTCTAGTTGTAAAAAGCATTTATTTCAATAATAAAAGACTACACAAATATTTACAAATATGTACGAGGCAATGAGATTCCAATTTTACTTAATTAATCCATTCATTGAAGAAAAGAAGTATGATCTTGTTATCATCAACATGGAAGTTTTTCAAGTAAACTACAATTAAAAAAAATATACAGACACTCCAATGTAAATCCCATATTGGATTACTGAGTTTAGGAACATCAAACATGGAATCAGAGCCAAAGAATGAAGACCAATAAAAAGTAGGCTCTTGTTGAATGCAAAACTGATCTATATAGTCCACATTTTCTGATCTAAACTAATATTTAGAAGAAAAATTAGTATCAGTGTGTAAATTTGAATGATGCACATTCATTTTGTCAGTAAAAAGATTTAAAATCCATGAATTTTGGTTTAAAATGAACATACAAAAAGAGGACAATGGGTTCATAAAGTTTAGACTCTCAAATACAACTCTATCCCAACTTCTGACTTCTCACTTAAATCCTCTTCTTGTTGCTCCAAAAAATTATCATTATCCAAAAAATAAGTTTGTCAACCAGGTTAGGATCACAACCGTCAATATGCATGTTTTTAGTCTTATCATAATCAAACAACCCATTGTTTTGGTAGTTAATACCATGATCAAATGTATCGCTTGTATCTAGTTTTTTCTCGTCATAAATAAGTGGTTTGCTATCAACAATATAAAATGAGTCTAAATCTAAATCATAAGTATAACCATAACATAACTGATTATTATATTGATACAACTCATCACGTGATGGATCTTCCAACATAAACTTATCTAATGGAGACTCAGGATCATTCAATTGAAGTGAAGCATGGTCATGCGTATTTTCCAAATAAGACAACAATATGAATTATTCAGAGTGTGCATCATATATTGAACACATGTTTACATCATTTCTAATGATTTTAACGAACTCATAATTATGATCACTATCTTGTGTGGTTTCATTTATAGAAATAAGATGTTGTTTTAAGTCTTCTGATTTGATTGAGTTTTATTCCCCCATTTTAATTTCATACAATACAAACTCAATGTTCTCATTCACAACCTTGGAACAACAATAATAAGTGATTTCATACCCTTCATCCTTATCAATGGATAATATATTATCTTCATCTCTGATCTCTATTTTTTTCCATTGTCTTAAATACATAGTTTATCATCTCTACATCCTTATCCTTAGCTTCTTGGGAGTCCATCTAATTTTCCTTATTGTAAAAATATATTCCATACCTCTAAGGAATGCAATGATTTCTAAAAAATAAGGAGATTAGGGTCACTACAGACAACTAAATCATTTTTGCATACTGTTTTTCCTTCTCTAAGGCTTGAGGTTGGGTCTTAGCAGTGTTTAGGAACACTTCCTATTTTATTTCATGGTATGCTTGATCATCACGATCCATAGGGATCTAAATAAACTCCACTTCATCAAATCAACCAGTACTAGAAGGAAAATATGGAAAAATGTAGAGCAGACTGTAAAGTTACAGAACCATCCCTCTATGTAGAGCGGCGGTTGCATAACCGCCCCTACACAAAGTGATGATTGCGTAATTGTCGGTCTGCATACACCGGTGCTACTTTCAATTAACACAAAAAATAAAAATGACTCCATGAATGGTCATAGACTTCAAACAACCTGAATGTGTCTCTTATTTGGATGCCTCTTCCCATTCTCTAGTGCGTAGGAGGACATGAAAAGCATTATTTAAAGAGAAGTGCAAGTGGGAGTCGATCATCGAATACACGAGAGAAGTGAGCAATAGATCTCTAGTGGTGGAATTGGATTGTAGGAGCAATGAGTGTTTGAGAACAGAGTAAGAAATTATAGAAGGGAAGTGTTGACATTATTGACTTCTCTTCAGCTTATTGTAATTTGTATCTTGTTAATTAAATTGGCCAATACATAAAAAGGGAAGAAAGAACAATTGCCCTTCCCGATTGGTTTTCCCTCAAATTGGGGGTTTCCAGGATAAAATTCTTCGTGTTGTCTTGATTTTGAATTATTTATCTTTCTCTGCAAATAATTCTAAGAACCCAAATAATCAGTCACTAACTTCAAAAAAATTTGTCATTTTCAAAGTCGAAAGTAGAACAATAATTTCATTTTTGTGGTCTTGTAAATTATCTGTAAAAACTAGAAGTTTACAGATTATTTTGGTATCAGAGTTGATAATAAGTATCTAGGACTATGGTATTTGTTCTTTTGATTTGTATGGCAGTGATAAGGTCTAAAGGTGAAGAAGTTTTACCTTGAAATCCAAACATATCTACAAAGAAGTGGAAACAAAGAATCCAGGATCAAATGAAGGAAGAAAAAATGGTCCATAAAATTGAGATTTTGGAGACCATGATGGATAGAATGTATAGACATCAACAAGAACTCTCAGATCTACAAATGATGACTTCAATCAAGCAAAATAACATGGACTCGGTGGTTTGAGTTTTGGCCAAAAAATTTGGCATAGGCAAGAGTCACTACGAGGAAGATGTAGAAGGGTGTGAAGAAGAACCTACAATTGTAAAAGAAAAGGTAAAATCTAGTCATGCTCCTTTTAAATTTGAAACTAAGTTTGAAATTAAGAGCTTTGAAGGACAAATAGATGCACAATTATTGGATAAATGGATAAAACAATTGGAAGTTTACTTTAGTATTCATGATGTTACTGAGGCACAAAGGATCACCTTTGCATGTCTCAAAATGGAAGGACATGCTCTGGTTTGGTGGCAAACCCATCTATCCACTTGTGAAAAGAAGAAACATTCTATTGTAAGATCTTGGGAGGAATTTAAAGAATTACTTAGAGCTAAATTTAATCCTATTGGCCATAAAATTGACCAAATGATTAAATGGTAGTACTTTAGACAAGACAGTGGTAAAAGTGTGTAGGATTACACTACAGAGTTTCAGAGGCAAGCCATGTTGCTTAATATGGACTTGGAGGATGAGGATATTTTGACCAAGTATTTGGGAGGACTTCACACTCACCTTCGAAGGAAGGTTATCTCCCTGAAGCCCAAGGATTTGAATGAAGCCTGCATACAAACATACTACATAGATGATGAAAGAAAGCAAGGAGAAGCAAAGTCAAAGCTGAAACAATCAACAAATCAAGCAAAGAAAGAGCAGGGACAAACAAGTAACAAAGGTAAATGGAAAGGGAAAGGTAAACAAACTGCCACTACTTTTAATACTTGTAAATATCCCAAGATTTTTTATAAGAATTGTGATATCAATGGTTATAGTGATGCTACATGTTGGAAGTTACATCGGGAGCTACAACCAAATAACTAAACAAAAGATTAAAAGAAATCCATGACAACTGTAAAGACAGATGGGGAGGTGGAAATAGAGGATGATTTTGATGTAGATGAGAGGCTTGGATGCACAGTCACCAACATAAACAACTAAGAAGAAGAAGAAGAAGAAGAGATGAGTAAACTATTCCAGATCAAAATCCAAATTAAGAAAACTAAGGTAAATGTTTTGGTTGATACTGGTTCTTAGTCTAGCTTGATTTCTGATGTGGTCGTAAAGAAGCTTGGTCTTGAGACTTATGAACATCCACATCCTTATCCTTTAGGTTGGGTTAAGAAGGGTGCTGAAATTCAAGTAACAAGAAGATGTAAGTGTTATCCCAAATTCACCCCCTCGGTAAATTTGGTCAAGACAACTCTTGCACATAAGGAAATTATGAAGAAAACAACTCAGACCCGTGAGCTCACATTCCAGGATGAAAAACAGGTTGCGGGTGGGCTTAGAAATGAAGGAGCAGTGTCATAGAGAGAGCCATGTGTCCTAGCGGCGCTTCTCCAAAGATGAATCCATAAAGGGAGGCTCAAATAAGCCCCGTATCTCCACGTGTCCTAGGTCAAAGTGGGCTGTTGGGGGGATAGTTGGTTTTTTGCCCCTTGTTATTCCAAAAGGGGTAAAAGTTGTAAAATAGGCCGCAACTCCGCCCAAGGGAAAAAGTCAGCGTTTGAGACCGAGTTAAGCCAAAGGCCACCCTCCTATACAGACCCGATACAAACTTTGAAGGGGCATATGTTTCGACTCAGGGCTCAAAATATTACAAATCTGACACCATTGGAAAGATCTCGGCCTCACCTATGCCATGGAGGTGTGAAAATTTAATTTTTGAGGAGGTTAGGTAAAGGAAAGTGGAGGAAATGTCTTCGGGCCTTCAATGCGGGATCTTCTCACCTCAACAACCAGATCAGATTTGATCTATTTTTCCATTTCCTCTTCCTTTAAGGTGCCGAACCAAGGATTGATGTAGTAAAGACGAATTTGGGGGTAGATTTAATCAGAAGCATTAACAAAAATGGTTGAGTTTTGACTTTATTTTCCCGCTTCTCTCTCTCTCTCTCTTTCTTCTCTCTGATCAAATCTATATATACAGGGGCAGGATTCAATGTAAAAGGTTGTTGTTCATTCTTCTTCCCTGCCCCTCTCTCTTTCTTCTGCAGAGTCGAATGAGGAGTTTAAGACTCCTCCCTTGGCTTTGTAATTGAATTTTATTGCCTCTTTCCCATTAATGGTGCACTGTGTAAATCTAGAGCAATAAAATCTATTTCATGATGCATTTTTTCATCATTTTCTCATTTTGTTGTCTCTTCTCACCTCTCATCATTGTAGGGTAAACTATGCATAGCTTTGATGTCAATTGCAGATTTTGGGAGTTGTGTTTAAGGGGTTTGAAATGGTGTTCTATGTGAACTTTATCCTTTGTTTGTGATGCATTTGTCCATCCTCTCCATTGCTCACCTCTCTCCATTTCACATAGTTGGGTTTGTGATCAGCAGTTCCCTTTTCTCGGTGCTATCACCTCTGTAGTGTAGGATTTATTTATTTTCATGCTCTCTCTCTCTCCTTGGTCCCTTGGAATATTTATATTAGGAGTAGATAGTCACATTTCCTTCCTTAGAAGTATTTTAGCATTAGGATCAAGAAGAAGAAGCTGAATTTCTCCGGAGGGCCATCTCAAGTCCGCAAGTCCCACAACTTGAGAGATGGTCCAATGTTATGCAAATCACACCAAATGACCCTGCCTTAGAAAAGCAGATCCATAACTCATTTGGGGTGCTGTGATTTCGCACTAACAGTTTTGACATGCTCGGTGGGATAGGTCTGAAGCACCTTACCACTTCACTTCATCAAGTTTGATGTGCTCTTGGTGAAGATTTTAGCCTTTGGAGACACTTTCAAGCACATCTGACAACTCCATCTGGTAAAAAACCCATTCTCTAAGTTACAGACCTTTTCCATCCATTTACACTCATTTTCATCTATTTTCTTCTTCCATCTCTTTCATTTTCTCCCATTCCACAAGGTTGTACAATTATGACTTCATTCCCTTCATAGAACTCACACTTACAGCAATACAGTCCACCTCTAATGTTTTCCCAACTCCACCAGATCAACATTATAATAAGATCAAAGACCATTATGCTTACCCATATGAGTAGTGTCAAAACCAGTTTGACTATGAAGCTTATCAAGGACAAGGGGACGCATATGATGGCGATAGTTATGTAGAGGATGCTAGTTTACTGGAGAAGATTAAAAAAATGGAGGCTGACATGGTTCAATTTAGGGCAACAACTCAAATGATGGCTTTCAAAATTGGTTGCAGGGAACCTTTTCCATGGGAACGCCCTTTTCCAAGACACTACAGCCCTCAGGAGAAGCTAGATTTCATGATTGGAATGCTGCCCCAACTTGCAAAGTGGATTGAGGACATTGGGGCTTATGAGAAAAGTTTGGGACAAGCTTGTCAATGGGTAAGTCAATCACCAGCTCCCTACATTTCATTTTCTCTTCCTCAATATTTATCATTTCAACATGATCAAGAGTCAAGCTTCCCAGTTGCTGCCCCAAGTGTTGATTCCATTTCTCCATTCCCTAGTCTTCCATCCCAGATCAATTTCTCTACCCTTTTCCCTTCCAAATCCAATTCCCCTCTACAAGAGCCAAAATAAATGCCTTCCCCTCCGCCAAAAACAAGGAAACAACTAGTGGAGACCCCACCTGCCACTCCTCTTGCTTTCCCAAGCCCATGTTGGGAAGAGACTAAAAAAACCAGCCAAGGAGAACATCAAACAGAGGAACCCAACATAGATGAAATGATAGAAAATCTGAAGAGTTAGGCTGCTAAATTTGAGTTTTCAAAGGTTCCCTTGTTGGTTAAGCCTACGGAGGAGACTGAGGTCAAGTCGTAAGTGGTGGAAGCTCCAGCTACAACACAAGCAGGGGGGGAAGGAGCTACTCCTAATCCAAAAGAAGAGGAGTACATTCCAGCTGTGGAGGAGGACCATACAGTTTCAAAGGCTCCAAGTGCAGAGCAGGCCACAAAAGAACCTTCAGTTCTTCCTCCCACTTCAGCCCCTTTAAGCTCTGATGTTGAGGAAGAGTTTGAGCTTTCAAACTTCATGTTTGAGGATGAAGGGAAACATGAGTCAATTGTAGATCAGGAGGACACCACGAAGGAGGTTGAGCACCTGCAGTAGGATAGCAAGGAGGCAAATTACATGTCTAAATTAGAGGATTGCCGTGATGGATAGGAACCCATGGATATCACATCTTTTTTATTCCATCCATCTTCCATGCACATGAAACTACTACCATGAAGGAGGATATTCAACTGAAAAATCCTGCACTCCATAATGGCCCTCTGGAACCAAGGTTGGAAGATCATGATCTTCCATGTTCTTCAAAGGAGGAGAAAGATAAAAGGTAGGAGGATGTCATCATCTCTTTCACACCATCCATCCAAGAAGGTCCACAAGAAGACTCCATTCTTGGAGTTGAAATTCAGAGTAACAGGCACATCCATTGGATCAGACCATGCCTAATCAGGTACTTGGTTTCATTGGAGCTAAAGGAGAAACAAAAACCAGTCCTGCCTACTTCAGGGCATGAGGATGAGCATCAAAGTACCAAGGGTCACCATCAACACCTCCAGAAGTCTGATGTAAGTCGACTTAAGGAGGTATTTTCCATTAATGCTGATACCTTGATGATTTGGGTGGAGGACCAACTTATTTTTAGTTTTTCACTCATCCAACCAGCCATGTTTAGTGCCAAATCAGTTGCATGGCTTCTGTTTTTGAGGAAGGGAAGCTATTTCTCCCTCGTAGTTGTAGACTTTTTTTGAAATCCCTTTGCTATTGGTTAGAGTAGTGTAGGTAGGTTTGTTTTCAGCAGAAGAAGTGCTTATGCACGCCCTGCATGTCTCATTTGAGGCTCCAAGGGCGCACAAGGCCAGGCTCTTCAATATTCATGGCAAGAAGACTCATAGCAGTCTATAACAATTGCTAGCTCCAAAATGGAACAAATCCAGAGTAACTTAAGACATTTTGAAATAGTCCATTTCAGGGATAGGTGAAAGCCCGGGTCAATACAATTTTCCACTCTCAGAAGCTCCATTTTAAGATTTTCTTATGAAAATTGAGAGTGCCAATGCGTGGGTGGATTCAGAATCAGGAAGAGGTCAATGAAGTGTAGAGAGTCAGGGATTCCATTTTATAAGAAGAATCAGTGTCAGGCCATCATTCTTGACTCCATGCCCAATAGATGCTTCAAGGGCACTAGTCTCTTCATCTAGCAGGCAGATGTCCCCGTGAGTCACCAAATTGTTATCCCAAATTTTCCCCCTCAATAAATTTGGTCAAGACAACTTCTGCACATAAGGAAATTATGAAGGAAACAACTCAGACCCATGAGCTCACATTCCAAGATGACAAACAGGTTACAGGTGGGCTCAGAACTGAAGGAGCAGTGTCGTAGAGAGATCCACGTGTCCTAGCGGTGCTTCTCCAAAGATGAATCCATAAAGGGAGGCTCAAACAAGACCCACATCTCCACATGTCCCAGGTCAAAGTGGGCCATCGAGGGGAAAATTAGTTTTTTCCCCTTGGTATTCCAAAAGGGGTAAAAGTTGTAAAATAGGCCGCAACTCTGCCAAAGGGAAAAAGTCAGCGTTTGAGCCTGAGTCAAGCCAAAGCCCGCCCTCCTATACGGACCTGATACAAACTTTGAAGGGGCATATCTTTCAACTCAGGGCTCGAAATATTACAAATCTAACACCATTGGAAATATCTCGGCCTCACCTATGCCATGGAGGTCTGAGTCTTTAATTTTTGAGGAGGTTAGGTAAAGGAAAGTGGAGGAAACATATTTGGGCAATCAGTGCAGGATCTTCTTGCCTCAACAACTAGATCTGATTCTTCCTTCAAGGTGCCAAACCAAGGATTGATGTAGTAAAGATAGATTTAGGGGCAGATTTTATCAGAAGCATTAACAACAGTGGTTGAGTTCCAACCTGATTTTCCCACTTCTCTCTCTCTCTCTCTCTCTCTCTCTTTCTTCTCTTTGATCAAATCTATAAATACAGGGGTAAGATTCATTGTAAAAGGTTGTTGTTTATTCTTCTTCCCTGCCCCCTCTCTCTTTCTTCTCCAGGGTCGAATGAGGAGTTTAAGCCTCCTCCCTTGGCTTTGTAATGTCATTTTATTGCCTCTTGCCCATTAATGGTGTACTGTGTAAATTTAGAGCAATAAAATTTGTTTCGTGATGCGTTTTATCCATCCTTTGCTCATTTTTTTGTCTCTTCTCGCCTCTCATCATTGCAGGGTATACTGTGTATATCTCTAAAGTCCATTACAGGTTTTGGGAGCTATGTTTAAGGGGTTCAAAATGGTGTTCTGTGTGAACTTTATCCTTGGTCTGTGATGCATCTGTCCATCCTCTCCATTACTCACCTCTCTCCATTTCGGGCAGTTGGGTTTGTGATTAGTAGTTCCCTTTTCTCGATGTTATCACCTCTATAGTGTAAGATTTCTTTATTTTCATGCTCTCTCTCCTTGGTCCCTTGGAATTGTTAGATTAGGACTAGATAGTCACATTTCCTTCCTTAGAAGTAGTTTAGCATTAGGATCAGGAAGAAGAAGCCAACTTTCTCTGGAGGGCCATTATACGTACCCAAAATCGTAGGGTACTACACCGCTGGAACAACGTTACACGTGCCCCAATGATGATACAGGTCTCCTCGTAAGGTGTTCGGGATCTAGAAAAGCTCTCCAAGTATGTGTTAACATCCCGCATGCCCCTCTTAGCCCCTGTGTGCTTTGATTTTTCCTTCCCTCTCTTTTCCTTTGCCTTTCGGTCTTCAGTGACGAAACCGCCGCCCTACTCAGGGCAGCGGTCCTACACGCATTTTTCCAAAATGTTTTTGTTTTATCGCGACTCACGTAAAAATCAATGTTTACCAGCTTTTTTCACCGCCTTTGCTTGTATTTATGATTCTGGTTCCCTATAATAGTATTTTGGCATTGTTTATGGTTAAAGAGTTCAATTTGGCTTTCACCTTTGGGTAAATGGGATTCTATAAATAGCTGGCTTGTGCTCAAGCAAATGGCCCCTCAAATTTGCCTCTCATTTCTCATTTCAATAACTTAGTCTTTTAGTTTTGCTTAGGATTCAAAGTTTTCATTTTTTACATGCATGGTTAGTATTGTTTTGTTGTTTAGAAGCCACATAATCTTCTTGTGCTAGTGTTGTTATTGTTTCATACCATCAATTGGAGTAGGATAGTTTTATTTTGAATAGGAAGCCATTAAAGTTACAGGTTTTGTTCGGTAAATAGGATAGTTTCAGGTTCTGGACATTTTATGTTGTATGACTCGCAATGAATCCCGCTAGGAATTGCATAAGCCAAGTTCTGTTCTCTTGCGCTATCCCTCTCCTACTCACAGTGTATTCAGTCTGCATCCTAAGCTGCCACTGTCCCAATATCTATTTCTGTTGATACTAGCATTACACGCTTTTCTGGATCCACTTGAGCACGAAGGAACGAGGAGATCACACTGAGGGGACAAAGCCACACACCATCAGATTCGCCACTGTGATGCAAAATCCAGGTTCAAAATTTCAAAAGTTCTAGTTAAAACATATCAAATAGAATAGTAAATCATTTCATTTAAGTTAATCTCACTTTCGATATTGCCAGGGAAGCTATAGGCATTGATAGTTTCTAAGAAACTATGATTCACTCCTCACTTCTGAGGTATGATCGAGAGTCTTTCAAATAGATTAAGATCAGTTATCCGGTTATTAGAATAGATTTACAACTGCACAGGTGTTGTCCACTCAAAATTTCCCTACTTTTGAGAAATTGAAAATTATTTTTTTTAAAGTTAAAAGCCTTCTCTGTTGTCCTGGTAATATGAAAAGTCAAAAAATTGGAAAGATTTGCGTTTTTTGAGTCATTTTGTGTGATTTTCGGGCCTATCGGACATTTTTTTCCCAATTGTCCCAGGTTCATTCGAGCTCTCTATCCCCCGATCGGCCAATTTACCCAAAGTCCGCTTCGTTCGTGTCATTCGAAACTTTTTGTCCTAAGTGTCCCAAGTTCACCCGGGCTCATTGTTCCCTTTTCTTCCAATTCGACCGAATCGCGCTTTCGCGTCCCGCGCGTCCCAAATGAACCAAAGGCCATTCGAGTTAATTATTCCCACTCTTCACAAATATCTTTCTTTCCAAGTTGGTAGGTGTGCATTTAATGCGCATTAATTGTATTTCTCTCTCCCAAATGGCTATATAATGAACTACCCCCTATACATTTTGCACACTGCTTTCTTGTTATCCATTGCTCATACCTTTACGATCAAATTTCTGCGCGCATACTCATTTCCCCTGCAATTTCGTCCGGAGTCCAGATTCCAACCTTGGCTCTCCCAATTGCTAACAACATGAAGATTAAATTCCAAGGCCAGGAGCAAGTCTCACTGCTCAAGTCTGCTGTTCCTGATATCGGAGACAGTGAAGTTTGCCACCTTGACTTCGGGGATTTTTGGGCAAGAATGAAAGACTCAAACCCCTCTCCTATGGCACAGATGATTCATGACAGTGGTTTGGCATTAACCGGTGGTTTCCCTATCTCGGTGCAATGTGCAGATACAGTGCTCTATTGCAGTGCTCATTTTAATCCTGATTCGAATGAACTAACGAATGTGCATGGGGAACTCATTGCCAAACTTGACACTTCAGCCATTAGCGCTGCCCTAAGGATTCATGAGATGGAAAATGCTATAGTAATTTCCCAGAAACAGGCACAAGGCCTCTTCGATCAGGACAGTGAGAAATATACGGCGCGGGTGGCGAAGTCCTGGCTTAAAAACCCTAAGAAGGGGGCGTCTCGTCTATCCAAGGTTCTTTTCTGTGTAGATTTCAATGAGGAATTGTCAGATTTTATAATCCTACTGGCTCAGGTCATGGGACTGCCCTCTACTAATGAATTTCATTTCTGGATGTGCCCACTCATCAATATGGTGTGCGAAGGAAGTCAGAATATCAATTGGGCAGAGATCATCAGTATGAACCTAGCGGAGCAGCTGTCTAATGTACAACAAAAAAAGAAATTTTACATGACTTCATACTTGATGTATACTCTAGCAACATCAAGGCAATGGTTTGGCTTCTCATACATTGATGCTCATAAGGGTGACCCCGTATATTCCTACTCCCCTCAGTTCACCTTGGAAATTAGCAATCGTAACTTCAGGAGGGTGAATGATGCCTTCACCATGTACTTTATCAAGCTTCTGGAGAGCGATACGATGAGGATATTTTCTGATGAAGCTATGAATCTGATATCACACTATGGTGCCTACTTCATCCAATTTAGAATATTTTCCTATATAAGGCTTGCTGGCTATGAGAGCACCCCTCTCAAGCTCCCCATGTTCTGCAATGATAAAATGGCCTTAATAGAAGTATGTAGGCAATTGGACAAGTTGCATTGATCCAAAAATAATCAGATTATTACGGAGTTCGTGATTTGCCTACGTCTCCGGGTTCGTGGTCGAACCGTTCCACTAGTAAAAAATTGTAAGTTACAATAGTACTTTCACAAGAAAACCTAATGGAATTTTACTTTCCTACCAGTACTCTAGTTCTTCGGACGATAAGGGTGAAAAATAGCACCCGACTTCCACCTTCCTGGAGTACAATCTCTTTCGGTTGTGATCGGCCTTCCCGACGCAAACAATGCGAAGCTAGCACTCCGGTCAACAATCCAGGATTTGCAAGTAATTGGTGTGGCTCAATGGGCCTATTGGGTAGTTTACAATTTACTCCCAATCACAAATATTTCATCTAATATTGCCTAAAATAATAGGCCAATAGACAATACCTGTTGACACATCCCACAAATAAAAGCTTTAACAAATAATAATCCTGTTAGACTAATGTGTGTGTCCCCACAACAAGCTTAACAAATAATAAGCTTGAGTTGTGTCTGTGTTGCACCGGTGTGTTTTTTACAATGAACTAGGTACCCTATTTATAAAAAATTAGGGCCCAAAAAATATGCAATTACAAACCATCCTTATGCTATTTTTAACCTAACCCGTAGCAAGATACATGGGATTAAATCCTAGCATAACAACTTAGATAATATTCGGGTTGCATTTTTAATGGGATTAAAACCCAAGTTTGGTGCGGCTGTATTTTTAAATAGGATAAAAATCCCATAAGGGGTGCATTTGGATAAGGTCCCACATGTTGGGTGGTGGGAGAAAATGTCTAAGGCTTTAAATCCTTTCCACGCATGTAAAGTGGTAGACTTAACCGCCCCCATCTCAACTGCTTCATCCTCCTTCCACGTGGAAGTTTCCACGCATGGGTCTAATGCCCCCTAACAACCGCTTCACCACCTTCCACGTGGTCAAAGCATATGCATTTGATTTGGCGGTTTATACTAATGTTCTAAACATTAATATATATATGTGGCATTTGGAAAGTGGACTTACCAAGACAATATAATTTCGACCAATATAATGTGGTATAGAAATAATTAACTCGGTAAATAGCATATATTACACTTATCGTCTCCTGATAGGCAAATCGAGAAAATTCGACGAGTGGTGGCAAGCCACGTGTCACAGTGCGATTTGGTCCAATATTGACCAATTGACCAGAGTTGACTTTCCCGCTATCTGAACTTTGACCGGACATAACTAGAGCTCCCGATGTCTGTTTTTCGCGTTCTCACAGTCGTTGGAAAGCTCTCAAGATGATATTATACACTGAAACCATTTAGGGATGTTTAGGGAACTTTCAGAAATGATCCCCTGATCACACCTCCCCACTGAGAAAAGCTTTTTGTCCCAAAAAGCTTCCATACTGTCCTGAATTTGGAAAAACTCTGTTCCGATCCTGGGACCTATGGGTTATGGGCCCACGACGCTTTTGCTGTGCCACTTTGATATCCAAAGAAGACCTCCATGCCTCCGCTTTATGGTGCTAAGTTTCTAAATGAAACCTCAATGCTCCTTCTGTGCGGTGCTAAGCTTCTTGATATCTGACAACAAGGATCTTCTTTAACTCTATAACACAGATACTGGTTCCAAGTTGATTCCGTAGAATTTGAACTGGTTTGAAGGAACTCCATGTTATGTAGAGATTTGATTGATCAGATGTCAATGATGGACAATTTCTTGTCCCTTTACAGACCTCAACGCCTCCAATGCATGATGCTAAGCCTCTTTCAAGACCTCGAGCCTCCGATGCACGATGCTAAGTCTATTACAGACCTCAACGCCTCCGATGCATGATGCTAAGCCTCTTTCAAGACCTTGAGCTTCCGATGCATGATGCTAAGTCTGTTACAGACCTTAACGCCTCTGATGCATGATGCTAAGCCTCTTTTAAGACCTCAAGCCTCCAATGCATGATGCTAAGTCTGTTGATCAGCTACCATTCGTATGTGTGGTTGCAATACCTTGACACCGAATGATGTTCCAAGATGATCTTTTGAGAGCTCTTCTTGTTGACATACAATATCAGGTACCACTCTGCTGCACGGTCACAATGCCTCTACACAGAATGAAGTTTCGACCTGAAATCAATACCAACGGTGATTCAGCTACCATTCTGCTGCACAGTCACAATGCCTCTACACATAATGAAGTTACGAGATGATCTCTGTGAACTCTATTGTCTGCACAAATGGCAGATCAATCTCCAAGCTTTATATGAGTTAAATCCTGTATCCAAGCTGTAACAGGTACGCACAAGCTGATTAGGAGATAGGTGCCCCTAATAGGGTCTTTATACAACTTTCAAATACAAGTGTGAGGAAATTATATCCTAATACACCATGTAAAACTAGTTGTAAAAATGCTCCTTCTTTGGAGTCTTGTACAATAAGCTTAAAATACCAATTCTATAGGAAAATAATTTTGCATGGTAAACCTGTCATGGAATTTCTCCTACTTGGTGGCTTATGTACTTGGTCTTCTCCACTGCATCACAATGTGGATTGACTTCATTTGTCTCCTCCCTGCCAGAACAATGACTAAACAAGGAAAATATACTACATTTTATGGTGTTAGAAAAATCACCAAAATAATTGCCCTCCGGGGGGCTTACTAATGCAAGTATAATAGAGCACAAACATTGCCTAGAATTGGGTCTTTAACTAATGTGCCATGTCTGGTTAGATGTATACAAACGTTGCCCTCAAAGTGGTTTTACCAATACATTCTACCTAACACAATAGTTTATGATTTTATTATAACAAGAGCAATAAATAATGCTCAGAAAAACCCATACAATAGTTGAATAAAGTCAACTTTATTTGCACCTTAGATGTCTTACCAAAATGTAGAATCCTCAGTGTCTATCTAGGATACCTCAATAGGTGTCCTGTGGATCCCTAGGCTCTCGCTCCTCTGCATACGGATCTTCATGGTCTACTGGAATGTACGTGACCTCTGTGTCTGGATCTGGATGATCCGCAGGGACATATGAGCTCGAATCTGCACTAGGATCTGCTTGATCCCCAGGTACATATGATTTCGAAGTCTCACTGTCTTCACCTTGTGCAATACGAACAACATGGCCTATCGCGAACTTGATTTTCTAGTTGTGCCTAAGGCGAAGCTCCACTCCGCTCCTGTCATCAGTCATATAACCTTAACGAGCGGTCAGGTAGAAGTTTCCTAATACCATTTCGTCCATCTCCAAATGGATGATGTCGAGCGTGATATTTTCGGAAACTCATCTCTCAGCTGTGAAGCTCACAATGCAATAACTGGTAGACACTCCATGCAGAGTACCATCTTCTGTACCAACTGTCTTGGTACGAGGAAGTGGTGTCGTGGGAAGTCCTAATCGGCGCACCACATCGACAGTTAAATACCCTACTTCGATAGTCCAATCGAGAATAAGGGTTACTAACTGTGCTCATGCAGCCACTAGAATCCACTGTCTAGAGGCACTCACATGTCGTAGGATGATGTTTAGACGTTCCACTGGTGATCTTCATGTAAATGGTGCTACTGACTAGCCAGTGCTGGGCCTTGCAATAGCCTTGTCCTTCTTCTGCATCCACTTAGGCCTCCTGTTTGGATATAATTTCCAACATTCCTCGGTTTTGTGCCCTTTGTCACAATGACGACATATTACCGAGTCTGGTGAAGGTTGCCTCTCCAAGTGGTGCTTCCAAAGCTGACTGGCTTCAGCCCCCTTCCCAAGTGGAGTGTTCAAGCTTCTTTGAAATCCTGTGATGCGTTGTTGTTGCTTACGTTGATGCTCTCGAACAGTAGCCAGGTGGGTTTGTAACTCCACAATCTGAAGATCATGTTCTCGATGTCGAGTGATCATTACTCGAACCATGGTGCCCAATAATGCAAGCATAACCGGCAGCAGGAAGAAAAGGTATAGATCCATTTCTGTAAAACCAACTCTGATACCAAACTTGATCCGAAAATAATCAGATTATTACGGAGTTCGTGATTTGCCTACGTCTCCGGGTTCGTGGTCGAACCGTTCCACTAGTCAAAACTTGTAAGTTACAATAGTACTTTCACAAGAAAACCTAATGGAATTTTACTTGCTTACCAGTACTCTAGTTCTTCAGACGACAAGGGTGAAAAATAACACCCGATTTCCACCTTCCTGGCGTACAATCTCCTTCGGTTGTGATCGGCCTTCCCGACGCAAACAATGCGAAGCTAGCACTCCGATCGACAATCCAGGATTTGCAAGTAATTGGTGTGGCTCAATGGGCCTATTGGGTAGTTTACAATTTACTCCCAATCACAAATATTTCATCTAATATTTCCTAAAATAATAGGCCAATAGACAATACCTGTTGACACATCCCACAAATAAAAGCTTTAACAAATAATAAGCCTGTTGGACTAATGTGTGTGTCCTCACAACAAGCTTAACAAATAATAAGCTTGAGTTGTGTGTGTGTTGCACCAGTGTGTTTTTTACAATGAACTAGGTACCCTATTTATACAAAATTAGGGTCCAAAAAATATGCAATTACAAATCAGATTATTACTACCTGTTCTCAGACCCTTATAGGCTTTAATTATTTTGCCGATAATTTACTCCTTTTAAGTAATAAATTTAAAATAATGCAAGAAAATAATGACGATTGCACACAGATTGATTACGGAGTTTAGCAATTGCCTACGTCTCCGGGTTCGTGGTCGAACCGTTCCACTAGTCAAAACTTGTAAGTTACAATAGTACTTTCACAAGAAAAACCTAATGGAATTTTACTTGCCTATCAGTACACCAGTTCTTCGGACGACAAGGGTGAAAAATAGCACCCGACTTTCCACCTTCCTTGGCGTACAATCTCCTTCGGTTGTGATCGGCCTTCCCGACGCAAACAATGCGAAGCTAGCACTCCGATCGACAATCCAGGATTTGCAAGTAATTGGTGTGGCTCAATGGGCCTATTGGGTAGTTTCTTGAGTTGTGTGCGATGGTGTTGCACCAGTGTGTTTTTACAATGAACTAGGTACCCTATTTATACAAATTAGGGTCCAAAAAATATGCAATTACCAAATCAGATTATTACTACCTGTTCTCAGACCCTTATAGGCTTTAATTATTTTGCGATAATTTACTCCTTTTAAGTAATAAATTTAAATAATGCAAGAAAATAATGACGATTTGCACACAGATTGATTACGGAGTTTAGCAATTGCCTACGTCTCCGGGGTTCGTGGTCGAAACCGTTCCACTAGTCAAAACTTGTAAGTTACAATAGTACTTTCACAAGAAAAACCTAATGGAATTTTACTTGCCTATCAGTACACCAGTTCTTCGGACGACAAGGGTGAAAAATAGCACCCGACTTCCACCTTCTTGGCGTATAATCTCCTTCGGTTGTGATCGGCCTTCCCGACACAAACAATGCGAAGCTAGCACTCCGGTCGACAATCCAGGATTTGCAAGTAATTGGTGTGGCTCAATGGGCCTATTGGGTAGTTTACAATTTACTCCCAATCACAAATATTTCATCTAATATTGCCTAAAATAATAGGCCAATAGACAATACCTGTTGACACATCCCACAAATAAAAGCTTTAACAAATAATAAGCATGTTGGACTAATGTGTGTGTCCCCACAACAAGCTTAACAAATAATAAGCTTGAGTTGTGTGTGTGTTGCACCGGTGTGTTTTTTACAATGAACTAGGTACCCTATTTATACAAAATTAGGGTCCAAAAAATATGCAATTACAAATCAGATTATTACTACCTGTTCTCGGACCCTTATAGGCTTTAATTATTTTGCCTATAATTTACTCCTTTTAAGTAATAAATTTAAAATAATGCAAGACAATAATGACAATTGCACACAGATTGATTATGGAGTTCGGCAATTGCCTACGTCTCCGGGTTCATGGTCGAACCGTTCCACTAGTCAAAACTTGTAAGTTACAATAGTTCTTTCGCAAGAAAAACCTAATGGAATTTTACTTGCCTATCAGTACACCAGTTCTTCGGATGACAAGGGTGAAAAATAGCACCCGACTTCCACCTTCCTGGCGTACAATCTCCTTCGGTTGTGATCGGCCTTCCCGATGCAAACAATGCAAAGCTAGCACTCTGGTTGACAATCCAGGATTTGCAAGTAATTGGTGTGGCTCAATGGGCCTATTGGGTAGTTTACAATTTACTCCCAATCACAAATATTTCATCTAATATTTCCTAAAATAATAGGCCAATAGACAATACCTGTTGACACATCCCACAAATAAAAGCTTTAACAAATAATAAGCCTGTTGGACTAATGTGTGTGTCCCCACAACAAGCTTAACAAATAATAAGCTTGAGTTGTGTGTGTGTTGCACCGGTGTGTTTTTTAAAATGAACTAGGTACCCTATTTATACAAAATTAGGGCCCAAAAAATATGCAATTACAAATCATCCTTATGCTCTTTTTAACCTAACTCGTAGCAAGATACATGGGATTAAATCTTAGCATAACAACTTAGATAATATTCGGGTTGCATTTTTAATGGGATTAAAACCCAAGTTTGGCGCGGCTGTATTTTTAAATAGGATAAAAATCCCATAAGGGGCACATTTTGATAAGGTCCCACATGTTGGGCGGTGGGAGAAAATGTCTAAGGCTTTAAAGCCTTTCCACGCATGTAAAGTGGTAGACTTAACCGCCCCCATCTCAACCGCTTCATCCTCCTTCTCCACGTGGAAGTGTCCACGCATGGGTCTAATGCCCCCTAACAACCGCTTCACCACCTTCCACGTGGTCAAAGCATATGCATTTGATTTGGCGGTTTATACTAATGTTCTAAACATTAATATATATATGTGGCATTTGGAAAGTGGACTTACCAAGATAATATAATTTCGAACAATATAATGTGGTATAGAAATAATTAACTCGGTAAATAGCATATATTACACTTGTCGTCTCCCGATAGGAAAATCGAGAAAATTCGAAGAGTGGTGGCAAGCCACGTGTCACAGTGCGATTCGGTCCAATATTGACCAGTTGACCAGAGTTGACTTTCCCGCTGTCTGAACTTTGACCGGACATAACTAGAGCTCCTGATGTCCGTTTTCCGCGATCTCACAGTTGTTGGAAAGCTCTCGAGATGATATTATACATTAAAACCATTTAGGGATTTTTAGGGAAATTTCAGAAATGATCCCCTGATCATGCATAGAACCTGCAGAGATAAGAAAATTACTGGTTTGCACTTCCCCATCACTTTGGGAAACTACACCTGCAAAACAACTCTAGATGCAAAAAACATAGAAAGAGCCCTAGCTACCATTACTATCCATTTCTTCAGGCCAAGAACTTTTTTTGTCTTGAATAAGTTTATTGAGCAGAACATCAAGATCACTTATCATGATAGGGAAGACACAGAAGGTGATTGGGCTGACTGTGTTGATGATTTTGAAGCAAGAAGGAGGAATGATTGCAGATTTTCTCTTCAATTAATTCAATAGCTTAACCTGTACCAAGTTCCTGAAGGGCTCCAGGATGATAATTCTGACCTGTACTCATATGAGTATGACAACGTGGTCAAACACACTCCCTTGGAGGATTTGGATTGGTTCAAAAAGGAGAAGGACGATCTGGCGGAAATCATAGCTCCCGTCTTGGTAAGAACCAAAATCTGGTTTGACAAGAGAGTTCGTGAACTCAGAAGGCACTCAGGTGAGTCCTCCAAAGACACCTCAACACCAAGAAAAGAGGCATTGTCACCTGATTCGAGAGCACCTATGCAGACCCCTCCTGCCTCGTCAACTCAAGGTCCCACAGTCTCCACTCCTTGCTCATCCATCCAAGTATATCAAAAGAAAGTTAGAGAAGTCAAGAAGGAGCCTGTGGAGGAAGATCCCCTAAAGAAGCATACGAAGTTTCCCTCAGGCCCAGAGAACATCATTTTTCTCAGTGAAAGCGAGGAGAGTGAAGTGCCAGTCTCTACAAGCACTCCAGAAGCTCCCATAGATAAAGAAAAGGAGGTCCAGAGCACTGAGCTTCCAGGTGCTAGTGACTCCTCTGTATCAGAAGCCCCAAGCTCTCTACTCATATCCCAACTACAGACGACAGTAGTGCACACTTTGAGTGCCATGAGTTCCCTTTCTCTCGGCCCTCTTGCCCCACCTTCCACTTCTTCCTCTTCTTTTGCATGGGTGCAGCCCTTTGTTGACAGTAGGAAGAGAAAGTCTTCCTCCCAAGTTTCGGGACCCAATTTTGATGCTGTGGCGGCCTTATTAGGCACTACCCCTCCTACTCCTGCCAAAAAGGCCAGAAATACCTCCAGAATAGTATCTGATGCTCAGTGCCAAAAATTCCTGGAGATAGCCAAGCCCAAAGTAGACAAGCTAGAGCAAGATTTGCAAGCATCCGACCTTGAGCTCTCAAGAATTCCCATGGGAGAGTCCACCCCTGAAGGTGAGATCCACAATCTTCAGGAAACAATCACTAGAGTCATTGGGAGAGTGGAGAAAGGTCAAAAAACCATAGAGAAGTTGGAGGAACAGGCTTAGATCCTTACAAGTTTCATTAAGTCGTTGCTGTCCAAGGACAAAGTTTTAGATCCTACCCCATTGACTACTCTTCCACCACCTGTGATTCTCAGCCAACATGAGGTGCAGAGGATCAAAGATATACACAAGTATTCCATCTATGGAAGGGCTATGGAGGCCATGGTGGATGACATGCTCATTGCATGATTGAATTTCATTGGAGAAGCCTTCAAACTCAATGAGAAGGTAAATAATTTGCAACAGAAACTCTCCTCCACTATTGGGAATATAGATAAAGAACTCAAACTCTGGAGTAGCTGTATAGTAGATCTTCACCTTATGGGACAGACTGATGAAAATATTTTTATGGCAAGCAAGGTCTTCGATGATGCAAAATATAACTTGTTAAAGTCATGGGTAAACAGCATGGAATGGAAAATCAAGGTGTTGGAGGAGGCTTTGGGAGAGTTAAGAAATAGCTGGCAGAAGGGTGAGGCCTTCAAGACTGTAGGTGTATCTGCCTTCAAGGATATACATTTCCATCTCCATGATGAGACTTCTGGTGTGCCTCTCTCTTTACAAGAAATCAAAGCTCAATTCAAAGCTTTTGTCAAAGAGAATTTGTTCAGGGAGGAGTCTATTTCCAAAGAAAAGATAAAGGAGATCTGTTCTCTCCAGTCTGCTATTGAGGAAGCAAATAAATACTATCACACTCATGTCGAATTTGACAAAGAAATGGAGAAGTGCACTCAGATTTTGGACTCAGTCCACTACCAACACATCAGTCCCACGAGGCAGAGACATAGCAAAGGCATTGAAAAGATTCAGACAGCGGATTCTAAAGTCAATGGGCCCCTCTCAGTCTTGATTATCTGTCTTCTTCTCCTGATTCTTCTCTTTTATTCCTTTCTTCTCGGATTTAATTTAATTAGTTGGGGTAATTGTGATTAGCATCCCTTTAACTAAACATTAGTTAAAAGAAGTAGTTACCACAGGTAACTAATTTGCAAACTATTTAATGGCTTCTCCTCGCCATTTTTAAGGGGGGAAAAAATGGGCTTATCTTTGAAAGTGTAAAGAAATCATAAAGAAATCAATACAGAAGGATTTTCATTCTTTGTCTATCTGGTTCTTTTTATTCACAAGCTATCCATTAAATCTTGTTAGATCATTTGTCTGCATTATGCTGAGAAGCTTTGTATTCTTGTAGATGTTATTCATAGAACTGTGTGTCTCTTCAAATTTCATCTTATTAATGTGATACAAATGATCTTATTCCAATTCACTGTACCCTCACATGCATAAGGAATTATTCTGTCATCTATAATTCTGAATGGTGCCTTTCTACTCATTTCCGCATTTTCATTCCTCTGTCTTTTTGTGATTGATGATCTATTTAGGAAATACTTTCATGATATCCAAGTTCCATAGTGAAACCATGCTTTATACATGTGTAAATAGGTTCATTTCCGAATAAGGGAACCTCTCCCACTAAAGAGGAGGGACTTCTTGTCCCCTGACTGTTGCTCTTCTTAAAGTTATTTTTCGATGACCAACAGTTTTTGGCGACTCCGCTGGGGAATCGTATTCCAGTTCCATAATCATTTATCGATCATCTTTTGATCTGGCGACTCCACGTTTTACTCAAGGGAGAAGGGCCCTTGGTATTGAAGATTCTCAGTTTCAGCTTTTGGAACAACAGGGTTTTCCTTTCACTTCTGTAAGGAGAAATAGAGAGGCTTGTTCAACAAGCACTCCTCCTATCAAAGATAGAGTCCCTATGGGAGGTATTCCTTCAGAGTAAATCAGTCCTAATCTCTGAGCTCTGATTCTTGCTGGTGTTTTAGTTCCTCTTGAAGCCATTTTTCCAAGAATGGTGGTACCATTGCCTTGGGGCCATCGTGTTGGGCCTCTTGCCCTTCCTCAGCCTTTGCATGCATTACCCAGAGGTAATCGGAAGAACTTTCCTAAATTCAAGGGTGATGGAAAGGTACATCCTGATGAACACATCGTGGCCTTCATAGTTGTGTGTGGAGTTCTGGGAGTTGAACATGAAGACGTCTTCGTAGAGATTTTTGTTGAGACTTTACAAGATAATGCTGCTAATTGGTTCTATCACCTTCCAGCCGGAGCTATCACTAGCTGGAACACAATGAGAACTAGGTTTGAAAAGCGTTTCAAACCAGTGGAAGAGGTGCATGCTTTGCTGGCCCAAATTTCTCAAATTAAGAAGGAATCACAAGAGCCCATTAGAGAATTTGTGGCTCGATTCAATAGGTTAATTAACAAAATTCCACTAGACACTCAACCTATAGATCAAATCCAAAAGTGCTTCTTCCTAAATGCCCAATTGCTTTAAGTTAGTTATGCATTGAGAAGGGCTAATCTTGCAACATTGGCCGAGGATCAAAATCTTGCTGTTAGTGTCGAAGATGACTTAATCATGTCAGGAAAGTTGAGGAGAGACCCTTCTAGATCCAAGTCCTCTTCTTCCTCCTCTTCCACTCCTGGACCTAATACTGATCCATTAGTAAAAAAGCTTGCAAATGATCTCATCGCCATTAAGAAACAATTGGCTCACCATACTCCCTATGCAAACGTTCCAAGGAGGAATTTTTAGCCTAGAAATCATTTTCCTGCTTCTCAATCAAGGCTAGCACTTGAAGGACCTCCTATTAAAGTTTCTGTCAATGCAACCTGTGAAGTTAAAGAACCAGAGGATGAAGAGGTTAATGAAAATTATGAAGATTTTGTTGAAGAGGTTGATGAAGGAACGGAAGAACTTGAGGGATCTTGAGTTAATTTCTTCACCACTGAAGGCATTGATGAAGGAGATGATTATGATGAAGTAGTAGTAGAAATGAATAGCGAATCATACACTGTCATGACTCGGGAGCAGACAAATCAAAGGGAGAAAGTGATGCAGCCCACCAAAAAATCTAAGGAGTAGCCGAAAAATATCCCTGTAATTGCAAAAAGAGGATCTCCTATCCCCATTTCATCCACACCAAAGGTGAGTCCTGTCAATTCTGCTACTAAAGTTACTTCTTTTTCTCCTAAAACTGATAAGCCAAGAATCCCAAGTGATGATAGCCCATCCACTTCTGGGTCTTTCGATATTATTGATCACCTAAAAAAGACCAAGGTTCAAATCTCAGAGGCTGAATATTATCAAACCCATCCCAAGGCTTTTGCCAAAATGGTACACTTTGTCAATTATCATTCCAAAACCACCTCTAAAGGTATTTTACCCACTCCATCTTCTGTACTGCAACCCAATCTAGTAGCTGCTATCAACTCACCTAATGACAAGATCAAACCATTATATGTGACACTCCTTATAGCTGGCCATAGACTCAGCAACTGCGTCATAGACTCAGAGGCATCAGACAATGTAATGCCTGCCAAAGTAGCCCATGCCTTAGGTCTAACTCTCACACGCACTTACGGGTCTTGTTATTCCATGGAGAGTAAGGAAGTGCCCCTGTTCGGAAGAATTAAGGATGCACAAGTAGCTTTTGCTACTTTGCTTGAGAAGAAAGTTTTGGCTACTATCCTAGTAACGGACATTCCTCCTTCATATGGGATGTTGCTAAGTAGGAACTTCTGTAAGGATGTGGGTGGAGAAATTCAAATGGATTGGTGACATGCCCTCATACCTGTTAATGGGCAAATGAAGAAGTTTCTGCTTGAGAAGAAGTCTGAGTATATTGTTCAAAAAACAGATGATCCCAAAGCACAAATACTCTATGAGGATATGGGGTATGACAACTACATGATTATGTCTCCAGAAGAAATCCAACTCCCCAAAGTGTCACCTAAGGATCCTAATGGTGTTTGGATATTAGAGTTTGATGGAAGTTGTTCTTCAGCTGGTTCTGGAGCTGGTGTAATATTGGTGTCGCCTGAAGGAAGCATTCATACTTTCTCATTCAAGTTGCAATTTGAAAATACCAATAATACTACAGAATATTAAGCTCTCATTCTCGGGCTTCATGTGGCAAGAGAACAGGGTGTGAAGAATCTCCTAGCTCGTGGAGATGTGGAACTAATTGTCAAGCAAGTTAGAAACCTCTTCCAGGTAAAAAATAGAAGATTGAAACATTACATGAATCAGGTTTGGGACTCCATTGAATTTCTTGATGCCTTCTCCATCGAAGCAGTGCCTAGGGAGGAGAATACCAGGGCTGATTCACTAGCAGTTTCGGGGTCATTGCTTATACCTCATACTGACTTCTCTCAAGATAAGTTTACCATTGAGATGATCCATAGACCTAGTGTACCTAATAATACAAGTAACTGGCAAGTTTTCAATGATGATCAACACCTGATTTCTTTCTTAGAACTCAAGGATAATTTTGAACAGTTGTACTTTGAAGGAAGCGATAATTTGCCTCGTGAAAGTGTGCTCTTTAACAAAGAAGTCGTCAAAGAAGAAGAGGCATATCAGGATGGATGTATCAAACTCAAAGGAAACAAGATTCCTAAAGGATTGGTGAGTTTAGAAGAATTGTTTGACAAACATGACAGATATGTAAAGTTTAAAGCTTCTACTAGACCTCAACAATCAGCTGAATATGAAAAAAATAATATTGGGAGTTCTACTGACCCTAAACTCGTGAACATTGGAAAATGTTGTACACCAGATGAGAGGAAGAAGGTAATTAATCTTTTAAAGAAGTATAAAGATGTCCTTGCTTATTCCTATGAAGATCTAAAAGCTTTTCAACCAAAGGAGATGCAACATTTTATCCATCTCAAACCTGGAATTAAGCCTTTTAAACAGAAAAAGAGGCAATACAATCCTAAGATAGTTGACACCATTTTTCAGGAAATACAAAAGTTATTAAAAGCCAAAATCATTTTTCCTATTCACCATTCAACATGGATTGCCAATATTGTGCCTGTTAGAAAGAAAAATGGTGAGATCCACATTTGTGTCGATTTTAGGAATCTGAATCAAGCTTCTTTAAAGGACAACTATCCTTTACCCATGATGGATTAGGTCTTGCAAGCAGTAACGAGATCTGAAATGTTGTCTATGCTTGATGGCTTCTTAGGATATAACCAGGTAGAAGTTAATACCGCAGATCAACACAAAACGAATTTCACTACCCCTTGGGGTACCTTTGCTTACAAAAGGATGCCTTTTGGGCTCATTAATGCCAGTGGCACTTTTCAAAGGGCTATGGACTTGGCCTTTGGAAGTTTGAAAGGGAAGTGTATTGTCGTATACCTTGATGACTTGACTGTATTTTCTAAAACAAGGATAGATCATTTTCAGCACCTGGAAACAGTTCTTCTGAAATGTAGAGAACATGGGATCTCTTTAAATCCTAAGAAATCTGTTTTTTGTGTCACGGAGGGGAAATTATTGGGGCACGTTGTCTCCAAAGATGGTATAAAAATTGATCCTGAGCGAGTTCAAGCTATTCAGCAAATTCCTCTTCCAACCAGCAAGAAGGGAGTGCACTATTTCTTTGGTAAGATCAAATTTCTGAGGAGATTCATCCCTGATTTTACAGAGATAACTTTGAATATATCTCAAATGATGAAAGGAAAACAACCGTTTGGTTGGTCTCCTGAAGGGAAAAGGGCTTTTGAAGGTATTAAAAAGGTTATTGCTAAGACTCCTGTTTTAGCGTGTCCAAATTTCAACAAAGATTTTATTATCTATTGCTATGCCACAGATAACACCCTAGCTGCTGTTCTGACTCAAGAAGATTCTAATGATCATGAACTCCCAATTGCATTCATGATCTACATTCTAAAAAATCATGAGCTAAGATACACCATAATGGAGAAACATGCTTTTGCAGTGGTTAAAGCTGTCAAGCAGTTTCGTTTTTACATTCTTAATTCTCACTCCATAGTATTTGTACCAGATACAACCATCAAGTCCATTCTCACACAACAAGAGTTAGGATCTAAGAGAGGGAACTGGGTGGCCAAGGTCCAAGAATATGACATTGACATCAGACCAACTAAGCTCGTTCGTGGAAAAGGCTTGTGTGAACTCATCGCTGAGGGAGCTAGACACGGGTTACTGGAGGATGAGGCTGATCTTCCTACTGTTCTGTTTGGATCAATTGACGAATGGTATGTTGATATCACACATTTTCTCACCTATGGAGAGTGCCCCTCTCATTTGACTGCCAAAGAAAAGAGAGCTGTTAAACTAAGGTCAACCCAATATGTTTTGTGGGAAAATGCCTTGTTTAAGCATGGATTGGATGGGAGATTTTTAAAATGTGTGGAAAAGGAACAACAAAAGAAGCTACTTTCTACTTTTCATAATCAGGCATGTGGAGGGCACTATTCATCAACTATTACTACTCATAAGATTCTTCGTGCAGGGTATTACTGGCCTGATTTGTTCAGGGATGCATCAAAGTGGGTTGATAAATGTGAGGCTTGTCAGACTTTCGTGGGTAGACCCAAGTTGGCTTCTTTTCCCCTTAAACCAGTTGTGATTGAAGAGCCTTTTCAACAATGGGGTTTAGATTTCATTGGGACACTTAATCCCTCTTCTAGTGCTAGTCATACCCATGTATTAACCGCCACAGATTATTTCACCAAGTGGGTAGAAGCCATTCCAGTAAAGAGTACTACTTTAGAAGTAGTATGCAGTTTTATCAAAGAAAACATCTTGGTAAGGTATGGTGTGCCAAACAAGATCGTGACAGATAATGATTCAAATTGTTCTTCAACCGAGATGATGGATTTTTGTTATGGATATGGCATCTCCCTAGCTCACTCCTCAGATTATTATCCTAGGGGAATGGACAAGAAAAATCAACAAATAAAAATCTGGTGGCTATAATAAGGAAATTAGTTAATGAGTCCCAACAGAACTGGCACAAGAAACTCTATGATGCTCTTTGGGCAGATAGGATCATGCCTAAGAGAGCCATTAGGATGTCTCCTTTTCAGGTATTATACGGAGTGGAAGCTCAATTGCCAGTAACAGTGGAGCTACCAGCCTTGCATCTAATGAAGGCCATTGAAGACACCAGTTTCAATGATTCTTTGGATAAGAGGATCATGTACCTCTACAAATTGAATGAGGACAGATTGAAATTTACTGATAGGATATTTGCCCACCAACAGAAAGAAAAGGTTTTATTTGATAAAAAGGCCAGGTTCAGAGATTTCAAAGTTGGAGACATTGTTTTATTGTGGGATAAAAGGCATGAACCTCGTGGCAGCCATGACAAGTTTGATTCCCTTTGGCTCGGACCTTTCAAGATTAGGCACTTTGCTGGTAAGAATTCTTTTTACCTTGATTATATGGATGGTTCTTCTCTCCCACTTCCTTATAGTGGGCAGTACCTGAAATTGTTTAAGTCATAGGTGATTAGGAGGTCCTTTGTATATTTTGTATAGTGCGTGTTCTTCTTTCCTTCCCTTGTTTTTTGTGTGTTGTCTTCTGTATTGGTTTGCTTTTGACTCCATGGCCCAATAGATAAGTTACTGGTCTACTTCCCCTAGTTTCTCTAAATTCTTGCCTTGTCTCATTCTTTTGAACTTATGCCAAGTCATCCCCAGAAGGAGCCAACTGTTGTCCACTCAAAATTTCCTTGCTTTTGAGAAATCGAAAATTAATTTTTTTTAAGGAAAAAGCCTTCTCTGTTGTCCTGGTAATATGAAAAGTCAAAAAATTGGAAAGATCTGTGTTTTTTGAGTCATTTTGTGTGATTTTCGGGCCTGTCAGACATTTTTGTCCCAAGTATCCCAGGTTCGTTTGGGCTCTCTGTCCCCCGATCGGCTGATTTACCCGAAGTCCGCTTCCTTCACGTCATTCGGAACTTTTTGTCCCAAGTGTCCCAAGTTCACCCGGGCTCATTGTTCCCTTTTTGTCCGATTCGGCCGAATCGCACTTTCGTGTCCTGCGCATCCCAAATGAACCAAAGGCCATTCGAGTTAATTTTTCCCACTCTTCACAAATATCTTGCTTTCCAAGTTGGTAGGTGTGTATTTAATGTGCATTAATTGTCTTTCTCTCTCCCAAATGGCTATATAATGAACCACCCCTATTCGTTTTGCACACTGCTTTCTTGCTATCCATTGCTCATACCTTTGCAATCAAAATTTCTGCGCGCATACTCATTTCCTTTGTAATTTCGTCTCGAGTCTAGATTGCAACCTTGGCTCTCCCAATCGCTAACAACATGAAGATTAAATTCCAAGGCCAGGAGCAAGTCTCACCGCTCAAGTTTTCCATTCCTGATATCAGAGACAGTGAAGTTCGCCACCTTGACTTCGGGGATTTTTGGGCAAGAATGACAGACTCAAACCCCTCTCCTATGGCACAAATGATTCATGACAGTGGTTTGGCATTCGCCTGTGGTTTCCCTATCTCAGTGCAATGTGCATATACAGTGCTCTATTGCAGTGCTCATTTTAATCTTGATTCGAGTGAACTAACGAATGTGCATGGGGAACTCATCGCCAAACTTGATAGTGCCACCATTGGCGCTGCCCTAAGGATTCCTGAGATGGAAAATGCTATAGTAATTTCCCAGAAACAGGCACAAGCCCTCTTCGATCAGGACAGTGAGAAATATAAGGCGCGGGTGGCAAAGTCCTGGCTTAAAAACCCTAAAAAGGGGGTGTCTCATCTATCCAAGGTTCTTTTCTGTGCAGATTTCAATGAGGAATTGTCGGATTTTATAATCCTACTGGCTCGGGTCATGGGCCTGCCCTCTACTAATGAATTTCATTTCTGGATGTGCCCACTCATCAATATGGTGTGCGAAGGAACTCAGAATATCAATTGGGCAGAGATCATCAGTATGAACCTAGCGGAGCAGCTGTCTAATGTACAACAAACAAAGAAATTTTACATGACTTCATACTTGATGTATAATCTGGTAGCATCAAGGCAATGGTTTGACTTCTCATACATTAATGCTCATAAGGGTGACCCCGTATATGCCTACTGCCCTCAGTTCACCTTGGAAATTAGCAATCGCAACTTCAGGAGGGTGAATGATGCCTTCACCATGTACATTGTTAGGATTCTGGAGAGCGATACGGTGAGGAGATTTTCTGATGAAGCTATGAATCTGATATCGCACTATGGTGTCTACTTCATCCAATTTAGAATATTTTCCTATATAAGGCTTGCTGGCTATGAGAGCACCCCTCTCAAGCTCCCCATGTTCTGCAATGATAAAATGGCCTTAATAGAAGTATGCAGGCAATTGGAAAAGTTGCATAGAACCTGCAGGGATAAGAAAATTATTGGTTTGCACTTCCCCATCACTTTGGGTAACTACACCTGCAAAACAACTCTAGATGCACAAAACATAGAAAGAGCCCTAGCTCCCATTACTGTCCATTTCTTTAGGCCAAGAACTTGTTTTGACTTGAAGAAGTTTATTGAGCAGAACATCAAGATCACTTATCATCACAGGGCAGACATAGAAGATTATTGGGCTGACTGTGTTGATGATTTTGAAGCAAGAAGGAGGCATTATGGCAGATTTTCTCTTCAATTAATTCAAGAGCTTAACCTATACCAAGTTCCTAAAGAGCTCCAGGATGATAATTCTGACCTGTACTCATATGAGTATGACAATGTGGTCAAACACACTCCCTTGGAGGATTTGGATTGGTTCAAAAAGGAGAAGGACGATCTGGCGGAAATCCTAGCTCCTGTCTCGGTAAGAACCAAAATCTAGTTTGACAGGAGATTTCACGAACTCAGAAGGTACTCAGGTGAGTCCTCCAAAGACACCACAACACCAAGAAAAGAGGCATTGTCACTTGATTCGAGAGCACCTATGTAGAACCCTCCTGCATCGTCAAGTCAAGGTCCCACAGTCTCCACTCCTTCCTCATCCACCCATGTATATCAAAAGAAAGTCAGAGAAGTCAAGAAGGAGCCTGTGGAGGAAGATCCCCTAAAGAAGCATACGGAGTTTCCCGAAGGCCTAGAGAACATCATTTTTCTCAGTGAAAGCAAGGAGAGTGAAGTTCCAGTCTCTACAAGTGCTCCAGAAGATCCCATAGATAAAGAAAAGGAGGTCCAGAGAATTGAGCTTCCAGGTGCTAGTGACTCCTCTGTATCAGAAGCCCCAAGCTCTCTACTCATATCCCAACTAGAGATGATAGTAGTGCACACTTTGAGTGCCATGAGTTCCCTTTCTCTTGGCCCTCTTGCCCCACCTTCCACTTCTTCCTCTTCTTTTGCATGGGTGCAGCCCTTTGTTGATAGTAGGAAGAGAAAGTCTTCCTCCCGAGTTTCGGGACCCAATTTTGATGCTGTGGCGGCCTTATTAGGCACTACCCCTCCTACTCCTGCCAAAAAGGCCAGAACTACCTCCAGAATAGTATCTGATGCTCAGGGCCAACAATTCTTGGTGATAGCCAAGCCCAAAGTAGACAATCCAGAGCAAGATTTGCAAGCATCCGGCCTTGAGCTCTCAAGAATTCCCATGGGAGAGTCCACCCCTAAGGTGAGATCCACAATCTTCAGGAAACAGTCACTAGAGTCATTGGGAGAGTGGAGAAAGGTCAACAAACCATAGAGAAGTTGGAGGAACAGGCTCAGATCCTTACAAGTTTAATCAAGTCGTTGCTGTCCAAGGACATAGTTTTAGATCCTACCCCACTGACTACTCTTCCACCACCTGTGATTCTCAGCCAACATGAGGTGTAGAGGATCAAAGATATACACAAGTATTCCATCTATGGAAGGGCTATGGAGGCCATGGTGGATGACATGCTCATTTTAGGATTGAATTTCATTGGAGAAGCCTTCAAACTCAATGAGAAGGTAAATAATTTGCAACAAAAACTCTCCTCCACTATTGGGAATATAAATAAAGAAATCAAACTCTGGAGTAGCTGTATAGTAGACCTTCGCCTTATTGGACAGGCTGATGAAAATATTTTGATGGCAAGCAAGGTCTTTGATGATGCAAAAGATAACTTGTCAAAGTCATAGGTATACAACGTGGAATGGAAAATCAAGGTGTTGGAGGAGGCTTTAGGAGAGTTAAGAAATAGCTGGCAGAAGGGTGAGGCCTTAAAGACTCTAGTTGTATCTGCCTTCAAGGATATAAATTTCCATCTCCATGATGAGACTTCTGGTGTGCCTCTCTCTTTATAAGAAATCAAATCTCAATTAAGAGCTTTTGTCAAAGAGAATTTGTTCAGGGAGGAGTCTATTTCCAAAGAAAAGATAAAGGAGATCTGCTCTCTCCAGTCTGCTATTGAGGAAGCAAATAAAGATTATCATACTCATGTTGAATTCGACAAAGAAATGGAGAAGTGCCTCAGATTTTGGACTCAGTCCACTGCCAACACATCAGTCCCACAAGGAAGAGACATAACAGAGGCATTGAAAATATTTAGACAACAGATCCTATAGTCAATGGGCCCCTCTCAGTCGTGATCACCTGTCTTCTTCTCCTGATTCTTCTCTTTTCTTCCTTTCTTCTCTGATTTAATGTAATTAGTGGGGGTAATTGTGATTAGCAGCCCTTTGACTAAACATTAGTTAAAAGAAGTAGTTACCATGGGTAACTAATTTGCAAACTATTTAATGGCTTCTCCTTGCCATTTTTAAGGGGGAAAAAATGGGCTTATCTTTGAAAGTGTAAAGAAATCATAAAGAAATCAATACAAAAGGATTTTCATTCTTTGTATATCTGGTTCTTTTTATTCGCAAGCTATCCATTAAATCTTGTTAGATCATTTGTCTGCATTATGCTGAGAAGCTTTGTATTCTTGTAGATGTTATTCATAGAACTGTGTGTCTCTTCAAATTTCATCTTATTAATGTGATACAAATGATCTTATTCCAATTCGCTGTACCCTCGCATGCATAAGGAATTATTCTGTCATCTATAATTCTGAATGGTGCTTTTCTGCTCATTTCCACATTTTCATTCCTCTATCCTTTTGTGATTGATGATCTATTTAGGAAATACTTTCATGGTATCCAAGTTCCATAGTGAAAACGTGCTTTGTACATGTGTAAATAGGTTCGTTTCTGAATAAGGGAACCTCTCTCACTAAAGAGGAGGGACTTCTTGTCCCCTGACTGTTACTCTTCTTAAAGTTATTTTTCGACGACCAACAACAGGCAAGTAGCTATACTCGGCTGCTTTGTTTGTTTTAATTTCGTTATTAGTTTAGCTGTCAATTTCTAGATATATTAAATAGTTGTTCTTTCAATTTTGTTCAAATAGTTCGTCAAAAACACAAAAATAGAGAAGTTATATATATAGATATATCTTGCGTAGTTAGTTTATTCTATCATTACTTAGATTTATATCATTTCCTTTTGTATGACAATCACGGGACCTAGAGAGCCCATAGAATACGCGTTCAAACCAATAGTGCCTCAGCCCAATCTTGTTGCAGCAATAACTGATATAGACCAGAATCTCAGAATTCAGGTCTTCCAAGTAACAATAGACCTACAAGAAATCAGCTAATAGCTAAGAGGACTAAACGTAGAAGACGACAAAGCGTATACGTTTTGGTCAAACCAGCCAAATTACAGATTACCCTAGAGAAATATCCACATGAATGTAGAAGGGATTGAAAGAGAGAAAACATTCGGTTGTGATCCTTTGGTCCCACAGCTAGACGCAGGAGACACTCTCACTGACATAGATACTAGCTTAAGAATTCAGGTTACAAGAACACCTGTAAGATACTCTGAGAAGATTGCACAACTGTTAATTCTAAACATAGAGGTCGAGAAGGCATACAACTACTAGATACTAGGGACCAGGGATTGATTCCACACATGACCATAGGAGGACCACAACAACCACGAATCTACGATTGTGATCCACAGGTCCCACAACCCAGCAGACCCACGGGACAGTCCAACGTTGATGCTTGTTTACACACATTAGTATTTAGATCCACTCCACTTCCACCTATCATCATCGCACAATTATCCTTGTTAGACATAACAACTAACAAAGCTAAAGATTTCTTGACTAGACTAGAGAATCAACCATAGAATCCACTATATATCCATCATCCATCTTATGACCTTGTCTGGAGACATACACGAAACAATCCCAGGTCATTTTCCATGCATCCCACAACCCATAGATCAAATCACGCTAGAGCTCGATATTTATTGGAGCCTTCGAGCAGTCATCCTCACCGACTGATCTATCACACCAGTTCAGGTTAGAAGGGCCTTCTTTGGCTTAGATTCATAGATTCCATTAGTGCATGTCGAAGACATAAGATTTCCCAACTAATTTGTCCATACCCCACGTAAATTCCATCCCCACCGGCTGTCTCAGCACGACCTCGGGAGGTCAAGTGCGAGGAAGAGTTACTTATAGATTCCCATGCCTTCTTGTCACTTTTCCATCGGACAACCATCTCAAGTCCACAAGTCTTAAAGCTTGAGAGATGGTCCAATGTTACGTAAATTACACCAAATGACCCTACCTTAGAAAAGCAGATCCATAATTCATTTGGGGGTGCTGTGAATTCACGTTAACATTAAGTTCAAGTTTGGGATAAATTCCCAATATATAGATGTATTGGAAGCTGATGTAATTCCACTTGATGCATTTGATGTTGTTTTCTGAAGTCCTTACTTGTATATCAAGGATACCATATTCAAAAGGAGGGAGAACCAATATAGATGGGTCAAGGATGGAATTAGTTACAACATCCGGGCACACCAACAAAAGATAAAAATTTCTATGGTAAGTGTTAACCAAGCAAAAAGACTTATTCAATAAAATCATAATCAGTTTTGTTTACTTTTATTAAAATATAAGCAAGACGAGATAAAGATTTCATATTTATCTAACAAGGGAAAGAAGGATTTAGATAGTATTATTAAGTCTTTTCAGAAAGTATTCTAGATTCCTAGTGGGGTACCACCGAAACAGGAGGTAAAGCATGAGATTAAGATGTTACCGAAGTCCCCTCTCCCAAACATTGGGTTGTATCAGAAATCCTTACTAGAGAGTGCAAAGGTAAAGAAATAACTCCAAGAGCTATTGGACCAAGGGGTGATACACCCAAGCACCTCACCATGTGGTTCACCTATTGTGATGGTGCTAAATAAGGATGGTTTCTAGATGATGTGCATCGACTATCGAGCTTTGAAGAAGATTGCCATGAAGAACAGATATCCACTCCCCTGCATAGACTATCTCTTATATTAGATTTAGCATGAAAAATTCTTCACGAAGTTAAATCTCAAGTCGGGTTATCACCAAGTCAGGATGAAGGAGGGGGATATATGAAATATTACCTTTAAAACAAAACATGATTTGTATTAGTGGTTAGTACTTCCATTTGGTTTATGTAATGCACCCTCTACATTTATGAGATTGATGAATGATGTATTGCGGGAATTCATAGATTCATGTGTCATTGTATATTTAGATGATATTATGATTTTTAGTGCCACATGGGAGGAACATCTAACACATTTGCAACAATTCTTGCAAGTTCTTAAGGAGAAATAACTGCTATGTAATATGAAGAAGTGTGAATTTTCTAAATAGTCACTTGTCTATCTTGGGCACGTGGTTGGAAGAGGAGAGCTACGAGTGGATCCAAAGAAGGTGGAAGCCATCACCAATTGGCCAAAACCAACAGGAGCCATCGAGATTAGAATATTTTTGGGAGCAGTACAATACATGAGGAAGTTCATTCCAGGATTCTCCGCTATTACAGCACCACTATACATAGTGACCGCAAAGAGTAAGAGTTTTGACTGGGTTAAGGAACATGATCAAGATTTTGAATTGTTAAAGTATAAAATCAGTCATGCATGAGTACTCGCTCTTCCTAATTTGCAACAACCCTTTGAAGTAGAGATGCATGCCACTGATTATGCTATGGGAGTAGTGTTGATTTAGGGAGGTAAACATGTGAGCTATCATTATGAAAATTTTACTTCAGCAATTAAAGGATATTCGGTATATGATAAGGAAATGTAGGCACTAGTTCAGGTAATTAAAAAATGGAAAAATTATTTATTGGGTAAAGAAACTATTATACACACTGACCACAAACCTCTCCAGTATTGCAAGCACAATCTAAATTATACCAGGAAAGGAACTATAAATGGATGGGATTCCTCCATTAGTTCTATTTGGTGATCAAGTACAAGAAAGGTAACACAAATATGGTGGCAGACATGTTGTCTAGGCTGCCCACACATGAGAAAATATCAAGTTTGGCCAATATCTCTCATTTTTAGCCCTTCACAAAGGAAGCTTACGGAGAGGGATACACTCAAGATAAAGACTTTGGGGTAATATATCACTAATTGTAGTCCAAAGGGGCTGAAAATATAGGGATTGAAGATGGGTTGCTCTACCGATGGGGGGAAGCTATGTGTGCCAAAAGAGGAGAGACTTCTATTAATGAGGGAAGCACATACTTCAAAAGTAGCATGTCATTTTGGTGTTGGCAAAACCATGGCCCACTTGTAAAGGTATGTGTATTGGCCAAATATGCAATATTAAGTATCAAAATTCATAAGAGGATGTAAACTTTGTTGTACAAACAAGCCTAAAATCAGGAAGGAAGGTTTGTATATGCCTTTTCCGGTCCCTACTTGTCCTTGGGAGGACATTTTCTATGGATTTTTTTAGGAGGATTACCGATGTCTAACCATGGCCATGATTATCTATATGTTGTTGTTGATAGATTTAGAAAAATGTGTGTTCTCATGGCATGTTAAAAGACAATAAAAGCAATTGAGGAAGCTAATCTTTTCTCTGCTAATGTATGGGTGCATTTTGGCTTGCCAAAGTCTATTGTTTCTGATAGAGATTCCAGGTTCTTGGGGAAGTTTTGGAATACGTTATGGGACAAGATCGACACCAAGCTATAGAGAAGCATGACCTTCCACCCATAAATAGATGGGTAGATAGAAGTAGTGAATAAGAATTTAATGTAACTGATCAGAGGGTATAACAGTAAAGATCCACGGACTTGGGATGAGTCCTTAGCCTACATTCAACATTCATATAACTGGGAAATACACACATCCACTTTGTAGTCATTATTTGAAGCATGCTTGGGATATCTACCAATTAATGTACTGGACATTGCGGGTTGGGCGGTAGCAAGAAGAGGAAGAGATACATGACTCAGAGGTTACTAGAGCAACGAAATTCATTGAGAGGATCTGGAAAATCCATCTCAAGGTGAAAGAACAATTGGAGAAATCTTAGGCCAAGTATAAAGCTAGGAATGATCAACATCAAAGGGAACACAAACTTCATGTTGGAGACAGAATTTTTCTTTACTTGAGCAAGGAGATACTTCAAGTTCAATCAAGAAAACTCAAGCCACTATGGTATGGACCCTTCACCATACTTGAGCAGGTTGGAGAAAATGATTTCAGTTTTGACTTACCACACTTTATGTGGCTATACTTAGTAGTAAATTGTGAGAACTTGCACCTATATGAGCCATCCATGCTTGACAAAGAAGAAGGATGTTAGTTGCTACCTTCCATAGAATATTGCATCTTGGACTTGTGAGGTGAATTAGAGGAGTATGTGGTGCTACAATAGAAGGTCAAAGAGATATGGAGAGGTCCACAAGAGTCTTAACAGGCCAGACAGAAGGGGAAGACACCAAGGCAAGCCTGATGGTACTCAAAGGAGAAAATGAGGGATTTGTTTCTCCAACTACTCCCCCACTAAGATTTTGTGGGACCAAAAGCCTCCTAAACAGGGGAGGTGTGATCTATAGGGATATAAATAAACTCCACTTCATCAAATCAACTAGTACCAAAAGGAAAATATGAAAAAATGCAGAGCAGATTGTAAAGTTACAGAACCACCCCTCTATACAGAGCGACAGTTTGCATAACTGCCCCCTACATAGAGTGACAGTTGTGTAACCGCCCTCTGTACAGAGCGACGGCTGCATAATCACCTCGATGGTTGCGTAACCACCGATTTGCATACACCGATGGTCTTGTCACTCAACATGGAAACATAAAATGACTCCATGAACAGTCACATAATTCAAACAACCTGATTGTGTCTCTTCTTTGGATGCCTCTTCCCATTATCTAGTGCATGGGAGGACATGAGAAGTAGTATTTAAGGAGAAGAGCAAGTGGGAGCTGATCATCAAATACATGGGAGAAGTGAGCAAGAGATCTTCAGTGTTGGAATTGGATTGTAGGAACAAGGAGTGTTTGAGAAAAGAGTACACAAGTATAGAAGGGAAGTGCTGACATTGTTGATTTGTCTTCAGCTTATTGTAATTTGTATCTTGTTAATTAAATTGGCCAATACATAAAAAAGGGAAGAAAGATCAATTGCCCTTCCCAACTAGTTTTCCCTCAAATTGGGGGTTTCCAAGATAAAATTCTCTGCATTGCCTTGATTTTGAACTCTTTATATTTCTTTGCAAATAATTCTAAGCACCCAAAGAATCAATCACTAAATTCAAACAAATCTATCATTTTTGAACTCGGAAGTAGAAAATAATTTCATTTTTGGGGTCTTATAAATTATTTGCAAAAACCAGAAGTTTACAGATTACATCATTTCTAGAGGAAAAATCTTGACTGGGAAAAGACATATTTTTACCATTAAAATCAGAGTTATTATAGTTTGAAACATTTGCCTCATGATCTTCTTTGATGAAATTTGTAAGTGCAATGGGCTAGTCACTAATTATATCCTTAGGAAGATCTTATTTAAACTCAATCTCATTGATTTCTAGATTACTCTCCATGATGTGTTTTTACCTTTGCAACTCAAGGGCATGTAGAAAACCATCTCTAACTTCTTTTGACTAAAAAAACCCATCAAAATAAAATTGATTACTATGTATAAGATCATTATCCGTTTGAAGTAAATAACGAAAGGTTTCATTCTCTTCTAGAGAAACTCCTTTAGAACTAGAGAGTGCACATAAGTCGACAAGAGTTTTTTCCACAAAACAATCATTAGAACAAAATGATTTATTTTCCTCCTCACACACAATAGAGTCATCAACCTCATCCATATTTTTGTTAGTATTAAGAAATACACATGGAGACATTGGAGAAGTATTTTTAATAAAACATTGTTAACTTGTATCATAACCAACTGTAACAAAGTCTACATCATAAGACTTAGGTTCAACATGCATTTGGAACTCAAAATGGTCACAACCATGGAAAACATGGGGTTCTAAAGCAATGAGGACATGGAAGAAAACTCAAGCTACAAATCATGATCACGGGGTTGTATATCAGCAAGGAAATCTAAATCACTATCATTAAAATCAAACCTTACAACTGTAGATTCCTTCTCCAAAGCTTTAACAGATAACAAGAAAGAAGAAAAAAGAAAAAAAAATATAGAAGAGGAAAGACATACATTGGAAAAATAAGAAAAGAGGAGTTGGAAGAAAAGGCTAAGGATACACAACACACTATGGAAGAAATCATGAAATTAGAAATAGAAGATAGAACTATAAATGTAAAGGCATCCATGTAATGAAAAATTGAAGTAGAATGGAAGTAGATCGAAGTAGTATGGGAATAATCTCAGGACAATATGTATCCATACTATCTCCTTTGACATAATCAACCATTACACAGATTCCAATCTCTAGTTCCAAGCAAGCCACTAAAGAAGAAGTTACAAAAGGGGACACACAAAAATTTTGGTGGGCATCATAGTCAACAATGTAAATAAAAAAGTGTGGGTGGATGATAGGGAAGCATGGTGGACTTGCTTGATATGCCCCAGTGAAGCATTTGGATGCCCCAACGAGTATAGATGCTAATGGAATGGCCCCTCAAGTAGATGGGTGATGCAATAAAGCAGTGGACAACCGCTTGATAGGAAGAAGTAAAATGAAGATGATGTAAGGAATAAAAGGAGGATGGGAGGTATTTCACTCATAACATGAGTTTCTATTAAAATAGTGAAAGTTAGAGAAACCTTATTTTGTTGTTGCAAAATAGATTTGTTGCTGTGATTATTAAATAATTGTGATGTTTAACCCATTATGTGCGTAAACACACACACACACAACAAACAAACAATAAAAATTAAAACAAACCCAATATACTTGGTAGATGTGTGTAACATGGCTATAAATGAACCAAGATGTCAAAACATACTTGGAATTGGTCTAAAGCAAAACAAAGGATAAAGAGTAAAATAAATCCAATATACATAGTAAAAGTATGCACCATGACTATAAATGAGCCAAGATGATAATGAAATACTTGTAATTGGTCAAGAAATAATAGCAAAAATGTAACACAATTGTAAATAATGATAAGTAACTATGCCCCTAATGTGTTCCACATTGATAATTAAACATATTTAGATGCCCCCAAACAAGGATACTGACATGCAATGGAATTGGATCATACTGAACGATTAGAGTTAAATAAATCCTCATAACACTCTTTTTTGGATTTTCATTGAAGATTGACTTGAGATTGAAAAGGGTCATTACCCTCAGTTAAGGATACTGACATGTAAGGGAGAGAATGAGAGCCAAGATTTCCCCAAGTGAGGATGCATGCAAGGGAGATGATTGATTTGACTTGCCTCCAAGTAAGGATACATGCAAGGGGTAAGATGATTATTTGTGATAGTCATAAGATGGTTGGAACAATCACTAGGATAGGAGTTAAAAGTTTTATTTTGTTGAGTTGTGCTGATTTGTCAGGATTTTTGATGTTTTTGTAAAAAAATAGGAATTTTTTTATTATTTGAATGTTTTTGGATTTGGATTTTTTTTTAGGTTTTTGATGTTTTGATTTTTTGTAGATTTTGTTGGATTTTTTAAAATGTTTTTGGTTTTTTTTATGTTTTAAAATGTTTTTGTGATTTGTCTGATTTGGTAAAGAGTGCACTGTCCAAACTCATATTCAAACAAAGTTAAAGATTTCATTCGATTGGCAGAATGGATTGTAGATGTTATAATGATAATATATACAACTCCATTCTTGACTCCACACAACTAGTAAGATGTGAGGGCTCAAAAACAAGAGCCAAGAAGGATGTGAGACAAAGGAGATAGTGATATGAAAATGAAGATGATGGATGCAACGACATAAGGTCTAATAATGGTCCATTTGGTAAAATGTGACTCATCTCCAGTCAATTTTTTTTGACATATTCCAAGATGATTTCAATTTATATATTTTAACTAGATTTAGATCCATTGATGGCCTACTAATTGACAAGATCTGGTGGAAGGACTTGTTTTCTCTCTTAACATGAGCAACTAAATTACTTCTTTGGATGTGTATGATTAAGCAATTTTGAGTTAGATTTTCTGAAGGCTTTCTTTTGTTTGATTTTTGTAAATTACCCTCTACATATTGCCCCACGCCACCACTAAGAGGCAATGGCTTAACACTAAAGATAAAATGTGAATAAGGATACTTTCCTTGGTTCCCAGTCTCACACTACTAGTAAGAAGTGCAGACTCAACACCAAAGACTACAAAGGATGAAAGGTGTAATAAGTTATTTATTATTATTATTATTTTATATTTTTAATTGATTTTTCCTTGTTTTTTTATATTGTGCTTTTTGGGAAGGAAAGTTTTCCCCTAAATATTAGCCTCATGTGACTAGTAAGATGCAAGGGTTCAACACCTTAAACTAAAATGGATAGCCAAAAGTTATGGGTAAAGAAGTTTAGTGCTTTCTATTAAAGAGAGAGCTTGTTTGGAAGGAGGATTTTCCATCAGTAAGCTTCTAGAAAAGACCATAGATAAAAATATTGAAATGGTAGAAACCATAATAGGGATGAGGTACACAATGCCTAATAGGAAAAAAATTAATCTGTGTCTTATATGTGAAGAGTGTGAAGATATGATAATGCTATGATTGTTTGATATCTGCTAATGGATTAAAAGTTTTAAAATGTTCTTTAGATGAGTTAATGGTACAACAACCTCTCCTAGTATGGAGAGTACTTGTGGATAAGTAGTTTTTGCTTCTACATTTTTTATTTTCATATAATGCTTTGATGAAGTGATGGATATGGGATATTTTTTGTTTCTTTTTACGCTTTTTGATTTTTTTGATTTTTTGTGGATTAGGGTTAGCAATGGACTCCGTATTTTGGAAGAGGTCCATGGTTATGTGGGTTAAATGGTCCCAATTTGTGAGACTTGGGAGGACAAGGTCCAAGTCAATGGTGTGGATCAAAATATTTTCAATGAATAGGTGATTTGATTGGTCCTGATTTACAAGACTTGGGTGGACGAGGTACAAGTCAACGGAGTAGATAGAAATATTTGTCAATAAAGATACAATTTGATTGGTATTATTTTATGAGACTTAAACAAATGAGGTCAAAGTCAATGGAGTAGATATAAAGACTTGTGATAAATCTATGATTTGATGATTCCTATTTTATGAGACTTGGGCGGACGAGGTCCAAGTCAATGGATTATATAGAAATATTTACAAATTATAAGGATTGATTATTCATGATTTTTGGTTTTAAAAGGTCAAAAGGACTAAATGAAAGGATTGAATTATTAAATGATAGAATTGTAAATAAATCTTGAAATGGATGTGTGTAGATACGATTAGGAATAAACAAGTCATGGAATGCACGAGTACATATATCTTGACACATTGGTGATATTTTGGTCAAATCAATGAGAGGTATTTGTGTAGATGTACTCTCTAATGGTTTGATAATGTCATAGAAATTAGACAAAGATTTTACATTTGAAAATTGTTGTGGAACAACAGTAGACATAAGAGTGGACGCTTGAGGTATTGTGGACGTGGAAGATTGCTTAGTTGTAGATGTTTAAATCGGTGTTTGTAGTGTTGTTATAACATGGCTAGGAATGTCATTTTTGATGGTGGACACATTGTGAGGCATAGGATCTAGTGATGAAATGATAGGATCAAGATCAATATTATTCAATGATTGGTCCATATCATTAGATTTTGCATTTATATCATGAGTTGAAAAGGAGTCTTGAATCACTTCTAATTATTTAGTTGGTGTGGTTTTATTAGAAGTGTCTTCACCTTCAATGTCTCCATTGTCAAGTAGATATTGGATGTAATGACATATTTTTAAACAATGACTCGTAGGATGCCGTTGATGCAGTGGTATTCACAATATTTTGATTCATTATACCAAATAGGTTTTGGTTGTGATTTTGTCAAGGGTATTGTGAATGGATAAGTGAGCATATTAGCTTATTATAATTTTTGAAGGACACTTGAAAGGATTTCACCAAGAGGCATAAATTGTCATCTCTTGATTTCACATGGAGTAACTTCTTGACTAGGGATTATGGTTATTTGTTTACTTGATTCACTTGATTGATGATTTGAAGGATTCATGATGAGGCCTTTTGCAATAAGGGATTTATCAAGTTGAGTTCCTATTTTGATTATGTCTTTGAAATTGTTTAAAAAATACATTTTCATTTGGAATGAGAGTTCTGAATTAATATTTTTTATGAAAATTCCTATCAATCATTTTTTGGGTATGAAACAATGAAACCAATTTGTGATCCCTCACCATCAGTTGAAGGAAGGAGGTGAAACATTTCATTTTTCCTTTGCTTTGCATTGCAAAGGTACTTCATGGTGAGTTTTGTTGACATCTCACAAGAAGTTTTTCTAGAAAAAATTCATGCAAGGAGCATCGTGTCGGTCACCATTGTTTAGTGAAACCAGTGTTTGATTTGATCAAAGGTTAAAACTGTGTTTTGGATTGAATCGATGGATATTATGATTTTTTATTCGATTTGGGATTGAGTTTTAGTTAATATGTGAAAAAGTGAATGTTCAACGCTAAAATTAAATATAAATTTTAGATGTTGGTTTGATTTACTTAATACATGAGTAAAGTGAATCTTCAACGTATAAGGTTTTGATTTGATTTTGATTTTCTATGATTTTCCTATACGTGAATAAAGTGAATATTCAACATACAAATATTGATTAAGTGTTTGGATTGGATTATGATAATTGTGAATAAAGTTAAATTCATTGTATACAATTTTCAGACAAAGATTGGAATTGATTTTTCTTAAAGTGAATAATGTGAATATCAAAATATAAGACTTAGAGGTAAGAAAAATTGATGCTTAAATTTGACAAAGTGAATGTCAAAATAGAATAAGCATAAACTTGAGAAAGAGAATTGATTTTGACTTTGATAAAGTGAAATCAAAATATAGATGTAATGGAATGATTTACTTGATTTGAGAATGAATATCCAAAATAAAGATTGATGATGTTTAAAAACTTGGAAAATGAATCCAAAAAATAAGATTTTAAATTTTGACTTGATGAGAATGAGATAAGATTGCATAGAATAAGTGATTATACTTAAACTTGGAAAGTGAATCCAAAGTAAGGTTCTGTATTGAATTGTGATTTTCTTAAATTACGATATAGTGATATCCAAAGATTTAAGACTTAGACTTTGATAATGGATTGATTGGAAAGATGTGAATTATTTTCAGAAAATGAATCCAAAAAAAGACTTGGATTTAAATGGATTGATGATATGCTTAAACTAGGATAAAGGATCCAGAATAAGACTTATGATAGAGATTGAATGATGTGCTTAAAATTTGGGGTGAATCCAAAGAGTAAGGATTAAATGGTTTGATTCAATTCAATTTGGAATGGGTATCCAAAAAGAAAATAGGTTTTACAAAGTTTGAGAAGAGATTTGATTTTGATGAAAGTGGAATAAGATGTAGTTTGCGAGAAGAAAGTGAGACTACAAATTAAACCGACTCAAGAAATTTGGATGAGAATAACGATGGTAAGAAGGATTTGTCAAGTAACTTGGCTCAATTGGTCAAGCTTTCTAGATATGGATCTCTCCCTAAATATCAAGTGCTTATCTGAATGAATGTGGTACACTATTTCTATTCGTTAGCTTTACTTTACCCTCCTTGATTAAAAAATTTGGATTTTACTCCACTCGATCAATCAAATTGGGGCCGTCACTATGGATAACATTGGCTCTAATTCTCATAAGGTGTACTAGTCAAGTGGGTGGGGGTCCCATTTTGTTGGCTAAATCCCTCAAGGTGCCAACTACTTTTGGGTTCCTGTGGTACTCCTCACAATGAGTTTTTGGCCCCTGGCCATACTTCCCATAGTTACAATGGATAGGGGAATAAACCCTTCTGAAAATTTTATTAAAAAGTGTTTTTATAAATTTGTAAAGAAAAGATGATAAAGTTTGGCTGTCACGATCAAGGTAACCTACAGTTAGTAATTTGGCTTTAATGATTAAGGTAATATTCATAAGATCTATGGCCATGCAATCAACAAGTTAGTATTTTTTCTTACAATGAAATAACAAAAGGCAAACTCACCATTTGGATTTTCAAGATCACCCAAAGGGTGCAAGAAAATAGCATACATGGTGGGATTTGTCTAGATTAGATTAAATGATAAATAATATCAAAATAAACAATTAAATTGATTATTTATAAAAACCTACAAGAAATGGATTAAAAAAAAAGTTAAACCAGAGATTAGAATAGATTTAGCATGCTAGAAAAATGAATAAATAAGTAAAACATAGTGAACAGAATGCTAGCGAGTGCACTAAGGTGTGCACTAGCATGATAGGCTATGCTAGCGTGTGCCCCAAGGTGTGCTAGCGTGACAGGATTATTATAATACTAGTTTGTTTAATGGTGTGCTAACTTGACAGTCTATGCTAGTGCATATAATGCTAGAACGTGCTTCCAAAAAAAAATATTTCTTTTAAACATATAGAAAAAAATATTTTCACGCTATCACGAATACTAGATGTGTTATTGCATTTAAGGTATATAGAATAAAAACAGTGTTTGATGCTAGTGCATGCAACACTACGCTAGTGCATGAAGTGCTCCACTAGCACACTTCACTGGTGATGCTGGCGTGTAAAGTGCTATGTTAGCACATGATTCCTGTAGGTGCTCAAAATTTTGTGAACAGTACGAGAAATTGACTCTTTTTATGGATTTTTCTCTTCTTTCTCAAACACTCTCAAATTTTGACAATTGGTATGAAAAATACAAAGAACACACAAATGAAGATTTTTAACAAGAAATGACCGAAAAATGATAAATAATTGTGTGGGTGTCCCACCGGGCATGCTAGAATGTATGCAATGAAAAAATGAAAATAAACAAAGAAGTAAGCAAATACTAAAAACAAACCTTCCTTTGAGTCTTCTTGTAACCTCAAGATGAGATAGCTGAAGTGTTAATACACTTGTTTGATCTATTGGGATTATTTTATTGTAGATGCTCCAATTCTTATCTCCAAATGAAGAGGAAATGCTATGAGCAAGCGTGAACATGAGGATAACATTTCGATATGTGAATTTGAATGACAAATGAGTAGAGTTTTGCTGCAATTTCTTAAAGCTTCCAAGGATGAATTGCAAAGGAAAAAGCCTCATATTTATAGTTGAAGGAGAGGCCATGGATTGTGGATCAAGGTTTGAATGAGTTGCAGGATCATGAATGCATTTTCCTGAATTAGCAAGTTGATTTGGTTATGTATAGTTGGATGGTTTGAACATTCATTTAAGGGGCAATGAATATTTGGTTGGATTTCGGATTTTATTTGAGAAGGTGGTTGTATGTGAATTCTTGTTGCTTCCACCTTTGTAAGGTTCTATAACTTGAGTGGAGTGGGCTAGTTCAACTTGAGTGACTAGGATGGTGAAGTGGAGCTAAGTGGATAATTAGCTATTTATTAATTTAAATAGCTAATTAAATTAGCCAAGGGATATAAGTGTATGGTTTAAGCATAATAGAATTAATTAAATTAATTATAAAGGAATGTGGGGCGATTCCTAATGGAATATGAAATGGTAACGATCTAAAATGCATTCTAGAACAAATTTTGGCATATTATGCAAAGGATAGGTTTAATTAGGAATGGATAGAAATATGTATGTATTTTTAGAGTGTCTACAACTAGCATAATCATATTGTATACTCTCTTTAGTCTTATCACACTAGCACTCATACACCTACTAATGCTAAACCACTCTCCTTTGTTTAAGGGAAAAAAAGTTGTTATACCTTTATGGTTAGAAATCCCTTCGCTTTGTGTGTTGCACTAAGAAATTATTAAAGATAATGATTACCATGTAACACATTTACATGAGTTATAATTTGTTCACTCCAAATCGGTTCAAGCTTTGGAGCATTTTCATATGTACCAAGATCAATCAAAAGTGCTTATAATAATAGAGTTCATGCACATGAATTTCAAGTTGGTGACTTAGTTCTCAAAGAAAATGAAAAAAACACTAATGTCGAGGTGACATGAAAAGGAAAATTTAATCCTAATTTGTTAGGCCCATACACTATTACATAGTGATTAGGTGATGAGCTTCATTGATACTCGTACTTTAATTATTCAATGATCGTCAACATCAGGGGTGGTGTCCAAAGCTATTTATAATAAAGCACAATTGAAATTGTATTTCAGCATGTATTAACTAAACGATTTAACCAAATACTATTCGCAAAAACTTGTTTATCAGAAAAATGATTGATGAAATAAAACAAATACTCCTAAATCTACAAATTAAAAGAGTTAAGAATGTTTAAAACAAACTGATAATTTAAAATGTTGAAAATACGGTAATTCTTTCAAGTAATCAAATGTTAAATAAATAGAAAAATTAAACAAACACGCACTACTTCCTTTCACGTTGGGGAGGAGTGGCCCTTGCTCCTTCCCTCTGATCCGGTTTCAGAATTGAAATTACACCAGTAAGATTCAAATCATAATCATGAACTCTATTAATAAAAAATATAATACAATATTTTTCCTTCCTTTCAACAACAACCTTCTAATCCTAATACAAATGCCTTTTATAATAGGTGAAGTTCAGTTCCTCTACAAGAGGACTTTGTTATTTGAAACAGTTATCTAATAGTTAAACTACAAGCTTGCATGAGAATAGTCAACATAATCGGGAGTTACAAGTTAGAAGTGACAAATACATGAAGCGTCTTGATTAGATTATCTCGTTAATTACAAGTGGAGTCCTAAATCAACTCTCAATTGAAGTATTGGAGATTGGTAGAGTTAAAACACTCAAGAATTCGAGTTTCTTGAATAGTGGTGACTGTCAGTTTACTCCCATTGGGGGAGGTAATTAGTTTGTTCCCAAAGACAGTTGTCATTCACTTAATCCACATTTTCCAACTGAGCTGAAGTTAATTAGGAATATCATAAATCGTGCAAGTCACATGTTGACTGGTTGATGATACACATTAGATACTCCTTCCATCACGTAACTCATCTGTTGATTAGATTAGTTTCTTGCTTTGATGTGTGAATCCTTCGCTTCCTTAAGGTGATTTCCTGCTCTCTAGTGTGAGTCTTGCATTGGGCTTGAAGTGAGTCCTGAGCTAAGCTTGGGAGAGTCTTGTGTTTGGCTCTGTATGAGTATTGCGATACGGATTATAATAGGTCCTTTATTCACACTTGTTAGCACATATAAAAATTTATATCAACCCATTCAAAGATGCATACACAAGATGAAAATGAACAAGATTTATGCACAAAACTTCATTTTAAGTATATAAAAGTATTAATTACAAAATGCTAACACCAGTCTAATACAAAGTGACAGTATAAAAATGGAGTTTGGAATGGGAAACGTCAAGGCTTGTCACTCCCCCCCAAACTTAGGAATTAACATGTCCTTCTGTTATAGATTCGAGGATTTTTGTTCAAAGCCTTCTACATATTCTTGTATAATTGTATTCATCAGTGAAAGTTAGCCATGTTTCTTCTTTTGGATTGTTGAATCCACAAAATGCAATCACCGTGTCCCACCATATTTTGTAACTCTTAACTAGTTGATCTTGTGTGTTATTCCATCTTAGAACCAGGTGTGCTAGTATCAATGGTAGTCTGAACCACATACCTACCCACTTTTCCTGCATTTCTAACATAATTCTGCATATTTCCTTTGCTTTCCTTACTGACCATTGGAGGTTAGTTGGAGACATAACCTCTTTCTTTTTTCCATACTTTTGTGAGTAATTAATATCTCTATTAGAAAATAAAGAATGTCATATTAAGATTTGGTAGTACAATACACCCTGAAATCTGACATACATATGGAGATGCTTTGTTTATATTTGTCCACTAGTTGCAGACAATAAATCTAGTTAGTATATATTTTAGTAAGAACCTGTTAGGTGTTGGAAGATCATGCCTCATGAGGAGGCAATGCATTAGTTTCTTCCCATGTGAAATTTCCTCTTTGATACCCCCCCACATGGATTTATGTCTTAGTGTGGAAGATGAAACACCTTATCTGTACTTCCCCTAACATACAATTTGATTGGTATTTCTACTTAGGTAACAAATTTTTGTGAACATAAAATTCACACAGTAAATTTTTCCCCAACTATATCAAACGTTGAATATGCTCCCATGAATTACCCGTCATTCTCAAACTCTAGAGATTCAGTAAAGCAGACCCTAGAGGCTTGTCATTTGTAAAACAATTCTTTCAATAATAAGGCATAAAATTTGGTGGGTGATCCGCATGTAAGGGAATTTTTTTATATAAATGGCAGAGCACTGTCATATTATCTTAGAGTATTTTCTTTTCTTATTTTAATACTTTATTTTCATTTGCCACTTTACTGAGCTCGTAACATTGTTCATCCAATTGACCATCCCTTTTAATATAACAATGTGTGGAAATACAAAATCTGTTTGGGCCATTTGGTTTGTGGTGGTGATGGGCTCTATTTTTTCCTTTTCTTGATTTTTAATAATGAAAGTTCAACAACAAGTTCATCATTCATGTCAGCGTTGTATTGATTGAATTTTTATACTCTTTTTCCTCTATTGACTGCTAGAATTATATGATTGTCTCATCTTTATTATCCATTACCTGTTAGAGGTGTTGAATCATCTAATATTTCTCTGCCCTCTAATTGAGAAATACATGCATCTTTTTCTTGAATAGGAAGTTGTAAATTGTTGAGCATCTCTCTTGTACTGATGTAGTTCATGCTTCACTTTGGAAATGGATAGAACATGAGGAATACAAATTTTTTTATCAATAGATGATCTAGGCTCACCTTCAATCATATGTGCCTTTTCCTTTAGCAATCAAAAGGGAATCTTCAGTAGTTGGAGTTGTCCTCATAATTTTCTCCTCTGAAATAGGTTTTGGAGGGGGATGAATAAGAACATGTAGAACCATGAGGTGTTTGGTTTAGTATCCTCATTGTGGTTGTTGCCTCTTGTTCCTCATGTGAGGGGAAATTTTCAAGTCGTTACTCTTCTATAGTTTGGGTTAGTTTGGATGACCCGAGCCTCTTCTTTTGCCTAACCTCAATTGAGGGCTCTATTTATAGAATTCTACATTTTGGCTACATATCAGGCTCTAGGGCGTATTTTTTTGGAATTTAATCCACTTCCTCAGTCCATTATGATTTTTTATGAAATGATGTTTGTAAATGAGGGGGATTAACCCTTTAAATTTTAAATATGAAGAGCCCCAAAGAAAATTTTTAGTGGTAGAAGAAACAGTCATACACGAACAAGGGAAGGTTGATTTTTTTCTCCATGGCACAAGTGTATACAAATTCTTAAGACAATGTCAAAGATAACCTCATAATGGCCTTCAAAGGTAAAATACCTAATCACTAATTTTTCCACATCGGCACATTGATTGGGAAAACTGGTTCTCTTTATGCCTTTTACCTTTCCTTTGTTATCAAAAACTAATTCCAAATTCTCTCTCTTTCCCACATAAAATATTTTGATAATTTCATAATAGTCCTAAAATTTACCAATTGTCATGTCTCTGGAATACCATAAATTTCACTAATAATGGAGGAAATGAATAATTTTTTTTACTTGTCACTTTCGAATACTTTTCAAGAAGGTTTGTAGCAAACTCTTCTTTCATCTTTGGGTTGAACTCCTCGTACATTATCATGAAATATATCCATACCACTTTTTCAAATATAACCACACACTTGGAGTCTGCTAGTAATTCAATTAGGCTTGATGGTTCGTGGTGGAGCTTGATACCCATATTTTTACAAAACTAATTTGATAGTAGTGCATAAATGAGAATGACAAGAGCACATGAATGAAAATGAAGAGAGCACATGAATGATAATAATGCAAAAATAGGAATGATAAATACATAGGAATGGAAATAAAGAGAACACATGAATGGAAATGACGAGAGGACAAGAATTCCAATAGTGTAGGAAAATATTTTTTTGATTTTAAACAAAAAGAGCAGGTTAAGGAGCCAGGCGGGACATCATCTGTTGTGGTAACTAAGGCTACTGATACGCCTCATGTTCCTCTTACCCAGGTTAGTTACAAAAATTTTACTAGTTAATGTTTAAGATTGTTTAAATATTATTAACATACATATCTATACATGTTCTAGAATTTAATATATATGAATGAGCCTTAGTTCCTTACATCATTCTCCTGGACAATTTTCAATTAATGTTGATCTACATGTTGTTAGTAGAGCTTATGAATACTGTAAAGACTCCTCCCTTTACGTAAAATGTGGAGGATGTTGTTGATGTTGCGATAGCGTCTGTAGATCCATTAACACAGGTACAATTTTTCAAATTTGTTACATGTTGGATGAATGTTTTCTTACTAAATCTACAATATCAAATTATACATGAAATATTTAATTTGAACTATTTATTTTTATGCAACCTGGTATGAGTTAGGGAGTGTTTACCCTTGACCCTGCAGAGCGTCAATGAAAAATTGATGGGGATTATGAGATTGTGGTAAGATTTCAAATGCATTAAAATTTCTAAGTTTCTAAATCATGAATGTATTTTCAATATATCCACTTCTTAAAAATTTGGGTGTTAAAAACTTGATGTTTATGAATGTGCAGGCTAAGTTACAGGTGAGCTTTATGCTTAGGACTACACAATTGGAATCCATAGTGCCATCTCCCTTCACTACATCCACAGGCTGTGGACATGCTTCTACTAGTAGGGCCAAGAGAGGGAGGATGTTTCATGATTCTTCATAGGATGTATAGATATATATGCCATCTGGACATGCGATACATACATTTTTTGTATGCATATATATGGATTTATATATATGATCTTGTGTTCCAGACATTCCATGGAGACATGTATATAGTCTTATGCGACCGTGTGGTCCTATATATGGCACACTTAGTTTGATACATTATTCTTATATTTTCAGAGACGTGGCACTGGCTCAAACTCATGTGCATGTATTCCGTGTGTACTAGATATATTGTATATATATGTGTGTGTGTGTGTGGATTTTGTTCCCAGACCACTATGATATAATTTTTATGATGTTCTTACAATCTCATGTGTTGATATTTTTCCGTACTAATATTTGTCATATGATCATATTTGATGATGTGTGACATTTTTGTATATACATGTGACTTGATGAAGTATGATGATGTGTGAAAACATGATTTTATTAAATGATATGTACTATGATGATGTACTTACATGTACTATGATGATGTAATGACATGATCTGACATCTTTGTTACACTCTTTTCAGACCACACACACACATGCGTGCGTGAGCACACACACACACACATATATGCTTCATAATCATATTTGTTTCTCTTTGTGGTTGATGAAGATAGGAAGTTTGCACATAGCAACATGAGTCCATTCAAGTGATACGACATCATAATCATCTATGTTTCTTGATATGAAATAATATAATCATCTTGTGATTTGGAAGATTGCATAACAATGGAAAAATTCTTGATATGACATAATAATCATCTTTGTTTCGCTTTGTCACACATATGAAATGTCTTTGTAATTTCATATATATGCTTCATGTAATCATGTATTGTATCCAATGGAATCCAATGTAATTATGTCTTGCCTAAGGATTTCATTCAATTTTGGATCTAATGGAATCCTCCTTTTAAGCACTGTGTTGTGAGAAGACTTTGGAAAATGGTCATGCCCCATATTATCTGGAGGATTTGGAAAGATAGAAATGATATCGTTTTCAGAAACAATAAACAACATTGCAAGCTTAACTTTGTTAAGATTGGTCATGCTATTAAAGATAATATTGGGATATTCAAACCTCCCAAAAATAAGAAATATCCTGAGAATGAAGAATATATACTTTCCAACTAGAAGATAGGAGCTGCAAATTTACAGATTAGGAATACCTAAAACATTGATAGGTCTCTGATTCATTGGATCCCTCCTGAGAGTAACTGGCATAAACTAAACTTTGATGGTGCCTCCAAGGGTAATCCTAGTTTTACTACTGGGGAGGTGTAATTAAGGATCATAAAGGTTGTTTAGTTGCTGCTTATGTTGGTAAAATGGGGATTCAGACAAATCATTATGCAGAATCCCTAGCTTCTCTATGGGGGCTAAGGGTTGCCAAAGATGATAATATACATAACATAATTTTGGAAGGAGATTCACTAAACATCATCAATCACCTAAATCAAATTTTTCCTCCTAGCTGGACTGTTAAGGACTTTATTATGGAATCCATAAGTATTTGTCAAAATTTCAAGAATATCATCGTTAGGCATACTTATAGGGAGGGGAATAAGGTTGCGGTAGACGTAATGGAGAATAAATGGGGAACATGTGAGAAATTAGTGGAAAGTGTGTGAGAAGACATGGGAAGTGGGAAATCATCACTTTGAATAGGACCAGTAATTACCACATCATTTTTAAACTTTTAATACTTAGAAATAAGTGATGACACATACCTCATCGTTTATCACATGTCACATGTTCCATCATCACTATATTTTCTTCTTGTTGTTCTGGTATAATTATTCATGGTATGATTATGAGGTTACGGGCATTGCTGGTTTTTAGCCACCCACATTTTATTTCCATTTTATTTTTTCTCTCTATTTTAAGGAAGGAATGGATGTTATTTTTTGTTTGCAACCACCCCTTCATAAGAGATGTCCACTATTTCTAGTTTTCAACCATCCCTTATTTATTACTTTTTGTTCAAAAATTAATTTAACCTTGAATTAGCTTGGACAAGGACACCTCATCCAAACAAATCAGATCTGAATTGTCCTGTAAAATCCTCTTGAATTCTTCTTTGGATGTTGGTTTCTAGTATAGATATATTCTATGACCCTTAAAAAACATCACTCTTCTTTCACCATCAATCAGGATGAGCTGCATAGTCCCATTATTATAGAATTAATCAATTTGATATGGGCCCATCCATTTTGTTTGTAGCTTTCCCTTAAAGTCCTTGTATTTTGAGTCAAATAATAGAGCCCTCCTTTCTGAAACTTCCTCTATTTGATATGACAATCATGCATCAACTACTTCTAGTGTTGAATTACCTCAGTTTGATGTAATGCTTCTAATCTCATTTCATCTAATTCATTTAGTTGGGTAATTCTTGATTTATGTGTTTAATACAACTCAATTACTATTTCGGCAGTTGTCTTTAATGTCTGAATTTCATACTCTATAAGAAAGATATGATTCTTCCCATAGAACAAATCATATGGAGTAAAACCTGTGGTTTCTTTCCAACTTGTATTGTAAGCCCATACTTCCTCAAGTAATTCCTACACCCAACTCTTTCTTGAAATATATATTGTTTTGGTCGAAATGTTCTCTAATTCTCTATTAGTAACCTCAACTTGACCATTGGATTGAGGGTGATATGGGGATGAATTCTTGTGCCTCACATGATATGTTTCCACAAAGGAGCTGATCACATTTGAGATGAACTGAGGTTCTTGATATGAGAAAATTGATCTTGGTGCTCCACATCTCTAGAAAATGTGTGTATACAAAAAATCTGCTACCTTCTCATCCTTAACATATTGGAAAGATTTTACCTTAGCCCATTTTGTCACATAATTTGTGCATACTAAGATATATTCTTTTCCTTGAGAAGGTGGGTCAGTTGGTCCAATGAAATCGAATTCCCACTTCTCAAATGGCTCTAAAACTACTCGAGGTTGAAGAGGCATCTCTCTTGTCAGTGTTGGATTTCCCATACGTTGGCACTTATCACATTACCACACATATTTCTTGACATCTTTATGCATATAAGGCCAATAATATCCAACTCCTAAAACTTTATGGATCATTATTTTTACTGAATAGTGTCCTCTTGATGGTTCATCATGACATGATATGAGTATATCAAAGATCTCATCTTCAGCTACATACCTGCCTAATATATGATTAGGTCCACAGGGTAAGTGCAACAAGTTGGGGGAACAAAAAGTGGACATCAAATCCCAAATTTAACAAACTGCAATTACAGTTTTAAAAACAAAAATCATGGTCTATTTTGTTAGGTTTAGGAAATTCCCGAACCTAAAACCACAATCACTGTTTTAAAGAATGATCATAGTTCTCTGATACAAAAAATAAATACCTGCGGCCCTCATTTTCCCCACCATTTTCTCTAAATCACGTTTTATTTCCATTGCTGACACTTGCACTTTACATTACCCTTCTAAATTGTAATTTTTGCTTCTCGATCGCGATAATTTACACGATGCCACCAAGACAAAGAGGTAAACCCTCATTTTTGATCAATTTTCTTGTATTTTAGGTTTTTTTTGTGGTTTTCATTGGTTTTTCAATATTTTATTTATGCATAAAATTTATTTGTTTTTTTAGTTGCTCGAAAAGTTGCTAATCCTCCAATTCATCCAAATGTTCCTCCACTCCCTCAAAACCCTCCTCGGAACATTCCTCCACCTCCTATGGCTCCTATGATCCCTACAGAACTACCAAAAACCCAAGGTGATATCATTACAAAAATTTGAGAAAATAAAATTGTCATTCAGAACCTGAGACAAAATCATTCCACAAATTCAAGTCGCATGACTTTAGCCAACACACTTCAAACATTGATTGGCGAAGTTATCTCTGCAACAAACTAAATAGATAGATGGAATACTTTTAGAGATAATTGTAGGCATTGGTACGTAGACAAATTATCACATGTGGCTATGAAAGACAAAAAAAATGGAAAAGACCACATTTTTGCACTACGGACCCCAAAACCAATGCCCCCCTCGCGACTAATTGCAAATGGTTCCATATCCATTGGTGTCATGAGGACTGAATTAAGAACAATTTTTGGGACCGATGGTGGATGGTTTTTGATTATCAACCATGCAAAAACAAAAAGGTTCCTTTTTGATTTTTTAAAGAAATTGTATTGTGAGTTTGTGCTTAATGAGGTCCCCAATTATTTTGACTTTTATGGGTTTTACGGTCGAGGAGGTGGCTCTGCATAGACTAGACCAAATGCACATATTGCAATTGGTCAACCTAGGATGCCCCATGCCCAAAAAACCCCACAACCTTCAATTATCCCTCCTACAGTGAAGGAGGTTGTGGATATCGACACAATGCATGTGTTGAGGTCTCTCATTGACACTCTAGCCCAACATAGTAGCCAGATTGCATCTAGAGATGTTGGTGGAGGCACCCATTTCAACACACCACACCACTATGGGTTATGTTATGCCGTATGCATTGCGGGGGAGACATCCTTTGCTGGGTCACATGATCTTTTTTTTTTATAGATTTGATGATGAAAGATGTTTTTGGAATTGTTATGCCAAATGTCCCTAGTCTTTCACATGTAAATGTCACATAAATAATATATATAGAAAAGTTTATTTCATTTTAGATTTTAATATATATACTTGATTACATCATACTTGTGTAAAAACAAATATTTTTTTGATTTTAAACAAAAAGAGCAGGTTAAGGAGCCAGGCGGGACATCATCTGTTGTGGTAACTAAGGCTACTGATACGCCTCATGTTCCTCTTAACCAGGTTAGTTACAAAAATTTTACTAGTTAATGTTTAAGATTGTTTAAATATTATTAACATACATATCTATACGTGTTCTAGAATTTAATATATATGAATGAGCCTTAGTTCCTTACATCATTCTCCTGGACAATTTTCAATTAATGTTGATCTACATGTTGTTAGTAGAGCTTATGAATACTGTAAAGACTTCTCCCTTTACGTAAAATGTGGAGGATGTTGTTGATGTTGCGATAGTGTCTGTAGATCCATTAACACAGGTACAATTTTTCAAATTTGTTACATTTTGGATGAATGTTTTCTTACTAAATCTACAATATCAAATTGTACATGAAATATTTAATTTGAACTATTTATTTTTATGCAACCTGGTATGAGTTAGGGAGTGTTTACCCTTGACCCTGCAGAGCGTCAATGAAAAATTGATGGGGATCATGAGATTGTGGTAAGATTTCACATGCATTAAAATTTCTAAGTTTCTAAATCATGAATGTATTTTCAATATATCCACTTCTTAAAAATTTGGGTGTTAAAAACTTGATGTTTATGAATGTGCAGGCTAAGTTACAGGTGAGCTTTATGCCTAGGACTACACAATTGGAATCCATAGTGCCATCTCCCTTCACTACATCCACAGGCTGTGGACATGCTTCTACTAGTAGGGCCAAGAGAGGGAGGATGTTTCATGATTCTTCATAGGATGTATAGATATATATATGCCATCTGGACATGCGATACATACATTTTTTGTATGCATATATATGGATTTATATATATGATCTTGTGTTCCAGACATTCCATGGAGACATGTATACAGTCTTATGCGACCGTGTGGTCCTATATATGGCACACTTAGTTTGATACATTATTCTTATATTTTCAGAGACGTGGCACTGGCTCAAACTCATGTGCATGTATTCCGTGTGTACTAGATATATTGTATATATGTGTGTGTGTGTGTGTGGATTTTGTTCCCAGACCACTATGATATAATTTTTATGATGTTCTTACAATCTCATGTGTTGATATTTTTCCGTACTAATATTTTTCATATGATCATATTTGATGATGTGTGACATTTTTGTATATACATGTGACTTGATGAAGTATGATGATGTGTGAAAACATGATTTTATTAAATGATATGTACTTTGATGATGTACTTACATGTACTATGATGATGTACTTACATGTACTATGATGATGTAATGACATGATCTGACATCTTTGTTACACTCTTTTCAGACCACACACACACATGCGTGCGTGAGCACACACACACACATATATGCTTCATAATCATATTTGTTTCTCTTTGTGGTTGATGAAGATAGGAAGTTTGCACATAGCAACATGAGTCCATTCAAGTGATACGACATCATAATCATCTATGTTTCTTGATATGAAATAATATAATTATCTTGTGATTTGGAAGATTGCATAACAATGGAAAAATTCTTGATATGACATAATAATCATCTTTGTTTCGCTTTGTCACACATATGAAATGTCTTTGTAATTTCATATATATGCTTCATGTAATCATGTATTGTATCCAATGGAATCCAATGTAATCATGTCTTGCCTAAGGATTTCATTCAATTTTGGATCTAATGGAATCCTCCTTTTAAGCACTGTGTTGTGAGAAGACTTTGGAAAATGGTCATGCCCCATATTATCTGGAGGATTTGGAAAGATAGAAATGATATCATTTTCAGAAACAATAAACAACATTGCAAGCTTAACTTTGTTAAGATTGGTCATGCTATTAAAGATAATATTGGGATATTCAAACCTCCCAAAAATAAGAAATATCCTGAGAATGAAGAATATATACTTTCCAAATAGAAGATAGGAGCTGCAAATTTACAGATTAGGAATACCTAAAACATTGATAGGTCTCTGATTCACTGGATCCCTCCTGAGAGTAACTGGCATAAACTAAAATTTGATGGTGCCTCCAAGGGTAATCCTAGTTTTACTGCTGGGGGAGGTGTAATTAAGGATCATAAAGGTTGTTTAGTTGCTGCTTATGTTGGTAAAATGGGGATTCAGACAAATCATTATGCAGAATCCCTAGCTTCTCTATGGGGGCTAAGGGTTGCCAAAGATGATAATATACATAACATAATTTTGGAAGGAGATTCACTAAACATCATCAATGACCTAAATCAAATTTTTCCTCCTAGCTGGACTGTTAAGGACTTTATTATGGAATCCATAAGTATTTGTCAAAATTTCAAGAATATCATCATTAGGCATACTTATAGGGAGGGGAATAAGGTTGTGGGTACCTTGGCCAATGTTGGCATCAATAATAATCTAACCATATGAGATAATGAAAATTACATACCTAAGGAGGTTCATAATAACATTAATGTGGATAAATATGGGCATTCAAATGTGGAGTAGAAATAATAATGGTATGGAGTGGGCTTTAGCGGATGTGAAAGGTCACACATGTGAGAATTATCATCCTAACTACAGCCATATTAATGCCCATGAACCTCACACAGGTGGTTGGGTTCTTAAAAACTGGGATAGACATAAGGAAGTAAAAGATTCAAATGAGGGTTTTGAGCAGAAAATTTGTAGGAATAGCAGGGAGAAGAAGAAAATGGGAGGTGCCGCATGCCAATTAGAGCCCTGCAGTGATCAAACCTGGAATAACAATGAGGAGCTATGGAATCTCTTACACAAGGGAAACATTTCCAATTTTATAGAACTCATTCAGGGCCACGATCAAAATATTTCAGTTCATTTTGCAATGGATTGGAAGGATAGAAAGGTGAAATATGGTGGCCACCATGTTACTATTAATGAAGAGTTGATTGATGAGGCTACATGCCTCAAGTTGAAGGGTTATCATTTTTTAAGAAAAAATATTGACAGGGTTGCCGAGGCTAATAAATTCTCTGATGAGGGAGAGGAGCTCAAATTTGTTTTTGCGGGTATTAGGGTAAGTTCTATCCCCAAGCCATTTGATGGAGTAACAAATATGATGGCTAGGTATATTTATTTGGAAGGGTGATACAAAAATGTCCCTGTTAAGCCCTGCATTGAAATCTTGAAGATGTTTCCCAATTTTTCTTCCACCTACCCTCTCAAAAATTAAATTTTCAGACCTCCATTGAATGGGTGAGGCCGAGATCTTTCCAATGGTGTTAGATTTGCAATATTTCAAGCCCTTCAAAGTTTTTATTAGATCCGTATGAATGGACGGGAAATAATTTGAAAAATGGGCCCCCCTTTTTGAGATGGGGCATGTGGCAACCTTGCGCTCACTTGGGTCTTTACCTTGGGAAAAACTCTTGGAGATGCACCACACTGGAACTTGGCATTCTCCACTTATACTTTTATACTTAGCCAAGTTTGCACATCCTTTTGTATCTGCCCCTTAGTAATTTTGGCCTAGACCACAGCCCTGCATTAGGGGCTGGCGCAAGTTTGAGCATACCTCATAGGTTGGATCTCTTTGGAGAAGAGAGTAGCTTAAAGAAGGACCTTCAGCGTGCATGGACAAGTGGAAAGGAAAAAGAAAAATTGATTGAAGATAATGACATTGGGTAAGGATCATATTACTGATATCTACAAGAAATTCCAACTCTCTGGGACAGTAGATTGGTTCGAGTTAAATGCAGACATGATCTTTAAATGGCTATCTTCCAATTCCATTAGTGACTTGCAGTTTAGAGCTAGCAAGTTCGGAGCATTGCCATGCTTCAATGGGATCCCTGACACTATTTGGGGGAATGATAAAGAGAGGAGTCAAACCATCTTGAAATTGAACGCTTCTGACCCCAACGCACATCACCACTGTTGGCGTTGTTCACCTCGCTACAAACAATCCAGATCTAAGGTATGGAAACAGCTTCCAAGAAGTAATCATTCTTCAGGATGGCAGGAGCATATTTTACAAGGATACGAATTTGATCTTTTGTGGTCTTTTTGTTTTCACTTTGCTAGCTTTTTTGTTGTGCTCAGTGTTGCAATCTATGTCCTATTTTATTTCTTGTTTGTAACTATATTTTGGTTATTTTTGGACCATTGTGTTCTATCTGGATTTTGATCCTTTTTTGTTACATCCTTAAAATAGCCCTATCTGGCTAAGTTGAGCCCTTTTTGTAACAGGGTATAGTCCCTTCAAAACTATTTACCAATAATTAAAAAAGTTATAACCAATGTATGATAGTTTTTTTTGTTATTGAGTAGCTCACCAATGTAACTCATTTTTTAACTCACTGTTATATTTGTTTCATGTCAACAATCATTGATTCTTTGGTTGACTGTACCCTCTTATTTATCTCCTATCACAAGGTTTGATCCATATGGGTGAATTCACTATTATTCCAAATTTTAAATAACATTAAAAAATTTGTGCTTTTTGTTTAAACAATGGGATCTCAACTCAATGTAATCATAATCATATTTGTTTCAATTTGTCAAACACTTGTATATATATGCTTACATTAATCAATGGCTATAGTTACCTTAGTTTGCATGTGGCTATGAGGATTAGGATTCTAAATTGTATGAGTTAAGTATGAGTTTACCTATGTTTACAATGTTTGCTTGATTTGACCTTATTAATAGTGCAAATGTATAGGGATTTGAATCTAGGCAAAATCATCAAATACTTGGAGTTCATTAAAGGCTATCCAATGAACATGGAATATTCACTTTGAATGAAATAATCCTTTCTTCAAGTTCGTTATAACTGATCCATTAAATATGTTATAATTCAATGCATTTAACCTTTACATCCAAACTTAATGAATTCCGAAAAGTACATTGAAGGAGCATCCTCTCTGTTTCAAACATACAAGGGACTTTGGAGTCTCCATTACAACCTCCCCTCACTTTAAAGGGAATATTTACTTAATTGATGTTCTAATCAAGCCTTTCTTTAACAAGTGTGGGAATAGTGCCTATCGATCTTCCAAATTCTATTGCTTCAATAATTTATGCATAAGTTGAGCCCATGACTCATCCTCAAGGTTTATAAAGACTTGGTATTTCTCACCATGACATGGAAATCCATTTACCCATACTTATTCAACTTTGTAATAAGTGTAAATATAACTTGTGTTTTTTCAATTGACAGTGTAGACAAATTGCACTAAAGGATCCTGAAGAATCAACAAGAAAGCTCTATAAATCAGTAAGTTTTGTAGATCCTTTTGGCTACTCCGATGAGTCTGACCCTTCTAGAGGGTATTGGTTTTATTGAGGATGTGAAGGTTAAGACACCCACCAATGCCCTGGGTACATCAGAAACAATGCCCCATGGGGTAAATCCCAAGACTATGAGAGAGAGTGATTCACCATTTATAGGAGCAATGAAGCAAATTAGCATGGTTCATAATCATTCATATCCATAAAAATCAGACCTGCTCCCAACTCATAATTTTAATGATCCAGGAAGGAAAAAATAGTTGACTTGCTTGCAATAGTTTCAAGGTAATATTTAATGAAATCTGTTGGTTGGTCATAAACAATATGGATTTTAATTTTTACGTCTGGCATGTTTGATCTTTTTTGGTAATTTAACATATGGGCACGAGTCATTGACACCAATTAAAACTTCTATAAAAGACATGTTTAGGTTTGTAAAAACCTTTTCCGACATATATGGTGCTAAATTTGGTTTGCTATCTAATATTCAACATTCCCTGCAATATGTATGTTCTACCTCCATTACAGTGAATCAAAAATGACTCATTTTGTTCAAATTTTTGCAATAATAGAAGCACCATGTCAGAGAATTGAATGTCTCTGACATATAATCAATCCATGGATTACAAGGAGGGCCTTGATATCTAAGAAGATCGAATGAAAGGTCTACAATAATGGAGTTTTGAGAACTCACTTGCCTCGAAATTTTCACTGCCATATTTGTTTGTCTCTTTTGGCTCCTTAAATCTTGATCTGAGAAGTGCTTAATATGTAACGAAATCCATATCTGGTTTTTTTGCCAAAATTCATCTCTTGTAATACTTAATAATCTACGCCAGATTGTTTTTACAGTCGGTTAGATAGCAGTCCAAGATATAATATTGCAAAATATTGATTTGCAATATGCGTTTACAACTTGATTTTTCACACCCTCCCTAAAAATTTTGCACCTTTTGCAAAATAATGGGGAACCAATTTCAATAGAATGTAAAAGAGATGGCTTGAAATCTGAGATAAACTTCTCCAACTCTTGAATGCCAAGGTACCATGGTCAGGTATGAGTGTCTCTGCCATGTTGACTTAATTTGACCCGTCGAAATACCAAATTTTCTTGGTACGGGCTTTGCATCCAGACTATGGTCCGGAGTTCTGAAATAGGGCGTCGGACAGGTGTCAGAATGCTACAATCTGGCACAAAGGTTTTGGATAGTTTAATAAATCTTCCAATTCATGGGGCCAAGATGTCCATTTATTTCATTTGGAATCATCATTAGCTCGATCAAATACTTAAACTATGGTGAATTTAAAAAAAAAAAACAATCCTTAATTTGTATAGTTCAAATTTGCATTCTATTTTAATCTTTATTACAAACAATAGAACATCGAAATGTATCCAAATAGTCGATATGGAAAAACTTCAAGACCTTTTACTATGGCACTTTTGGCGGCAAGACATCTGAACATTTATGTGTACCCATGTCAAATGCCTATGACCTCTGCATAGGTCCCTTGGACTCAAACTTAGATATGTCACCTTGTTCCTACACAACTAATTAGCATAAGTATGTTTTACACATTCCAAGTTTTAAGGCACTACGTTCTAAATAATTAGCCTGGAAGCAAGGAACCATACTCTTAATAAAATCTTGTGACCATAAAATTTTGTTGGGGTTAGATCACACACTTGTTCAGCTACAAATCTATATATCAGAATTAAAGCATAAAATAAATAAATAAAACAGAAATAAAACTAGAAGAATAAATACACAAGATATAACGTGGTTCACCTAGTGTGGGCTATGTCCACCAAGAAATAACCAATATATTATTCTTTGCTTCACAGAGGAAATATAATGAAGATCTACAATCTTCCACACCTTCCTGGATGTATAATATTTTTCCTCACAAGCTTCTCTTTTCTCTCTCCAATAATTACTTCTTACAATTCTCAATTCTTGTGTTCTAACCCTATATTTCTACCTTATATAAGCATATACAAACTTAGGGCACTTTAGCCATTCATTTACAACTCATTAGATCAACCTTTATAACCAAGGTTAGATCTAATTCCACGTGACTTAAATAAAAATACTTCACGCACAGATAACCAATGTCAGTTACCCTAACCGATGTCAGTTTGTCCCAACTAGATGCCTGTTCAGTCATGCTAGGTGACTGACATCGGTCAACCGACTAATACCGGTTATTGTGTAAACTTGCAAGTTGTAAAAAGCATGCCTATTTGTGAAGCAATTTAGCTCCAACAACTCAACAATCTCCCACTTGGAGATAAATTGTTGCACTATACTGTACAAATCCATCCTTGGATCCTTTCCTTGTCTTTGGTTTCTCCCTCTTCAAGTCTTAAACTCGAAGACCAACAGAAGTGAAGTGTAGCTCCAACTTCTCCTTTGCCAATGGCTTCGTTAGCATATCCGCAGGGTTCTCATTTCTATGAATTTTCTCTAGTTTTAGCTACCCATCCTCCAACACCTGTTATATGAAGTGATATCTCAACTGAATGTGTTTTTTTCTTGAATGAAATGTTGAGTTCTTTTCCAGATGAATCACACTTTGACTATCATTGTACAATCTGCAATCCTCTTTCTCCTTTCCCAACTCTTCCATGAACCTACTCATCCATATCATCTCTTTGCTAGCCTCTGTAGCTGCAACATACTCAACCTCTATAGTAGATAAGGACACAACCTTCTGCAATCTCAAAATCTAGCTAATTATCATCCCACCTACTGTGAATACATATCCAGTGGTGCTTCTCCTACCATCCAAATCTCCAGCCATATCTAAATCAACATAGCCACATAAAGAAGTATCTGACCCTCCATAGCATAAATGCATGTCATATGTCCCTCTCAAATACCTGAGAATCCATTGGACTACTTTCCAATGCTCTTTACCTGGATTGGCCATAAATCTTCTCACAACTCCCACTGCATGTGCAATGTGGTCTGGTCTGAGTACAAACCATAACATACATAAGACTTCCAACTGTGCTGAAGCATATGGAAATCTTTGCCATGTACTTGACCTCCTCATGTGATGTAGGACACTGATCCTTTATCATAATTTAAAGTTTCCATAGCCATAGGTGTACTTACATTTTTTTGAATTCTACATATTAAACCTTTCCAACACCTTATTGATATAATGTTCCTGAGACAAATACAATTTCATGTTCTTCCTGTCTCTAAGAATTTGCATGCCAAGGATTTTATTTGCAGCTCCTAAATCCTTCATTGCAAATGTATGAGATAACTTTTCTTTAAGCTCAACAATGTCCTACATACTAGATCCTGTAATAAGCATATCATCTACATACAGTAACAAAATAATATAGCTTCCATTTTCAAGCTTCTTGAAATAAACACAATGGTTAGATTCACATCTCATATAACCATGCTCATGCATAAAACTATCAAACCTCATATACCATTGCCTTGGGGCTTGCTTGAGCCCATACAAGATCTTTTTCAACCTACACATAATTTTATCCTTACCCTTGACTTAATAACCAAGTGCTTGTTGCATATATATCTCTTCCTCCAAATCACCGTGAAGGAAAGCCATCTTAACATCAAGTTGCTCTAAATGTCAAATCTCCTATTGCAACTAAACTCAATACAATATGATATGGAAGTCATTTTTACTACAGGAGAAAAGATCTCACCAAATTCAATACTCTATTTTCTATGCAAATCCTTTTACCATAAGCCTTGCCTTGTATCTTTTTTGCTCCACCCTCTTCTTCCTTGATCCTGTAAACCCATTTGTTTTGCAATGTCCTTTTACCTGTCTGACAACTTAGCCAAATCCCATGTCTGAGTTCTGTTCTAAGGAGTCCATCTCCTCATCTATGCCATGCTCCCACTTCTTGTGGGTCTCATCTATGCATTACTTCTTCAAAACCTTTCTGGTTCACCACTATCAGTCAATAATAAATAAACTAAGGAAGGTGAAAATATTTCTAGAGGTCTACTTACCTTGTTGTGACCTTCTCATAGAAATTTGGGGTGCCAGAGGCTCAATCTGTACGTCTTGTACATTAGTATCCACCTCTGACAATGACTGACACTGGTCACCTGTCTGCCGACATGTCGGTTGCTGGCGACCAATGTCTAGTCTGGTTCTTCTATAACTGACGTCGGTTCTGGTTGCTAACGTTAGTCCTGTATTCTACCGACACCGGTTACTCCTGACCGATGCCAGATACCTGTAGATAATTTTATTTTAAATCCAAAAATACATTTTCTTCCACAAAATCTTCACCCAGTTCATCCTTGGGTATCAAAATTTGATCCCTATACATTCTCTTTTCATTCCATTTAATATCACGACTCCTAACAATCTTAGAATCATCTAAATCCCAAAAATAGAATCTGAAATCACTAGAGCCATAACCAATAAAAGTGCATCTCTTGGATTTAGCATCCAACTTTTTTCTATTTTCTTTATCAACATGCACAAAAGCTTCTGAACCAAATACTCTAAGAAAAGAAAGATTTACCTCTTTTCCAGTCCAAGCTTCTTCTGGTATTCCACCATTCAGTGCACTTGAATGCCCACGGTTGATTAAATACACTTATGTGTCTACTCCTTCTGCCCAAAAATGTAAGGGTAATCCAACATGTAATATCATGCTTCTTGCACGTTCCATGATAGTCTTGTTCATTATTTCAACAAAACCATTCTCTTGTTGTGTTATAGGAGCTGTTATTTCTCTATGTATTCCATTCACTGAACAATAATCATCGAAATCCATTGCTATAGTACTCACCCACCATTGTCAAATCTAAGACATTTTAATTTTAAATTGGTTTCATTTTCAACAAAGGCTTTCCATCTTTTAAAAGTCTCAAAAACATCATATTTACTTCTTTATACAATAAACTCATACCTTTCTCGTGGCATCATTAATTAAAGTCACATAGTATTGGGATCCTCCATGAGAACCTACCTGGGCTGGTCCCTACACATCTGAGTGCACAAGCTCCAATTTTTGCTCCTTCTTTGTTAATCCCAACTTTGAGAAATCTCACTCTTTTTGCTTTCCAAATATACAATGCTCACATAAATCAAGATCTACATTTTCCAAATCTGATAACTTACCCTTTGCCTTTAAGATCTACATTATCTTTTTATTCATATGGCCTAGCCGATTGATGCCACATGCTTGCATCTGAATCTGAAGTAGATAGAATAGAAAATGAATCAGTAATACAGGTAGATAAATACAATGTTCCTACCTTCTTTTCTCTTGCTACAACAAGAAATCCCTTGGTAACTTTCCAAGAATCTACTATGAATATAACCATGCAACCAGACTTCACCTAGTTGTCCTTCAGAAATTATATTTCCTCTTTAGGCTTGGCACATGTCTCACATCTTTCAACACCCAATGTATTTACCATTCTACAATTTTGACATGAACTATTGTCTTTTCCAACAATATTGCATGGTTCATCATCTCCTAAATAAACATGCCCAAAATTACCCTGGACATAATTTATTAAATAACCCTTATCAGAGGTAGCATGGAAAGAAGCTCCTGAATCTAAAACCCAAGATTCTATTTTATTATCCAATGAGAGAATAAGGGCATCTTGCATTACCTCAGTTGCAACATTTTACCTCTTTACCTTTCTCTACTACATTCTCTTTGATTTTTCTTGAACCAACAATTCTTTTTTTGCATGTCCTTGTTTTCCACAATTCTAGCAGGTTATTCCTCTACCTCTAGATTTAGATCTCCCATTTTTAGACTTTGATAGTGTCCATTATTCTTGCTCTTGGATCTCTCCTTGTGTCTTCCCCTGCTTTCTACACTTCAAAGCATTTACCCGATGACTCTCCTGTGCTTTTCCTGCGTATTTCTTCATTCAGGATTATACTAACCACATCATCAAACTTTAAAATATTATTAACAGATGATGTATTACTAACAACCATTACCAATTTATCCCAACTATCTGGCAAAAGATCATAAGAATAAAAGTGTTTTCAACTTCATCATCAAATGAAAATATTACCCAATCTTAATTTATTTAATTGACCATGAAAATCATTTAAATGGTCATTGATACTGAGATCCACCTTCTTGCATTTTTGAATTAAATATTTTCTTCATCAAATAAACTTTATTTGAATTACTTAGTTTTTCATATAAATTAGATAAATATTTCATCAAATCTACCGTGGTTTCTTCTTCATTAATATTCAAAGCTACATATGCTGCCAGGGCTCAATCTTATAGATCCCATAGCCTTTCTGATCAAGAATCTCATTCTTCATTCTTCATCAGCTCATCTTTGTAGGTCTTCGTAGTTCTCATCCAACGGTAATATAAATATTTTTAATATAGATAATCTTCCACCTACATCTTCCATAATTGATAATTACGGCCGTCAAATTTCTCAACTCTGTATTTTGCTATCTTTCTATTGTTGTTGCTCCCACTCAATCAAGAAATCCCTCCTGTGAATTTTTCTATTTCCAACACACAAAATCCTCAAACAAAAAATCTCTGATACCAATTGTTGGGGATTAGCAAACACTTGATGTATAGATCTATAAAACAGAATTAAACATTCAAATAATATAAACACGGGAATATACCAGACAATAAATACCCAAGATTTAACGTGGTTCACCCAGTGTGTGAGCTACATCCACCAAGAAACAAGCCAACCTATCTAATCTTTGTCCAGTCCATACGAAATAAAATAACAGATTTCTCTCTATTTCATACCTTATTCTAAATAGTACAATACCATGCACATCCTATCTAATGAACTTCTTCAGTGAGGGTTGGAGATTTCATAGGAGACAGATTAGGGGATCGCAAGTAGGGTTTCACAGTCTAACAATTCCAAGATACTAGCTTTCAAGACTTATGGATAGGTCGCGATAGACAGGGAACTTATGAACACTTTAGATAAATGAACAGAGGTTTGACAACCACACGAGGAGAAGCACGCTTTTAATAGAAGTGCCCAGGTGAGAAGAATGATGCACAATATTTCATTGCGTCTTAAATAAGAGACATAAACGTTTCCATGAGGTAAGGGCCAACATGTCGGTTGGGCGTAAGCATGGAGACTACTACATATGGTCCACTGATAAATGTCGAAGAGTGTAGGAAACTTGCAAATAGTAAACCCATGGTTGGTTGGTGAAACAATTAAGCTGCACGAACTCAACATGCAGCGCGAATCAAGAAGATTTAAGGAATATTTGGAAAAATTCGGCCAGCAAGTTAAGCAAAAGCAGGCGCATGAAGGTGAAGGAGCCTACATTGTAAAAAACCACGCTGAAGGATGTCAGAAGACGATTCTAGGAGGCATCAGAAGGAGTTCGAGATGCCAAACAAGACATCATTGGAAATTTGATTCAATTCCCTACCATGAATGGACAAATTTTAAAAGTATGGAATAAGTGCATGAGGACCAAGTAGTGGGGAAGATACGGAGAGTTGCAATAAGAAAAAGGAAAATGCATGGAAAAAGTACACCTTGTGATCCCAAGAAAGAAGGATATTTCAAATATGTTATAGGCGATAATCAGAGCATTATACCCATAATGGATTCTTTTCAACAGATCTGTATGGTCACGTTCCAGTCAAAGGTCATACTGAAGATAAAGTAGCCCATAAGCAAGATCCAACCAGCAGCTCTTACGTACTTCATTTTCAAGGTCCTTCCCAAGGGTACACTCATCGTGGTTAGAAAGGGAATTAAAGAATGCCAAACTGAAATGTGAAGTCTGATAGAGAGAAATGAAGGCGCCATCTTTTTTGTCCCTCTTTTCCAGCGAGAAAGGGTAACACACATACGGGGATAAAACGATTTGCAGAACCTAAGCCCATTTGAGCTCATGGACCCATCAGGTTGACCTTGAGAGTTAGCCTCCATAAGCATGGGTTCCTCAATGGGGTCTATTGTTGGCCCTACCTCGTGCAAGTGCACACTGAGATCAGCCCAGGAGTGGTCACCATGAAGACATAGAGGCACATTTTTTCTGCCCCTTATACTTCGAATGAGAAGATCGTAGATTTCGTATGGGGGACACCAATTTAATAGAATAGATAAAACATCCCTTAGCTTCCACATGGTTCCTTAGTGTGACCAATAGAAGGTCAGCAATCCATCATGTTCTATACAAGTTTTTCTCTCTAACCTGTCATTAGAATGCATATGAAACCCACTTATCATCTTCAAAGGGCTCATGGTGAATTCTTTAAGTGCTCCCTTTCATCCCCTTTAGAAATTTGTAATAATTTGAAGAGGACAAAACATAATTCAAGAATTTACTATAACCGTATCTGGTATGTAAGGGAGTTAGTTTTTTCAAGCTCTTCCTCAAGAATGCTCAAAATCCACCTGGGACTGTCAAAAAAATTCTAGATATCTTCTCCTAAATAAAGATATCTTCCTCCATTCCTCCCTCCATAATGTCATTATTCTATGACACTAATTAACTAGAGAAGTGATTATTATAATTAATATGCAATTTTCCAAATGATATCCGTGTTCATTTTTTTGCTAGAATCGGAATATGTGCCCTAGTATCGAAGGATCACATAGTTTGATATCTCATGACTTTTCCTCTCGATAATTTCGAATTTCTAGTGATGCAATTTTTTGCAATATTCATCTTATTCAATATTATGCCTTCTTCAGGAGTAAGTGACATTCATATTATGACATGATGCCAACTATATTTTTTAACAGTCCATTTGATCACCTATCGTTTAATAGGTTAAGCCCTAGCATAACCATGTTCCTTTGATTTCTCATCATTCTGGTGTTATGGATTTTGTTAAAGCTAAAAATATTGTAAAAGATTAATCCAGAAAGAATAAACCGTGGATAGTGATTAAATAGGTGAAGTATGATACTCATCGCAATTCGAGGTGGGAAAGAACACTCCTCTAAAAAGATCAAGGACTCCATTAATGGTTGCCATGACATAACAGAGGAAAAGATGATAATTCCAGGCAAATTTCCACTTCTCATTGGCACTCCATAGTAGAATTAGGTCTCCTCCACGCAAAAATTGGAGCAGATTTTTCGGAACGAATTATATAAACTTCTGCAAGATGGATTCGTTTCAAATCACGATGTTGGGAACTGACCACCTTTTATATTTTTAGTATCATCTCTATGGGAGTACCTACTATAAATAGTAAGTTTGAGAAAAATGTAGTCATTCACACTCCCTATTTCTAATTCCTTCATGGATTAAGACACTGAAAAATTGGCAAGATAGGCAAGCATATTTCAAGAATTGGATTAAATGAGATCATATATGGTGAATATTCTTATATGATATTGAAATTAACATGATTGGTATGAAATGTAGCTAAAATGTAGTATATGTCATTTCTAATCCTTCATTCATCCTACGATGGTCTTGGCACTCATTTTGGCAGCTCCTCTCTTTGTTATTAAAATTCAATTCCTGGAAATTCCTCTTATGACAATGAGCGAAGAGTGTCAAAACAAGAAAATTGTCAGTTTTGTACCGAAGGCCCTTATCAGTTCATTTCACATGGAATTAATGTATCAACTGGTGGATACTTTATGTTGGTTTCATTACATATTCCATTTCCCACTCCAAATATATATGAATGAGGATATAGTTGTGGAATGTAATGGACAAAAACTGGATCATCAATGCTCCTGTAGTGGTAGAATCAATGGTTTCATGGATGGGTGAACAAATTACATCCAATTTCTCCCATGTGAATGGTTAATCATAAAGATGTAATAGTGTCTCAAAGATCAAAAGGATTTTCTTAGTGAGAGGAGTCATCTTTCGATATTCTCAATGGTCTACTTCTCAAGTATTCATTTGTAGACACAAAATCATGAACTTTGGGTAATTATCTAGTTCTGATTACATACTACTATCCATATGATTCCTAAGTAAGAAAATACTAATTAACCGAATCTTAAATGACACCCATATCAACTGATCAAAAAACTTGGAATCATCATTAATGCATTGCTCAAAGATTTATAATTAATCAAGGAATACATTTGAAGCATGTTAAGAACCTTGCATATAATAAATCAATAAATTGTAGAAGATAATAAAACACAAGAGATATGAGGGGCCAAGATGCCCTAATATGCAATATATTCAGAATAATACCCTTAAGGCAAGGCAACACCATACAATGCTCCTTAAGGAAGGAGTAACTCCACAATCTCCCAAGATGGGAATCCACTTCGAGGGGGACACCTACAATATAAATCTACCAAGTAGAAGACTCAACTCATACATCCATGACCTCCTCATAACGATACTCACATCCTTTAAATAGGATGGGTAACACCTAATCCCAATGTAGGCCGACCCATTACCCAATATAATTAATTCCTATGTGAGCCCATATAACTAACTAAAGGGATGTGTGCCACATGTCGGCATCTCCATCAACCCATAAAAATTATATTATCATATCCCATGTGAAACCCATACATATAACTAAGGGGATGTGTGCCACATGTCGGCATATCCTCAACCCATATATATTATATTATCATATCCCAAGGTATGATCAAAAAACTTGGAATCATCATTAATGCATTGCTCAAAGTTTTATAATTAATCAAGGAATACATTTGAAGCATGTTAAGACCGTGCTATAATATCAATAAATTGTAGAAGGATAATAAACACATAATATGAGGGGCCAAGATGCCCTAATATGCAATATATTCAGAATAATACCCTTAAGGCAAGGCAACACATACAATGCTCCTTACCGAAGGATAACCCACACTCGCCCAGCTGGGAATCCACATTCGAGGGACACACACCTACAATATATCTACCAAGTAGAAGACTCAACTCATACATCCATGACCTCCTCATAACGATACTCACATCCTTTAAATAGGATGGGTAACACCTAATCCCAATGTAGGCCGACCCAATATTCGAGTTTTAGTTTTTCTTGTCAATGGTTACTTCGTAGAGAGGATTGTCTATTTTTTGGTATGTTAAGTATGTTGAGCTTGGGAAACTTTTGATGTGGGTAGTCTTGTATTGAATTGTTATTGTTGGAACGAGTGGCTGGTAGGGGGCAAGGGATTTCTTCCTCTGCAAGTAACTAATTCATGTTGATTTTTCTTACTTATCTAGTTGATTGTTGTTTCATTGATCCATGTTGTCAAAGTTTATTTGATGAAAGAGATAGAGGCATACCTCTCAGGACAATGGCTTATTGTATCATTGTTTCTAGATATCCCTTCAAGACAATATGGAGCACTTAAAAATATAGCTGAATCTTCAAATTACACCCATGTCAATTGATCAAAAAACTTGGAATCATCATTAATGCACTGTTCAAATATTTATAATTAATCAAGGAAGACATTTGAAGCTAAGCAAACATTTTTACTCCTCTTGGCTCAAAACACAGTCCAAGAGAGCAAACAAATGCTTCAAAAAAATGCTCATATATTTTCATTGACACCTCCAATTGACTTGAAAATTTTTGCACATTATTTATAGATTTTTTTTTTCTAAAAATTACTTCTATAATTTATCAGGAGTATCTATATTTTTTCAAGACTGCTAAGAATTCATGCAACTCAAAATGAGTTTTTCAATAGACTAGTTTTGGAAAAACTCACACAACTTGCACAAATGACCTCTAAAGGATCTGAAGCACCAAGAAACCTTCCTTAATCATCTCCCAAGATTTTTTTTTGAAAGGGATAGCTCTAAAATTGTTTGACCTATCTCATTTTCCTTTGAGAACACAACTAGTTCTCAAGACCACTTCTCTATGCAATATGAGTTTTGACTCCAGAAGATGAACCGAGCCTTGAATTTTTTTCAAATATAATGTAGACACTTACCAAAGCTGCTCCCATGCTCTTAGAGTTGTATCATGATCTATGGCATACCTTCACACCTCATCAGACTCAAGGAATAGACTTAAATGGACTAGTTCAAACTGAGACCTTCATCAACTAACCTTATATTCACTGTAGAAGCTTGTTATCATGCTTACATAATAATACCTGACCTGTACCACATTTGAACTAGAAATTCCAGCCATGTCTATGTCACGCTTCCACTGGACTCCTGCCTCACAACCTCAACCTGCATATCACTGAGACCATCCTGAACTTCCTTACAAGGTCTCATTTCACTTCTTTGCCACCAATTCCACTTGACATCCATGAAAACACCAATGAACAGGGTTCAACATAATTTTCCTTCACAAGCTTCTATTTTCTCTCTCTCTAAGAATTCCTTTTCTCAATTACAATTAATCTCATGTTCTAACCCTAGCTTTCTAGCATATATAAGCATATACAAACTTAAGGGAACTTTAGCAATACAATTACAACCCCTAGATCAGCTTTTAATCAAAGGTTAGATCTTATATTGTGACTTGAATAAAAACATTTCATGCATAGGAGACCAACGTTGGTTACCCCAACCGATACTGGTTCCTACTAGCTGACCGACGCCGATCAGCCAACTGATGCCGATTACTATGTAAAACTAAAAGTTGTAAAAAAATGCTATTTGTGAAGAAATTAAGCTCCAAAACTCAACATGTTTACCAAGCCATGCATATGTGTTGGTGCATTCGGTTTGGTGCCAAGAGCCACCATTTGCAAAATATTGCGTTTGACAGCCCTACATTGACTCAAACTACATTATTTTGCACTTTTGCAACAATAGAACACCAAGAGAACCGAAAGGATATGGAGAAAACTACCACCACCAATGTTTCTGGTTGGGGGGTATATGACTTTGGGTGCTATGGCGGGCTTCAGGTAAGCCTGGTTTAGAGTCAGACCACCCAATCTAGAGCCAAGAAACCCCTTCCCTATTGATCACAATTCATGTTTTTAGTGCAAACTTCTGGTGGTCACAACTTGGCACTCGGTCATCCAAACCGAGAACCATCTGAGCCAAAACTTGAGTGAAGGAGGCCTCTAATCATACCCAAGAATTCAGGGGCGTGGTATTCCTTGAGCATTCATGGCATAACTATTTACAAACTACCTTTTCTAGGCAGTCCTAGGCAATGAACGAAGCCGAGTCGTGAGAAGTCATGCCACTGAGACGTCATGGGAGTGAAAAACCACTGCCAACACATTTGGTTGGGGGGTGTACACCTTAGAGTGCTATATCAGGCTCTAGGAAAGCCTGATTCATAGTATGACCATCCAATTTGGATCCAAGAACCCCCTTCACAAGTACATAAACCATTGTTAGTTATTTCTCTTTGCCTAGAAAAAAATGAAAGCTTCTCTTAACTTTGAGAATATAAAATTATCTACTAACAGTGCTAACCACATGAATGTGGAAGCTTTTCTGACACCACTAACTTGCATAAAAAGTTTTAGTCAAAGTAATTTAAGTTCAATCAAACCCATACTAGATATATACAAAATACACAAATTTAATAACATATATGAACTTGAATCTAGTATACAAATTTAAAAACTTTAAATAAATATATACCAAACTCGAGCATGTAAATTCATTCTAATGAACCATCAGGATTGGATCTATTAATAGAGCCAACCACGTAAAGGTATCTAAGATTTTATGGTACCAAGTTAACTTGCATAAAAGTGTTAGTCAAAGTATTTTAAGTTGAATCGAAACCATACTAGATATATATAAAATACACAAATTTAATAAAATATATGAACTTGAATCTAGTATACAAATTTAAAAACTTTAAATAAATATATACCAGATTTGAGCATGTAAATTCATTCCAATGAACCATTAGGATTGGATCTACTAATAGAGCTAATCACGTAAAGGTATCTAAGCTTTTATGGCACTAAGTTAACTTGTATAAAAGTTTTAGTCAAAGTAATTCAAGTTGAATCAAAACCATACTAGATATATACAAAATACACAAATTTAATAAAATATATGAACTTGAATCTAGTATAAAACATTCGTTCATTCTTAAACTAAGACATGTAATTATCTGACCATATATAATGTTGATCAAAGTGGATGTCCCTATCAGACAATTTTCATAAAATAACTGGAAACACCCTTTCACAAATTCAATAGAATGGGTACGATCATCACTGATATAAAAGTGGTACTCTCTTAATTTTTTTTTATCATTCTCTTTACTATCAAGAGAATGTATAAATGTTATATGCACAAAAATGGCAACTTGTACTGAGTTGTAATATTGCGATTGAACCTCCATTTTTTGTTTCAAAGTGTAATTATTTTTAAAATTGACCACTGAAATAATAATACCAATAAGAAATGTGTCCTTGCATATCTTGAATTGTTCATCCAACCATCGAGCTTTGTGTGTATGCCTAACATACTAATAAACAATTTCATCTTTAAATTTTCTCATAAATTGAAAAATAGGTATATGTTCTGTAACTAGCGCACACTGTTTAGACTCCTTTCCATATTTCAATTGGTATGGTAATATTTATTAAACCCAACTAAATTATGTCATATTACACCTCCAATTTTCTCATGGATACAACTTTCTGATTTTGGTAATCCACCACACGTACCACAACTTTCATCTAAACAATCTTGACTATAAAAAAATTGTCCAACTTCTCTTTCACAAAATATCGGACGAATGAAATCTTTGGAAGACATTGATGGAACTTGAACACCACATTCCGGTAACATAGTTTTATAATGTAAATAAGAATGAATACGTTGAAATTTATCTTAATGCATCGAAATTTAACATGTTGCCTACAACAAGTGATGCGAGCATGGTTTGATTTTCACATAGAATGGTTTCAATATTTCAAAAAAATGTTGACTAATTTTAATTTCTAGATTCTCTGGTTCAAACTTACGAAAAAATTGAGTTTGAGTCATATTTAAGAAATGATTTGGATGTGGTTCACGATTAATATAGCCAACTCTCTGTTTTACAACATGTCGTGTATTAAGTGAAACTCTAGTGTTACCATGTCGAAATTGAACAACAGCTTCTCTTATAGCATCAGATATATCTTTGTCTTTATGCGGCAATCTAGCAAAAAATGCTCAAAAATCAGTGTTATTAGGTGATTGAAGGATATTACACCTTTGAATTGCTTTCATTAGATTTTTTCGATTAACTTTCAACATTCGGCTTGTTTGTCTAATCAAACACTATTTTTTTGTTGATTCACTTACAACACTAGTAACAAGTATACAACACATGCCATTACTATCCCTTGTGCGTCTCTTGACACCAACAATGTGATATGCATCGTGTGGGTTTTCAACAATTATAGTGGTTTGACTATGTATATTAGATGTTGTTAATCCTAAGGTGTTTAATGTAGGTCTCATTTTATTCAATTTCATCAAACTAAGCAACAACTGACATCTTTGAGAATCATTTAAAATTTCAAAATGATTATCCCAAATTTCAATGGCTTTTCTTTTGATTTTTTGTTCAGAAAGTTTGTTAGATACTGGTTTCAAAATGTTCTCATCAATTTCAATAAAATAATTAGGTCTCTTACGTAAAATCTTAGGAGGTGTTTTTGTCAAATTTTGGTCGTTTACGGTTTCAAAATGAATTTCACAATTCATATTTTCATTGTCTCATTCAATTTCAACATCACCTACATCACGAGTATTTAATTCATCTTCAACATTGGCAATAAAAACATTACCTTGTTCCTCATTACTTACAATAGTAGGGGTTGAAGATGAACCTCTTTTTGATTCACGAACTTTCCACATTCACTTCAAATATTTCAATTTTTTTGCCTCTAATTCCTCTGGTGTTTTTTACTTATTAATTTCCTTTTTGAACTTTGTTTCTTATCTCCCATGATGTTTCAATCGATGTAGGAAAAACTCCAAATGATGTAGAGCACCTTAAAAATAGTTAAAAAATAGCTTCCGATGACAAGAAAAAAGTGCAAAAGGTGGCATAATTTCGTAGAAATTCATACAATCAAATCAGAGAATAAAAACACATGGTGAATTAGATGTTGGGATTATGTAAATATGATTCTAAGAACCACGTTTGTGGTTTAGGAACCGTGATTGCGGTTCTTCACCAATAGGTCTATTTACAACCGTGATTGCAGTTTTATTAACCACGATTACTGTCCTAACTGTATCATCAAATCCGACCCTTAAGGATAGGGAAATCTCTCTTTTTCCCAAACCTGAGCTTTGGGAGGTCATTATGGCGTGTGAAAGGCCAAAAACATCAAATTTTCTCTTCCGTGAACTTGAACCATGCCAAAAAATAAAAAACATGTCACAAAAATGGTACCATCGTGTAGGGGAGACTGTTAGCTTCGTAGAAATATTGATTTTAAAGTGAATAGAATATGATAAATATCATTTTATAATTTTTTACTAATAATAGGTCTTTAAGACACTTTTTCCGGTGAATGTTCATGTCTACGTGAAAGTACCCTAAACTTTACAAAGCATATTGCATGACTAAACAAGGAAAGCTAACACCATTACCATCCATCTAGCCAAGGTTCTAAGTCTAGGGAATGTAACATTAAGATAGAAGCTTAAAAGAATGCTTAACTAGTATGAGAAACAATACAAAATCTAACTAAGCACGCCTACTAATATGCTTGAATTACCTAACATGGGCCTAAATAGACCTAAGAGGGAAATCAAATGGTTATGGTTGCTACTCCAAACAAGAGTGAAATGGCCTCTCCAAATGAATACTTGGTCATTTTGGATATCGATCTATTAACCCCATTGAAGGCTTTAAGCAAGGATTGAACTTGACTAAAAATCATATTTATTATATGAGATGAAAATCAAAACATGGTGTAAAGTATAAAGGAATGAGGTGTACCTTTTTTATAGTTTTCCATTTGGGAAAAACTTGTATTTTGGTGCATGTGGGACTAAACACCCCAAATTAGATTAGAATTGCTAATCATGATTAGGCCTTGCTAATCACAATTAGTGAATTACCAAGTGATTAAGAGGTGTGGAGCCTTAATCGACTACTTAGGGTCAACTAAGAGGCTAGGATAAGATTTTGAAGCTTTTTGAGACGTTGTGGAGGTGAATGGGGTGATTTTGAGTGGTTGAAAAAGGGGTTTAAGCCAATACTAGGGAATATTGACCTAAAATAAGGAAAAATAGGCTTAGTTAGCTTCTAAATGCTAATTGTTTGTTTTGAATAGGATTTTGACATACAATTCGCTCATAAAGTGGCATCCTGAATGCAAAAGAGGTTTGGTGATCAACGAAGTTCTTGTTAACCAATCAAAGTGGTAAGAAACATTAGTTAATTAGTAAATTTTACTAATTATAATAGAATTGGGAAGAATAAGAGTGATTTGCATGCGTTTTGGCAATACAATTGTAAAAGCGGAATTTAGGTGTCTACATTTACTCCTATTTGAGGTGAAGTTAGTGACTTCACTTTAAACATAGTAGACAAACGTAAAATAGGTAAATTTTTACAGAAAAATTAGTAGGATGAAGGATGTCCAACCTTAAGTGACGAGTGGGTGATAGAAGAATTCAATTGACGATCAAAATATGGTTGAAATGGTTAGAAGTAAATAGGTTAGAATGGGCACGAAACCCTTAGGTATTGAGAAGGAATAAGGATGGGGATAAATGTCATTATTTATTACCCCGAATAAGTTTGAGGAGAAAAATTAGTAATGATAATAAATGATAATGGAAAAGAAATGATTAATGGAGAAATATAGGAAAAGTCCAACCTTTGCATTTAGCCTTTCCATAAGCAACCAGTTTATATGATTTCCCCCTAGGTCTATATCATCGACCTTTATTTAAAATAAAAAAAGTGTAAGATACCATGAAAAGATAAATTACTAACAATTGTTTACTGCTAAAAATACGTAGCTCCATGCAACATACATTATGCAATGCAATATGAGAAAGTAAAATAATATTTAGTTCCATACAACATAAATTTATGCAATGCAATATGAGAAAGTAAACCAGATAACCTAACAAAGAAACCAGTACAATCACACGTATTCAAACAAATAATGTGTTGCACCCATGTTTTTGTTATCAAGCTACAATTCCCAAATGTTCATGTTGTAATGACAAGGGTTAAAAATGATGCCCCAAGCAATAACACATGCAAGGGAAAAATAGAGGACATAAGTAGTCCCATGGAAAAACCTTCGTGCACTACGACATAGTCTCTAACATCTCACTGTTGCGCGGGAGTACGGACATAATATGCAACCAAACTTTTGTTAATGGAGGTAGATCATGATGATCCGCAAGTCGTTTGAGACCAGAACAAGAAAGGACCGTAGAAAGATGCTTTTGTAAGACATATTTCAACATTCGAGGATGATGCAATTGACACAGGTTTTAACTGCATATATGTTGTTTACCATTTTTTGTAAAATTTTAAATTTTTACATTTTTTTGGATTTTTAATAATTTTACCAATCAATTTTTTTATAGAAGAAAATATTATAGAAGAAATAACGAAGTCGTGAGACAACATTAAAAGTGACTGCAAGGCAAAAAAAATGCCTCGGGTAGTAGAAAAGGTCGCTGGGAAGCAAAAATATGCCCCAACGTAGCCAAAATGTGTCGAAAATAATTAATTTTTAAAAATAATCATCGTGGCCAGTGGTAGAGGAATTTTAGAAGATACACGATGGTCTCGAGGCACTTTGGGAGCGATAAACACACCGCAAGAGGTAGAAATGAGCATATAAGCCACCGCGACAAGTTATTTTACCACATTTGCTTATCATTTGACTACTGAACTGAGCTTTGACCTACGGGAGGAAATGACGAGGATAGCGAATTGAAGGCACCATGTAAACCTTGTGAGGGACTACCTGAAACTTCTAGGGGATGGACCACAAGTACACAATTATCCCCTTTTACCTTGACAGTTCATTTTTTTGAATTTGTAACAGAAAATATGCATTTTTAGGTTAAATTTAGGGAAAAACTGGGGGGGGGGCCTATGCTAGTTGTGCTTATGTATTTTTTTGTTTTTCTTGCTAGCATGGGTGCTTGGGCACCTGTGCTGAGAATGTTTTTCATTTTTTTGAGTTTTGTTGGCTAGCATGGGTGCTTGGGCACCTGTGCTGAGCCATTTTTTTGATTTTTTGAGTTTTGTTGGCCAGCATGGGCACCTGGGCACCTATGCTAAGCCAATTTTTTATTTTTCAAGTTTTTCTGGCCATCATGGATGCATGGGTGCATGTGATGAGCCAAATTTGAGTTTTTATGCATTTTTCTTGATAGCATGGGCGCTTGGGTGCCTACGCTAAGACAGTTTTTGAAATTGTTGAGATTCTTTGCCAGCATGGCCACATGAGCGCCCGTGCTGAGAAACCTTTATAAAATTTTGAGATTTCCTTGCCAGCATGGGCACTTGGGCGCCTGTGCTGAGAAAGTTTTACAAATTTTTGCATGTAGTGAGCCAACATGGGTGCCTGAGCACCTGTGCTGATCCAGTTTGGGTTTTCTTGACCTGTGTGAGGTAGCATGGGTGCTTGGGCGCATGTGTTGGCCTAGTTTAGATTTTTTTTGATTTTGGTGGGTAGCATGGGCACCTGGGTGCCTCTGCTGACCATGTTTTTGATTATTTTTGGGTTTTATTGGGCAACATGGGCGCTTGTGCTGACCCTTTTTTGATTTTTGACTTTTTTTGCTGCACCATGAGCGCATGGGCACCTGTGCTGGCAGTGTTTTTGATTTTTTTGATTTTTTGACTCTGCATGAGCACGCGGGTGCCCATGCTGAGAGCATGGTGCTGGTGCACACACAGGGGGGTGCTTATGCATGAAAGGAAATTTTAAAATTGATTTTAGGCAAAAACTTAGTTTTAACAAACCCATAGAAGAAAAAAGTGAACTATAGAGAAACTTAACTATGAAAATAGAAGAATAACACACTAAACTTAGACTTTTAAAGAAGAAATTGTATGGTAGAATAGAAAGATAGATTACAACAATTGACTTAACTGGATTTGTAGCTATATTTAGACGTGCTAGGGAAGCGGGAGTGAAATGCACGACTTCAGACTTTTGAGGTGACACTTGCGTGTTCAGACCGGATTTTCCTAGAGATCACTTTGGAGGTGACAAGTTTATCCTATATATCCCGCATGCCCCATATCTCTTTTGATCACAGTCTACTCACATCCTTAACTGAGAGATGATGCAGGGAGAGTTAGACCTTCTAGCTTCTGACTGGTGAGATGAGCGTGACACTGGAGGATGTTTGGTGGATCCTGCGAGTTCCGATCTAGGGCTGTTTGATTACTTATGAAGGTCGCTCAGACCTGAGTACTACATAGCCATGATATTTTGATTGACTGACAATCCCCATCGAGGCTTGACAATTTTGGTTAGGAGATGTATGGCCGATACATGGCTTGGATGGGTCACTGTATACTTATTATCACTTGTCAACGGTATGTTGCTACCTGACAAGACTTGTGCCTAATTCTCCCTGGGTCTCATTAGAGTGATCCACGACCTGCTTCAGGGAAAAGTATACTGCTGGGGCCAGTGTATACTAGCTCACTTATATTTCAACTTATATTTGATAGCCTATCATGGTCAAAGGACACTGGGCTTTGCTACTTTGTTCAAAATCTGGGATTGGGACCATATTATCATTAGACGCCATTTAGGAACACCGAGAGCTCGGGTTCTTGGAGAGCCTTCTCTCATGGGCCTGGTTCCTAATGGAGATGATATTCACAGCCACAGGGGGGACATAGATTACTTCTGATGAGCATTTGATGAGCTAGAACCCCCCACATGATCACCTGATGACCATACATGATATATTAGTGGCCATAGGATGCAGACGAGTTGGGGACAACTGCAGTAGATCACTTTATTATTGGGAGCCAGAGCCACTTCTTAGAGTGGTATAGGGTGGAATGGGTTCAACATTAGTTTGGTATTATCTAGGGGATTCTTGGCGATGAGATGTTGTACGTGCATTTCTACAGAGATATTTTTGATATGGGACCGTGGATTAGGTTGGACCGATCCCTTGCGATATTTTAAGAGGTAGTCTCATAGCCTTGGGTATGTTGGGTGAATATAGAAGATCTAGGTACTACACCAGACTATGTAGTGTGATATGTGCTAGTGTTGCCACGTCGATTGTCTATTCCTCAGGAGATATTGATCGCAACAGAGCATGATGATCAGGATTCAGATTCATCGATAGAGGAACATGCACAGAGATAGGTAGTACCATACATAGGGGTACTAGTGCATGATCCAGTGTAGGGACCTTTATCACCCCCTCACATGAGTCCACAACATAGTCCACCAGGGGGTGGTGGAGAGGATTGACATGATGAGGATATAAAGGAGGACTTTCTAGATATTCAGGATACACAGGATGCACATGCCATGCATGATATAACGGATATGTAGGATGTGCAGGATACACAGGTTATACTAGATACATAGGTGACTGCCTTGCAGGAATAGCATCAATAGGTTGTAGCCTTACAATTTTAAATGGTAGTTGAGAGAGACCAGACCATTGCTGAGAGAGATTGGGCCCTTGCAGATGGGGATCAAATTGTGATAGAGTGAGACCAGGCTAGGACAGAGCGAGATCAGGCCTTTTCAAAACAAGATCGAGTGATGGTAAATAGCCTACAGTCACAGGTAGAGTGAGATCAGGCTATAACAGAGTGAGATTAGATACATGTAGAGTGGTCACATTTGCGGATAGAGCTAGCTAGCATTAGGGAAGAGTGTGATAAACTACATCAGGTGGATACATCCTCGAGGATACAGCTGATGATTGGGCATAATGCTACTGTAGCAGGTGAGGTCACCTATTATAGGATGCAATAATACACTATTGTTTCATCTGAGCTGAGAGTTCCTGAGTATAATAACATAATAGTTAACATGTTAGGATCTAGATCCCATAGACCATCCCGATCAGTATGATTTGTAGAGGGTCCTTCGAGACAGATGAGTTTAGAGCAACATGGGTCAGTTCATCCTAGGTTAGTTCAACCTGATGCAGTTCAACCTAATGTAGTTCCTTCTACATGTTCATCACCTCAGATGCCCCCACCTAGTAGTATTCTTGGACTGGGTAGTCCCAACATGGGTGAGAGTCATGGTTGACTTTCTTATTGATGTGCCAGATGTATTACTTTCTTTTTAGTGTACCACCTCGTGATGAAGGCATATTTTTATACGGATGCATGTCTATTGATTTTGATCATGCCTCGTGATGAAGGCACTTTCTTTGTATAGATTCCCATGATGACTTGTTACATCAGATGTATATGAATACTTATATTTTTGATGGCATATATGATGATAAATGGATTACCGATGTATTACATGTTGTATGAGGTATCATGCTTAAAATGTTTCTTTATGTTTGTATCACCTATTAGATCATGAGATAGCCTTAATTGATATCATTTTGTACGTTAATGATCTACTTTGAGTAAAACATGTTTATACTTTTGATATTTGTGTGGGGGGATATATTTGTGATCATGCGCAACCCCTATTCCCCCATTGGTGATACAATATTTGATGATTAGCTTTTAGTATCCATACATGATGTATAGATGTGATGGATATGTGTGATATGATGATGAAATGATAACATAATGTACAAGTAAAAAATTGACAAGCACAAGTTTAAACAAATCTAATCCCAACAACACATTTATTTATAAGTGTGCAATATAAAATGGACTTCATGCAATACACTATAGACTAAAGTGACATTTAATATAAGTAAACAAGTCAATCCAATTTAAAGCATACAATACGAAAGAGCAATGTAACCAAAACCATTCAAATCAATAACTAAAAGTAAGCAACCCACTACTTTGTTTTTGCGGGACAATTTTGGGATGTTTTTCACTATTTTTGGTTTCTAAGATAATTTTCTATTGTTTTGGAGTTTTCTAAAAAACACATTTGAATGTTTTGGGTTTTTAAAAAAGTTTTACAAATGTTTTTGACGTTTTCTCAACAATTTTCCAAAGCAAATGTGCAAGGAAATGAAGAAACATGGATGCCCATAACATTAGATGGGATGTACAAGGATGGAATGTCACATGGTCTATGCCAAAAGTGACGTTGTGAAGTTGCCCCCAGAGTGAGATGTTTTCATTTAATGATAACTTCTCCGTAATCAAAAGGTTAGATTATCCAGATAAGGGAAAAGAAGGATATGCTCACAAGGGACTCAGACAAAGGTAAAGAACAACTTAGGAAAAAGTTGTCGTACTCATTAAACCTGGACTGCTTGTGAACAATAGACCCTCCCCTGGCGCTAGAAGCTAGTTTTCACAAAAGGACTTGTCCAAAGTGCCACCATTACGTGGTTTTCACTATTGGACGTACTTGTTTATTTATCTTTATCTTTTTTCTTTTTATACCTTTTTCTTTTACTTTTCTTGGTATTCTACAGAGACCCCATACTTAAGCGTATAAACGCTTAAGATGCATTGCGTTCATTGAATCTTGAATCTCTTGGCCATCTGAATAGGCCAACTTATATGCACTTGAACTAAACTTGGCAACCACAATGTATCGTCCTAGCCAGTTGGGCTCAAATTTCCCTTTTTTCTCTCAATCTTTATTGGTGTTCTTCTGATTCTCTTTCTACAACATGTCCCCTACCTTTAAATGACAAGGTATGACCTTCTTGTTATAGCTCTTCCACACTTGATCATGATACACTTTCAGGTGATAGAGGGCCCGAAGGCATTTCTTGTCCAACAGCTCCAACTCTGCCAGTCGGGCTCCTCTATAGTCCCCCTCTCCATTCAGGTAATCCCTTAGCTCGATACACAAAGAAGGGATCTCGATCTCTAAAGGTAAGACGACTTCTGAACTGAATACTAAAGAATATAGAGTTTCACCTGTAGGAGTATAGATAGAAGTTGTGAATGCCTAGAGGGTAGGGTGAATTTCAGATGCCAGTTACTGCCTGTGGTATTAACCATTTTCTCCATAATATGAATTAAGGTTTTGTTGGAAGCTTCGGACTGCCCATTACCTTGAGGGTAGTAAGGGGTTGGAAAATTAAGGGAAATTTGAAAGCATTTGTAGAGTACTTTCACATTTTTATTTTTGAATGAATTACCATTATCAGTGATAATAGAAGAAGGGATACCATATCTGTAGATGATATGATTCATTATAAACTTAGAAATTTGGGGACCTTCTGTATAGGTTAGAGGAACAACCTCCACCCATTTTTAAAGTACCAAGTGGCTGTTATTATGAACTTGTGGCCATCTTAGGAGATAGGATGAAGTTTACCTATTAGATTGAGACCCCACTTTGAGAATGACCAAGGTGTCGTGATTCCTTGCAAGGATTGTGCCAACACACGTATCAAATTGCCATACTTTTGAAAATCCACACACTTCTTCACATGTTGACAATAATCATGCTCCATGGTAGGTCAACAGTAGACTAATCTGAGTATCTTCTCTATAATGATGATCCCATTAGTATAAGCTCCATAGATGCTCTTGTGCACCTCCTTGATTACTTGGATAGATTCATCAAAATTTAAATAGTGCAACAGATTCCCGTCGTAGCCTCAGTGGAAGAGGATGCCCCTAACTAGGGTATAATAGGATATACGCTGGATGAGGTTATGATTTTTAGCATGGGAAATGTTCATAGGAAAGGTTCCATCATGGAGATAATTAAATATTTTAGTGTACCACAGTGAAAAGGGACTAAAAACTTCACAACATAAACAAGAGCCTGGTATGGCATATGTCATTGTTCTTAGATTTTTAACAAAGAATGGTATATCATTGCTCTTTGGCAGAATGCTCAACATATATCCTACCATAGCCATGGCATTTTCCACTCTATTATGAGCTCTTTGTATTTTCTCAAATGTTATCTGCTCAAATAATTCTTTCAAGGAATCGACCATTCTTTTATATGGAAGTAACTTTTCATCTTTAACTTTATATTCATATATGACCTGTTTGATAATAAACTGTAGACACCTAAAATTGGTTACCTAATTTAGTGTCCCCTAGGTTTGTTTATCCTCTCGGGTAACCTGGGGCACCTTTATATCACTGCTCCTCCCTTAGGGTATTACTTAAATATTTGATTTAAACATCTATCCTAAGTTTATTATACCCCATTGTGTTTTACCCATGGATAATTAAATATTAACTATTTAATTACACTTTTTACATGTATCTTAACTGCTTATCTACCCCATATCAATTCCTAACCTCCCATATCAATTCTATCCATCTATCCACCCTATTTTCCTCCCCCTAAACCGTGCAGCGGGATATTTCCCGTATTTGAGTCGGAAGGATACACTTTCATCTTTCCAAAGCATCCTTTTTGGCCATATCGGGGATCTGTTCCCTGATCGACGCCAACTGGTACTCGGTTGATGCCAATTTTTTGGAACGAAACTGATTGTACCTTGGTCGGCACTGATTATAAATACAGGGCCAGAATTTAGTTCTAGTTAGACAGAAAGAACGATAGAGAGTTTTGAGCATAAAGCCCGAGCATCATCTATCAAGCAAAAGTGAATTCTATCTAGATCAATCCTTGAGAGGAGTACCATTACTTTTCTCCTACAACATCAACATCGTGAGCCTCCATCGATCTCTTGGTGACTTTGTTCCTACATCTAGTGAAGGTGGAGCTTTTTCAGTATCTCTACAGCTCTTGTAGATCTAGCGGACATTGACGATTTAGCCTTCATTGTCCATTTCTCAACCTTCCTGAAATTTTCCCCTAGTCGACACCGACCGATCCCAGTTGACACCGATTGAGCCTAATCGATGCTGATTCACCCAATCAATGCTGATCGGCCTGCAGACAGGTAAAAGAACTCAGGTAACACAAATCCAACATTATTTTCATAGTTTCCTATTTTCTGTTGCTTTCTGTCCGCTGTTTACATTCTGCCTGTCATTTTTAATTAGAAAATATAGACATTTACTTACATCTTTTATCATGTATGCTTCTTTCTTTAATTGAAAATGTGGACTGACATCCGTCGAGGGAGCTTATCACTTCCCGGACCCTCCTTTCGGGCAGTCCACCCAAATATCTTTTAACGTTGTCTTTTTCTGTCAAGTATCTGTGTCTCGCAGGTTTCTCGGATCTACTTTGTAGGATTGCTCATGTGCGCCCGTCTTATCCACATCGGCTTTCTCTTCCATCTATATCTTTGGATCTTGTCTTATCTATCAGGTATTAATTTCATTTGAGTTTTTCAGGGTTTTTGTGTTTAGTTTGGTACATTAACTTGGACAGGTAACAAGCGCGGAAATTCTTGATCTACATTCTGGCACGCCCGGTGGGACACCAACCAAAGTCCCCTATTGGTAAGTTCATTTCTTTTCCAGTTTTGAGCTTTTGTTCTTTTTCTTCACTGATTTTCATCAGTTTTCCTTAAGCATTTCCTTCCTTCATTTTGGTCTTGCTTCTTTCATTTGTAATTTATAATTTGCAAAGTCAAAATTTTTTCTTTCTTACAAATCTAAATGCCCAATTTCTATTTCAAATATTAGTAAATCTTTCATTTGATTTCAAGATTGCATTTTTGATTGATCTCTTTATGCAAAATTGTTATTTCCTTGAAAGTTTTCTAGTTTCTTAAATAGAAATTTTCATTCTACTATTATCTGGATATATCTTTCTGGATTTGTTTGTGTGTTTGCTTAACCTTTTCTTGCGGAGCACTTTGCTTGTTCGTGGGATTGTTCGAGGGGAAGAGCTCAACAACGCACTTTTTGAAGTCCACACACCTTGGAGAGCTAAATCTAAAGGTATTTCTCTTTTACGGTGTTTTCTCCTTTTTTAAGAACTTAAAAAGAACTTGTTTGTTTGTTTTCTAGCACACTCGAACATTTCGATTTTGGTGCTTAAAAAGAATTTAATCGCATTTGGGAAAGAACTTGTTTGACTTGTCTTCATCAAAAATCAAACACTTCATTTTTAGTGCTTAAAAAGAACTTTTTTTGTCATTTCTGTTGTATGTTCTTCATCTAGTTTTCTAAATAGGTTGGAAAATTGATCAAAATCGGTAGTGACACTATTTGATTTTTATTTTTCACCCTTGCACACAAAGCCAAAATCACTAGGTATTAAGCATTTAAACAAAAATTCCTTCCCTGGCCTCACCTACTTGGAAGTGACATCCAAGAGGAAGAGCCTACGTGGTACTCGGGCCGCACTATAAATTCATGGAAGTTCTGGTATATATTGGCAAAGCACCCGAATCCCTTATCGCAACAGTGTGTGAAGTGCAGGGGTAGGCCCCTATATCAAGCCACGTACCGGTCTTTTACTGAAGTGCCTTCGAGACTCCTCACTAAAACATTCCCCAAACCATCCTTAGTTTGGCTATTTGAGTAGTTCCTGTTCTAAAAATCCTTCCCTAATATTTTCTTTCTTAAAAGCATGAAAACTTTAAAAAGATAATCACCCACACTACTTGAATTGTCTATGCATTAGTTAGGTCAATCTTCTTTTTCTATATTTTTGCTTGTTTATGACGGTCATCACCCGGTCACAATCTAGAAAAATGGCTCAACTGGCCACTTCTTCATCCGAGATCACCACTAATGTGGATGTTTCGGCACCCCTCAGGTCTTCCTCAGGACCGCTGTTAGTTGGTTTCCCATCTTGGTCATATAATCCTTTCTATCATCCTAAAGTGGTCCCATCATGTCCAGCTTCCCCCAGTCCTTCAAAAGTATCATCTACTTCTGATGTAGAGTATGTTCCTCGTAGAGATCCTGAATTTCAGGTGCTCCTTGATCACAACCTGGTAGCCCTTATGGACTATCTAGTGCATAAGTCTGTTCGAATATCTTATCAGGGACCACCAATCCAACAAGTTTACGATTATCCTCGTGAACCATCCTAGGCCTTTATAGAACAACTGGCATGCTTTTTCTCGCCTCGAACCACAGAAGAGGGTGGAACGTCTATGCCTCCTTTTTCTCTTCCACCGACCATGTCAACTGGTTCTCAAATGATCTTTCCTATCCCTAGTGTCACGGCTACCTCAGCTACTCCACAACCTACTTTTCGAAGGCCCTCTTCTTTAGCTATGATGAGTGCATCCGTGCTCTCACAGATTGTTGTTAATTCTTCTATGTCATCTATTGCGTCTCATGGTCAGTACCTCTCTATGAATCAACCCCCTTCTACGAGTCATTCGGTTCCTTCTTCTCGTCCTCCAGCTGGTCTTTCTTCCAATGCTCCAGCGACAGTGACCTTTACCCATCCTCTGGCGTTGGCACCCTTAATAACCAATCCGGTAGTCAAAAGCCTCATTCAGAGTTTGTTCCCCACCATATCCAATCAAATCAACACCCATATTCCTCAATCCATTCCGATTCAGTCGACGAGTATAAGAGCCCACCAATCACAGGCTCCGTCTTTCATTCAACCACCTTTCTCTCAACCACTTGTCATCTCATAGCCTGTTTATACGTAGGCTCCTTCACAACAAATACCTCACCAGGCGTCACCCAGAACACCTGGTTATTCCTCTTATCATCCTGTTAATCAGTAGATGAACCCCCGGTTAACGCCTCAACAAAACCTACCATTTGCTTCTTATGCAGGACATACTAACATACCCCCTCCTCAATCTGATGTTGTCCAATTTCTTTTCAAGAAAATCACAGACCTAGAAGCCTCCACCAAAGGGGCTCTTCCTTCATACTCTTTTGAAGAAGTATGTAATGAACCGATTCATCCATCAGTGGCTTTTAAGCCTTATCCTCTCTAATGGGAAATTCCTAAGTTCTAAAAATTTCATAGCCGAGAGGATCCTCAACAGCACCTATGAGCGTTCAAGCATGCTTGCTACCTTATAGTCCAGGATCAGGAGCTTATGCTTCCGTACTTTCCCTATGTCTCTAGCAGGGCCTGCTTTAGACTGGTACAATAACATTCCCCAACACTCCCTATTTTCTTTCTCTCAATTAGCTCAGATGTTTGTTGAAAACTTCTCAATAAATATCACACATAAGATCTCGATTACAGATCTTTATAACATTCGTCAATTTGATGACGAGTCTATTGCAGACTTTGTTGCTCGTTGGAGAGGTATAATAAATCAATTGTCTTTCTCCCTCCCTCAATCTCAATAGATCGAGTTGTTTACTCAATCTTGCACTAATCATATTTCTTCCACTTTAAGGATTCAAACCTTTCACACATTTGAAGAAGCCTTTACGATGGCACGCAAACTTGAGTCCCGTGCTGTTGAACAAGGGAAGTTAAAACTTCACTCTAAATCTAAACCAGATTTTTCTCAGTTTACAAAATCAAACCCTTCCACTTCTAACAAAGACAAGAATCAGGGGTCCACCAACGCTATCATATTAAAAACATCACGAGCTGATAACACTTCTAATCAAACACCACGGAGAGACTCTTCATCTTCTCGAAAAGGACCCTCGTCATCTCGATCTTTTACTTTGTTGGGGGAATCATATGCTTCTATCTTAGAAAAAATGTTGGAAGTTCACATGATCGAACTTCCCCCTATTAGAAATTTTGATAAAATCCAAGAACGACCATTCTGGTATAGGGAAAATGACTTCTGTCGTTATCATAGAAGCAAAGGCCATGACATTGAACGATGTCAGACCTTCAAAAATATTGTCCAAAAATTCATTGATAAAGGTGAGCTCATTCTGGATAACCCAAATGCTCCCCCAAATCAGGCGCTTGATGTCTTTAAACAACCTTTTCCCAATCATTCCCTAAACAATGATGCTTCAGGGTCTCAAAAACCAAACACTCATACTATCAGCTTCATTTCTACCGAAGAATCTTCTTCTAAACCTAAGCCATCTACGAACATGTCGACCGAATCGGAACTTCCTCCCGCTCCGTTAATTTATGAGATTCCACCATCTTCAGACAATTCATCTTTAAATATTCCTCCATTGTTAGAGATGGATTCATCTCTCTCTGACTCTTTATCTGATCTTCCATCCATGCCGGAGACAGTGTCATCCTCATCTGTCTCGTCGGTAGACATTCTTTTGATGCTTGAGGCATTTACATCCCTTCAAGTTTCCACTATGAATACATCTACTTCTGTTTCTCCCATTTTTGCCTGCGACTATGCCATTGGTAAACATACCTATAGTCGTACCAACTTCTCTACCAACAAAAGCGTCTTCAATTTTGACTCTTCCCATTTCCTTTCCTACAGTAGTTACACCCACAATTACTGTACCAGAAGTATCTCCCTCACGAGGAATTGCTTCTTCATCATCCACTTCTTCCATCACCGATGTTGCCTTGCCTATTAAGGAAAAATCTAAAGAAATAGCACCAGAACCTACACTTTCAGTTTTTGAACTTAGACCGAGACAACTAAAGTCTAATGTTACATCATCGGTACCTTCCCATCTGCTTCCCCCAAAAATGTTACAATCACCTTATGCGGTCGAAGTTGTCACCATCCCTGAAAAAGGAAAAGCAATATTTTAGACTATCAAGACTCTTGGTGCATTCCCTCAAAAATCCCTCTCTGCGCCTCATAAAAGATTGGATTTATCCACTAAGAAGGCGTCTTCTTCTATAACACCATCAAAACCATCATCTTCTTCTACAACACCATCTTCACCGGTGCCTCGTAAAGTGGATTTACCCACTAGAAAGACGTCACCTCTTTTATCAAAACCATCATCTTCACTCACCAAAAGTACAAGGCACCCTTTGTTCCTCCTATCAGACCTATTTTGGGAGCTCCTCCCTCATCTAAATCGGTCATGTATCTAAATCATCATCTGTTTTGACCAAGTAGCCTTCTTCATATCTGAAGACCAAAACACTTGTCACATCTTCGTCATCTTCAAAATCTATCTTAGGAGCTCCTCCTCCACCGAAATCAATCTTGCCTCACTTACTTCCGTCTCAAGTGCCCAAGGCTACTTTTCCCAATGTCCAGAAAAGTAAAACGATCCCTAAAAAGACTGTCAAACCAGATATGTAGATTCTTTTACCTCGACAGTCTGTTAAGGCAAAAGAGGCACCTTCGTCATCTCTGTCCTCATCTTTGTCTACCGGATTCTATACTGAAATTCTTCACCAACTTATCCAATCTTCATCTATATCTCTTCCTCCGATCAAACCCTATAATCCTAAAGGAGTAAAACCTTCCTGGTTCAACTCTGATTTGATTTGTGCTTACCACCGCACTCCAGGTCATGACACTGAGGGATGTAAAGCCCTTCAATCTGTCATTAGCAATCTCTTGGAAGAAAGTGATCTTCTGCTAGAAGAGGAGGAGGAACAAGTATCTCTTGTCATCTCAACTACATCTGAGTCTGAACGGTCTACCTAAACCTCTAATTCTATTAATTCCACTCCGGATGATCTTCCACCTTCTCAAATCGACTAAATTCATATCGCCACTAGAGCACAACAGTATGATAATCCATCATCACCTACAACATCTCAACCACGGGTTGTCATTTCTGCGGCCCCTGAAGGAGTTCCTCCTTCCTCATCATCCCCGAGACCTTGAGTCTCTATTCATGCTTCACCTCAGAGCTCAGATTCTTGTGTCAGTTGAGGAGAGTGTTATGAAACAACTTACCCATGCTCCCGTCAAAATGTCTCTTTTTGACCTCATTCAATCATCTCCACAGCATCGCCAGGCTCTGATTGATAATTTGCGTCGTATCGCAGTGAATTTAGATGAGCCCCAACCTTTCAAGATGGTTGTTGGATTGAATAGACCGTCAACCGCCATTTCCTTTGAGGATTCTGAAATCCCTCCCCTTTCTTCTGAGGATTTAGAGGCTCCCCTCTTTATTTCAGTTCAAATCAACAACACTACGTTAAAACGCACTATGATCGACAGTGGTGCTGCAATTAACATCATTTCCTTCCACACATTTGAGCAACTTAAGTTACCAAAAAACATAGTGTCACCACCGCCTTTCACCCTTCGATCATTTAATAATCAGCTGGAAGTTACTTTAGGAACTGTAGTCCTGCCCATTCGGGTAGGTAAGAAACTGCTTCACGAGCTTTTTTACATTGTTGAAGGAAAATTCCACTACAATATGATCCTTGGACGCTCCTAGATTTGTACAATGCATTGTGTCCCATCAACCCTCCATCGATGCTTAAAATATCATGTATGAGGGAAAAATCTATACTCATCCAGGAGATCCTTTTCCTTCCGCACAATGTGACATGACCACAGGGTCTTCCCCTCCAAAGGAGAATTCTTGTTCTCCTGACGAGGCTTCATCCTCTTCCATACCTGCAAAAAAACTACTAGATTTATAAAATCTGGAAGAGACATTGCAGCATTTTTTGCTAGGAGAGCTTCCTCTTCTCTCTTTTGATGCCCATCTCAAACCTAATGAGTATGGTAGACCAGACAAACAACCTGAATATCAGCCAGGTCTTGGTCACATCGTCACCATTGGTCTACCCAATCAACAAACTAACTTCATCTACGGTGGTCTTGATACACCTCACTATCACCCAGATTCTCCCCCTAGGGCCAAACCCTATTCAGCCAGGGTTTGATTGTTTACAAAATCCCACATTCACAAAAACTTATTTATATTGATGTGCGTGGAAGGGCTTTGGCCTGGGAAAGTATGAATAGGGTGTGCATGACCTCGCGTCCATTCCAACTCTTAAACCACATCAAAAATTTGGTTTAGCATTTAAACCTCCCTCAAAAACCACCATCACCGTTCTCGATGAGCCTTTTTCCATTAAGGAACCATCTTCTCCCGTCAGGTTAGAAGCATCACTTGATGTGGATGACACCATTTCCATCCCGCCTAACTTTTTTTTAGTCAATACCATTTCCATAGGTCCATTGACCTATAAAACTAATGGAAAATCCACTTCCATACCATTAGTCTTCCCTGAAATAGTTGGAGATGACTCTCCCACTATCAACACTATCCACTATGCGGATGATGATTCTATCCTCACCTATCTAGGGGTAGAGGATTCCTATCTTCCTAAAACCATTCCTTCTGATATGTCTACACTTCTCAACAAAGCCATTGTCGACCTTAATATAGGGACTTCTAAAGACCCTCGCATCATTAAGGTCGGCCAATCTCTTAATCCACAGGAGTTAGGAGACTTCACCACCTTTCTTTCCAACCATCGCCAAGCTTTTTCTTGGTCATATGAAGATATGCCAAGACTCAATCCTAATATTGTGGTCCACAATATCGTTACTCTTCCAGACATCAAACCGGTTAAACAAAAATTACGTAAAATGCATCCTCGTGTAGCCCTTCTTGTTAAAGAAGAGTTGCAGTGCTTGCTTTCCGCTAACTTCATCCAACCCATTGACTATCCACAATGGGTTTCAAATGTAGTACCAGTAACCAAAGCTACTAGGAAAATTTGAATTTGCACCGACTTCTGGGATCTTAATCTCGCTTGTCCGAAAGATGATTTTCCTCTACCTAATATCAACCAACTCATGGATTTAACTGCAGGTCACGAGATGCTTTCTCTTATGGATGGTTTCTTTGGATATAATCAAATTCTCATCACACCAGAGGACCAGCATAAGACTTCCTTCATAACTCCTTGGGGGACTTTTTGTTATCGTGTCATGCCTTTCGGTCTTAAGAACGTAGGAGCAACTTATCAACGTGCAATGACCTACATCTTCCATGATCTCTTACACAAATCTATGGAAGATTACGTCGATGACCTCCTCGGTAAGTCCAAACACCGTCAGGATCATCTTTTCATTCTTGCACCTCTCTTTGAGAGGCTCATTCATTTTTGTCTTCACCTAAATCCATCTAAATGCGTGTTTGGCGTTCTCACTGGTAAACTCTTAGGATTTATCATTTCTATTAGGGGCATTGAAGTTGATCCCACAAAAATAAAGGCTATCCTTGAGATGCCTCCCCCTTCCAACTTAAAGAAGCTCCACGGTCTTCAAGGACACCTTCAATCAGTGCGTCATTTTATCTCGCAACTATCAGACCGTTGTCAACCTTTTCATCATCTCCTCCGTAAGAATGTTCATTTTGAATGGGATGAGCATTGCCAAAAGGCCTTTGATGATCTCAAAGCTTATCTTCTTTCTCCACCTGTGCTTACACCTCCATGCGAGGGGGAGCCATTCTATCTTTATATTTCTGTGACTGACCATGCTCTGGGAGCCATGATCTCGCATCGGGACGCTAACGGTAAAGAACAAGCCGTCTATTACATCATTCGCACTCTTCATGAGTATGAAACACGCTATTCCGAAGCTGAAAAATTGTGTTGTGCTCTCTTTTTCATGACTTCTAAACTTCATCACTATCTCCTTAATCACAAAACTTATATTGTTACAAGTGTCAATCCACTCAAGACAATGCATGTGAAAGCCTTATCACAATGATCGTATCACTCGTTGGCTCATGCTCATGACAGAGTTTGATCTCGAGTTCATCTCACAAAAATCTATCAAGGGTCAGGTCATTGCGGATCAATTAGCTGATACTCCTCTTCCAGACACTCAAGTCCCCCTTGCTCAATTCCCAGATGAGTACATCCAACAAATCGATTTCAGTCTGTCTCCATTTAAAGTAAAACTCTTCTTTGATGGGTCCAAATGTCAGCAAGGGGGAGGTGCAGGTTTCATCATGATTCCTCCTTGGGGTGCACCTATCCCTGTCGCACACAAGCTTAACTTTGAGTGTACCAATAATATGGCCAAATATGAAGCTCTTGTTTTAGGTCTTCAAAATGCCATTAATCTTGGCACTCACCCATATCGACAATTTTAGTGATTCTGAGTTTATCATTAATCAAGTCACTGGTGTCTATCAGTGCAAAAATGATATCCTTCAAAAATATTGTGATATCGTTCTCTTTCAACTTCAATCTTTTGATAAATTTACTATCCAAGCTATTCCTCACACTGTGAACCAATTCGCAGATACAATGGCTTCTTTAGCCTTGCTTATTCCACCTTTTACTGAAGACTCATGACTTTATGTGGTTGTTCAGCATTTAGACCAACCATCTCATCTCAAGCAGTTGACTTCAATCAATGCCATCACAACCAACACTCAAGATGAGTGGTATCAGCACATTTTTTTATTATCTATCCCGTTCAGTTCTTCCTCCAGATTTGAATTCCAATGGCATAAGATCTTTTATCCTATGCACTAATCACTATACTATTCTGGGCAGAATCCTCTACAAACGTGGTTTTGATGGTATTTTGCTTCGGTGCCTCAAAACCCCTGAATCATCTAAAGCCATCCAGGAAGTCCATGACGGTATCTGTGGTGGACATTTTAGTGGCTTGGCCGTAGCTAAACGCATCTTACATTTAGGTTATTATTGGCCTTCTCTTAATCAAGACTGTTGCGAATACACTAAGAAATGTGTCAAGTGTCAACAACATTCCAATCTTACACATATCCCTAGTCAGGATTTGCAACCTGCAGTGGATTTGTGGCCTTTTTCACAATGGGGTCTTGATCTCATTGGTCTCATCAATCCCCGCTCTTCACAGTGTCATCACTCTATCATTACTGCCACAGAATACTTCACTAAGTGGGTGGAAGCTATTCCTCTTTCATCAACCAAAGCTAAACCCATTGTTGATTTTGTCTATCAACACATCATTTGTCACTTTGGTGTCCCACACAAACTCATCACAGACAATGGTAAATATTTCAAAAACATCAATTTACAGAACCTTTGTGACACTTTCAATATCAAACTCAGCTTTTCTTCTCCATACTATCCCCAAGCTAATGGCCAAGCTGAGGCTTCCAATAAAACTTTGCATAATATCCTCGCAAAGGTAACTAGTCGAGCTGGTAGGGATTGGCATTTACATATCCCTTTTGCTCTCTGGGCTTATCGAACTAGCATTCATACTCCTACTAGTGCTACTCCCTTCTCTCTTGTCTATGGGTCTGAGGTTGTCCTTCCTTTGGAAGTCCAGATTCCATCTCTTTGTGTCTCTCTCAGAGAATTTGTCTCTGATGAGGACTATCGTCAAAATCATCTTAGCGCAGCTTGAGTTGCTAGATGAGCAAGCATCTCAATGCTCTTGAGCATCATCACGTCTATCTTGAGCATGTCAAATGTGCTTATAACAAGCACTTGCAGCACCGTGACTTCAAAATTGGTGATCTTGTTCTTAAAGAAAACCAAAATGTCACTACACTAGAACGGAGTCAGCGTGGTAAGTTTGCTCCTAACTGGATGGGTCCGTATGTTGTCACTCATAAATATGGGTCCGGGGCTTATCACCTATCTTCCATGGATGGTGTACCTGAAATGGAACCTCTTAATGCCTTGCATCTAAGGCCCTTCTATTGTTAATATCTATCTTACATGATCTTAGTCGCAAAAATAGATTCTTCATTCATCTGCAACCAGTCATACATTTTGTAGTGATTTGGAACTATGTGGTTCTCCACGTTATTTATTTCTATACCTTAAATATGAGTACCACGGCTCTACTCATGGCATTTTTTTTATGGATATGTTCCTCCTCATGGTAGGAACACCTTAATCACTACTTCATCTGTCCTAAGTGTTTATCTTAATCGAATCTACTCGGGGCATGAGTACGTGTTTGTATACGTTTTCTTCCCCTCTCTCTGATCTATTTGGTCTAAACTCAGCTTCTTCTAAAGCTCCAAAAAAAAAAAAGAGAAAGAAAAATGTAGATGCTATCCTAATTCCAAAAGATAGACTGATCCCTCGAAGGACAGCTATCCATGCCTTATCAAATAAATTAAAAAGTATAGACCATTCCCTTGAAGGATGGCTACCATCAAATTCAAAATACAGACTGCTCCCTTGAAGGACGGTTATTTATCTCATGGAATTTTAAAGGCTTCTCGCATTGGTCAGTCTTCGCAGTAAAAAACTCCCTCTTCGGCTAGTTCATTCACTTTTTAGCATCACTGAAAGACTTCCTGTATCGATCAGTCTTTCTATATCTAGCAAACTTCCCGCATTGATCAATTTGCTCTTCTATCAAAAAAAATCATGAAGCTGAGATATAAGACCTTTTTTGATCATATGGAGACCCTATTTTCCCAATATGAGCATGTATTCTATCCTTCGTATATTTTGACGAGATACATACTTACTTCTCGTTCCATCTATCTCTTAGATCTAGTTTGTGACTAACTAGTGTCAGATTTCATTTTATCTGTGTCTATGGCCTTGTGTGCATCGTCTTTTGGTTTCCTATCAAAGTCTCTATTTATGGTTCAGTTAGGGGCCTAACTTATCATTCTTTTTCCTATCTAGGTGTATTGCTTTTTATTTCTAAACAAAGATAATATCATTACATCCTTTGTTGTCACAAGGATACATTTCCCGTTATCATTTGTTGTTCATCCAGTTAAACTGACATTTAACATGTTAGTCAAATCTATCATCTATCTATACTCATCTTATCTACTTCGTCTAAAAAACACATCAAAGCATGTATTAAAAACACATGTGAATCCATTTATCTATTTCATTAAAATTAAATTAACATCTTAAACATGTTTATTTTATCAATCTATCAATCACATCAAATCACATTACATCTATCCATCTATCCTCTATCAACATATGTCTATGTCCATCAAAATTACACTACATCTATCTATATCTATCAAAATTAAATGCATAAGTACAATCACATAACACAAAAATGATGAATATATATACATGAGTGTTTGTACAAAAAAGAATGGATGGCTTTCAATCAAGCCATCTATATCATACATAAAAAATTCCTTCAAAACCAAGGCTACATTAGTATATCGACACAAAAATAACATATCTATATAGTAAAATCGGATAGGTGGAAGACACTATCTCCTCCACCCTCCTCTTGCCTAGGCTGTCTCTCCTGGCCACCTCCTATCGAGCTAGAAGCACCTGCTGCTGGGGCCCTACCGCCCACCTCGATCTCTCCTGGTACTCGCACCCTCTGATGCACCACTAGTTATGGCTATCGCTGATCTCCTCCTCGCACCATAATGAGGCACATCAGGGGCATGTTGTGCCAGGGCATCCTCATAGTATCTCACCTCGGTGAGGAGAGCCTAGTAGGTTCTCAGACTCACCATACCAGGTGCTCGTAAAGACGCTGCTGCTGCTGCTACTGGTGGCCCTCCTGAGGTCGCACCCTATGACCTAGACTCTGAAGTGGTGCATATATCACTGTATTTGGCCCTGAGGGCCTCTCTGTGCCTATGGTAGTGATCTCTCTGCTGTATCAATGTATCCCGCTCCTGATGTGCAGTATCTCTCTCCAATATCAATGCATCCCTCTCCTCCGTCAGAGCTCTAATCTCCTCGAGGGAAGCCTGGTGTGCATGCATCAGGGTAGCATGCTCTCCCTCCAGTCTCTCCAGCACTGCAGCTATGTCCTCCTCATCCACATCTATGGATGCTGGGAGGTGTCATGGTAGCTCTATAGAGTACCATGTCACGTAGCCATCATCCACTCCTGCGTCATCATCACTATCTATGGGAGGTGGGGCCTCCCTCAGTGGATCTACTGGGATCAAAATTGGTAAATCGGTCTCTCTGTTGTCCCGTCTGTATGGCATATATGTGGTCGGGACCGTCTGTACTAAACCAAACTGCCTCAACACCCGTATAAATGGGACGCACTCCCACATATCTGGCATGTGGCCCCTAACCACCCTGCTCCATCTCAGCTCCACTAGGTGAGCATCCTGACCAGCCCATGTCGGGTAGACCTGATATGGTCTCCAAATAACCTACTTTGGTGTCAACATCCTTAATCACTCAGTATACCACTATGTAGATCTCCCTGTATCTCCGAGGGCCATGTCTGGCCTGCCATCACCGAAATCCATAGTCAAGGGCCCCCTCTGCTACTGGCATCCATGGAAGCCCTGATGGCCTGATCACTGCTATATGCTCATATGCCAAGCAATGGAGCACAAAGCTAACATCAATACCTATCCGCCTGCCTGTGGTGTACATCCACAACTCATGATATATCTATGCTACTAGGGCATCGACAAACACTAAACACCTGCCTGAACTCCAGGATATCACAAACAAAGTCTAGTAAAAGTAATGGAAATCTCCCACCTCCTAAATCTGGTAGAGAAAAATAGGAGATCTCCATCTGAATCAGCGCTATCCGTCTGCTCCATGCATCATCCTGTCTATAATGTGAGGCTATCCTCACCGCCCCAGACACTATCTCTGAATCATCTGCCCTATCTCCATACAATCGTCCCAAGGCCCTCTAGTGTTGCTCTGGTGGAGTGGTGTCTATTGGGTCCCCGATGATCGACAACCTCAGGATCCTATATATGTCCTCATGGGTGATGGTCATCTCACCCATTCTGAAGCCAGAAGGTGCATTTCCTGTTGTCCCATCATCATATCAATGCTTGCATCAAATCTATGTCTTGAGGCATCTCATCAGTAGTAACAGAAGCCCCTGAGCCCAACTAGCTCTAGGTGACACCAATCAGTGTATGTCACATCAAGGAGAATGGTCTTTAGAAATCTCAAGAATATCATCCCGCATATGTAAATCCTCTTGTGCCTATATCACATGGCATCAAGAGATGGTGTTATCTTCTCATTTATTCAAATCAAAACATCAAAAACACATTTTTACCACTCTCTACAGTCTAATCAATCCAATCCGACATCAATTAAGTTCCAATCGATGTCAATCTTAATTAGTCGAATGTTCATTGGACATTCCAATTGATGCCGATTGAACCTAATTGGCATCAATTTTTCCAATCGACGCCGATTGGGAGGTAGAGTGTCCAAAACACTCTGGTCTCCCACTTATTCTCATTTTTCCCTAAAAACTATCATCCTAGAATGCTATTTAACCTAGTAAACATACACACGAGACTAAGGTAGATCCACTTACCCTAGGTCATGTCCTCTTCCACTTCTGACTACTCCTAGAGGCTTCCATGTTGCTCAAAGTCAATTTTTGACTCTCTCTAAATCAATCGTTGCGGTCTAATTAAATCATTAACATGTTGCCCTTTCTCATACTTATATGGTTACGGTACGGTCGGCACTAATTTTTCTTGTCAGCGCCGATTAGTTTAGTCATCATCAATTTTTCTTAATCGGCACCAATTAAGTGCAATCGTCATTGACTGGTTCCGTTATTGCCTTCTCACATCACATTCTTGTAACAAGAAGATCTCCGCATCTTTTTCTGCCAAATTTTTGATGCTTGGCTTGTTTATCTTATCATTATTATCATTTGGGGTGTTGTCTTTTGGCACATATTTTTAATATTATCACTCATTTTGAGTCTATTCCATGTACATGGGTCACTCGCGTTTGTGGTAACCTAAAGGTAGTGGGTCTGTAGGCACTAACATCCTCTGGTTCACAGACCATCTGGTTATACATACCAAGGTGTCACTCTTTAGTTGCTACAATTTTGCAGCCCTGATTTCACTCACGGGTCTACAGGTAATACCGTCATCTCATATGAAGATCTGTCTAGCCTACCCTACCAATGTGAGGTCCTTAGGTTGCTGCATTTTTTATTCTTTTCACGCGTCTTCCATAATCAGGTTCACTCTAAATTTCTAGATGGGGTGTCCTACCATTCTCATATACCTTTTTCAAACTTGGGATCGGTGGGTATTTTGGGATTCATCCCATCCCTAGTTTGAGGGGGATCACATCATCACCTTTTTTTTTATTCCTTTCATCTAATTCCTTGTTTTTGTCTTATAACTTTACTTATCTCAAGTTACTTAACAAAAAGGGGGCAGAATGTAGAGACCTAAAATTGGTTACCGAATTTTGGGTCCCCCGCATTCGTCTATCCTTATCAAGTAACCTAGGGTACCTTTATATCATCACTTATCCCTTAGGATATTACTTAAATATTAAATTTAAACATCTATCATAATTTTATTATACCCCATTGTGTTTTACCAATGGATAATTAAATATAAACTATTTAATTACACTTTTTAAATATATCTCAACCGCTTATCTACCCCATATCAATTCCTAACCTCCCATATAAATTATATCGATCTATCCCCCTTATTTCTCCTCCCCTTAAACCATGTGCAGTGGGATATTTCCCATTTTTGAGTCAGAAGGATACACTTTCATCTCTCCAAAATTATCCTTTTGGCCATTTCGGGAGATCTATTTCCCTGATCGGTACACTGACTGATACTCAGTCGATGCCAATTTTTTGGAACGGCATCGATTGTACCTCGGTCAGCACTGATTATAAGTACCGGGCCAAAATTTAGTTCTAGTTAGACAGAAGGAGAATGACAGAAAGGTTTTGAGCATCAAGCCCAAGCATCATCTATCAAGCAAAAGTGAATTTTGTCTAGATCAATCCCTGAGAGGAATACCATTACTCTACTCCAACAACATCAACATCGTGAGCCTCCATTCATCTCTTGGTGACTCTGTTCCTACATCTAGCAAAGGTGGAGCTTTGTTAATAGCCCTACAGCTGCTACAGATCCAACAGACATTGACGATATAGCCTTCATTGTCCATTTCTTAACCTTCCTACAATTTTCCCCTAGTCGACACTGACCAATCGCAGTCAATGCCGACCGATCGCTAATTGATTCCGATTGATCCTAATTGATGCCGATTCTCCCAATCAACACCGATTGGGTTACAGACAAGTAAAAGAACTCGGGTAACACAAATCTAGCATTGTTTTCACAGTTTCCTATTTTCTATTGCTTTCTGTCCATTGTTTACATTATGTCTATCATTTTTAATCAAAAAACCTAGACAGTTATTTACATCTTTTATCATGTATGCTTATTTATTTAATTAAAAATGTGGATTGATATCCACCGAGGGAGCTTATCACTTCCAAGACCCACCTTTCCGGAAATCCACTGAAATATCTTTTAACGTTGTCTTTTTCTGTCAAGTATATGTGTCTCGCAGGTTTCTCAGATCTACTTTGTAAGATTTCTCATGTGCGCCCATTTTGTCTACATTGGATTTCTTTTCCACCTACATCTTCGGATCTTGTCTTATCTATCAGGTATTGATTTCATTTTATTTTTTTAGGGTTTTTTGTGTTTAGTTTGGTACATTAACTTGGACAGGTAACAAGCGCAGAAATTCTTGATCTACATAAAAATTGAAACACCAATGCATTTTACTTATATGATATCCCATTTGATGGCTAGCTTCATTCCTATAATGAGAGATTCATATTCTGATATATTGTTTGTGCATGGGAATCCAATTCGAAATTCATGTGAAATCAAGTCTCCCGTGGGATTCATTAACACAAATTTGACACCTGAACCATGAAAGGTAAAAGAACCATTGAAGTACATTTTCCAAACTGTAGATTCTTTGATGTACCTAATGGATGCATCTGGTAGTTCTAGACTCAAGGGTTCAGTACATGGTAGTAGAGCTTCTTCCAGTTGATCTATTAACACATGTCCTTTTACTGACTTTTGATGAATGTACTCAATGTATAACTCACTTAATAACATGATCCAATTAGCCATATTTATGGTTAATGCTAGTTTGGACAATAAATAATTCAAAGGGCCGACCTTTGAAATAAGCTTGATTTTATTATTAAACATATAGTGATGTAGCTTCTGGAAATAAAACACCATGGTGAGGTAAGATTTCTCAATTTGTGAATAATTTAGCTCATATGCTACTAATGTCCTGCTCAAATAGTATACAACCTTTTCTCTTTGTTCTTTGTCATACTGGGCCAAGAGTGCTCCAATTACACAATGTGTAGCAGAGATATAAAGTAACAAGGGTTCTCCTGTCATGGGTGGTATGAGAACAAGGGGGTTGGCCAAGTATTCTTTTAGCAAAGTAAACACTTGATGTTGTTATGGTCCCTAGTTGAAATTAACATCCTTCTTAAGAAGATGTGTAAATGTATGACACGTGTTTGCTAGCTGTGAAATAAACCTTCTGATGGCCTGAATTTCCCCTTGTAAGCTACGTAGTTGTTTGATATTCTTAGGGGGAGGAGTTTATGTGATAGCTGTGACCTTTGCAGGGTCCACTTATATTCCTCTTCATGACACAATGAATCCTAGTAATTTCCTAGATAACACACCAAAGACACACTTCTTTGGTTTAAGTCAGACTTTATAATCCCTTAGATGCCAAAATATATGCCATGAAATTTCTGGGTGTTCGTCACGGGTTCTATATTTATCCAGTATGTCATCTATGTAATCTTCCATGATGTCACTTATCATATTGTGAAAGATTACAGTCATCAGCCTTTGATATGTAGCACCTGCATTTTTAGGGATGAAAGACATGAATTGGTAACAAAACATCCCCCACGGGGTTGTGAAAGCTGTCTTGTGCTGATCTTCTTCTGCAATATTTATCTGATCATAACCTGAGAATCCATCCATGAGTGAAAGCATCTCATAACCTACTGTAGAATCAACAATCATGTCGATGTTTGGATGAGGAAAATCATCCTTAGGAAAATATTTTTTTATATCCCTAAAATCCATACACACTCTAATACCAACTGGCTTCTTTTGAACCGGGAACACATTGGAGATCCACTCTAAGTAGTCGATAGGCCTGATAAAGCATAATTATAGTAACCTTTCTAGCTCTGCCTTTACCATTAAGGTGAGCCGAGGATGTATCTTTTGAAGATTTAGTTTTATGGGCTTGGCATCTGGGTGTACCACAATATTGTGCAACACTAGTGTAGGATCAAGTCCTGACATGTCAGTGTAAGACCAATTGAAGATGTCTGCATACTCTCTTAAGAGTCCTGTGAATGTTTTTTATTCTTTGGCTGAGAGGGAAGCTCCCAAATTAACTATCCACCACAGTTCCTCTGTGCCGATATTAACATCTATTGTATCTTCCACTAATAAATTTGATTCATCCCCCATGCATGTATAATAAAGAGGGAGATTGAGATCCTCCTCTATCATAGGTGGTTCAGGGAGCTCCATCTTGAAGCGAGTACATTATATTTTCCATAAGTTGTTTTTCCTATTTGTTCACAAGCTCCTCAAAGAGGTTTCTGCTATACGGCTTCCCCTTTTTATTTCCACAAGGCTTTTCTATGGAACTTTTTCCCTTGCTCACTTTTTTACTTACATGCCCGCACAACTCTACTTCCTCTCCAAAGTATGTGCATGTGTTAAGCTGAATGGAGAACCCATTCTTGTGATAATTTCTTGGAATGTTGTCTCTGATTCCTAAGAACTCACTAATGGTCTCATCATTCTGAAACATATTAATAGGTACACATTTTTGTTGATCCCAATTCATGAGTGATGGGTAGGTGAGGGTTAATGGGTGAGTTATAGGGGATATGGTGGGTATAACATGGGTTATAGTAAGGATATCCATATTGGTGAATAATTTTGTATAGGCAAGGTCTTCATAAAGAATACATCAGGAATATGTTTCGCTTTCATTTTCGGACAAACTATCCTAACTCTCAGAAGAGGCATACTCATCATCTGAAGAGTGAGACTCATATAAATGGATGCCTATACCTGACTTACCTACTATACAAAAAGGTATTGCAAGAGCCTCTAATGGGTCTTTTTCTTGGTGGCCAAACCCGTATCCTTTATACCTCATGACAAGAATTATTTGATTAGGAATGGGATACTTAGGTGATTTATAACATGTAGCCATGTCATCATCATTAGGATGAGACACAATGTTCGTAAGAAACTTTTCATCTTCTAGTAATCCACTAGGAGTAAAATTATTAAAAGGGAAAGTCTCTCATGATCTTTGAACTTTGAAACATGACCTACCATGTACTTGGGCTGATAGTGGCCCCTTGTGAACCATTAGGGCTTGTTTTAGCTTATACTCTCCACAACCACTTGGTTTGAAATTCATCTCCCATGTAGAAAAAGGATTTTCTGAGGTGGAAGCACCATTTTCATTGATAGATAGGGTATCTGGATCCACTCGTGAAGAAAGGGCCTCTGAATGGATTGGAATAACAATCTCTATAGATGGACACTCAAAGATTATAGGAAAAAATCCTGACAATGCTCTACAATGAGCAAATGGTTAGGGGTCTGCCTATATGGTAAGTGTATGTCCCTCATATTGCAACTTTAAACACTGATGATACGTTGATGGAATGACTTGCAAGATGTGATTCCATAGGTGACTGAGCAAGATATTGTAAGGGAGTTCCAGATCCAAGACATGGAACTTTGTATCATGTGTTATGGGACCCACTTCTAATGAGAAAGTGATCATTCCAGCTGATTGTCGTTCTTCATTGTCATATGTATTAATGGCGATGACCTTTATTTCTAGATCAAATTCTGTGCAACCTAGTTGGTGAACTAGTTTGAGAGTACATATGTTATGACCTGATCTACCGTCCATAAGTACTCTATTAACCTTCTTACATTTGATGATAACCTTAATATGCATGGGTAGGTTATGTGAAGGATCTTCAACTAAGGCTTCTGTAGTGCTGAAGGCTATATGTTCCAAATGAATAAGTTGTGCTACCATGGCTTGTAAATGTGTTGGGTCAACATCAGTGGATACTCCTGATCCCTGTAAGGTTTTGTAAAGTATATCCTTATGGACACTAGATATCTTTAGAAGGTCAAAGATGGAAATCTTAGCCGTAGTTTTTTATATTTGATTTAACATAGGGAGTATCTTGAGGAGGAGGGGAGTAGGTTCAGAATTTATAACCAGGCGAGCCCGCTATGTTGCCACAATGCACTCTCTATTCTTAATCCTAAATGTATTGATTTTCTCAATGAGGGGGTCAGCACAACTTATGAGGGCATCAAAATGGTCTTTGTTTGACACATAGTTAGCATTATTATTATGAGACGATTGTATCTGATCCAAATTTTTATATTCTTCATGATTGGGAAAAGGCTTTTTGAATATCCTTAATGTTTCAGTTAGATATTTTGTAGCTGCAAAGAAATCTACTTCAATATCATCGCTATTGACTAGGTCTTGAATATAGTGTTTTAATCTCAAACACTTTTATGTTTTGTGATGTTTTACATGGTGAAACTCACAAAATTCATTATACCTAAACCATGATGGTTTAGGTGTATCATCCCTGTAGGGTTGTGTTTCAGGGTATTTTACCATGTTTACAGCCTCTAACTGTTTTAGTATAGACGATATGGATTCAAATAGAGGAGTAAAAGTGTGACGTTTATACTTGGTAGGTGGATCACCCTTTGCAAGTTTTAAAGGTATGTGGTTCTACACGGATTGTATCTACTTAGATTCTACTATTCCATCACTAACGACATTTTTGTTTCTATTAGGAAAGTTCTTTGTTTTATCATTAGATTTAGAATCATTGTGTTCACAGGAGAAAGGTTTTAGAGTCTACCTAGCTAACAATGCATTTTTAATTTGAATCCCTTTTTATATCACCTCTTCAAATGTGTTACCACAATGAATTTGCAAGTGGAATGTAATTTCTGGATGGATGTTGGGAAAAAATATTCCTATCAACTAATTTTTGGGTAGGGAGCAAGGGAAACAACTAGCTAACCCTCTCCATCTTTGTAAAAATGTAACAAAGTTTTCGTTGTTTCATTGCTTGGCATTGCAGAGATCTAACATGGTAATGCCATTTTCTAAATTGAAAGAGAAGTGTCATACAAAAATATTTTCTAATTCTTTCCATGTTGATATGGATCCCTTAGGGTTATACACAAACCATTCTAATGTCATTGATCCTAAACTTCGTGGAAACAAGCGCATATGATAATTGTCGCTATATGCAACTTCTTGACATGCCATATAAAAGTAGTTTATATGATCATGAGGGTCACCTTTTTCCTTATATTTATCAAATTTTAGAAAATCAAAATGTCTTGGGAAATGTACCTATAACATAGATTTATTGAATGGGTAAGGACATAACTCATTTAGCCGATACTTCTTGTTATTGTTAACGGTTTGGGCCTCTCGTAACACTTGAAGTGAATTATTAATTATTGACCACTCTTGATTAAAAAGTGGATCTTGCATGGGTGGTGGTGCAGGTCTATACAAAGGGTTAAGCCTAGGTGTATGCCCACCCTGATTTTTGGTGAAAAAGTCCTCATAAGGATCCTTTCGTGTCTCCCATTGAGGAGTGTTTATTAGGAACTCATGAAACAAAGCTTTAGGTTTTGCCTTTGGTATAGTTTTTTTCAAAACTTTTGGTTGTTCCTTTTGTATATGCGAAGCCAAACTTGCTAATTGGAAAGTGAGGGTTTGGACCCGTTGTTCTAACGTAACCTCTTGAATGGGTATTTCATTACGATATTTGTTAGGGGGAGGTTGTGCATGATGAACATGTTCTTCATGGCCTTCACAAAGAATTTTAATAGGAGGTAAATGGTAGTCTCCATCATTTTCAAAAGGTACTTCCTCATTATTTTTTCATGCATAAGTAAAGGCATGACCTGAGTTTAATATGTCATCTATATGGTGATGAGGACGTTCCACTTCCTCTTCCCCTCAAACCATTGCGACAATGAGAGAAGGGTCCACCATGGGAGGTAACCTAGCTCCTAGTTCTATAACACGCATAAGAACCTCATGTTTGTTTTGAAAAATGTAATCATCAAAATTAGTGGGAGGATGCTCTATATTCATACAAGGATACTCTTACTCTCCACCACTATGGAAAACCATGATATTATTAGGATCCCATCCTCATAGTAGGCATACTCAAGATAGGAAATACAATGCAAAGAATTTCCACTAAGGTTTACTAAAAAGGGACCCTAGTCAAATTTATGCAGCGTAACAACCCTAATTTGTTAAAACAAGGTGACTATAGAATAACCAAAAAATTGATAGGTCAAAATGAACATACGAATTAAAGAATAACAAACAAGATACCCTAGCAAGGTAATATCTGACACAAGTTTTCCTTATAATAATACAATGACGCATAACACTAAAAATTTAGTTACACCAAATAGTTTATTCTCTAAGATTTCGTCTAGATAGGTTTGCAACCAAATAGTGACAACACAACATAACCAGTTAGGTAAAGTTTGTAATAAATAATGCCTAAATGATAAAATAATGTTGATGTGATCTTCTAACAAGATATACTAAACACCAGTTTCTAAACACTAACAAAGTCCAAGTCTCATAAAATGGATGATAACAATGTGAGAAGTGTAACATCACTATTTGGACACGTGAACCAAGATCTTAGGAAAGCAAGATTTCTAGTGTCAAAATGATCTTATCACGATGCTAAAAATGTATCCTCAATGCTCACAAAAATCAAGACAAAGTTAGGATGTAAAAACTATGTCTAAGTATAACAAGAAATTGCTATGCGTGCGAACATTGTAACTTTAAAATATAGAGATTGAGGCCTAATTTCACAATGAAAAAAATTGTAAATATCTCAATTGTCTGGCTACAATGTGGGTAGTGTAACAACTCCAAAGAAGAAAAGGATGAAAACACCTAACTTCGATGATAATAAGTCTCAAATATGGGTTTTTGAGACAAGGGGGCCTACTAGATCGTGCGTATGTACCATGCACACTTTCAACACTTGCACTCTGAAATTGCAACCTAGTCACACAAGTAGAATACAAAAGTGGTGGACACATGATATCTAGAGGTATCCATATATGTTGTTTCCTTTTGTCCAAAAATGGGCAACAAGAAAACAAGGGTGTAGACCAAGTGGTGTTGAAATAAACTTGGTGTTATTTTGGCATAGTTTCACCTTGTCTTAGGACAAGTGAAAAACTAGAACAAAACGACACTAAGTATATTTTGTGTATCACGTGGTTTCAAATTTAAGAGATTATTTCCCTTGTTCAAAAAACAAGAGTTTTAATCTAACAAAGTTGTCACTTTTTGAGAGTTCTCAAGTATAACAACTAAGACAAAAACAATAGCTCCAAGTCGATAAACTTCCTAGGTGGTTCTATCTCTAGGTGTCACAAGATAGTTAGCGCAAGCTTGATTTACCAAGGTTTCCCACGGAGTATATTAAATTTACTTTAACCCCTTCATTATAATGAGCACCGAAGTGCATTCAATTATACTTTCACTGGGGTCGCAATACAGATATCTTTGACGCTAATCTCACCAAGGCGTACTAAACAAGTTGGTAGTGTGGAGCACTTTCCTATTTCGTTCACAAGGTTCCCTCTTGTGTGAACTACTTTAGGGTTCCTAAGACCATCCCCATTGTTGTAGCTTAAGGCTTATGTCAAAGGGGTTATGCCCCAGTTGAGAATAAAATTCGTAGCTCTTAACCGAAACCTGCAAATACAATGTGATGATTGTGGTTTATTTTTTATCTTTTAGACTTAATGTGGTTTTTGTCGCACTCCTTTTGGTAACCTACAATCACACATGTAGTTATAAAAATTGTTTAAGTCCTCATTTCCTTGACTAGAATTAGGTTCTTCACAACATGGTTAGTAGTTTTAAAATAGATTCACAATATCATAAGAAAATAGCAATGAAAAATGCTTATAAATCAACTAACTACCATCAAACTTTGCAAAAACAAGGTTTATGACGCAACCTAGAATTTACTAGATAACACCCTAGTCGTACTGGCACATCACTCAGCCTTGACTGAGTGCTCACCCGAAGTGCGCAAAGGTACCAGGTCCCTCTTTAGTGTTGTTATAGTAGGATGTCAGTAAAATGAAGGAAGAAACATATAGATTCATAACTAATCCATCATTCTATAATGCATGCTACCCTCAGATCTATGAAAGAAAAATCTTAAACAATAATCATGATTGACTTAATAATATGCACCACTTAATTACACACATAATGACACTTAGATTCAGCCAATATCTTCCATCTATTAATAAATGCAGAAGCTCCTTACAGTAATGTCAATCTATACCAATGCACATATGGATATGATACAATAATTTAGTCATATGCATACATCACACACACACACATACTATATATTCTCTGTTACACACACACACTCTCTATATATTCTCTGTTACACTTACACACTTCTAATATGCACCTAACATCATATATATATATATATATATATATATATATAGGGTGGGGACTTTCCCTTTACCACTCATCTATTCCAGAAATAGGCCGCATGCTATTGATAGCCACACACCGTTTACAAGCATAGACACACATGTAAGTGTGCTATGTATAGACCTCTTGCAGTTAAATGAAGTGTTAATCCTTATTCTTAGCTTGTCTCCATGCAAGACACTTCGATATGATCCTCCAAAGATAGAAAATGCATGGTGCGCATGTCTCTACATCGTTGGTGTGTTCCGCACACCATCTTCTATAAATAGGTCTTCATGCTCAAAATCGGCTAAGCCCTAAAAGCTGAACTTGTCTTCCACACGTGGGTCCTACCTATCCTTCCGCACCCTTGGTTTCGGGCCTTCTATCTTGCATAGACTTCTTGTGTGATCTTTGACAAATATTCTTTGATCAACATTACCCCACACTAATCTCATTGTCATCCCGAGAATGGGTATCTCCAAAAATTGAAGTAAATAATAGAAGAATGGAAAAAATAAGAATGAAAGAATGTAGATAAACAAATAATTTCTATGAAGTTATGAGGTAATCTCCTCTGTATCAGTTTGCAGTATTAACTCTGGATACTCCTCATTTATTTTGGCCTCCAAAACCTACCATTCAGTGAGTGCTTTCTCTACTTTTTCTAGGATGTCCAAAACAATTGATTCCAACTCATCCCACACAATCTCTCCTTTCTCATTCTATAGAACTAACACAACACTGGAAATTGATGTCATTCTCCCTTCTAAAATATCCATATTTTGTGCAATTAGCTTCCCAATCTCTTCCAACTAAGTCTTGTGTAGCTCTTGTGCTGCTGCCAGGGCCTCGCACTTCTATTTAACTATTGACAATCTTTCTACGTGGCTCGATGTCTCATCTTTCATCACTTTCTGGACCTCATTATTTGCTTCTAGGGTATTAATGTTGATAAGAACCTCTAGAGCTGTGCATATGTTTAAAGCCTGGTCTAATTTCTTCAATACTTCCTATAACGCTTACAACAACCCTTCATAAGATGAAATATTTCACACCACTAATGCTTTCTCCCATTCAGTGTCGTGTTCTGAGCTTCCTGGCACTTGCATGCGTAGAGGTTCATCTTCAAGTACCAAGTCCACCAACTTTCTCACATAGTGTATCGTTGAAGGAAATGTCTATGGTACCTTGGCCTCCAAGTGTGGTCTTGATCTGATGAAATTTTCCCCAATATCCTCTACGATGCTGATAAATACCTCATTTTTATTCTACGCAAAGTCCCTCTCCTGAGTTATGTGCGCTATCTCTACATCCTTTATCTTCACCTTCTCGTGTAGCACTTTGATCGTGAAATTTTTTTACATGTTTCTTCTAGACACCTCAGCAGAAACCTTCACCAATGCATTGCTAACCTGCTCATATGACATGACAATAGGCTTTACTGTCATGTGTCTTACTTGGGGTGCCTTCTTCAGTTGTCTTAACATGCATAACTCTTCGCCAACATCAAAATCAGGCTCATCCATGTGGGTGTGCATTGACCACAATAGTTTCTTTCGAGTGCACATAGTCGCCATGTCCTCATCCATTGTCTCCCAGCTGAATACATCCTTCTGTGCTATTGTGCTCTGGAAGCGGGCGCAAATAATTTTTCCCACGTCCTCTGTATACCCCATGGTTGGTGGAATGTGCTCTCCACTTGTCCTTCTAGATTGTTGCTACTTCTTAGCTTCCAAATTTGGGACTTGCGTCTCCATGTCCTGAAAATTCTTTGTAGCTGTCTCCTCAGGTATTTTCTCATCCTCTTATTTTTCCTTTGATTCATCACCCTGTTCTTCTATGTTCTCTAGAAGTGTAGGAGAATTAGGTGCACTTTCCTCTGACTCTTCCACCTCCCCATTCAACTTCAATTTCCTCCTTTTCATAGTTGCATCCTTTTGTGGAGAGAGTCTGGGTGATTTGTGCACAGTGGTTAGAGTAGCACCTTGGGTCCTTATTATCCTAAATACCCTCTTAAACCTATGATCCCCTTGGACTGCATTCAATTCCTCATCATCCCCCTCTTGTGGCTGAGGTGGTGTAACGGTGCATTTAGCTTCACCCTTATTTGTAGGATGTCTCCTACCTCTATGCTCCAAACCACCACTATCTTCGCGCTCATCCTCCACTTCAATTGGCCTTGAGGGCTTAAGCACTGGGATGTTATCCATTGTATGCTTTCCCTTTGGTGGTGCTAGAAATGTGAACTCACCTTCCACATATTTGTTATTTTCCATCTTTGGATGCAGCTGGAGATACACCAATGCTGCCCCCACATCTGCTATAGCCAGACTTATTGGCTTCGTATTCAGAACCTCCAAAATGATCCTCTATGTATAAGCACTTCTTCCAAGATACACATACTTCTTCCTCAACATATGGTATTCGCAGTCTACCTTATTTGCATTGAAGACCAATTAGTGCATGTCTGTAAATATGTGAATAGATGCTTGGAAATACCTTGCAGTAAATGCATAAGGCAATTTACACCAAGGGCTCCAGACTCCATATGTCATTAGGAAGTGCACGATGCAGAAATGTGATATATAAAAAACTGAACTAGTTTCCCTAGTACTGCTGGTAGGTCCTTTGGGATGCACCACTCTTCCCCAAATTCCACGTAGATCCTGTCATATCATTTCTCTACCCTTTGATTTACGTCATCTATCATGGACCCTTTGCATAGGTACTTGCTAAATCTTTTAGCTGGTGACTTGTTCTTTATGGGGTGTTCCCATACTTTTTCCTTCAGTCCATTTGGTACTCCAATCTCCATGAATATTAGTGATAGTAGAACAACCCCAAAGCTGATCTTCCCTCATGTGTGCGCTTCTTTGACTATTTTCTCTTCAATATAGCCTACAATGTTGTAGATTGTACTTTTTGACATCTTATGCGCCACATGTAACCATATAGTATTTACCTATGACCATCGCTCTTAATCATTCAACTTGGTAACAAGGTGTGTTGCACCTTGTACAACTGGAAAGGTCTTCAATTTGTCCATGTCCATTCCGTATGGACCCTTCAGGTACCCCAACTATTGTCTTGTCTTTAAAATCACGACTTTATTTGCGAGATCACCTTTTATATCCTCTCCTATGGCCTTCAGACCTATAAATGATGAGACACGTGCAGATGAGATTCTAACTCTACATCTTACAAAGTAGAAGAAGTCCTCATGTACCCTGCTCATGCACCATTGATACAAGGTATCATACTTCCTGAAATATGGAAGCTCATATAATTGGTAGACCCTAATTCTATTCAGAAGATTCTCTCTTACATCATCATAAACTGGCATATCATCTGCCATGCACTTGTTCATCCTAGTAGTGAGCATGGAATTGAGATCCTTCTTGTTCTCTGAAGTCCTATGATTGTATTCACTTAATTTTATATTTTTGATGGGAAAATCCCATTCTTGGTCGATGATGACTCCTTCTGGATATTGCATCTCTGAAAATAGCTTTCAGGTGCCATCTCTTCCTCCTCAATGACCACCTTCTTCTTTCCTTTTACTGCTGCTACATATGCCTGCTTAGGTGCCATTTTTACCTTGTAAATGTCTCCTCTTCAACTCTGCAACTTTGCGAATCAAACCCTAGCTCGATTCAATCGTGCCCTAGGTGGAAACTTCATAACCCAACCCTTTTCTGTCTCCCTGCTTTGCTCAAACCCTTCACCACTGGGGATGCAAGCTTGTTGTCACACAGATCTGATTGTCACACTTGGTTTCACACCTTTCGCACCTTAACTTGATCACTTGACTCTTCCCACTTGGCTCTTTCCTTAAATACTCTTAGTCACAATGGAAAAAATGAATCCGCATTCCATCCTTATATAATTTTTAAAAATTTTTATGCATTTATTTATCCTTCACCTACCAAATATCCCCTCATTCATTGACCAAATCCATTCATTCCACATGGTACATCTTCAAGCCCCAACTATAACCTTCTAGTGCACCTCCCTATCCTCTAGTCACAGACTTATCTTTAGTGCACGATCCTGCGCTTGAGTACCTTGTCAATATACCTTCTCTTGGTAGCTATCATAGCCTTTGCCTACCTCACGTTATACTATTATTTCTTTCGTATCCATCCTTGGTCACTTTTGAGAAGCAATATTCTTTTGACTTAAAGTACACCCATAACAGCTTATTCCTTTCACCTTTCAATTCCCATAGTCTTTGACTTGGATAACTACAACCACCCCATACTAAAAGTATGTGTAGTCCTCTGTACATAAATTTTATTCATATAGTAATTATCTTCATGCATGCAAGCCCACTTATTACACAAAAACAACAACTAAATTAACAAAGCATAATGACAAATGAAGGAAATACATTTAGGAAATTCAAAATTGAAAACCTCAGATAAATGGCAATACTGCCTTATTACAAACACAAAGAAGACTTATTTATAGTAGGGCTTCAACCTACTCCCGTTAAAGTAACCAGGTAGCTGTGTTCCATCAAGTGCTTCTAACTAGAAAGCACCTGATTCAAGTATAGAAGTGATGACATACGACCCCAACCAATGTACTTTGAGCTTTCCTGGATGGTGCAAGAACTTTGAGTCATAAAGAAGTACCAATTACCCAATCTCAAACTTATTATCCCTTATGTTTCTATCATGCCATGCCTTCTGCCTGACCTTTTCCTACTTCTAAATCCAACGTGCTATGGCTCGGCGGTCATCTAGTTGAATCATCTTTTCGATACGCTCTTCTAAATCTTGTTCATCAGCTAGACCTCCAACACGTGCAATGCACAAATAAGGTAACATAAATTCTATAGGGAGAACAAATTCTGTGCCAAACACCAACTAAAACGGTGTGGATTTGTTTAACCTCTTGTAAGTTGTTCTATATTCCCGAAGAACAGCTGAAACTTTGTCATCCCAATCCTTTCTTCCAACATCACAAATTTTTCTCAAAGTCTGGCTCAAAATCTTATTGAAAGCCTCAACAGTTCCATTTTCCTGAGGATGGTGGGGTGTAGTTTTATGGTGTGCAACCATAAAATCATCTAATAAGATCCTGATTGTCTCATTCAAAAAGTGTGTACCCATATCACTTATCAAGCTTAAAGGACATCCATATCATGTAAGAAAATTCTACCAGAGAAACCTAGCTACTGTAGCTGTCGTACAGTCCTTAGTAGGTGTTGTTTCTACCCACAGTGTGAGATAATCTATGCAAGTAATGATATAGCATGATCCAGTCCTACATGCGGCTGGTGAAATAGGTCCTACAAAGTCAATGGCCCATTTCTAAAATGGTTTGGCACCAGTAATCAGCCTCAAAGGAATCTCATCTATTTTCCCTAATTTTCCTAGGTGCTGACAATGATCATAGGCCTTACAATATTATTTACAGTCTTTATACAATGTCTCCCACCATAATCTAGCAAGTAGGATCTTTTGGGCAGTCACATCACCTGTGTAATGTCCTCCAGTAGTACCACCATGAGCTTCTTCCTTGATATCTATATGCTCATGCTCTAATACACAACGACGTAATACTTCATCTCTGCCTAGATTGTAAAGGTGACCATTAATTAACATAAATGGTGCCACACGTATAACAATCTACTTCTTTTCTAATGCTTTCATTCCTTCTGGTTCCGTACCTGTTCATAGAAATACAATAATGTCCTCTAATTCCATGGGCGTGTGTTGTAGCCTATATAAATGTGCATCCGACATTGTTTCTTCAATTGTCTGTGCATCCTCTCTTGAATTGATTCTAGATAAATGGTCTGGTCTAGAATTGCTTTTCCCTGGCTTCACCACAACTGTGAAGTCACATTATTGAAATAGGATCACCCATCTACATATGCGTCCCTGTAAGATGGACTTGTTTACCAAGTACTTTAATGCCATGTGATCTGTATAAAACACAAATAGTGTTGCTAACAAGTACTATCGAAACTTGTGCAATGCATAGATCATTGACAAAGCTTCATGCTTTGTTGTTGTATAATTCTGTTCAGGAGTCATCTTCCTACTAGAAAAATAGATTGGATGATCTACAATACCTTCACTAGGTTGAGCTAATATAGTGCCAATGGCCATGCCAGAAGCATCCACATACACATGAAATGGTTTATCCCATGAGGGAAAGCGTAGAATGGGCATGGTAGTAAGTTTCTCTTTTAATATCTGAAACACGCACTACTGTGGTTCTTCCCAATAAAATGTACCTTTTACCTTCATTAATTCTTCCAAAGGTGTAACAATTCTGGCATACCCTTTGATGAATTTTTTATAATATCCTGTATGACCTAAAAATTTGTGCACCTCACTTTGACTAGTAGGCGCTTCCAGGCCTAAAATGACTGCAACCTTGGCTAGATCAACCAACAAACCATCCTTATAGATTATATTTCATAACAGTATCACAAATGGTGTAGAAAATATGCCCTTCTTGATGTTTAAAGAGATACTCAATTTTTTACATCGTTCAAACATTAAGCATAGATTGTCACAATGATCTTGCACAAGCCCATATACTATCCAATCATCTAGGTAGACCTGTAAGAAGGTGTGAATAAAATCTTTGAATGCCTAAAAAACTATGCACAAGAATACAATAGGCACATTTTTCAATCCAAAGGGCATCATAGTATAGGCAAAACTGCCCCATTCAATAGTAAATGTTGTCTTTTCTTGATCCTCTTGAGAAATCCTAACCTGATGATACCTAGAAAATCCATCTGTGAAATAAAATATTTCATGCCTTGCAACTCCTAGTATTTTCTCAGTGAATGGCGTAGGGAATGGATCTGTGACGCATGCAACATTCAGCTCTCTGTAGTCCACACATATTCTAATTTGTCTGTCCTTCTTGATACTGATCACCATTGGGCTAACCCATTTTGACACATCAAGGGGCTTGATAATTCCAGATTTCAACATTTTATCAATTTCTTCTTTTACCTTTTCATGCAAATTAGGATTCATTCTATAAGGTCTCTTTCTAACTGGTCATGCACCATCCTTAATTTTTATATTCATTTCCCCAAGTGATTCATGCACACCTTTAAGTTCATGATACCCTTGAGGGAATAGGTCCTGATAATCCCTGAGTAACTCAATAATATTTGCTACCTCTGAATTTGACCAGTAGTCTCCAATTATGGCCTCCTTAGGCTCAACATCTAAACCTATATTCACCTTCTTTGCCTTCATGAGTTCATGGCAGGTGTGCGTATCCTTGTCTGCATTGTCCAAGACCTCATGCACCCCTTTTGAATGTTCAATAGCTAGGTTCTTAACTTCCTCGTCATCCATGATGTAAACCATCTTTCCTTACTTTTTAAAAGGTGAGCAGATTCAAGTAGTATGGAATCCATTTATTCTTCCTTTTCAAAACATGCTCCAGACTCTGTCTCACCAAATACTTCCTGAATAAGCTCTTCGGATTTTACACTATCTCCCATAGTTAAGCACTGGACAAATTTTAATGCCTCTTCTATGGGAGGTTTAGTCGAGAAGTATTCAAAGGTCTGGATCATTCTTATAGTCAAATATTTCTAGTTTCTAGTCTCTCTATGTAGTTATGCATATACATACCAAGTGCGTGCACATCCTTGTAGAGTAGAATACAATCTATGCACCCAAAGTGAAGGTGGTAATTCTTCCTATCCTGCTATCTAGAGTCTCTCACACTACTGAATGTGATGTTGAATAGGTTGATCACCATGATAAGTGCAGATCTACGTAGGTGCATTGTTCCTTACAAACCTAGTAGACAAAGCAACTCCAATCTCTTCCCAGTTTATAAGATTATCTCTGTGGACTACCCACCGGCATGCTGCTGTCCTGCGCAAGGTATATAATAACATATCTCTCCTCTTAATTTGATCTATCCACTATGTTTCCATGGCCTTCAAAAAGGCAGGAAGATTTTTTTCCCTATATACCAAGGTACTATGCTACCTATCCGTCGAATCGAACAAAGTCCATTCTTGTGCGCAACCACGCTTTTCACCTCACGTCCTACTAATTCATATGTATCATGAGCCCAACTGTCATAAGCAATACTTGTAGTATCACTAACAGAATGAGAATCCTCCCACTGTAGGATGCCTTCTTTTGATGGCTCAATAACCTCTGGGTCCTTAATAGTGCATACATAAACTCTGCTTAAGTCCTCCTCACTTAGAGGCTCAACATATGGTGTAGAATTCCCATCTGTCAAAGGTATCACAACCCTTTCCTCCTTGTTTTCAAAGCTTATATACCCTTTATTGAATCTCAAGTCAGAATTATTCACATAACACCAAGGGTGTCCAAGCAGAGCTGGAAAATTGTCTACTTTTGCAAGTGCTAATACCGCAAAATCCCCAGTGAACTTGGCCCCTTGTATAGTTATAGATGCATCTTTCAAAATGGTTATGGTAGCGGCCTTAGTTTGGTTTTCCATAAACAACACATTAGATGATGGCTGTAATTGAGGCCTCCCCATTTGTACCCATGCATCTAATGTAAGCGCATTTACTTCTGCACCTATATCAATCAATATGTTGCTCAACAACCACCCATCCACAACAGAATTTAGAGTAATTTCTTTGTCATAGTCAAGGCTATCAGGGGGAAGATTTGCATGCAAACCTGTCATCTGGTCTTAAGACTTGTGTGTGGAGTGTTCCCTTTTAACCAATATGGATCCTGATATACAAAAAATGATGTATGATTCTCTTAGTGTAACTTTTTGCACACCTCTCGCAGATAATCGATATTAGTGTGGACCTATTTATTGGAAGATATATTCTTCTACTCCTGTAGGAACTGTATCTCACCCTAATGATTCCTTAGCAGTGCTATGGTATCCTAGTAATCTTCTTTATTCATGAGGTGAGGAAATGGGTAACTTGCATGCAAAACCTTCTCCTTGGTGATCGTAGGAATTCTGGTGTACACATGTCTAATCTCACGAGTGTTGCTTTAGCTGGATGTAGAAATATGCTACTGTCAATTCTTCAGGTCCAACATGCTATCTTGAGCATCCACTGATCTTCTAGAAGAAGTTGGTTTCTAATGGTAAAAAAAGCCTTCGTTATCTCAATTATGCTACTTATTCAGAAAATAAAACAACTGTCCAGGTATGCTATCCTAGCTATGGTTCTTTCCACAGAAAGAACATGCAATTTTATTTTGATATGGACATTGAAACCTATCATTTGTTTCAATGAGATCCAGATTTATATAACATTGTTTATATTGAGGGAACTAACATGCTTCCTCCACCATTCATTTTTTTACCTTTAATTTTTGGGATTCCGGTTGATTTTGGTATCCAAGAATTAAATTCAATGGACCCCCTTTAAAAGGGAAAATAAATTCTTGGATTTATCAGCATGTCGTGATTAGGAACTAAGAGACCTAGTGTTCATCATTACCTTTAGAATTATCTTCTTACATTTGAACATATCATACCCCAGTGTCTATAGCATCCCGGATTTGACCAATCAACGTGAAAATCCTCAGCATTTTGAGTTCCTGGACCTGCAAATCTTGGGTAAAAGGCAAGATAAACTCATATCTTCCTCATCTTTGGACTATTTTTGATAGTATAGTTAATAGCATGTTGTTTGGCACATTGGCAGTGTGGAAATTTCCATACTCTACATAGTCATGAGCATACATGTCTGTTTTGTGCATGTATCTATTTTTGGCATGTACCTATCCACTTGGATGAATATTTAAGACCGATATTCCTGGGAAGTGTTTGTAATTTTTCATCACAGTGTAACATTTCATGTTGCCATAGATTTAAAATCTACACTGTTTTGCCATAGACCCATGCGGGAAAAAAATGTGATGCCTCTAGAATATGGTTATAACGTTAGACATGCATTTTGATTACAATGATCCCAAATATTTGCAGCATGCAGGGATCTGACTGTTTCACAGTGCCTCGCAGTGGATCAATGTATGTCTAGTATGTTGGCATTTTTTTTGTCTATTTATGTACTAATCTATTTTGCAACAAACCACTATGTATGCTTGCTAAAGACTGGACATATCATAGGGAATTAGCTTTGATAACAGTTTCCTATTTTAAGCATCATACTCACATACACTGTGCAGTAGTGCCTTTCTTGATGATCATTTTTTTATGGAAATTTTTTTTATTAATGGAAAAAAGTTTTTTGATATGGGATCCTACCTATGATACAAGGGGCCTAAGCCAAGATCCCTCAAATACAATCCAAAACATAGAGGACAAAGTTTGATCAAGGAGCACAACGAAGAAGGAACAAATCTGTATTGCATCACCTCTGTAATAAACTACAACAATTGACCCCAACAGTACCACAAAAGAACCACAAAATCCAACTTTAGCACTGGTCAAAATAAAAAATACAAAACAAATGCCCATGTTCGGCAACATCCAATATACCATCCACTATTCCATGATCTTGGAAGAGAAATATTCATATGAGATATTTTCTAGATTGAATTTACATGTCTTAGATACTAATTTTCATTCTTAGATTTTTATTTTCCCTTGTAACTCTCCAGAATCACCAGTAGTCCATGGTTGGAATAGAATGTCCATGTATACCTCCTAAGCAAGGAAATGATATCACATTGTTTGTTTCTGAGCTTGACCTTTTGTTATGGCAATGTACATTCACTATGCTTTGAACAATTAGTACATGGATTCAGTTAGACATTCGCTACATTACTGGGAGGTAGTTCTTTTCTTTTCAAACGTGAATCCAATATGTCTGTTTGCTCACATTTTGTGTGGATGATTCGCCTAGGGAATGCTCCTCCAAATGACATCTGAAGCCATCTATCCTGGCATTGATGTACTTGATACATGACTTACTCCTGATCAATCCTACTTGTGAGATGTTAGTTTGTTGGTTACTTGTCATACTAGATACTGAAAAATTCTTACAAGTGCTATTTCTATGGATCACTGTAGGTGGATTTTGATATGCACACCGAAGGTCCATTGGAAAGTCTCTAAGTGGGTGAAAACAACTATTGTGTGAGGTCAAGAAGGGATATCTATCATGATTTCCAATATGGGTGTGAGTTCCAAATGCTTTGGAGGTCCACGTCTACTAGTGTGAGCTATAAACCCTTCCCTAAGCCATCTCTCTCCTCAAAACAATGCATTAAGGTAAAGGGATTGAAGAGATTTGCTTATGCATATTTCCCTGTCACCCACCTCAAAATCCATTTGAGCCAAGATATCCTCTACAAAATTTCCCAGTTGGAGTAGAAAAAATAGGGGAAATAGACCATCTTAGAATGTAAAACATGTTCAATGCAAAAATAGTAAAAAATGGTAAAAGGGTGTTTTTGGTTTTCGCCATCCAGTATTTGAAACTCTGAGGTTCGAAAAAGTGGGGCCCACTATTTTCTAGATAGGGGACCTCATCCAGTGGTCATCACAGTCATTTTGTGAAGGGGTCCCCTTGCCTCCATATCTTCAAATTACCATTGTCATAAACTAGTATTTATATGCCTCATCTTCGGGTAAGAGTCTTGGTCAAAATGTGGGATATATTATAATGAATATAACTATTAAGTTCCACGTGGTGGGTCCATGTAGGCCACATCACGTGGCTTGATCAGACCTCAAAATCATAAAGCCATTTCACTGAAATTCTTCAACATATATCAAGCACAACTAACATGCCTACCACCAATCTCGCCACTGCAGCCATGCATCAACCCGCTCAGCCACTCGTATAGTTCTATTGGCAACCACTAGCTAAACTAATGCTAAACTACTCCTATAAGTTGGAAATGCAACTATCTAATCCTATGTCTAATAATCCAAAGTGACCCATGCGTTAATACTCAGAGGTGTACTACTGAAAGGTCAGGCATCCATTATTCCTCCACATCATGTGATAACATTCCTCAGATACTTGCTAGAGTTAACTGGTACACTCTTGGATGAGTGGAAACAAGGGGGAAATGAACTAAAATAAGAGGTCCCAGACACTGCATGCCACATGATGCAAGACTAGCATTTACCAGATAACACTCTATCTCCATGTTGGCATAATAAAAAATAAATATGACAAAGGACATCACCCAAAGTGCACAAAAGGTACCAGGTCCCTAGTGAAGGTTGTTGTAGAAAGAAGTTAGCATGATGAAGGAATACAAGCTAGGGCAGAGAATATCCACAAAACTAAGACATGGTATTGCTTCCAAGAGATGCTACAATCGATTAGAAATAGTGGAAAGAGGAAAGCTATGCACATGCAACAAACCATGATTTGACGCTTGTAACTCAAAATACAATGAATCAATTACTCACAGAATGACATGTTCTTGGATTTAGCCAAGAGGGTCCAACCTATTAACAAATATAGCAGCATTCTTACAGTATATGTCAATCTATGTGAAAGAGAGTATGGAGCTGATAAAGTAGAGGGAAATTTGAAATGCGTATTCATCACACACACTAAAAAAATATCATTAAGTCCTGTTACAAATCACATGGGTGCACTATAGAAGATAAATTCCACATGCCATCCATCTTGTAGAAGGATAGGGGTGTCATTCTTCATTATATATTGTTGGTTGGGGAATGATTCCCTGATAACCGCTTATGTGTTCCAGGAATAGGCCACCTGCTATTAATACCTCAAACACGTATTTTACAATTTTGGTCCCCAAGACTACATGCAATTTTTGAAATATCTATAGACCTCCTGCAATTAACTGTAGTTGTTAATGAGACCTTATTCAACAAGGTCGATCTCTCTTGATTTTGCAAGAAGCGTCGAGAGTAATACTCCAAAGATGTATAATGCATGGCATTGCTACATCTTCGGTAGCATCGTTACCTACATGTTCTGCCCGCCTTCGGAGGATTCTAAAAATAGGTCTTCATGCTCAATATCGGCTAGTGTTCTGAAAGCATAAACTTATTTTGCTACATGCAGTTCCATTCTTGTCCTTGTGCGTTCTATGGTTCTTGAGCTTTCCATGGATTAGTGAAATCCTTGTAGTGATCATTGAATTTTGAGAAATCTGCGGAACATTGAATCAGTGTTTTACGGGTTTAGAAATATTTTTTTCTTCAATTCCTCATAAAACAACCCTACAAACTTTCTTATATCCTCTAGTTAATTAATTATTCCCAATTCATAGCCCACTCACCTCCATTGTTCCATGGATCTCTTAAGCAAAAAACGAATGATAACTATTCCTACTTACTCCCAAGAAGAAAAAAGAATGGTTTAGAGGTGCTTTTGGTTCTCAAGATCATACTAGGTGCAAGAGAAGAGCATACAAAAATCTATTCCAAACTCAATCAAAGTATGAAAACACATAAAATTGAAGTTCTAGATTTTTTTTTACCTTGATGCATAGGTGCCCCTACTAGTGCACAGGAACTCACAGTCATACACATGCACCCCTCTATCATCTTTCACACAGTCCATGATGCACAGGTGCTTCGAGTGAGGCACATACGCTCACAGTCATGTACATGTACCTTTTTCCTATAGATGGTCAAAAAACTAAGTTTTGAAGCATTTTTTTTGAAAAAAGGTCCAATCTTTCAGAATTTTTGGTAATTTTGAAAGGGCTTCACCTCCTTATATCCTACAAAAAGCAAGAAAACACAACTTCTACCACTAATCTAGTTGAAACAATTTTTAAAAATGGAAAGCGATCTAAAACTTTGAAAATTACTCTAAAACTTTGAAATTAATCTAAAATGCTTGAGAAACTAATCTAAAAAGCTTAAAATTACACTAGAAAGATTGAAAGTAAACTAGAAACTTTGAAATTAATCTAGGAAACTTGAAACTAATCTAAAACTTTGAAATGAAAAACTTTGAAACTAAGTTAAAAAGTTTAAAAATTGAATGCCATGGGTTATTGTCCCACTGAGCGTGCCAAATGAAAGCACCCTCAACTTTAAAAAGAAAATTACATGAATAAACAAGGAAAGCTAACACCATTTCCATCCATCTAGCCAAGGTTCTAAGTCTAGGAATGTAACATTAAGATAGAAGCTTAAAAGAATGCTTAACTAGTATGAAAACAATACAAAATCTAACTAAATATGACTACTAATATGCTTGAATTACCTTACATGGGCCTAAATAGACCTAAGAGGGAAATCAAATGGTTATGGTTGCTATTCCATGTTGGTACCCAAATTTATTCTCGGAAGCTTAGAGACAAGCAGATCATGTTGCGTGTCATTTTGTAGCTGGGGAATAAATGTAGCTTGCTCTTTGTCACTCAGTTGTGGAGAAATGCATAGCACCCTCAAGAGGATTTGATCTATCCTCACTACTTTATGGTTGTGCCTTTTCAACTAGGGTGAGAGGACCTTTTTCTAGCCTGCTGTTTATAGAGGAGATGGAGATGTCCTTCCTTGTAAATTTATTAAGAAGATCTTGAAGAAAATATGATCAATACAAACAAAAACCTAACTCTCACGAGTTGTCACCCTAGATAATGGAGATATTTTTCTAAGCAAGGTTTATGATTACTAAAGACAATGAAAACCTGATTGCTTTGGAATGTTTTGGTGATAGAAATTATGAATTTATACATACACAGGACAAAAATGGGTAGTATGGGTAAGATTGGTTGTTTTTTAAATGAATTTTTGGTGGGAGGTGAGGTAGAATGAACTTGATTCACCAAATCTTTGAGATATTTTACAATAAAATTACGGCTTAATCAACAAAATGCTTCATAATAGCTAAAATGTTCCTTTAACAAGAAGGTGTGCTTCAATGGAGGCCCAGATCAACACGTTTTCACACAAAACTTTAAGAATCCAAAATGAAGGCTCAAATTGAAAAACTTAATTGAACATTATCAACCTTTGTTTTATCACACCTAAGATACCCTCAAAGGATAACAAACAATCTTATCATCATGCTAGGAGTAAAGTGATTTTAAATTTTTTTATTTCACTATCAAATGAAATCTCTTCTGATAAATGAAATTGCAAATGCCACCAAACTATCACAAGGATAAGATCTTGTGTGATTCACAAAGATTTCAATGTAAGATTGCAATGGGAACAAGAAAAACTATTTACAGACATTCAGAAATGAAGTAGACACAATTTTTCTCAAAATCAACATAGATTAACTCAAATTTGATTAAATTCATCAGCAAGGGAAATTTTCTAGAACAATCTCAGAGCTTTTCAATGGTTGTACACTTGCAACCACCTTGACATGATCAAATTTAACACAAAATAAATAAACAGGTTCCTCAGATGGTTTCTCAGAAAGATGGGCTCTGTCAAACTTTTCTCTTAGGAATTAACTCCCAACCTCTAACACTCCAACCATTTGCATGAAAAATTCATGCAATTTATAACATTTAATCTACAATAGATTTTTCCCCCTAAAACAAAAAACATTCAAAGCACCATTACTTATGATTTTGATCGTGATTCCCATAATCATATTTGCAAAAAAAGTTTGTCAGGTGCTCAGAGGGAAAATCTCTTCAAATATTTCCAGCATTAAATTCCTTCATCCTGGTAAATCACTCTTCATCTCACCGGCCAACTACTTCCTCCTCTAATCTGTCAAATCTAGTTTTTTGCATGCCAAGGAAGGAAAGATTGGAAAATCAGATCGAATCACACTGATAGTCATATCACATCTTAATGGTAAAATACATTTTCATATCTTCCCCACCAAATCAAGATATCAAATTAATTCTCCTCTTCATTTTGAGTGTAAAATTTCAAGAAATCATAAAAACTCGCATCCCAAGAGCTTTGGAGTAAAAATGGTCAAAATCAGATACAAATTAGTTTCCTCGATTTCCCTTTTGGATTTGGACCATCCACATGGGAGATTGAGCTAATATAGGCCTGGGGGTTCCTTTCTACCTTTTACAACTTTTGGGAAAAAATGCAAAATTTCTCATTTTTCTCCACCCCTTTGCCTTTGAAAAATGGGCTTGACACGTGTCCCAATGTGGGTCCCAATAGAACCACCAGCTTCATTTTTACATTTTACCCCTTTTTTGGAAAAAAGAAAATTTTCCAAATTTTCCCCACAAATGATTCTCCCGGAGGAACCACGCTTCCTTTTTACCTTTAACAACTTTTGGGAAAAAATGGAAATTTTTCCAGATTTCCCCCAAAAGTCTGAGACCTCCACCATTGACAAGGAAACAAATTTTGACTATTCTCTGTCGGGCTTTTCATTTTGATGAATTTAATCTTTTTGACAATAAGGGGCAAAAAATCCATGTTGCCTCCAATGGCCCGCCTCCCACCTTTTGAATTTTCAAACCGCCACGCGTCTCAATGGCACATTTTAAGATGGTCCCCAAAAGTAGAGACCCCAAACAAGCGCGGGCTCAACATGTGTCTCAGTATGGTAGATTCTGTTAAAAATTTGAAGGTTCAAGGGAAGGCACCATGTGTCTAAGGTCTAAGAAAGTCTTCTTCGGCCGTTGAAAAGTCCAAGCAAAAAGGCAGAGTGAGCGGAAGCCTCCAAGTGTCCTCCTGACGCTTCTTCAAAATAAAACTCAGGGGCCGGTCCCCAAACATGCGTGGTCCCTCCACGTGTCCCAGGACCTTTAGAAAGTTTCTTAAAAAGTCTAAGTAAGGGAATGCTCGACAGAAACCTCCACGTGTATTTATGGTGTAACTTCAAGATGGTGCCCAAGAGCGGAGACCTTGAATGAGCGTGGGCTCACCACGTGTCCCTGGCCTTAGAAAATTACCTTGAAAAGTTTAATTACAAAGTGGATTTGGTGGAAACCTCCACGTGTCTCCTTGTCATAATTGTTAAGGTGGGATGCTAACGTAGATTTAAATGAGCGCCAGCCCACCACATGTCCATGGCACGCCAAAACTGTACCGGCTATATGAAAAGTTTGTAGTAGTCTGGGAAAAGTAGTGGAATCCTCCTCGTATCCCCTTGGCGTAACTCCAAGGCCAAACCAAAAGGTGAATCTTCAAATGAGCACCATTCCTCCACATGGACAAATTTTTAGTTGAGGTGAGCCACAGAGTTTTTAGAGTGCCCCACCAAGCCGCATTGAACCAAAAAGGGCCATGTTTACATTGATGCAGAGATGTAAATTTGATGGGAAAAACACACCCATCAAACCGTAAAACTACAGGAAAACCACCATTTGAGCTCAGAGATGAAATTTTCTTCAAGGGCAGAGAATTTGGAAATGTTATAAGGTTCAAACATGATCCTCCAAGCTACATCCATTCATGTTTCCTCAGGTATTTGGGACAAAAAGTGACAGGGACAACAACACATGACTGCAGAAAATGGAAGGAAAGGAACAACCTGAGTTTTACGCCCAATTTACAGACACCTTCAGATGGACAGAGAAATGAAAAACAAATTCTGGATCTTTAAGTGATCTTCGACCAAGGAAGGGACTAATCATGGCAACCAAATGGAGGACAGAGTCTTCAAGCACCAACACGGGGAGATAAAAAATGTGACAGAGGCCACAAACTGAGGGATTTCAATGACAAACTAGGTGAAACTAATTTGAGCACCAACATCGGCTCCGACTCAAGGATGGGCACTCCCTGTGAGTGCCATAATAAATAAGTAGACCAAGTGCCAAAAATATCCATTGGGCAAAGGAGTCAGCTTGCAGAGCAGAAAACCAGAACCATCTCCTAAAAATGAACCGAGAAACCAGCAAAACCAGGTCACCAAGGACCAGAATGAGCAAAAACACAAAAGACAGAAAGCAACCAATGAACTATACACTATACAAATGATGCTCACCTTGATTCTGGGGAATCAATCAAGGAAATGTTTCAAATGCCTGCCATTAATAGGAAATTTGAGTAATTCCCCATCCAAGTCTTTCAAGAAGAAGGTATGTTCACCAATTTGAATGTCAATGGAGTAAGGGCCCATCCATAATGCATCAAATTTACCATGCTTTCCCTTATCTTCATGCCTACTATCCCATAACAACACAAGATCTCCAATGCTGAAAGCTCTGAGTGTCACCTTTTTGTCAAATAACTTCTTCAACTTTTCTCTAAACTTCACATGCCTTTGGTGGGATGCCCTCCTTTCTTCATCAAGTTCAACAATCTGGTTAATGCGAGCATCATATGGACTAACTTCTTGATCTTCCAGTTGTTGAATGAACTGATATGAGGATAATTGCATATGCAGGGGAAGCAGAGCTTGAGTTCCATACACCAATTCAAATGGACTTTTTCCAGTAGCTCTTTTAACAGTAATTCTATCAGCCCAAACAACAAACTTCAACTGCTCACCCCATTTCCTTTTGTTCAACTCCAAGGTTCTCCTAATGATCTTTAATAGATTTTTATTGCTGGACTCTACTTGTCCATTGCCTTGGGGGTTATAGTTGGAGGCATATGTCAAATTGATCCCATATTCTTTACACATTTCCACCAAAGGTTTAGCTCTAAAGCTCATGGCATTGTCAGCAACAATTTTAACTGGCACTCCAAACCTACAGATGATATGGTTCAACATGAAGTCCATGACAATTTGGTGTGTTTCTCTCTTGGTGGGGATTGCCTCCACCCACTTAGTGAAGTAATCAGTGGCTACAAGAATCCACTTATGGCCAACACTTGAAGGGTCTGAAATCTCACCAATGAAATCCATTCCCCATTGCTTGAATGGGGCTTCAATTGATACAGGCTGCAAAGGAAGGGAGCCTGAAGCTTTCAGTCTTCCAGAAAAATGTTGGCAACTCTCACATCTTCTAACCAACAAAGTTGTATCTTTGAAAAGATTTGGCCACCAATAACCAGCCCTCAAGATCTTGTGTGTTGTGACTCTTCCAGCAAAATTCCCCCCACAAACTCCTCCATGGAGATCAGTAATTATCTTGGGGGCTTCATCTTCAGTAATGCACCTTAAGAGAACTCCCTCAGGGTTCTTCCAAGCTAACCCAAAATCAGTAATGACATATTTTTGGGAAGCCAACTTAAGAGCTCTTTTCTGATTTTTACTCAAATACTCAGGGCAGTATAGATGTCTGAGATAAAAAATTATATCTTTGTACCATTCAGAACTCATCAAATTTTCAAGGACATCCACCCTTCCTTCTTCTACTTCATTCACCTCAATAGTTTGCAAGTTGCTCTCAGCCATAAGCTTAGCTAAGCCCAAACCTCTTACCAATTTCGTGGTTTGGATATCCATGTCATACTCCTGCAACTTGTTCACCCATCTACATCTTTTTCTTGAGACCTCCATCTCTGATAAGACATCTTTCACCATGGTGTGGGGAACATAAGCAACAACTTTAGAGCTCAAAATGTAAGGTCTGAAAACCTTTGTTGCTTTTACCAAGGAAAATGCTTGCTTCTCCATAATGGTGTACTTCAACTCAACCCCTTGCAATGCCTTACTGAAAAAGGCAATTGGCCTCTCAGCCCCTTCATCATCCTTCTGCAACAAGACAGATGCAATAGTGTTCTCTGAAGAAAAAGAAAACATTTGAAAAGGCTTCTTATAATCTGGAGCTGCTAAAACAGGGGCATGCTTTAATGCTTCTTTGATCCCATTGAAATCCTGAATGGAAGCCTCTTCCCATTTGATAACTTGGTCCTTCTTTAGCATGCAAGTAATTGGAATGGTCAACTCAGAAAAGTTTGATATGAATCTTCTGATAAAGTTTATTTTCCCAAAGAAGGACTGAATTCCCTTCTTGGTTCTTGGAATTGGGACCTTGTTGATGGCCTCTACCCTCTCGGGATCAATCATGACACCATCCTTTGATACAATGTGACCAAGCAACTTGGCCTTTTGCACTCTGAAATGGCACTTCTTTGGATTGAGTGAAATGCCATACTCTCTGCATCTTATCAGCATTTTTTCCAAGTGCTGCAAGTGATCACTTCTCTTTCTGGAAAACACAGTCACATCATCTTGGTAAACAACAATAAAATCATTAATGTAACCAGCAAAAGCAACATCCATTGCTCTTTGAAAGATTGCTCCAGCATTCATCAAACCAAAGGGCATTCTAACATAGACATAAGTTCCCTAAGGAGTGGTAAAGGTTGTCTTAATTCTTTCTGATTCCTTCACAACAACTTGATTATAGCCAGAGAAACCATCCAAGGTAGAAAGCAGCTCAGAACCAGTCACTAATTGCAGTATGTTTTCCATGTTTGGTAAAGGATAATTATCCTTCATTGATGCTCTATTCAGATTTCTAAAATCCACACATAGCCTGATATCACCATTCTTTTTTCTAACTGGCACTAAGTTTGCAACCCAAGAAGAATACCTTGTTGGTTGAATGATCCCTCCATCCCTCAGTTTCTTTAGTTCTTCTTGCATTTTAAGAGAAAGGAGTGGATTAATTGGCCTCTGTTTTTCCTGAATGGCTTTGCATTAGATTCCAAAGGAATTTCATGTTGAAACAAATCCTCTCTGTATGCCTTCAAGTTTCAGAATAAGACCAAGCTAGGCAATCCTGATATTTCTTCAACAATTGGACATAGGACTATTTTTCCTCCTTGTTTAGATTGCTTCCCAACCATATCTTCCTTGGTTTCTCCTTTGTACCAAGGTCATGCTCCTCAACATCCCTTGAGGCTACTATATGTCTGTTAATAATGCAATCAACATTATCAAAGTTTGATTCAAGAGCAACCAGTCCTCTAGGAATGGTATTAGTTTTCAGTTGGATGATGTCTTTTCCAAAAAAAGTTTCTTTACCTTTTGTTACACACACCATTGGCTCCCAATCAATACATTTATCAGTAAACTCCCCTTGTTCTACAGAAATATTTTGACCTGAGCATCATCATCAAAAATTTGCCAATGTTTAATGTTGTCAGGGACAGATGGCCTTGTTAACACTTCAACATCATATTCACAATATGGGGACATTGCACAATTATCAAACTGAGATCCCAATACTGCAAGCTTGTCTTCCATAACATTGAACTTCCTATCATGATGCACAATATTAAATGAATCAAACATCTCAATCAAGTCCCAGACTGCATGCTTGTACTGTTTCATTCTCTGATTTTTAGTAGCATACAGTTTTCTGATTTGTTTGACAATTAGTTCTAAATCTCCCTTAACAATGATGTCTTTAACATAGTATTTCCAAGAAATTCTCAAACCTAACAACAATGCTTCATACTCAGCAATGTTGTTAGTACACTCAAAGTTAAGTTTGAAAGAAAAAAACAAACTCTTCCAAGCTTGGAGAAATCAGAACTACACCAGCACCATTTCCAAATTTGGAGCAAGCTCCATCAAACAAAAAATTCCATGGAGAGCCTACTTGTTCAAGACTCTTACATTGATCCATTTTGTTCTCTTTCCCATCAGCAAATCCAACAAAGTTATCAGCATCAACACTTGTGTACAACACTTCATAAGATGCATTGTTGGGATCTTCAATGAGGTGCAACATCTTCTTTTCTCCATACAACTTGACAAGGCTGCCCTCAATTGGGATGGTGGCATAGGACATATCCATTTGAACACTCCCACCAACACTTGCAGCCCATTTTCTAGACAACAACATACCCCACTTGGCTGGGCAATCAACAATAACAACATCAAGTTTCAAGTTCCTACCCGGATAAGTTGCAAGTTGTACCACCAAACCTTTCACACATCCCACCACTGGCACCTCTCTAGAATCCATGGTAGTGCACTTCCCATATGCTGTTGTTACTTTGATATCCAGTTCATTCATGACTTCTAGAGGCATAACATTGCATGATGCTCCTGAATCAAACATACAGTTGTGTAGCAATTTGTCCTTAATGATCAGAGTAGTGAAGAATGGATCTACATTTAGCTGAGACTCTACCAAGGATGTTCCCAAATAAACCTCAGGTGGTTCACCTAGTTCTTCCAATGTTGGTGGTGTTTCTAGCTCTTCAATGATTGGAGGAGTCTCCACAATGTTTACATTTCTGCCTGGGGTACTCTTCTCTTCTTTCAATCCCAAATACTCAAATGCCCTCTTCTTGTGCTCAGGAATCCTAAGCAGCTCAAAAATTGGAACACTAACTTTGATTTGACTCAAAACTTGGGCAATGTCATATGGAACACACTTTGGCAAGGCAGCATTGGAAGGGAGATTGACAAACTCATCAGATGGCATGGGATTTTTGACAGTTTGGGCATGAGGAGAAGTATGAATCTTGTTTGGGACAGCAAGGCCTTTGGAAGGTGTATCTTTCTTAGGAACCTCTTTAGGAATACTAGTAAGCAATGGAGTTTTAGGTTTGGCTTGAGGCCCTGCTCCTTTGACAACTCTACTCCTAGTATTATAATCCTTTTCTTGAGAAACAACAATGTTCATCAATAACTGCCTATCCTCCTCAGATGGGATTCCTCCATCATACTTCTTTATCATTAAAGCTCTTAAATATTCAAAGTCATTATTGGGAAATTCAAAAGCTTGTACAATATCTATTTCTAAAGTATGAGAGGGAGGAAGAAGAGGTACCCGGTGAATGCAATCCCAAAAATCAGCAGCAGTTCTAGCACTTATTACCTCAGTTGAAGTTTCTCCTTGTTGTGAGCTTATAGAGCACTCCATCATGCATGCATCATCATCAGTGTTATCATCATCAGCTTCCTCTTCTACTTGTTGATCTACTTCACATGGAGCATGGGGCATGAAACATCTGTCACACCAATCAATTACATTTGTTTCTTCAATAACAACAACTCTGGAAGCCAAAGGATCAGGCACCATTCTATTTTCCCTAGCTTGGGGCTGTTTATTTCCAAATCCAACAGGTCCCTTGCCTCTGTCATCAGATCTCTTCTCATTTCTAGGATGATTTGCAAATCTGTCTTGGCCTTGTTGCTTATGCTGACCTTGTGAACTCTGCCCAATTCCTTTCTCTTCCTGGGCTAATTTGTATGAGATTTCTTTGACAACCCCTGCCAAAGTTTTCACAACTTCCTCCAAATCAGCAGCCTTACTTGCTTGAGGTTTTTCTGGGTTAACCAGTTTCACACCCTCCCTCTTAGGAGGTTTTCCAATTGCTTTAATGTTATTCTCAATTTGCAGAGCCATGGTAAAGGCCTGCCTCAAATTGGTAGGGTTTTTGTCCCTCAAATAGTAAGCAACTTTCTTATCAAATGCATCTGAATACTTTATAAGACAAGATTCATCACATGGCCTTAAACTTATAGGAAATCTCCTCAATGTCTTATTAAATCTAGTGTTGAAATCATGCACTGATTCATTAGGATTCTTTTTAATATTTTCAAATTCTGACAAAAGAAACCTAGGGTCCTGTTTTGTCACCATACTGCAATCTAAATGCATTATTCATTTCTGTCCAAGAATCAATGGAATTATCTAGCAAAGATTTATACCAGTCCCTTGCATCTTCTTCCAAAGTATGGATAAACAATTTGATATATACATCTTCAAATTCAATCTCAAAGTCTTCCATCATGTTGATAAAAAGCTTTAAGTGTTGATCACCAGTTATAGCATTATTTCCTTGGAACTTTGGTAGTCTATTTCTTACATCTTGGGGAACTGCATTTGGATAACCAACCATCCCTCTAAAATTTATAGGACCAAAGGTATTTACAACAAATGGAGGTCTGGGTGGGGGATGGGCCATGTTGTTTTGAGGAGGTGACCTTGGAGGAGAATCAAACTGATAAGGGACAAGGGGTCTTTGAAACACAGGAGTATAACTTTCAAAATGGATATCCCCTAAAGGCTTTGTTTCTTGGAAAACCCTATCAACTTTGGAAAACACAGGGGCAGAATGAGAAGAAAACTTTTCAAATTCAAATGAAGGCCCCTCTCCAGATGGAGAATTCAATTCCACAAAAAGACTACCTGATTCAGAAGCACTTGAATGGAAATCTTCAATGATAGGCTGATCACTTTCATCAATGGAGATCTCTTTTCTTGACTGCTGATCTCCAACAACTCTCCAGGCTCTTCTTCCTTCTGACTTTGTTTTTCCTAGCTCTGGAAATAATGTCCTAGTAGGATCCTTAGTGAAGAAATATCTTCTTCCTTCCATATTTGCAAATATTAGTAACAAATCTCACTTGACAGAGGTTAAGACACTGGTATTTATCAAAAAATCAGATCAACATGGAGTCGCCACTAAGGATTTCCACCTTAGTTGTGCAAATGCACTAAAAAATATGATCTGTCAAATGTCTGTCAACACTAGAAACTGGAAATGGAATGATCTGACCTTCCTTTACCCAGATTTATCAATGAAACTTAGTGCAATAACTGTAGAAACTAGAAATATTGCACACAACACTTGTAACTTTGAACACTTCTTACAGGCCTGAACACAGGATGATGTTGAAACAATGTACTAGCACTTAGAGCATATAAGAAATGTTTACCAGGGTCTGAATATGAACTGCAATCACAATGTCCAATGGCTAGGAAATGGTGTTGCTAGAACACCAAATGGATAGTTCCCTGTTGGTACCCAAATTGATTCTCCCCAAATTGCAGAAGCTGAGCAGCATCACAGATTTGACAGGAAGCTTAGAGACAAGCAGATCATGTTGTGTGTCATTTTGTAGCTGGGGAAGAAATGCAGCTTGCTCTTTGTCACTCAGATGTGGAGAAATGGATAGCACCCTCAAGAGGATTTGATCTATCCTCACTACTTTATGGTTGTGCCTTTCAACCAGGGTGAGAGGACCCTTTTGTAGCCTGTTGTTTGTGGAGGAGATGGAGATGTCCTTCTTTGCAAAGTTATTAAGAAGACCTTGAAGAAAACATGATCAATACAACAAAAATCTAACTCTCACGAGTTGTCACCCTAGATAATGGAGATATTTTCTAAGCAAGGTTCAGGCTACTAAAGACAATGAAAACCTGATTGCTTCTGCATGTTTTGGTAATAGAAATTATGCATTTGTACACACACAGGACAAACAGGGGTAGTATGGGTAGGATTGGTTGTTTTTAAATGAATTTTGGTGGGAGGTGAGGCAGAATGAACTTGATTCGCCAGATCTTTGAGAGATTTTACAAAAAATGGAAGGCTTGATCAACAGAATGCTTCAGAACAGCTAAAATGTTCCTTTAACCAGAAGGTGTGCTTCAATGGAGGCCCAGATCAACACGTTTTCACACAAACTTTAAGAATCCAAAATGAAGGCTCAAATTGAAAAACTTAATTGAACATTATCAACCTTTGTTTTATCACGCCTAAGATACCCTCAAAGGCTAACAAACAATCTTATCATCATGCTAGGAGTAAAGTGATTTTAAATTTGTTTATTTCACTATCAAATGAAAGCTCTTCTGATAAATGAAATTGCAAATGCCACCAAACTATCACAAGGATAAGATCTTGTGTGATTCACAAAGATTTAAATGTAAGATTGCAATGGGAACAAGAAAAACTATTTGCAGACATTCAGAAATGAAGCAGACACAATTTTTCTCAAAATCAACATAGATTAACTCAAATTTGATTAAATTCATCAGCAGGGGAAAGTTTCTAGAACAATCTCAGAGCTTGTCAATGGTTGTACACTTGCAACCACCTTGACATGATCAAATTTAACACAAAAGAAATAAACAGGTTCCTCAGATGATTTCTCAGAAAGATGGGCTCTGTCAAACTTTTCTCTTAGGAATTAACTCCCGACCTCTAACACTCCAACCATTTGCATGAAAAATTCATGCAATTTATAACATTTAATCTACAACAGAGTTTTCCCCCCAAAACAAAAAACATTCAAAGCACCATTGCTTGTTACGATTTTGATCATGATTCCCAGAATCAGATTTGCAAAAAAGTTGTCAGGTGCTCAGAGGGAAAATCTCTTCAAATATTTCCAGCATTCAATTCTTTCATCTGGTAAATCACTCTTCATCTCACGCACCAACTACTTCCTCCAAGGAAGGAAAGATTGGAAAATCAAATCAAATCCTAAGTCAGATCAAATCTTAATGGTCTAATATGTCAAATCTGGTTTTTTGCATGCCAAGGAAGGAAAGATTGGAAAATCAGATCAAATCTGATAGTCAGATCACATCTTAATGGTAAAATATGTTTTCAGATCTTCCCCACCAAATCAAGATATCAAATTAATTCTCCTCTTCATTTGGCATGTAGGAGACATCAAGAAATGATTAAAAAAAACCATAAAAATTCACATCCCCAGGAGCTTTGGAGCAAAAATGGTAGAAAATCAGATACAAATGCACAGTTGCCATCGATTTCCCTTTTGAATTTGGACCATCCACATGGGAGATCTGAGTTAAAATGGGCCTGGGGGTTCCTTTTTACCTTTTACAACTTTTGGGAAAAAATGCAAAATTTCTCATTTTTCTCCGCCCCTCCGCCTTTGAAAAATGGGCTTGACACGTGTCCCAATGTGGGTCCCAGTGGAACTATGGCTTGATTATGCTATTTTACCTCTTTTTTGAAAAAAAAGGAAATTTTTTCCAAATTTTCCCCATAGCTCTGCCCTTCCACCTTTAGCTTTTGATGTGGGTCCTAGTGGAACCACGCTTCCTTTTTACACATTAACCCCTTTTTCATAAAAGGAAAATTTTCCAAATTTCCCCCGAAAGTCCACACCTCCGCTATTGACTTTTCAAAGCAAATTTTGACTATTCTCTGTCGGGCTTGTGGGTCATTTTGATGACTTTAATCTTTTTGACAATAAGGGGCAAAAAATCCAAGTTGCCTCTGATGGCCCGCCTCCCCACCTTTTGACTTTTCAAATTGCCACATGTCTCAATGGCACATTTTGAGATGGTCCCCAAAAGTAGAGACCCCAAACAAGTGCGGGCTCAACACGTGTCTCAGTCTGGCAGAGTCTGTTAAAAATTTGAAGGTTCAGTGGAAGGTGCCATGTGTCTAAGGTCTGAGACAGTCTCCTTCGGCCATTGAAAAGTCCAAGAAAAAAGGCAGAGTGAGCGGAAGCCTCCAAGTGTCCTCCTGGCACTTCTTCAAAATAAAACTCAGGGGCCGGTCCCCAAACATGTGTGGTCCCTCCACGTGTCCAGGCCCTTTAGGAAGTTGCTTGAAAAGTATAAGTAAAGGAAGGCCCGGTGGAAACCTCCACGTGTCCCTATGGTGCAATTGTTAAGATGGGACCCTAAAGAGCAGATCCTCAAATGAGCAGAGTCAAGCCCACCACATGTCCATGGGCCCATCCAAAACTATACCATGTACCAGTTGCATGAAAAATTTGTCTAATTCCAGGAAAAGTAGTGGAATCCTCCACGTGTCCCCTGGCGCAACTCCAAGGCCAAACCAAAAGGTGAATTTTCAAACGAGCGTCGTTCCTCCACGTGGACAAGTTTTGGGTTGAAGCGAGCCATAGAGTTTTTAGAGTGCCCCACCAAGCTGCATCCAACCAAAAAGGGCCATGTTTCCACTGATGCAGAGATGTAAATTTGATGGGAAAAACACACCTGTCAAACCGTAAAAATGTAGGAAAACCACCATTTGAGCCCGGAGATGAAATTTTCTTCAAGGACAGAGAATTTGGAAATGTTATAAGGTTCAAACATGATCCTCCGAGCTACATCCATTCACGTTTCTTCAGGTATTTGGGACAAAAAATGATAGGGACAACAACACATGACTGCGGAAAATGGAAGGAAAGGAACAACCTGAGTTTTACGCCCAATTTTCAGACTCTTTCAGATGGAAAGAGAGAAACGAAAAACAAATTCTAGATCTTTAAGTGATCTTCGACCAAGGAAGGAACTGATCATGGCAATAAAATGGATGACAGAGTCTTCAAGTACCAACATGGGGAGATAAAAAATGTGACAGAGGCCACAAATTGAGGGATTTTAATGACAAATGGGGTGATACTAATTTGAGCACGCAAATTAAAGCATGGTGTAAAGTATAAAGGAATGAGGTGTACCCTTTTTATAGTTTTCCTTTTGGGAAAAACTTGTATTTTGGTGCATGTGGGACTGAAATCCCCGAATTAGATTATAATTTATAATCACGATTAGGCCTTACTAATCATAATTAGTGAATTATCAAGTGATTAAGAGGCCTGGAGCCTTAATCGACCGCTTAGGATCAACTAGGAGGCTAGGATAAGCTTTTAAAGCTTGAAGAGACGTTGTGGAGGTGAATGGGGTGATTTTGAGTGGTTGGAAGAGGGGCTTAAGACAATACTAGGGCATATTGACCAAAACAAGGGGAACATAGGCTTTATTAGCTTATAAATGCTAATTGTTTGTTTTAAAGAGGATTTTGACTTACGATTCGTCATAAAGTGGCATCCTGAATGCAAAAGAGGTTTGGTGATTAATGAAGTGCTTGTTAACTGACCAAAGTGGCAAGAAATGTTAGTTAATCAGTAAAGAGCACTAATTATAATGGAATTTGGAAAAATAAGAGTGATTTGCGTGTATTTCGACAATAAGATTGCAAAAGTGAAATTTAGGTGTCTACACTATGTTTAAGACTGCAACTTTTGTTTCACTTTTCATAATGTGATAAAACCTATACCATCTTAACCGTGGAAAAATTCTATATACGTTCAAAAAAACTTATTTGATTTCGATATTTTTGATGAATTTATGGTGGGAAAACGAAAAGTTTTATGTTTTCTTTATGTTTTCAGACCACTTTCACGGAGAAAATCATAAAAAAAATATTGCTTGAAAAAATAAAAAATAAAATCAATCCCAAGATAGACAGTGGCATCTAACTTTTCACCAAAGGAAAAAAAAATCAAGTTTTGGCCATCCAAATCATGGGCAAACAGACTATAATCTTATAGATTTTTTTTTATAAATAAAACCAAGTCATTGAATTTTGAGTGTTTAATATAGCTAAACTTGTCTGTTTAAAAAAAAATGGCATTTTATAAACTAGATTATGGATGCTACGATTCATATTTATATAACTTTTTCTAATTTTGAGTGCACGTATTGCTAATAATCCCTACAAGTTTTATGACCCCTTTTTGGACCCCAACTTGTTGCACTTACCCCACATTTAAAAATCATTCCATCAAACCATTTATACATCACACTTTTCTTAATTAACTATTTTAATTGTTTAGGTATGAGGAAAAAGGGAAACTTCCCTATATACATGTAATTATCCATATCAACAAACCAAGGAGAGATGGTGGAAAATATAAATAAATGCTCATTTGGGAAATCATCATTTACTTGTTCACTTGTACCTAAAACAATTAGCCTTGAAAGAAAATTAGCTACCACATTTGCTTTACCTAGTTTATCAACAATCTTAATATTGAATTCTTGTAATAACAACATTCATATAATGATTATGCTATGAACCAAAGGTATATTCATTAAATATATAATGGTATAATGATCTGTATCAATAATTACTTCATACCATGTGATGTAATGGAAAAATTTGTTGATTACATAAACAACTACAAGAAATTATTTTTCTGTGGTAGTATAGTTTCTTTCAATTTGGGAGATATTTTTACTAATGTAATAGATTACATACATTGCCTCTCCTTCTTCTTGTTGTCCCAAAATATCCCCTGCATCCTTATTGGAAACATCAATTTGAATGTGAAAAGGAAGCTTCTAATTTGGAACTCTCAAAACTAGAGTATTTGTTAGCTAGTCCTTTATAATGTAAAAAGATTTTTGACAAGCCTATGTCCACTTGAAATTCAAAATACTTTTTAAAAAGGAAAAACAACAGAGAGACTATTTTATTAAAATCATAGATAGATATCCTATAATAGCCTGCATGTCCTAAGAAACTTCTTACTTCAGTCTGATTCTTGGATGATGAGATTTGTAAAATGATCTTGACTTTATCCGGATCTACTTTTATTCCCGCAGTTGAAACATGGTGGCCTAAGACTATCCCTTGTTCCATCATAAAACAAAATTTTTCATGGCTAAGAGATAGTTGATGTTTCTCACATCTAGAGATAATTTTATCCAAATTATCTATTACCTCTTGGAATGTAGCTCCATAAAATGTGAAATCATCCTTATAAATTTCCACAAAGTCATGAGTGAGATCAACAAAAATTGCTAACTTGGTTATCTAAAATTGGAAGGACCGTTACATAAAATGAAAGGTAAAAATCTATAAGTAAATTTCCCCAATGAGAAATTGAATGTGGTATTATCTTGGTATTTTAGTGCTACCATGATTTGGTTGTACCCATTAATGCCATCTAGAAATGAAAAATACTCTTCTAATATAGGTTATCCCAAACTTAGTCAATGAAGGGTAAAGTGAATTGTCTCTATGAGTTGCTTTGTTCAATTCCCTGTAGTCCACACAAACCCTCCATTTACTATTTTTCTTAGGCACTATAACCAATGGGGATACCCACTGACTATCTAAAATTGGAAAGATAAATCCCACCTGAAGCAGTTTCTCAATCTCAGACTTTACAATATCTCTCAAGGCAGGGTTTATCCTCCTCTATGGCTAACTAACTAGTCTGGCGTCAGTTGTATAAATGTGATGTATGAAAATGTTGGGATGAATACACTTCATGTCACTATATTCCCAAGAAAAATCTTAAGGATGAGAGTATAAAATATTTAACATGGTATTCTCCTCTTGACTAATCAGCCAACTATTAATTGTCAATGTATTTTTTGAGAAAATAGGTAGTTTTTTTATATCTAGACGGAGAGAATTTACCACTAGATACTCTCTTAGTAATGAATTCAAGGAGAATTTATGAGGCACTAGTCTATGGATTTTAGTGATGTTATGGAAGATACACTCAATCAGATCTATGTTCCTTGTGAAAGGGTGGATTATGGGTTACATATTTTCATGTATCATGTCTTCCTTTATCTCCAATGTTTGTGAATGCAGTTAAGAAGAATCCAAATCTTGGATCTGTTTTGAGTGTTCTTGTATTATTACCACAACTAGTGAGGAATCCCCATCTTCCTCTGAATCACCCATCAAAAATTGTTTACATGAAGCGACGAAAGGCTTTGCATATGGATATATCTAGATAACTTCTTTAAATCATGTCTATTAGTAATTTTCATATTTCCTGTCCTACAATCAATGACGGCTGTATTAATGGCTAACCATGGGCATCCTAGGATTAAGGGCTATCAAATTTTCTTGTTCTTTGTTTTAATAAACATAAAATCTACTGAATAATATCATGCTTCAATAGTGATGGTTACATCCTCTATGAACCCCTTTGGTTAAGAAAATAATTAGTCAGCCATTTGTAAAACTATTGGAGTTGATTGTGGATTAGGAAGAGATAATGTGGAAAAGTTGTTAGTGACCATTACATTGATTGCATGTAGTCATTATTTTACCCTCAATACCTATTTCTAACCTCAAGCGCACTGGCCTAACACCCATCTTACCTTGGGCGCTCACCCAAGGCACGCGTGAGCGTCGAGCCCCTCATTTATGTGAGCTTTGCAAAAGAGTTCTACCATTAATGGAGGATTATTTGTAGAAACAGAAGTGCATGTATCTACTTAAAAGGTAGAAAATATAACTAACAGATCTACACATAAATGCATCACAAAACCCAAATAAACATTGTATGAAGCACAAGAAACCAAATCTGAGTCATGACAAGCAATATAACATGAGGGTCTACACCCATAAATAAGATGTACAGAATAGATCCATGTATATTGATTTAAAAGAGTTTTTGGCACCCATACTACATTCAAAAGGGTAATCTCAGACCATATACATCAAGTGACAGAGCTCCAATCTCTCCAAACTAATCTGATGAGAGATCCTAACTATGCTTTCCCCATTATAACCCTTGTTACAGACCCCAATACCCATAGATATGCTTAATGGTATCTCTTACAACCCTCTAGCACCAATAAATCTGAACCTTAGCATGATGAGCTCGAAACCCTTAGAATTTCATAAAATTTCTATAACACCTCATTACCATCCATTTCTTAGCACTCACGTACCCTCTAATGCCTTCACACTACCTTCTCATCCTCTCTCTTCTCTCCCCTTTGTTCCTATCCCAAGAATTTCTTTAAATAGGATCAACATCCACTGCCATTAATTATCTCTTCAGAAGATAATGTTCCAAGTGTCAATGTGGTCCTCCATTAGCAAATGCTTATCCTCTTTGCAAAACCTTCCACTAATTGTAATGATGCCTTTGGGAATATTCCCTATGTGGAATATTATTTTCTTGGCCTCTAAGGTTCCAGGCTGGAACCTTATCCACTTATCAAACCTAGTCAGGTCCTCACATTTTTCCTCAAGTGACTCCATGATGCCAAATATGGCTAAGTCCTTTAAACCCTTGTTCTACCTTCTGCACGTGCCCTAGTTTCACTTAAACACTTCTTAAACCATTTCCATTACACACTTTTTCCTAAGCGCCCTTCTATTTACTGATCCTGTGCATGTGCCTCTTGGTACTTAGCCAATATTTAGGGTCCAACATCACCCCACACTATGCGTGTTCTCCATCCTCAGAAAAATTTTGATTCTTCAAAGAATAAATAATATTGGGATTGAAATAATCTAAATAAATAATGGAAGAATGGAACAATATGTTGCTACTGCATGAGGAGTGGGAACTCCTTCTTTATGGATGCCTCAATCCTCTCTCATGCATCCAATTCTCCACGGGCCTTCTAAATTAGGTCACCCACCAATGCACTTACTTCATCAAAACTTAGTTCATTTCTCTTATCTTTCAGCATATCTATAATGTTTTCTAGTTGCTTGCTAAGATAGCCTAGTGCATCCATCTTGCGAGTGACTTGAGGGTATAGTTACTTTAGCCTATTCTTAATCAAACCCCACAAGGTTTCTATTACTTCCAAATTCTTCTCAACCTCTGCCAGGATATTATCACACTCCACCCTATTGCCTTTGTTCTTTTCCTAAAATTATTTTAGATCATCCTCATGTGTAGAAACCAATATGCTTGCTACCATGTCTCCATCGGCTCAGTTGTCATACACAACTTTGGCCATCTATGTGGAAGTCTTTAATGCGGAAAGGATCTCGGAGTACCAAGTCACTCTCTCCCCAATATTTAGTTTTTCTTCCTTCTTCTGGCATGCCATCACCTCTTCTACCAACTCTAATGCGGGTGTCCACCTTTTCATGGCAAGCATGCAGGTCAAGTTTTCCAAGAAATGCATGGTTGATGCGTATTTTTGCTTAGGCGGGGCTAGGTCCAGGTGTTTCAAGATAATGGCATCTGAAATGGCCTCTATCTTCTTATGGACTTCACACACCTTCACCTTTTCATCCCCCAGTTCACGCCTTAACTGCACACTAATCAATTCCTTATGTTTTATCTCCTTGTCCTGCTCAATGATATCCTCAATATTTTTCTCAAGCTCTTCCTCCAAGACCCTTATTCTTTCGTTTCTCCCAAAGAGTCTTGTTTCCACCTCCACCAATAATGTTTTGAGCACATTGCAATTCTCATCTAGCAATTGTTGGGCATTTACAAGAGGGTTTACTCCCTTGGCATTCGGTATCTTCATCAATGCATCATGATTTACCTTAAACTCAGGTTCATCAATGTGGGACTCAAAAGCCCAGTATAGAATTTTCCTCGCGCATGGGTATACACCCTCTTCATTAAAAGAAGACCAAGTGAGGAGTTGGTTTGTGGGAATTGTACTTTGGAAGTGTGCATGCAGTACCTTGCTTGGATCATTAATATAAGTCATATAGTGTTCCTGCACCACTAATGTGCCCTCTCCACCTATGCACACTATTTTTGTGAAGCTTACTACTAAGTTGGGGTCTCCTCTCATGCTCCCATACTCCTTTCCTACACTTGTGCTCTCCTTAGCTTCCTTTAGGAATTTTTTGGTGCTTCTCTCTACTTCATGCTCCACCAACTATTGGATAATACCTGCCACCTCCCTCTCTATAGTGTTATCCATTTGCTCCTTGATCGGGGTTGGGGCCTTCTGATCTTTCATGTTTACTTCCTCACTCCCCCTTTGTCATGAGCGCCTTCCCCATTCTCATCATGTTATCCAATTTTTCCCCTCAGGTGAAATTGAACAAACATGACCTCACACAAAGAAAATAGGAGGATCAATTTGGCCATGGGAGTTCACATTTTAGGGTCAGTGGGATTCACATTGAAGAGACACTTCAGATTCTGAGGAGTTCAAACTTCAAATGTGGAAGCATTCCTATTCGACGGGAAAAAATTCTGAATCGGTGAGCTCAAAAGGTCTGAAAGACATCAAAGTTTGAAGTCCAAAGTTTGGATTTCAGACATTTGAGAGTTTGGAGTTGTCAGTAAGGTTAAGTAATGAATAGTGCCACATGAAGAGGGAAGAAAGTTACGAAACATGAATTCCAAAATTTGGACTTTGGGATTTTGAGGTTTCAGAGAAATGCGTGGATGAAGAAACCCAACTCCATAAATCTTGAAACAAGAAGCCCTGAAATCCTGAAACCTGAATCTCTGAAATCTTGAAACCCAAACCCTTGAAATCTTGAAACACTAACCACTGAAAAGACAAAGGTCTGAAACCAAAATTCTGAATTTTAGACTTCAAGGTTTCAACATTTTGAAACATTGAAGCCCCCAGTGCACACAAATCATAACTTGAATCCTGAAACCTGAAGTCCAAATTTCAGACTTCAGGGTTTCAGAATTTCAGAGGTTTCACAAACTTAGGCAGATGAATAGTGACAATGATCTCTAAAGGCCAAAGTTTGAAATTACTGAAGTCTAAAATTTCAGATTTTGGAGGGTGTAATACAGGGTCAGAGTCTGAAAAATGGTATATCGACTACTCACATTTATTGCAGTATGACACCCTCATCTTTAGATGACCATAAATTTTGACTGGGAGCTTGGATTTAAAAAAATTAGACTTCTTAGAAAGATCTCAAAATGAGGAAATACAATCCACCATTTTAGAGGGCATTTCCAAATTTCTCACCTACCCAAATGATGATGTATGGGCTTCCTTTCTTCTCCGACAAGGAAAAGTACAAGGAGATATTAGTTTTTTCAGTGGCACTCATCATTGTTTTAGGAGATTTTAATGCATTTTTGGGTGGTTGAAGCAAGACTTTGAATTCTTCTCTCTCGCTTATCTCATTCTTCTTATATATTGTAAGGAGGGCACCATGTTTTAAAAGGTTGGACACCTTGTATATCCCCCTCCCTTCTTTTATTATCTATAAGAGATTTTATAGATACTCCAAACGTCCCTACTGGACATTATAATGCAAAATTGTGCCTTTGGCCCTAAATGTGATGTATTATATCAACCTTGAGAGCAGTAAAATCAGATATATGGATCTTTAAAACCCTCTTCTCTATTATATTGCATCTTTTTTATCTTTCTCTACATAAAAGGTTATTTTGTATTGTTGTGTTTTCATTGCAATATTCTAGTTGTGTTGTTTTTATTGTGTAGGTTGTTCAACATCCTTCCTTGTGCATAACCTTCCCTTGGAGTAGGTTTTAATTTTCATGCATTTTCTCGAACTCTGTCTCCTTGGGAAAGCATTATATTAGTGTTAGATTTACAACTCTTTGCACTTTGGAGTAGTTGGCACTAGGATAAGATAGGAATCTGGCCTTCTCCGTAGGGTTATCCCGATTGCAACGTCCCACACTTTGGGATAACTCCATATTTGACAAATAAAATTGAATCCCTCAACCATTAACTTCCAAGTAATCAAGGGTTAAGTGATTTCTCCATAACAATAATTTTTCACATGGGTTTCTAAGGGTTTTTCTTGATGATCAATAGTTTTTGAGATATGATGTATTTTACCATTGGGGATGAGGATGCATACTGCTTGTTTAACAAAATGTTTATCATGTTCAAAATATTATATCTCCTTTTTTTTCAGAATTAAAACCTAAAATTTTGAAGTCTAATGTAGATAAGATTTTCATGTGGGTTTGCAATGGTTTAGTTGTTTGGACTCCATAAATGTAAGATAAGATTTTCATGTGGGTTTGCAATGGTTTAGTTGTTTGGACATAGTAAAATAAGATGTGAATATCATAATTTTTTCACAGGTTGCTTGCACAAGGAAAAGGTAGGTTTGTGAATGGAAACGTAGTATGAACTTTTGAGGTTTAGAATGCATTTCATTGTTGTTTCTAACATTGGGACAAGTGCATGAACAAGGATAAAGGACCTGGAGGATTTAAGAAGCTAAATTCCATAGGTTGCATGCTTAGCAAAGAACTAGTCAAGCTAAGGGTTGTGACCAAATTGGTGAGATTGAATAAATTAATAATTTCTTCCTTTTTTAGTTATTGTAAGAAGTTCATAGCAGTAGAATGAGGTGTATATGCAGGGGTAAAATTGGGGAAATGATTTCTAACGTCATTTTGAGGGATGTTTGACAGATTAGACAACTTAGAGGAATTTTGACAAGTTTTAAACCCTTAAAGGCTTAAAGTTGATCCTCCAAAGCAGAGAGTGTGACAAGATATTGTTTTCAATCCTCTAATAGTCTATAATATGCTTGATTTTCAATTTATTTGCAACAATTAAAGTTGTAGAAGGCTCAGTAGGAGGAAGTGTTGAACTGATTTTTAAAGTAGATATCTTAGGTTGACTTAATAGTGTCATAGATGACTTGAGAAGGGGTAGAGAGAGACTCATTTTGAAAGGTTGTTGTTTAATTTGAGTGGATTTTATAGGAAGAACTTGAGTATAGTTAAAGTTGTAGAAGACTCAGTAGGAGAAGGTGTTGAACTTATTTTTAAATTAGGTTGTTTAGGTTGACTATATAGTGTCATATATGACTTGAGAGGGGGCAGAGTGAGACTCATTTTGAAAGGTTGTTGTTTAATTTGAGTGGATTTTATAGGCGTAACTTGAGTGAACAAAGAAGAAACAAGAGAAGTGATGACATGATGTTCACTAGACATAGAAGGAGTAGATTTAGGAGCCCATTTGGATGTAGCATTTTATGATGGGAATGAAACATAATGTTATACAGTGAATGCGATAAATCCTTGATGCTCAATATGTTTGATTCTTTGTTTTAAAGCATAGAAATAATTGTTATTATGTCCATTGATGATGATAGACGCAAAATTAGAGACCTTGATATTTGACAAGTCGGTAAGGATGATATAAATGAGTAGTTGGAAAACTAATCAATTGATGAGTGAGTAGATGTAGAAGAATATCTTGTTGCTTAGCATTGAAATCAAACTTGAGAGGCACAGGGAGTGGAAAGATTGTAAGCTCACTGATATGAGAAAATGTATAAGACATAGAATGAGGATAAGAATAAGAACTAGCATGACCCTGAGAAGCATCCTTAAGATGTTTGATTTCATATTTGAGTGATGTAATCATGGATTCCATAGCCTGAATTTTATCCTGAAATAAATAATGTATACCTTGAATAGACTTGCAAATTGATTGATTGCATGATCCTGAGAAGCATCCTTAAGATGTTTGATTTCATATTTGAGTGATGTAATCATGGATTCCATAGCCTGAATTTTATCTTGAAATAAAGAATGTAAAACTTGAATAGACTTGCAAATTGAGTTATTGACATTGGAACTAATAAATTCATCAGAGAGACGATCGAAGATGGCATTGACTTGTGAAGGCAACATGTTGAAAGAGAGTTGCATAGTATCTAGGGTTTTGTGGAGAGCATCTTTTCAAGGTGGGTGTATTTGAAGTAATTGAAGGAAGGAGACTTGAATAACCTTATGAGCCATGAGATATGAAAAATGAGGATCCAATTTTGTTGGAATGAGATGGGTTCATTAAATGGTTTAACAAAAAATAAACTTTTTGTAAAACCCTAATAGGATATTTGAGAGTCACACGCAATAGTATAGCAATGAAGTATAGAATGTGACACAAGCAATAAACAAAATGATTTAAAACCCTAGGTGTAAGAAAAAGGAGAAAATTCTTAGCTTATTCACACTAAATCTACATGGGTTTGAAGCTTGAAAACTATTGGAACTGGAACACAAAGTGTCACAACCGAACCTAGAAAATTGCAAGAGAGATGGATAAGACTATACCAGAGCTCCTAGACTGGTACTCGGGGCTCCTACATGTCAAAGACCCTAAAAGACTATACCAGAGCTCCTAGACTGGTACTGGGGCTCCTACATGCCAAAGACCCTAACTGGGAAATAGGGTCTACTAAAAACCTTATAAATTGGTTTTCACAACATTGCTAAATGTTCATTGACCTTTTCATTTTATCACTTTTGTGTCGCAAAAAGTTCGTAGATGTCGCCTATGGCCTTGAATGAAAAGAGATATCTTGCGAATCCCCAAAAAAAAACAAATCCTTATAAATGAAAAATGCAAATGGGGATTCAGACTAACCCCTCTGGTCAACCGAATGAGAGTACCTACTATCTAGGTTATGCACTACCCTTTAGACTTGTTGTCATGCAAATGTGCAATAGAAAAATTGATAATTTTCTAGCATGACAATGATACCCTTGTGTCGAAAATTTAAATTTTTACCCTTCGAAGGCACCCCAGGTCTACCTAGTTAATTCAATGACCTCCCAATGAATGTTAACTTAGTCCCCAAGGTTAATTATGAAATTCAAGTCAACCCTCTAGGTGATTTTAGGAGTTCTTGATAAATGCTATTTTTGGGCAGTGTTGGGAAGGGCTACCACTGGCCTTCCCAGGACTTATGCAATCCCTTGGATCGGAATGGAGGATCCAAATCCAAAACAGAGGTGAATTTAAGGTCAAGTAAAATCATGGAATTTATTTAGGAATATTCAGGAAGGATTTTGAGGAGTTGGGGTAGTTTCACCAAAAATAGGGTTCAGAGGCCTAGGACGTGCACAGGGTCAAAAGAGTTGTTGAGCTTCCGGAAGTGATTATGGGAGCTTTGGATGAATTTAGGAGCCAAACAAGACATTTTCAGAAAGGGAATCTAAATCCCTAAAATATGGTGAAATCATATTTTTCACAACACCTTAGCGTAATAGGTTTATATCTTGTTTTTTACAGGCTCAATGAGGGATCCAGATAAAAAATCCACTTTTTAAGTGCTTAAATGGAGTAACAAAAAGATAAGACCCCTACCAGGGGATTCAAAAGGAAATATTCAATCAATTTAATATATTTTTTTTCAAAACAATCCATTAGGAACTCCATATTCAACCTTAGAAGTTGTCTCTCAAGGTTAAACACTTAGCCAATTTTTCAAGAGGACACGGGTCAGCACCAGAAGCATAGAATGATTTCGTGTCCATTTCATCCCTTTATCAAAGGGACATAAGGAACACAAAAATGTGCCCAACCTTTCTTTAGCCCCCAGAACACCATTGTGACCTCCCATTTGCTAGTTAAGCCCCTGAGAGCTAATTTTGAGCTTTCCCTCTCCCTGCACAGATGATCAACAAGTGTCGCGATGAGGTGCAAAGTGGAAATTGATGTGACCCTTGGTCCCTTTGGCTAAAGGAAAAATTGGAAATAAAAATGCACCCTTCCCTCTCTCTCCTTCCATTTTCACACTATAAATATGACACAACTTTTTCTTGGCCATTTTTTTCCCACGCCTCCATATGTTACCGAAACTCAATCAGATTTTCGCCAGATCTGAAAGTAATATTTTTCACATTTGATCAACATCATCAAATCATTAGTCATTTAAACATAAAAAAATACAATAAATAAATAAAAACAACATATTGAAACGGTGGAGAAACGAAGTTTTTTCGAAGAAACCCTTGAAATCACCCAATGAAGAATTTTTCATATCATTCAAACTGTTCAACAGATTGAGATCTTGTCTTTTAAAGACTTCCTCATTTTTTAAGATAATCAAGATGAAAGAAATGGAAGGTCGAACAGTGCCATAAAAAATATGTTCCAAAAAAATGTCCATCTCGTGCCCTAGCTCACATTTGTGAGATTTCTCATTAATTCGGCAAGGGACACGAGCTAAAAACTTGCACACAGACTCCAAATGAAAAAAAATTTGCAATGGAGATGATTTCATCATGATCAAAGATTTAAAAATAGACCTGTAAATTTTGAGTTCCATTAATGGATACCATGGTTTCTCTGTGCCCGAAGACTCTACCAGGGGAAAATTTTAAATTTCATTTCCAAGCATTCTAGTGGGTAAAATCATTTGAAATTTAGAGGACATGACCGCGACGATGAGATAAGTCTAAAAAATAATGTTTTGTCATAAACCAAGCATTGGAATCCACTTTCCAATATTAGTAATTTTTCTTATTCATAATTGTATTTTTTGGAAAGTCATCATCAAAAGTAGTTGCGGCGAAGGTAGTGTGCTCCGAAGGTTAATAGGAAGTTAGAATGAGTGTTTAGAGAAGAAAATGGTGAAAATGACCACTTACTAAACATAGTAAGCCCTATATGGGTGTTGACTAAAAATAGTAAGTCACCCCAAGAAGTCACCCCAAGAAGTGGTCAATGCAAAGGCAATGTGCACATGAGCGAATGATAGATTTCATCACATCATGATGGTCAAGAAGAGACAAAAATCGCCTCTCACTAAAAATAGCAAGTCTTCAATTTGGGCACTTAATATTAATATTAAGTTATACTCAAATAGTAAACCCCCTATATGGGTGCTTACTAAAAATAGTAAGTCACCCAAAGAATTGGTCAACGCAAAGGCAATGTGCACATGAGTGAATGATGGATTTCATCACATCACGATGGTCAAGAAGAGGCAAAAATCACCTCTCACTAAAAATAGAAAGTCTTCCATTTGGGAACTTAATATTAATATTAAGTTATACTAAAAGGGAAGTTTTGACACAATGGCACATAGAGGGATGACTATTCATGTCAACACCATCATTCAGAATCATCCATGGGAATTTCTCATAGGGAATTTGAGACTCATCTCAGGGAATTCAACAGTGTATTTTGAAACTCACTAGATGGTTCGGGTCACAGGTATATTATACGCAGGATTAGAATTGTGGTCATCGGAAGAACAGTTCATTCAACTTGACAAGTGTTTGTGAGCCAAGATGAAGAAATTTATTAGGGTATAAAGAGTTTGGAGATGCAAAGTTCACTACAGTGGAACACCTCATTAGGTCATCTAGAAGGAGCTATGGACTTCATCGAAGGTATATTTTTCATCATTAGTGTTTCTTCCCCCTTCTTCTTCCTTCTCTCTCTCCTCTATTCTCTCCCTACTTTCTCTCTCCTCCATGTTCTAATTCTTCATTGGGGGATGCACTTTTTATATTTCCTTTAATGCAATTAAAATGCAAATTTATTCTTCTAATGTAAAAGCCACCTTTATGTTATAAAAAGGGACTTAATATTCTCCTCGGAAGTTGAAAAGTTTTAAGTTGTGCAAAGACATATGAAAATACGTTGGGGGGTAGATGATGAATCACCTCTCATTCTATAAATTGTAAATCCATTCCCATTTCAAAGGGTTGGTGATTGATTTTGTAAACTAAAGAGTTTATTGTACTTTGAGAGAACAAAGGAGATAGCCATTTTCTTCCATTCCCCCTCTCACAAGTTTTCCTCCATTCCCACAATATGTACAACTTTTGTTTAAGAAATCAATACAAGAATAAAGAGTTTCTATCCTTTTTTTACTGAGGTATTTATTGATACTTTGTGCTCATAAATTCTAATCGGTCTTGTTGCTATTTGCAGAGTTGTTTCTTCTCATCAATGCATGTGTTAAAAATTCTAACTAGTGTGTGCAAGAATATGATTTTCTACCTATAACATTAGTTCTCGTATCTCATTTCTCACTCCAATTTCCCACTTTATAGACAAATTCCTCTATATGAAGAAATTTCTAGGTTTTCTATAGGGTCATTAGAGTGCCACTATTGGATCCCCAGACACAAGGCCACCAAAACAATCCACCTTTACTTGTGCATGCATATACGACGACAACACCGGTTAAGTAGAGGGACTTAGATTCCCAGAGCATTGGCAATAAATCCACAAGTTTTTCCACCCAAAAAATTTTCTTGCCAACAATTTTTGGCGCCCACCATGGGGTAGATTTAGCAGCATCTGCACCCAAAATATAACCGTAAGGTCCCAAAATACAAAAAAATCAAATATTGAAAAAAAAAGAGTTCATGAAAATCCATTGTTGAAGGCTACATTGTCAATTTATTGCAAGTGACCTTTCGTTTTCCACAGTATATTTTCATAATCCTATTGTAGATTTTTTCATTGCTAGAATTTGAAGAAGAACTTGCTGAAGCAAAAATAATGACAGACGAAGTAGAAAGACCTCAACCCATTATTCCATGGGGGAGAAATACAAGCCCACTCACTCTTGAACCACCTCTTCATGATCTACCAACAAGTTCCCACAAGAAATTTCCAAAGTTTAAAGGTGATGGCACACAACTCCCTAAAGAGCACATATGAACCATCACCACATCATGTGGAATTCTTGGTGTCTAACATGAATATGTCATTGTAATATTGTTCATGGAGTATCTTCAATAAAAAGCAACGGAATGGTTCTACCTCCTACCTAGCCAATCCATCACTTACTGTAATATCATCAAAAGGAAGTTTGAGGAAAGATTCAAGTTTACTGAGGACTGTCAAGACCTCCTTGTTCAATTGGAATAAATAAAGAAAGGAAAATGAAACTATGAGATACTTTGTGGCTTGTTTTGACTGGTTGCTCCGCAGGATACCAGAGGAGTATTCACCATCAGAAAACAACGTCAAGAGCTTCTTTATTAGTTCTTAATCACCAGAGGTAGGATTTTTCCTACGAAGAGTTCAGTTGAAGGATATTGCAGAAGCAAAAATATTAGCAATTGAAATTGATGAAAATTTCATCCTATCTGGAAAGATCAAGAATCCCTCGAAGGGAAAATCTCAACGTACTAGAGATGAAAGGAAAAATCCATTGCTGCAAAAATTGGTGAATAATATGGTATTGTTGAAGAGGGAATTTTATGAATGAGTATCTTCTCAAAGAAACAACAAAAATCAAATTACAGGAGCACCCTGAAGGCTTTCCTTGGAGGCCCTACCCATGAACCCAAAATGCAGGATTCAGGAAAGTGAAGGTGATGATATCCTAGAAGTTGATGAGCTTGATAATGCTACAAAAATATGATTCTGTGAATATTCTAGAGGCGATGAAGAAGATGCACCCAGTTTCTCATGCGCAATATTCACTCGTTCTCAATCCCAAAAGGGATCTTCTTCTACTAATGCTACAAAGAAAAAGGAGACCAAAGATCCTCATGTGGTGAATCCACAAAACAAAATAATCAGTCAAGGATATCCACTTCTACCTTCCATGGAGTCCGCATTGTTGAAGCTTGATCCCTTTGCAAGTAATAAATCTCTCGTAATTCCAAGTAAGTCTTCTGATGCCTCTTCCAATTCTAAATCTAAATCTTCTCCTGTAGAAACTAGCGCTTAAAAATTTCCTATCGTTCTGTTCAAAATACCCTCCATTTCCCAAGCATCAAACTCTACTTCCAAACCGACACCAACTCCAAAATCAGTCCCTTCATTTCCATTTTCCACATTTTCTCCTTTTGATTTCATAGAATATGCGAACAAAGACAAAGTATAGATTACCGATACTGAAAAATTTTGGACTCATCCTGAACAAGTTGAGAGGTTCATCCAATATATCAAGGATGGTTATTTTTCACCCAATGTGGTAACCCATATTTCTAAAGGAATACTACCAAACCCACCTGCACCTCCCTCTCAGAAAACGATTTCCTTGAGCACATCCAAGACTGACAAGGTCGATCCTTTCTACTTCTCCCTCCTTATTAGAGAATATGTACTGAACAATTACATAATAGATTCTGGTACCCCAGAAAATGTGATGTCTTTAAAGGTCACCAAGGCTCTCAAACTCACCATGATTCCACCCAGTGGCTCTTGTTACTCCCTAGAGTCAAAATAGGTCTCACTTGTAGGGAAGGTCAAAGATGCACAGGTGGATCTTGCAAGATTTCCATACAATAAAGTTTCAATGATGATTTTGGTAGCAGACATCCCAAAAAACTTTGGAATTTTGTTAGGTCAAAGCTTCTACCAAGACTTGGGAGGGAAAATTCAAATGAATTGGTCATCTGCAACCACACCAGTAAAGGGAGACATGGAGAAATTTCTTCAAGAGAAAAAGATGAGGTACATGGTGTGAAACTCTAGAAGTCCAGAAACCAACATCTTGTATCAAGATTGCAGGAAGATGAATTACTTTGTGACAACTGAGGAGGAAGAGGATATTCCCATATTGATAGGGCCAAACATGCCTTCTCAGAGAGGAATGGACCTTGAAGAAGTATTAAGGAGATTTGAGTTATAAGAGGGAAGCCTCGAATTATCAGATGACAAAAACCATGAACAAGAGGAAATGGTTCTTAGTGAATCTCAAATGGAGAAACCCATTTACACACTCACCCATGAAGAGGAGAAGTTCTCATTCTCATTTGGAGATGAAGACGATCTCAGTCATGCCATCCACGGAGGGATAATACCAGCTTGTGATGAGCCTGCAAAAGGTTTGAAAGAACTATCTGTACAAGAACTACTAAAAGTCATAAAAGAGAAATAAGATCATGAGATCAGTCTAAAAATATTGATGCAAGCCATGAATCTACAAGACAAGTTTAAATCTGATTTGAAAGCTTCAATTAGTGTGAAGGTTGGCCATGTTGAAACAAAGCAATATGAGAAATATGATGCCTCCCTGAGCCAACGGTTGATAGGTGCAACGATGAAATTGAGTTATTTTCTCTCCCATTTGAAGAGGAAGACTCTTTCCATGATGAAGAAATTGAAGTAAGGAGTTATGAGGCATTTGAAGCTGAAGATCCAAGATGATGAAGTAATCCCTCTGGATAGTTGCCTTGGGCTGCAAAATAAATATTCTTTGAAGGCGTCCAAAGATGAGTTGCAGAAAGTAACTATTGATCAGAGAACACTTGACATAACTCACACAAGAAGTCTGCGTGGGAAAATAGGCCAGGTTTAAGGGCACAAATGGACAGTAAGAACCCGTGCGCGGAGGGTAAGTTCAACATTCAGGACTTAGCCGATTTTGAGCATGAAGACCTATTTTTAGAAGATGGTGTGCTAAGCACATAAATGAGGTAGAGATGTGCATGCCATGCATTTTCTATCTTAAGAGTATTAGATCAAATAATTTTGCATGGAGGTGAGCTAAGAATAGGATTGACACTTCAGTTAACTGTAAGATGTATATAGATAGCACACTTGCATGTGTGGCTATACCTGTAAAAATGACATGTGGCTATTAATAGCATGTGACCTATTTTTGCAATAGATAAACGGTGAAGGAAAGTCCCCACCCTATATATATGTGATGAGCTACATAGTAGGGAGTATGTAGGTATGTGTGTGAGAGAGAACAGGTAGAGCATAATAGATATATGTGCATGATGTTTGGATTACTGTATCAAATCCATTCACACATCAACATAGATTGCCATTATTATAAGGAGCTTCTTTGCTACTGTTTATTATTAATAGATGGATGATATTGGCTTAATCTCAGTGTCAATCTTATATATAATCGGGTATTTCATGTTCTTGAGTCAATCATGATTATTGTTTAGATCTTACTCTTCCTTAGATTTGGATCTGTCTTGCACAATGTAGAATGATGAATTAGTTATGGATCCATATGCTTTAAGTCCTTCATCATGCTAACATCCTGCTACAACAACCCTAAAGAGGGACCAGTACCTTTGTACACTTCGAGTGACCGCTGAGTCCAAGTTGAGTGATGTGGCAATACGTCTAGGGTGTTATCTAGTGAATTCTAGGATCCATCATTAGTTTTGTTGTCGAGGACCTATTTTTCAATTGTTTCCAGGATGGTTCATGACGAAGACGTATCAGATTAAGTCTAGCAAGTGATTGAATAGTGGATACACGATCTAGAGGAAGAATACACACTGAGTGGTTCAACAGTGGATCTAGAGTTTAATGCACGCACTTGGGTAGAATATAATTTATATGACAGTTTATATGAGATCTTCTTTTCTATCTTTCCGGTAGAGTAGTACGAGTGGCTGGTTGTTTACGCATCTAAGTGGAATTGGAGAAATCGCACACTTATTTGGACGTATGAAGAATTTCAAAATATTTATGATGTTGATCTGATCTAGACTTGTGTTGTGGATACGTGGTTTCATGGTGTTCTAAACAGTTAGATTCTGGAGTATTCAATTTTGACATATTCTTTCCTGGAGGTAGCTGAATTCCAATTTTTATGGCATCCTAGAGGAACATATTTACAAGGTATTCCACTAGCAATCAAGACCTTTATGGTAACCTTGAATTTGGAAGAGTAAATCTATGGCAAAGCTAAACTTCACCACGCGTGGGGGAAGGAACAAGATTTGGTGAAATATGGCAGACTTAGCTAGAAGTAAGGAAGAGATAAGGAAAAGTGGCTTAATTATAATGAGGCACACGAGAGGGAGATAGAGAAGCATTGTGACTGTTGTAGAAATGAATGGCATTGCGGAGAGAGATGGATCGTGAAGGATTTGAAGCTCACATAGAAGACGAGGAGCTAGAGCATCAGGAACTCCCCCATATTGGAAAGCATGACAGGGAACCCTCCTCGACTTCATATAGGAAGTGCACTCCAGTAAAGACAACGTAGGACAGTGGGTGCACATCTTGAATACTACCTGATAACCTCGCCCTTAGTGCTTGGTTTTCCCATATCTAGTACGACAAGTAATTAGACAAGCTGAATTTAGGAAACATGATAAGCGGGAGTAAGTCAGAGAGAAATTACATCAATGGCAAGGTATAAAACTTCAATGCTATTTGGAGGAACTTTTTCAGGCACATCATCTGCACAGAACGTAAGCACACAAAACATTGGGTTTGACCTCTAGAATTGGAACTACTTCACAATACTGTAGGGGTTCAGTATAGTACTACTATCAGAGCACAAGGGAAGTACATCTATAGGTCCTATTCAAGCTACAGGTGGAGGATTATGAGGAATAGGTGGTTTTAATTCTGGTAGGATCTTTTGGTTCTAGAGGTAGAAGGAAACACATGAGGTTTTGGATCAGGTGGGCAAGGTCCTGTAACAACCCCATAATATTTACATGGAGATGTATCTTCGTCTCCCAGAGTATATAGGCATAGAATATGTTGCCGAGCCTGTACACATGTGTGAAATCTTCGTGGCGTGTGAAAGGGATTCACAACCTCGGAGTGCAAGGCAATTCAATTTGCTACTACATTATAAGGATGTGCACATAGTTGGTATAGGAAGTTTGACCTTAATCAGACTTGCATAGATTATGTAACTTTGAAGTATGCTTTCTTAAAATATTTTTATATCCCAAAATTTGAGAAGAAGAGTATAAGTACACTCAAGGATATATCAAGCAAGGAACTACCGAGAGTGTACATGAGTATGATTCCCATTTTAAAAACAATCCTATCTAAGCTTTAATATGATATACACGTAAGCCAAGTCATGCACAATGGTTCATTAGTGGATTAATTACACTGTTTAGAAGAGCACTGTCACATAAGACATACACTGATCCACGCAAAGCACTGGAAACAACTTTACGTGTTGAGGTAGTTAGGATCATTAAAATTGGCATCAGCCCATTCTTAGAGGCATAGATATGCAGCTATGGCAAAGCAGTTAAAGAACCTATTAGAAAATTCAGCCCATGAGACGTGCTCAGGCATTTGGTGTACAGATTGTGAAGTGGAAGGTTACACCAAGGATAGTTATCCCCCATAGATCTATACGTTCATTATTGTTAGACTGTGAAATATTTCACTTGAATCATGATGCTAGCCATTATCCTTTGTTACATAGTGCATGATAAGGAAGAATGTATCATGATTATTGAAAAAAAGATTTACAGGTCCACGACCTATGATACTGAGGATTATTAGATTAATTAGTTAGATTCATGATGTTATAGATATTGGGGGTATGACAGACAAGTGTGATGGATAATTATAAGGGTAAGAATGATCACTAGGATCAGGATCATAATCAAACACTCTATGATAGGAATGATGGACATTTTAAATGAGGTCGTAGAAGAGGACATGGATATCAAGGTGGACATGGAGGATAAGGCTGTGGTGGAAAAAGAGGTGAGTTTCCTTGTGGAACATGTAATACATGTGGATCCCTTGATCATTATAGGCGCGAACGTCCCTAGAATGTTACATGTTCTTTCTGTGAAAAGAGTCATAGCTATGAGGAGTGCTTGGATTTGTATGAGCATCTTAGTAAATAACATAAGTAGGAGAAACAAAGGTGCACAAGGATGGTTAGGATCCAACACACGGTAGGAAAATCAATGGATGCCCAAGTTAGCACCGAGAACTTGAGGCCTTAACAGCAAATATTACCACACGATGCTGAAGCGGTGCATGTACAAGGGAGGCATCATACCAGAAGCCTATGATCACCAAGGAGAAGGTTTTGCATGTAAGGTACCTAAATCCTGCTCATCAGAAGGGAAGTATATACCAGGATAGACCATAGGAGGTCCTCAGGAATCTTAAGGGTCAGATATAATGTTTAAAGGAGCATTCAAGGAAGGTGGAGTAGAAGAGAGCATCAGAAGAAAATTTCCCCTCTGATATCAATGATCTGGGGGAGGTTTGTAAAATGTTGTGCAAGGAGAACATTATTCCACTTTCTAGGAAATTGGTTGAAGGGGAACACTCCCGTGCACAAGCATTGAGACTATGAAAGGAACATATCCTACATGTCAAATCTTCCCCTTGATAGCATTGACTACGATAAACGATATCACTTTGAATGCTATTGTAGATGGTTGGATTTTGAGCAATATTTTGATTAATACACAGGTGCGGAAGTCAATGTGCTTACTTTAGACGTATGGGTACAAATGGGGATACCTCCATTGTAGCCATCATCTAATGTGTTTATTTATGGAAAAATTAGGACTAAGAGCCACTCCCATAGGGGTTTTGAAGGATGCATCTGTAACAATACAAGGGGCCAAATTCACTGGGGATTTTTGGGGTACTAGCAATCATGCAGAAGTAGACAATTTTCTGAGCCTTTTACTTAGGACGCCCTTAGTTTTATGCGAATAATGTTGATTTGAGGTTCAATAAGGGGTACATAAGTTTTGAGAATAAAGAAGAAAGGGTTGCAAAATAACTTTAACAGATGGGAAATTCCACACCATATGTCGAGCCTCTAAGTGAGGAGGATTTTAATAAAATCTATGTAAGCACTATTTTGGACCCCGATGTCAATGAGCCATCAAAAGAAGGCATCCTATAGTGGGAAGATTATTATTCTATTAGTGATACTACGAGTATTGCTTATGACAATTGGGCTAATTGTATATTATGAACTAGTAGGGAGTGAGGTAAAGAGTGCAGTTGCACGTGCAAAAATGGAATTTGTTCTATATTTCGGATAGGTGGCTGCAGTACCCTTGGTATATAGGAGGTAGAATATCTTCCTATATTTTTGAAATCCATGGAGGCATAGTAGGATAGACCAAGTTAGGAGAAGAGACATGTTAGCATATGTCTTACATAGGACAATAACATGCTAATGGTTAGTTCATAGAGATAATCTTACAGAATGGGAGGGGATCAGAATCGCCCTCTCTACTAGGTTTTTATGAAGCAATGCACCCACATAGATTTGCACTTATAATGGTGATCAACTTGTTCAGTATAACATTCAACAGTGTGAGAGACTCTGTACAGCAGGACAAGAAGAATGCCCACCTTCACTCTAGGTGCATAAATTACACTCTACTCTATAAGGGATGCGCACGCACTTGGTATGTCTATGCAAAACTACATCAAGAGACTAGAGAATTGGCCGGATTTAATTGTAGGAATGATCCAAACTTTTTACTACTTCTCAGCAAAAACCCCCAATAGAAGAGGCATTAAAAAATTTGTCAAGCAGTTAACCATGGGAGATAGTACAAAAGTGAAGGAACTTATATCAAGAATTAATTAGTGAGACAGAATCAGGAGTGCATGTTTTGAAGAAGAAGGAGAAGTGGAACTCCATATTAATTGAACGTGTTCTGCATTGAAAAAGAAAAAGGAAAGATGGTGTACATTGTGGATGATGAGGAAGTTGAGAACCTAGATATTGACCATTCACAAAGGGGGTGTGCGAGCTCTTGGACATTGTGTAGATAATGATAAACACAAGCATACCATGAACCAATAAAGACAAAGAAGGTAAATATAAGATCGGAGGCTAAGCCTAAGGAGGTCATAATTGGAGACTACTGGTCATACTCGGAGGTCGAAAAGATAATTGAGTTACTTGGGGAATATGAGGAATTATTCCCTTAAGGGTATCATGAACTTAAAGGTGTGCATGAATCACTTGGGAAAATGAAGATAAATATTAAGGACAGGTGCATGCCCAGTGAGAAAGATAACTTATATAATGAATCCCAATTTGTGCACGAAAAGGTAAAGGAATAAATTGATAAAATGCTGAAATATGGAATTATCATTCGACCTTGGGATGAGTCAGAATGGGTTAGTCCTATGGTAATGAGTATCAAGAAGTATGGTAGAATTCAAATATGTGTAGATTATAGGGAGCTGAATGCTGCATGTTTCACATATCCGTTTCCTACACCATTCAATAAGAAAATACTAGAAGGAGTGGCAGGGTGTGAAATATATTCCTTCACAAATGGGTTTCCCAAGTATCATCAGGTTAGGATTTCTCAGAAGGATCAGGAAAAGACCACTTTTAATACTGAGTGGGGCAATTTTACCTATACTGTTATGCCATTTGGATTGAAAAATGCATCATGATGTATTCTCATGCATAGTTATTTCAGGTATTCAAAGATTTTATTCACAACATGTTTACAGGTGTACCTAGATGATTGGACAATGTATAGGCTTGTTAAAGATCATTGTGACAATTTGTGCTTAATGTTTGAACAGATGTGGACAGTTGAATATCTCTTTAAACGTCAAGAAGTGCATATTTACAACACCTTTTGGAATACTGTTAGGACATATAATCTGCAAGGAAGGTTTGCTTGGTTGATCAAACTAAGGTTGCAGTCATTCTAGTCCTGGAAGCATTCTACCAATCAAGAGTGAGGTGCACAGATTTTTGGGTTATATATGCTATTATAGAAAATTGATCAAGGGATATGCAAAAATTGTCTACACATTTGGAGGAATAACTGAAGGCGAAAAGGTACATTATATTGGGGAGAACCACAGCAATGCGTACGTTTAAGATATTGAAAGATTGAAACTTACTACCGCACCCATCCTACACTTTTCCTCATGGGATAAACCATTTCACGTGCATATGGATGCCTATGGCACGGCCATTGGTGCTGAATTGGCTCAACCTAGAGAGGGTATTCATAGATCATCCTATTCACTCTGCTAGTAGAAAGATGACTCCATGCTGAATAAAATTACACAACTATATATTGCGAAGCTTTGTCAATGATTTATCCATTACACAAGATTTTCAACAGTACTTTTCTAGCTACACCATTTGTATTCTATACAAATCACATGAAATTAAAGTACTTGGTGAACAATCCCATCTTACAAGGGTGTATATGTAGAGATGGGTTCTCTTATTTCAAGGGTTTAATTTCATAGTTGTGGTGAAGACAGGGTAAATTAATTCTATAGCAGACCACTTATCTATAATTCACTTAGGAGAAGAAGTATAGATGATTGAAGAAACAATGCTAGATGCCATAGTTATTTAGGTTACAACACACACCATCATAATTAGAAGACATTGCTTATCTTTTTACAAACTGGTGTTGCAACCAAAAGGGATGAAGGCATTGGAAAATAAATAGCTTGCTATACGTGCGGAACCGTTTATGTTGATCAGCTGGTGACCTCTATAAATTACGGTAGAGATAAAGTATTACGCCATTTGTGTGTTAGAGAAAGAGTGTACATGGATATCATGGAAGAAGCTCATGGTGGATATTACATGTGGCCATTATGTAGGTGATGTGACTATGTCTGAAAGATCCTACGCGCTAGATTATGGTGGGAGACATTGTATAAGGAGTGTAAAGCATATTGCAAGGCGTGTAACAATTGTCAGCATGCCTGGGTAAACCAGGGCCAAGAGATGAAATGCCATTTGCGACCAATTATTAGTGTAGAACTATTTGAGAAATGGGTAATTGACTTTGTAGGACCTATTTCACTGGCCGCCGCGTAGGAATGGATCATGTTATATCATTACTTGCATAGATTACCTCACAAGATGGGAAGGATTAGCACCAACAAAGGACTATACAACAACTACAGTAGTTAGGTTTCTATAGGAGAATGTTCTCACAAGATATGTATGTCCTTTAAGTTTAACAAGTGATAGGGGCACACACTTTTTGAATGAGACAATCAGGATCCTATTAGATGATTTTAGGGTTGTGCACCACAAGACTACACCCTATCACCTTTAGAAAAATGGAAACTGCTGAGGCTTTCAAAAATATTTTAAGCCATACATTGACAAAAATTTGTGATGTTGGATGAAAGGATTGAGATGATAAAATTTTAGCTATTCTTTTGGGCATACAGAAGAAACCTATAAGAGATTGAACAAGGCCACACCGTTTCAATTGGTGTTTGGCATAAGAAGTCTTTCTTCCTATAGAATTCATGTTACCTTCTTTGCGCAATTGTGCATGTGCTGGAGGTCTAGATGATGAGAAATATTTAGCAGAACCGTATTGACAATATGATTTAGCTGGATGAGTGATGAGCCATAGCACATTAAAGTTAGAAGAAAGAAAAGGCTAGATAGAGAAAGCATGGAATGACAGACACATAAGGGATAAAAAGTTTGAGATTGGATACACATGGTACTTCTTTATGACTTTAAATTCTTTACACCATCTAGGTAAGCTTAAGGTACATTGGTTGGGGCCGTATATAATCGCTTACATACTTGAATTAGGTGCTTGCTATTTATAAGCACTTGATGGAACATGGCTACCTGGTTACTTTAACGGGAGTAGGCTGAAGCCCTAATATAAATAAGTCTTCTTGGTGTTTGTAATAATGTAGTATTTCCATTTAGATTACGTTTCCATTCTGTCTTTCCTTAATGTATTTCCTTCATTGTCGTTATGATTTGTTAATTTAGTTGTTGTTCCTTATGTAATAAACACACTTGTGCGCATGAAGCTAACTACAATATGTGAAGAATGTTTATGTGCAGAGGACTGCACATACTTTTAGTGTGGGGTGGTTATTGATATCTAGGTACAAGACTGTGAGAATTGAAAGGTGAAAGGAATAAACTACTACGGGTGTGCTTTAAGTTAAAAGAAGATTGCTTCTCAAAACTGACCAAAGATGGAGATGAATGAAAGGATAGTATAACGTGAGGTAAGTAGAGGCCATGATAACTACAAGGAGAAGGTACAGTGATGAGGTACTCAGGCGCAAGGGCACACACTGAAGATAAGTCTTTGACCAAAGGGTAGGAAGGCACACTAGAAGGTTATAACTAGGGCACAAAGATGTACTGCACAGAACGAATGAATTTGGTCAATGAATGAGAGGATATTTGGTAGGTGAAGGAGAAATAAATGCATCAAAATTGGAAAAATTATATAAGGATGGGATGTGAATTCATTTTTACCCTTGCGATTAAGAGTATTTGAAAGAAGCCAAGTGCGAAGATCCAAGTGATCGTTTTAAGGTGCGAGAGGTGTGTAACTAGTTGTGACAAAGAGATCTGTGCATATAAGAAGATTATGTGCCTAGAGGTGAAGGGTTTGAGTGAGGAGAGGTGACATAGATGAGCTAGGGGCACATAATTTGACCTAGGGCATGTTGAATCGAACTAGGGTTTTCTTTAAACCTTGCAGAATTTGAGTGTTAACGATCTATAAAGGATTACAAGGTAGAAATGGCACCCAAGAAAGCAATTACAGTAGGAGTGAAGGGAAAGAAGAAGAAGAAGAAGAAATGGTGCAATATCCAGAGGGGGTTATCGTCATCCAGGAGTGGGATGCTCACATAAGGAAAATAAAAGTGAGTGAGTACAATCACCACAACATAGAGAACAAGAAGGATCTTGACGCATTGTTGAACACTAAGACAAATAAATGCACATGAAAGATATGCCAGTGTCTGATGATGCTAGTGAGCTCCTGCAGAGGATAAGAGTTTACCTAATTTATGAGCTCCCTTATTTTGGGAATTATGAGACCTTGTACCAGTGGCTCATTAGCAGAGTGCACGAGGATTTTTTCTACTTTGCAAGACACAGAGTCAAAATTTCATCCACATTCATCTCCATGATAACAAGGTTGAAAAGAACAAGAGACAATTTGTAGATGATCTGATAGATAAAACTGCAATATTGGAGACCAAAAAGGAGTTGGGATATACAAAGCATCTACGCAGTATGGACATCGACAAACTAAATAAGTATCCAGTTGTATAAGTGGCCGCACATCTCATTACAAAGCTCAATGACTAGAAAATGTGGTCACAAGTGAACACCATGTGGCTGCAAATTTCCAAAAAGATATCTGAAGGAGTAGTTTATAACATTTCATTGTATATTGTAGAGATAATCATTGAAGAAGTGCACACAGGAGGAAATATCAAATTTGGAGTTGTTCTGTTATCACTAGTGTTCATGGAGATTGAAGTACCTGATGGACCAAAGGAGATGGTATATGAGTATCTAATGGAACAAAAATCACCTATAGAGAACTTCAAGAAGTACTTATGTGAGGGATCCATAACAACACAGGTTAAGAAATGGGTTGAGAAGTGGTATGATAGGCTTCGTGTAGATTTTGAGGAAGAATGATGCATCCCTAAGGACTTGCCTTCAGTGGTTGGAAAGGCAGTTCAATTTGTTGTATACCAGGATTTCTGTATAGTGCGGGTTTCCATGAAAGATGGAGCATGGAGTCCTTGGTTTAAGTTTCCATACACATTCACTACAAGGTATTTCCAAGCATCAGTACATAGGTTTAAAGATGCATGATGACTGACGTTCATTGTGGATAAGGTAAATTGCGACTACCACACACTAAGGAAGAAATATGTGTATCTAGGGCGGGGTGCATATGTTGAAGGATTAACTTATGATGTTTTGAGAATTAAACCAATAATTTTGGTGGTGGGAGATATTGGAGCAGTGCCGGTGTATCTCCAACTAAAGCCAAATATGGAGAATAAAAAGTATGTGGAATGTGAGTTCACACTTCCAACACCACCAAAGGGAAGGCATATAATGGAGAACATCCTAGTGCCTAAGCCCACAGAGCCAATTGAAGTGGAGGATGAGGAGGAGTGTGAAGATAGTGGTGGTTTGGAGCATAGAGGTAGGAGACATCCTAAGAATAAGGGTGAAGCTGAGCGTGCAACTACACCACCTCAGCCACAAGAGGGGGATGATGAGGACTTGAATGCAGTCTAAGGGGAGCACAAATTTAAGAGGGTGTTCAGGAGAACAAGGAACCAAGGTGCTACTCCAAACATGGTGCACAGATCACCTAGAATCTCTCCACTGAAGGAGGAAACCATGCAAATAAGGAGGAAATTGAAGTTTAATGAGGAGGCAGAAGAGTCAGAGGAAAGCGCACCTAATTATCCTACACTTCCAGAGAACATAGAAGAACAAAAGGGTGAGGAATCAAAGGAAAGAGGAGAGGAAGAAGAGGGACCAAAGGAGATAGCTACAGATATTGTTTAGGACATGGAGACACAAGTCCCGAATTTGGAAGCTAAAGTCGCTAAGAAGCAATGGTCTAGAAGAATGAGTGGAGAGAACATTCCACCAGCCATGGGGTATGTAGAGGATGTAGGTAAAATTGTTCGTGCCTACTTCTAGAGCACGATAGCATAGAAGGATTTATTTAGAAGAGGATATGGTGACTGTGCGCACTCAAAAGAAACTATCATGGTCAATGCACACTCATATGGATGAGCCTAAATTTGATTTATGCTAAGAGTCATGCATTTCGAGATGGTTGAAGAAGGCACCCCAAGCTAGACATATGACAGTAAATCCTACTATCATGTTAGATGAGTAGGTCAGCAACACATTGGTGAAGGTTTCTACTGAATTTTCAAGAATAAACATGGAAAACGATGCAGTGATAAGAACATTACATGAAGAGATAAAGACAAAGAATGTAGAGATAGCACACATAACGTAAGAGAGGGACTTAGCGCAGAATAAGAACATAGTTTTTATTAGCATTGTAGAGGAGATTGGGGATAATGTCATAAGAGCTAGGCCACACTTAGAGACCAAGGTACCACAAACACTTCCCTTAGCAATACATTATGTAGGAAAGTTGGTAGACTTGGTACTTGAAGATGAACCTTTGCGCATGCTAGCACAAAGGAATCTAGAACAAGAGGCAGAATGAGAGAAAGATTCAGTGATGCAAAAGATTACATCCTATGAAGGGCTGTTGCAAGTGCTATGAGAAGAATTGAAGAAAGCAGAACATGCTTTGAACATCTACACAGATCCAAAGGTGCTTATCAACATAAAGACCCTGGAAGAAAACAATGAGGTCCAGAGAGAAATGAAGGATGAAACATTGGGTGACACAGAAAGATTGTCAATGGTTAAGCAAAAGTGCGAGGCCCTAAAAAAACACAAGAGCCACATAAGACTCAGCTGGAAGATCTTGGGAATCTCATTGCATAAAAGATGGATCTTCTAGAAGGAAGAATGACCTCAATGTCCAACGTTGTGTTAGTTCTACAAAATGAAAAAGGGGAAATTGTGAGGGATGAATTGGAGTCCATTCCTGTGGACATTCCAACAAAAGAATAACAAGCACTCGCTAAATGACAAGCCTTGGAGGCCAGAATAAAGGAGGAGTATCCAAAGTTGATCCTTCAGACTGATATAGAGGAGGCTACCTCATAAAACTTCTTTATTCATCTACATTCTTTCTTATTCTTTCCATTCTTCTATTCTTTACTTTAGTTTTTGGAGATACCCATTGTTGGGATGACAATGAGATTAGTGTGGGGCAATATTGATCAAATAAAACTTGAAATAACTCACACAAGAAGTCCTCAGGGTAAAACAGGCTAGGTTTAAGGGTGCAAATGGACAAGAAGAACCCACACGTAGAGGGAAATTTCATCATTTAGGACTTAGCCAATTTTGAGCATGAAGACCTATTTTTAGAAGATGGCATGCAGAGCACATAAACGAGGCAGAGATGTGCACACCATGCATTGTATATATTTAAAGGATTGGATCGAAGTGTTTTTCATGCAGGCAATCTAAGAATACAATTGACACTTCAGTTATCTGTAAGAGGTTTATAGATAGCACACTTGCATGTGTGGCTATGCCTATAAATGGTGCGTGGCTATTAATAGCATGCGACCTATTTTTGGAATAGATAAGTGGTGAAGGGAAAGTCCCCACCCTATACATATGTAGTGAATTACCTGAGAGAGAGGAGGAGAGAGATATAGGTATATGCAGAGCGTAAGAGGTAAGCATAAAGAGATATGTGCATATGAATGGAATACTGTATCATATCCATGCACGTATTGGTATAGAATGCCATTATTGTAAGGATATTCTGTGTTTATTAATAGATGGAAGTTATTGGCTAAATCTAAGTGTCATTATTGTGTGTAATTGAGTAGTGCATATTCTTGATTCAATCATGATTATTGTTTAAGCTTGTTCTTTCATAGATCTAAATATGGAATACATTATAGAATGATGGATTAGTTATGGATCTATATGTTTCTTCCTTTATCACATTAACATCCTACTACAAAAACCCTAAATAGGGACCTGGTACCTTTACATGTTTCAGGTGAGCACTTAGTCTAGGTTGAGTGATGTGCCAACATGTCTAGGGTGTTATCTGTAAATTCTAGGCTGCATCAGCAACAAAGGAGATCTTTGTGTAAGAACTATTGTATGCAGTAGAAGTTGCAAAAGATCTCGAGTTGATTCTTTATCTCTTAACTCATGCTATGGCCATACAAGACAAGTATGAAGTTAATTATAATCCTTCATTCAATCTTCAAACACCTCATAATGGAGTAGAGATAAAGGATGAATCTAAGGTTTTTCATGGAGAAGATGTCAATGAGCATAGATCCGGGAAATAAATTAACTCAGAATATTCAATAAATTTGAATGAAAATCAGCTTCGGGGCAGCGATGAGATGCTCAATGAAGAATCAGCTATGTGGATAAACACAGAAGGCAACTGACACTTTGAAATTGAATTCAAAGAGTGTGAAGGCAATGGAATTTCTAAGCGAATTCTTGAGCATCAAGAAGCTCATGTAGAATCACTCCTACCAAGTACATGGACAATCATGGAAACACCTAGCTTTCATAAATAGTTAAGTAGAGGAGGCTAATTTTTAGAACTAGTCAATGGCTTCGTAGAACAACATCACTCTGTGTTGCCCACTCAGGGGTAACTTTTGAGAAATGAAAAGTACTTCAATGAAAGCAAGTTATCCCCCACCTTGTACCATAGGTGATTGATAGTTGTGTTTCCCTTTCTGTAGTGTGTGTCATTTCATTTCTATGTGCATTATTTGTTTCCTTTCATTGTTTTTGGTGTGTGTGTGTGTGTCCTTCTTCACACACACTCTCTATCTTGTTGTAAGTTGTACATGACTCCGCAGGGCCCAATGGATAAGGCATTGGTCAATGGATTATATGGTCTAAGGTTGAGATTCTAGATTCTCCACATCACTTCTTCACTACCCTCAACCTATGTCATGTCCCCAAGCTAGAGCTAGTTGTTTTCATGCAAATGTACAAAAAGGAAATTGACAATTTCCAAGCATGACAATTATACCCCTATGTTAATTTTTTCAAATTTTACCCATCCAAAACACACCGGGTCCTCCCAGTCAGTCCAGTAAATCTCTTAATTGGTGTTAATTCATTCCCCTAGGTGATTTAGGAAAGTTAAATCAACCCCCTAGGTAATTTTAGGAGTTCATTGAAAATTGCAAGCTTCGAGAAACTGTGAGAAGGGCTATTGTTGGCCTTCCTAGGACTAGAGAAACCCCATGGAGCGGGATAGAAAATCCAAACTAGACACAGAGGTAAGTTAAATAATTTGAGACACCATGGAAGTGATTTTGGAATATTCATGGAATATTTGGAGAGTTTGGAGCAATTTGATAAAAAACAGGATTCACGAGCCTAGACAGTGCACATGCCAAAACAACTGGTGAAATTCTGAAGGTGATTCCAGGAGCTCCAGATGGAGTTAGGAGAAAATAAAAACATCATCGGAAATGGAATTCCAAGCCCTAAAATATGGTGAAATTAATGTTTTAAATTTTTTTGGTGAAATGGATCTGCAAGCAGTTTTTCTCATGCACATGTGGAGTACCAAATAATAAATTTGTTTTCTCAAAGATAAAGTGGATGAATCAAAACATCATGCCCACACTAATTCATTTATGAGGAAATATCTAGTCAATATCGTATAAAATTTCATCAAAAAAGTCCATCGGGAGCTCAAGTTATTGTCATTTCAAGTTGTCCTCTTGGAGCGAGTTTAGGAGTTAGTCAAATTTTGGAAGGACATGTGTCAGCTCCAAAAGTGTGGCAAGATTTTGTGTTCCTAACATCCCTTAAGGTTAGGGAAATCAAGGTCATGGAAATTCACCTAGCCCCCATGAATTCCTATAGACCCACATACGACCTCCAGGATCGCCAGTTTAGCCCTCAGGTGCTTGCGGGATCTCAAAGCCTTCACCGTCAGATCTCAGCCACATGTCATCACCTAGACCATCGTGGAATTTAATTTCCCTCATGTCCCTTTGAGGTGAGAGAAATTAGACATGGATAAATGTGTCCAGCCCCTAAGGATACTTCTGGTCACTCATGTGACCACTTCAAGAGTGAATTTCCAGCCCCTAGGTGTTTGCCAAGCCTTCATTCTCAACCGTCAAATCAAGTGCCATGTGTCATCACCTTGCTCACCATGGAATTTGATGTCCCTCATGTCCCTTTGAGGTGAGGGACATCAAACATGGAAAAATGTGCCCCACCCTTGCTGTGTAATTTTTAAATGTTTGAAATTCGAAACTTAGCCATCTTCCCCCCCTATTTCTTCTTCACAGCTTCACACCTTGCCATAGCTCTATTCATGATTGTCTAGACACTTGGTCCACCATTATTGCTCCAAACCAGCTCTGCCATGGCCAAAAAATCTTCCACTCCATGAAAATTCATAGGTCTTAGAGAAAAAATGGGTTGAAAAAATGAGAAACAACAGAGAATGAAGAGAAAATGAAATTTTTTTCCAAATAACCACGAAGTCACCCAATCAAAAAATCTTCATATCTTGCAAAATATATGTTAGATTGAGGTGCCATCTTTTAAAACTTCCAAATTTTTTAATATGATCAATATGCAATAAAATTAAGGTCAAATGGTACGTTGAATCATTTTTTCCAACAAAAAACAAATTTCATGCCCTAGCTCACATTTGTTGGATTTCTCAACAATCTGACAGTGGGATCGAGCTAAAAACTTGCCCACAGACTTCAAATGAAAAAAATATCACAATGGAGTTGATTTCATTGCGATCGGGGACAAATACCTGACCTACAAATTTCAAGCTCCATTAATGGACATTATGGAAGCTCCGTGCCCAAAGCCACTGCCAGGTGAAAATTTTAAATTTTATTTCCAAGAATTCTAATGGGTGAAATCAAGTGAAATTCAGAGGACATGACCGCAACGACAAGGTGATTCAGAAAAAATATGTTCTGTCGCAAACTGAGTAATAGAAGTCCAATTTCTAAAAATAGTAAGTTTTCCTATACAAACTTGCTATGTTTGGGAAGTCACCATCAAAAGTGGCTATGGCAAAGGCATTGTGCACTGAAGATCACCAAGAAGCCAAAATGATCATCTGGAGCAGCAAATAGTGAAAATGACGACTTACTAAAAATAGTAAGCCCTCTATATGGGTGATTACTAAAAATAGCAACTCACCCCATGAAGTGGTTGAGGCAAAGGAAATGTGTGCAAGAGATAATGATGGAGTTCATCACATCATGATGGTCAAGAAGAGGCAAAAATAATAAGTCTTCCATTTGTTCACTTACTATTAATAGGAAGTTACACTCAAAGGGAAATTTTGGCACAATGGGACATAGAAGGATGATCATTCAGGTCAACACTATCATTCGGGATCATCCACGGGCATTGCTCATAGGGAATTTGAGACTCATGTCAGGGAATTCAACAGTGTATTTTGACACTCACTAGATGGTTTGGGTCACAGGTATATTATACGTAGGATTGGAATTGTGGTCATCAGAAGAATAGTTCATTTAACTTGAAAAATGTCTGTGAGCGAAGATGAAGGAATTTATTAGGGTATAAAGAGTTTGGAGATGCAGAGTTCACTACAGTGGAACACCTCATTAGGTCATCTAGAAGGGGCTATGGACTTCATTGAAGGTAGATTATTCATCATTAGTGTTTCTTCCCCCTTCTTCTTCCTTCTCTCTCTCCTTTCTTCTCTCCCTACTTTCTCTCTCCTCCATGTTCTAATTCTTCATTGGGGGTACACTTTTTAGAATTCCTTTAATGAAATTAAAATGTAACTTTATGCTTCTAATGTAAAAGTCACCTTTATGTTATAAAAAGGGACTTAATATTATTTGAGGAAGTTGAAAAGTTTGAAGTTGCGCGAAGACATATGAAAAGCCATTGGGGAGTAGAAGATGATTCACCTTTCATTCTATAAATTGTAAATCCATTCCCATTTCAAAGGGTTGGTGATTGATTTTGTAAACTCAAGAGTTTATTGTACTTTGAGAGAACAACGGAGATAGCCATTTTCTTCCATTTCCCCCCTCACAAGTTTTCCTCCATTCCCACACTATGTACACATTTTGTTTAAGAAATCAATACAAGAAGAAGAAGTTTCTAGCCTTTTTTGACTGAGGGATTTATTGATACTTCGTGCTCATAAATTATAATTGGTTTTTGTTGTTATTTGTAGAGTTGTGTCTTCTCATAAATGTATGTGTTGAAATTTATAAATAGTGTGTGCAGGAATATGCTTTTCTACCTGCAACGTTAGTTCTCCTATCTCATTTCTCACTCACCTTTACCACTTTACAAAAAAAATCCTCTTTAGTGAGAAATTTCTAGCTTTTCCGCAGGGTCATTGGATTGCTCCTGTTGGATCCCCAACCTTAAGGCTGCTAGAAAAATCCACCTTTACTCGTGCATGCATATATTACAGCTGCACCGGTTAAGTAGAGGGACTTAGATTCCTAGAGTGTTGGCAAGAAATCCACAAGTTTTTCCACCCACAAAAATTTCTCACCAACACACCCGTGTACTCCTTTCTACTCTGGTCTGCTGATCAAACTAGCTATGCACACAAATATTCACAAGTCTTCTCAAACCTTCTTCACAAGGATGTCGTAGTTCGCGAGAGATATTTGATAACTTAAAACGCAAGGTAAATAATAATGCACCCCCGATTTTCTATTTATAACTTTTTCTTTTCTCCACAATAAATTCCACACCACCTACCAAGGTACTTTCACAATAATGGCATATTTTTCCAACGCCAACCTTTAACGCTTTTCCCTTATGCTCAATCCTACATGAAAATTTTTGGTAACCTTCAGGCTTGCAAAAACTAAAACTATTACTGACCAAAAATCCTTATGCATACCCTTACAGTTCCAAATGAATTCTTCTTCTGTGTCCTAATCCTGGTTCTTGTGTGACGCCCGCTAAACAACCCACTTGAGACCCATGAACCACCTAGGTTTAGTTAGAAAATTATGGAATAATTTTTTTTAAGTGTTAACAACCATAGTCTCAAGGACCATTTAATTCAACTGATAAATTTTCCCATTATAATAATTATTAATTCCACAATATAAAGAAACAAGTGTAATAAGTCTACACCTAGCTCAAAACTCCTTAGGGATTAATTTAATCACTGACTATATTGACATTTTAGCTAAATATTCTCTTATTAAAATTTTAGGGTTAAGGGACAAAAATAATTAAATACCCAAGGAATTTAATTCTAAAATATCTAAGTCAAGAGAAAGGTTTAATTACAATGGGGAAAGGAAAAGATATTTAAAATCATCAGAGTAAAGTCTTACTTACCCACTCCCAGAACTCGGTTAAGAGTGTCTATAACTAGGTTACGAGACAACAATTGTCACTAATAGGTTCTAGAACAATTCTAGTTCACTATAACATACTTTTCCCTTATTAACAATTATTATAGGTCACAAGGTCCAAAATCTAGGGTTAGAAGTTTTCAATTAGGTTCAGAGAGCAATTTATCACCATACCCACTCTCTAATAGGCTCAAAGTTTCAACTTGATTTTTCCCACACTTAACACATTAAAAATTTCCCTAAATTATTTCCATTGGATAGGAAATTTCCTCACCTTTCCATTGATATAAATAAGTCCTCCTAACTCCTCATAAAACTCAAGTTATGGGCCGGTGGGCCTTGGGGTGAAAATTTCCCCCAAGAGCGGGCCTAGAGATGAAAATTTTCCCAAAAAAAAAAATGGTGGGTTGGCAGATTGCGGAAGACTTTTGAAATTTTCTTCCTGTGTAGGGGTAAAAATCCAACTTGTGCCACTCCCCCGCGGGTTCGCCTGGGACACGTGGTACCCAACAAGCCAAAGCGATGAAGAGAAATTAGGGAAGGGCAGGGCGGCAGAGGTTTTTGGGAGAATTTTTCTAGGAGGGGGAAAGGGGTAAAAAGCACGCGCAAGCCCACAGAGGGGATTTTTCCAAAGCTAGGGGTGGGAGTGTAGGGCGGTAGGGATTTTTATTAAAATTTCCCAAAAACAAAAACTTTCTAAAACGACCAAGTTTGTGAGGGTTCTGCCCCTCCGCCGTGCCACGCGGCAGCCTCTGATGGGCTGTGGGGTGACGTGGTGGGGAATTTTTAAAAATTTTCCCCAAATAATTTTTTTTTTTCAAATTTCTAAGTTTCAAAAGGGAAAATTTTGGGCCGCGGGCCTGCCAGGGTAAATTTTCCCAAAATTTTCCGCTCAGGGAAGGAAAACTTCAAAGGGCCATAACTTTCGATAGAAAGCTCAGTTTTGGGAAAACAAGGACTTTTTGGAAAGCTCTTGACACCCTATTTGCACATAAATCATAAATTTTATATTTTGATAAATTTTAAGGGGTCAATTTTAAGAAAACGTTCTACAGGATTTTAAAAAGCCATATGGTAAATTTTAACTTATAAAATTTTGTTCAATTTGATCTCCTCCTTTGCTCATCATGCCAAACAGACATGGAAGATTATACTGATAAGGATTTAGGATGTTTTAGGAAGGTAAATTTTCTCAATTGATTTCCAATTTTAATTTTTCCAACAATTGACAGAAAAAGACTGTAAAATTTTCCTTTGTTCAATTGAAAGGTTTCTAAAATATTTCTTAAGATTTTTTAGTCTGTTTGGGGTAATTATGGTCATACTAAGTTCAATTTAATATTGCATCTGTATTTTATCTATTTGTAGGGTTATTTGAAAATTTGATTAAGGAATTTTACAAAGTATACAGTGATTTAGAAGAATTTATACATTTCCAGAAATAGAGATTAAACTATCTTTTTTGCCATGCAATAAAACATTGAATTCATTCCATGCTAGCCTTAAATGTTTTTCCTTCTTCAATCAAACATTAAAATGAGAATGCAATTTTCTATCCTTTATAAAATCATACATTTTAACAAGGCAAAATAATACAATTTCATCTCACATGTTTCTTCCTTCTTCCACTTTCCAAAAATAGGGATTCCAATCACAATTTGATGTTCCAATTCAAAACAACAATGCATATGAAGAAATGTATCACAATCCTTTATTGACTTCAATTATACAACTTTACATCTTTCAATGTTTGAATACAAATAACATATTTCTATTTCTTTCTTTCCAATAAATGGAAAAGGGTATAAATATCTTTCACATTTAGAATATACAACTTTCATAACCAATTACATACATCTTTTCTTCACAAAATACATTACAATTTCATCCACTTCAAAGTGGGAAAGGTTACAATAAAATATATTTCACAAGGGAATGTCAAACTAAATTTTCCTCTGCTCCAGATCAATAACATGCAAGCTCCCTTTTCTTCCAATTTGATCACAACAAAAGTGGGGGAAAGGCAACGCTCTCCACCCAACCAAGACATCCAATGAAAGGAGAATCCATCCTTCATCATTGGCCCCCGAGCCCCAACCACAATGCAATAGAAGGTGTGATCCAACTCATGGTAATAACAGGATTCCAAAAAACATACAAACAACATTATTTCAACATGCACATTTCAAATTAACTCACAGTTCAACACAAGACATCAGTCTACAGCTGCATTTGAAAACATTCAAACAGAGCTCAGGCTTCATCATGCAAGCTAAAGGAGCAAGGACTATGGAGGAAGATGCTGATGCCTCCCAATGGGAATTGGTTATCCACATTTAACAAACTACCAATAAAATTCACCACACATATCCTTATGCCCCCCACAATCCCTCCTTATGCCCCCCATAATTTTCCTTATGTCCCCCACAAAGTAAGAAATGCAAGCTATTTCTTTTCCATGGTGGATCCCAAACCCAAACTCCCTCCACAAGAATTATGACACCACTGGAATTCCCTTATGCCCCCCCACATGAATTCCCCATAGCCTTCTCCTACACCATTCCTATGACAGTCTACCCAAACAACAAAAAATTACCCAAAAAAACATGCACCATTCACACAAACACAAAATAAATAACATCATAAAAGAAGAGATAAGATCCTACCTCTCCGTGGTAGCTTTTTTTTCCAAATATCAAGCTTTAATGCCAAAAACATAGTCCCAAAATCAGCAATCTCTAAGTATGAAATGCTCTCCAATCTTCTCCAAAAATCAACAAGAGCTCCAAACAACAAAAATGTGCCCCCAAAAGGAAGTATGCTAAAGATCAACAACCCCAAAACAAGGCAAGGAGATTCAAATTTTATAGAAGAGGGAAGAGGAGAGGATGATGTGGATCCATGTAGGATGCCACATGACACATCCTCAACTCCAACACAAAATTCAAAATTTCATTCTCCAAAGCACAATAAAGAGGTGGGTGAAAATATGACAATTTACTTGCACACTCCAAAAAGCCCACACCCCAAAGGACTGAATTAAATAAACTGTAAGAAGAGTGCCATAAAAACATGCAACATGATTTATAAAAATGCATTAAAAAGGTATAAAATCAACCCTCCAACCATAAGTATGGTTGGTAAATATCCCCCAAGGACAAATTCAAATTTCCAAGGAGGTGGAGTGTTTCATACTCCAAAATCTGACTTACACAGCTCTTACACATACTTACACATCACTTACATATTTAATACAAAAGCCAACAACTTCTATAATTACTTTCTTATTTCCCAATTTAATTAATTAACTTTTAACCATATGTTTTCTCATATTAATCTACCACAATTTAATTAAAAAAGAGAAAGAGACACATCACTAATAAAATACATATAAACAATAATAAAAAGGAACCACATTAATAAAATAGACAAAACCCCTTGCTCACATTTAAAGGTGATCCCCCCCATGGGAATCCCAAACAACAATCAAACACAACACAATAAAACAAGTTGCCATGGTGACCTTGTTGAATTCATCTAGAATTCCTATGTGGTTGGTCTCCAATCCCCCAATGTTTGTTGTGATATTTTTAACCTGCAAATCACAAATACCTCCTTCGGCCTCGTGGCCATATCAGAACATTCAACATGATATAAATAAAATCAAAAAATCATCTATACATATGAATCACAACAACATCAAGGTAATTGACAATATCGCTTACAATTTATATCCACAACTATATCATGATCATATAATGTCTATTTTCTAGGTCTAGTCACAATTTCCAAACTCACATGTCTGAACAACGTTCAAAATATCTCCATGTCAAATAGTATACCAACATCAATGTATAAGGTGTCTCTAATAATCATCATGCATCATATATAATAAAAGTCAGCAATAATCCATGGTATGTCCATCATATAGTCTACAGTGTCATGATCAGTATCAACAGATGTCAAAGGGAAGTGGGCACTACATCTTGACATCACCTACCTCACATTGTTCTTGCACTTTTCATTCTTGTACTTGGTTTTTTATAAATCCTTTTGACACCATCCTTACCTCATGTTCACCTCTTCTACGCATGATCTTCCAATCCATGTGTTGATCAGTGAATACTTGTCAGAGATCACACAAGAATTCCATGCTGGAGAGAAGGCCAGGATCAAGGGCACAGAGGGACAGGAATAACCCGCGCGCAAAGGGCAAGTTCAAAATTCAAGACTTAGCTGATTTTGAGCACGATGACCTATTTTTAGAGGATGCTACGTAGAACACACCAATGATGCAGAGACATGTGTGCCATACATTATCTATCTTTAGAGGATTAAATCAAAGAATTTTGCATGGAGATGAGCTAAGAATAGGATTCTCACTTCAGTTAACTGTAAGAGGTCTATAGATAGCACACTTGGATGAGTGGTTATGCCTATAAACAGTGCATGGATATTAATAGAATGTGGCCTATTTCTAGAATAGATAAGTGGTGAAGGGAAAGTCCCCACCCTATATATATGATGTGATGTACATAGTAAAATATACACATAGGAGAGAGATGGATGTATGAAGGTATATAGGTATGTGCATATGATTGGATTACTATATCAAATCCATGCATACATTGGTATAAATTTAACATTATTGGTAAGGAGCTTCTGTGTTTATTAATAGATGGAAGATAATGGTTGAATCTAAGTGTCATTCCCATGTGTAATTGAGTAGTTCATGTTATTGATTCAATCATGATTATTGTTTAAGATTGTTCTTTCATAGATCTGAATGTAGCATGCACGGTATAATGATGGATTAGTTATGGACAAATATGTTTCTTCCTTCATCACGCTAGCATCCTACTATAGCAACCCTAAACAAGGACCTGGTACCTTTACGTGCTTTAGGTGAGCGCTCGGTCTAGGCTAAGTGATGTGCTAGTGTGACTAGGGTGTTATCTGGTAAATTCTAGGCTACATCATTGGTTCCATTGTCAGGACCCTCTTTTTTCAGTTGTTTTCAGGATGGTTCACGATGAAGACGTACTGGTTAACTCTATCAAGTATTGAGGAGTGGATACACGATCTAGAGGAATAATATGCATGGTGGTTCAGCAGTGGATCTGAGTTTAACACACGCACTTGGATAGAAGAAAATTTGTATGAAAGCCTATACAAGATATTTTTCTCTATCTTTCCACTAGAACTATATGAGTGGCTTACATCTTATGCATCTCAGTGGGATTGGAGGTATCGCACACTTTTCTGGACACAGGAATAATTTCAGGCCCTTTATGATGTTGATTTGATTTGGACTCGTGCTGCGGATACATGGTTTCATGGTGTTGTAAATAATTATATTCTGGAATATTCAATTTTGACGTAGCTGAATTCTAGTTTTTGTGGTATCATAGAGGAACATATTTTTCAAGGCATTCCAATGGCGATCAAGATCTTGATGGAAACTTTAAATCTAGAGAGTAAAACTGATGGCTAACTAAACTTCACCATGCATGAGGGCAGGAACAGGTTTGGTGAAAGATGGTAGACCTAGTGGTAGAGATGTAGAGAGAGGATAAACGGCTTAAGTATAATGAGGTATGGGAGAGGGAGATAGATAAGTAACGTTTGGTTACATAAAGTATGGCATTTTGGAGAGATATGGCTTGTGAAGGATTTACAACTCACGTAGAAGACATGGAGCCAAAGCATCAAGAAATTCCCCATCTTGGAAAACATGACAGAGATCCCCCCTTAGCCTCACATAGAAGTGTGCTAGCAGAGCTACTTGGGCCACAGGTGTGCATCTTAATCCACCTGGTGACCTAGACCTTGCACTTGATTTTCTAGTATCTAGTACGACAAATAACCAACAAGCTAACTTGGGAAGTAGGAGAGCGGGAGTAAGTTAGGCAGTAATTAAATCAATGGCAGGATAAACGGCTTCAATGATATTTGGAGGAACATTTTAGAGCACACTATCTTCACAGAATATAAGTGTGCAGAATGTTAGATTCACCTCTGGAAGTGGAACTACCACACAGACTTTAGGGCTTCAGTATAGTACTACTATTGGAGCAAAGGGGATTACATCTATAGGTCTTATTCCAGCTACAGGTGGAGGATCAGGAGGTATAGGTGGTTCTATAGGTAGAGGGAACACATGAAGTTCTAGATTAGGTGGTCAAGGTCTGCAACAACCAAAATATATATATATATATATGGAGATGTCTCTTCATCTCCCAGAGTATAGAGGTATAGAGGATGCTTCTGAACATGTGCATATGTGTGAAATCTTATGGCAAGATAAAGGGATCACAGCTAATGAGTGTAAGGAAATTAAATTTACTACTACATTACAGGGATGTGCACATAGCTGGTACAAAGAAGTTTGACCCTAATCAAACTTGCGTGGATTATGTAACATTGAAGGATGCTTTGTTGAAAGAGTTCCATATCCCTAAGTTTCAGAAAAATATTATAAGTGCACTCAAGGATATCTAACAAAGCACTACTAAGAGTGTACATGAGTATGATGCCCATTTTAAGACACTTCTATCTAAGCTATCTTATGATATTCACGTAAGTCAACATGCACAATGGGTTTGTTTGAGGATTGATTACACCATTTAGAAGAGCGTTTTCACATAAGACATACACTAATCCACATGAAGCACTAGAAGCAACTTTGTGTACTAAGGAAGTTGGGAGAATTGACATTGGCGTTAGTCCATTCTTAGAGGCATAGATTGCAGCTATGGAAAAATATTTAAATAAGTTATCAGCAAATTCAACCCATGAAACATGCTCAAGAATTTAGTGTACAAATTGTGAAGTGGAAGATCACACCAAGGATAGGTTGTCCTCACACATCTGTATGCTCATTATTGTTGGATTGTGAGATTTTTCATTTGAATCATAATCCTAGTCACTGTCATTTGTTATAGTGTGAGAAGGAAGAATGGGAAGAGATTGGAGATGTCTCTTTGTCTCCCAGTGTATATAATCATAGAGGATGCTACCAAACATGTTTATATGTGTGAGATCTTGTGGCGCACTAAAGGGATCACTATTGTTGAGTGCAAGGAAAATCAATTTGCTACTACATTACAGGGATGTGCACACAGCTGGTACAAGAATTTTTTACCCTAATCAAACTTTTGTGGATTATGCATCATTGAAGGATGCTTTCTTGAAAGAGTTCCATATCCCTGAGTTTGAGCAGAAGAGTATAAATGTGCTCAAGGATATCAAATAAGGCACTACTGAGAGTGTACATGAGTATGATTCCTATTTTAAGACACTTCTATCTAAGTTATCTTATGATATTCATGCAAGCTAGCATGCACAATGGTTTTTTGGAGGATTGATTAAACCATTTAGAAGGGCTCTATCACATAAGACATACACTAATCCTCGTGAAGAACTGGAAGCATATTTTCCTACTGAGGCACTTGGGAGCATTGACACTTGGCATTAGTCCATTCTTAGAGGGCACATATTACAGCTATGGCAAAGTAGTTAGAGAAGCTATCAGAAAATTCATCACATGAAATGCACTTAGGAATTTAGTGTACAGATTGTGATGTGGAAGGTCACGCCAAGGATAGTTGTCCTCTCAGATCTATATGCTCATTATTGTTGGACTATGAGATTTGTCATTTGAATCATGATGCTAAGTCACTTTCCTTTGGTACAATGCGCAATAAGGAAGAATGTATCCAAATTTTGTAAAATTTTGTAGATCCATGACCCCATGACACTGAGGATTGTTGATTGATTGGTCAGATCTAGGATGCTATAGACATTGGTGTATGAAAGACAAGTGTAATAGATAATTCTAAGGGTAAGAATGAGCACCAAGATTGGGATCATAATCAAACGTGTTATGAAAGGAATGAGGGGAATTTTTAAGAAGGTCATGTAAGGGGACGTGGATATCATGGAGGATATGGAGGATGAGGCTGCATTGGAGGAAGAGGTGAGTTCCCTTGTGGAACATGTTATACATGTGGATCTCCTAACCACTATAGGCGCGAATGTCCTCAGAATGTTACATGTTATTTTTAAGTAAATAATCATAGCTATGAGGAGTGCCCAGACTTATATGAGCATCTAAGTAAGAAACATAAGCAAGAAAACAAAGGCGTCAAGATGGTTAGAATTTAGCACATGGGAGAAGATAAATGGATGCCCAAGATTGCACCCGGACCTTAGGCATTAACTATGAAGATTAATACACAAGCTGAAGTGGCACGCACAAGAGAGGCATTGCACTAGAAGCCTATGATCACCAAGGAGGAGGTTTTGCATGCAAGGTACCCAGATCCTGTTAATCAGAAGGAAGTTTACCAGGATACTATGGAAGTTCTAAGGAATCTCTAGGGTGAGATACAATACTTAAACGAGCAAAAGAAAGCATCAGAGATAGTCCAAACTGATATCGATGATCTAAGAGAAGTGTGCAAAATGTTGTGCCAAGAGAACATCATTCCATTATTAGGAAGTTGGTTAAAAGGGAACACTCTGCGCAGAAGTATTGAGACCAGACGACAGATTCTGTATGCAAATCTTCCACCTGATAGCATTGACTATGACAGTGAAATTACTATGAGTGTTGTTGTGGATGGATTGTCATTGAGCAACATATTGATTGATATAGGTGTAGAAGTAAATGTGCTTACATTAGATGCATGGGTACAAATGGGGAGGCCTCCATTACAGCCATCATCTAATGTTTTGTTTATGGAAAACTAGGCTAAGGCCACTCCCATAGGAGTTTTGAAGGATGCATCTATAACCATACAAGGGGCTAATTTCACTTGGGATTTTGAGGTATTATCACTTGTAGAAGTAGATAATTTTCCAGCCTTTCTTGGACGCCCTTGGTGTTATGTGAATAAATCTGACTTGAGATTCAATAAGGGGTATATTAGCTTTGAGACGAGGAAAGAGTTTTGATAAATTTGACTGATGGTAATTCTACACCATATGTTGAGCCTCTAAGTGAGGAGGACTTAAAAAGAATATATGTATGCACTATTCAAGACCCATAGGTTAATGATCCATCAAAAAAAGGCATCCTACAGTGGGAGGATTATCATTCTATTAGTGATACTATGAGTATTGATTGTGGTAATTAGGTTCATGGTACATATGAACTAGTAGGGCACGAGGTGAAAAGTGCGGTTGCACGTAAGAATAGACTCTGTTTAGTTCGACAAATAGGTAGCATAGTACCTTGGTATACAAGGGCAGAAGATCTTCCTACATTTTTGAAAGCCATGAAAACACGGTGGACAGATCAAATTAAGAGAAGATCTATGTTAGTATATACCTTGTGCGGGATAGCGGTGTGTTGGTGGGTAGTCCATAGAGATAATATTATAGAATGGGAAGAGATTGGAATCACCCTATCTATTAGGTTTGTAATGAACAATGCACCTAGTGTAAGGAACAATACACTATTTAGGAATAATGAACAATGTCTCTTTCTAGATGGTTTAAATCGTGGATGATGAGGAAGTTGAGAACCTGGATATTGAACATTCACAAGGGGTGCACGAGGTCTTGGATAGTGTAGACAAGGATACACATGCCTATCATGAACCCATGAAGACAAAGAAGGTGAATATAGGTTTGGAGGCTGAGCCTAAGGAGGCCATAATTGGAGAATATTGGTCAGACTCAGAGGTAGAAAAGATCATTGAGTTACTCAGGGATTATTAGGACTTATTCCCTCGAGGGTATCATGAACTTAAATGCATGTATAAATCACTTGATGAAATGAAGATAAAGCTTAAGGATGGTGCACGCCCAATTAGAAAGAGGCCTTACAGAATGAATCCTAATTTGTGTGAAAAAATAAAAGAAGAAATTGATAAAATGTTGAAATATGGAGTTTTCAAGCCCCTGGATGAGTAAGAATGGGTTAGCCCAATGGTTATCAGTATCAAGAAGGATGGATGAATTAGAATATGTGTGGACTATAGGGAGCTGAATGCTACATGCATCATAGATCCATTCCCTATGCCATTTACTGAGGAAATACTAGGAGTTATAGGGCGTGAATTATACTCTTTCACAGATGGGTTTTTCGTGTATCATCAGGTTAGGATTGCTCAGGAGGATTAAGAAAAGATAAATTTTACTACTAAATGGGGCAATTTTTCCTATACTGTGATGCCTTTTGGATTTAAAAATGCACATGTTGTATTCTCACTCATAGTTGTTCAGGCATTCAGATATTTTATTCACACCTTCTTACAGGTTTACCTAGATGATTGTACAATATATGGGCTTGTGAAAGATCATTGTGACAACCTACTATTAATGTTTGAACGGCGTAGAAAATTGAGTATCTCTTTGAACATCAAGTACATATTTGCTACACCATTTGGGATACTGTTAGGACATATAATTTGCAAGGAAGGTTTGTTGGTTGATCCAACTAAGGTTGCAGTCATTCTAGGCCTAGAAGGGCCTACCAGCCAAAGTGAGGTGCATGGATTTTTAGGTCATGCAAGATATTATAGAAAATTCATCAAAGGGTATGCCAAAATTTCTGCACCCTTGGAAGAATTACTGAAGGGGAAAGGTACATTTTATTGGGGAGAACCACATCAACGTGCATTTGAGATATTAAAAGAGAAACTTTCTACCGTGCCCATTCTGCAATTTCCCTCATGGGATAAACCATTTCATGTGCATGTGGAAGCTTCTGGCATGGCCATTGGCACTATATTAGCTCCACCTAGTGAATGTATTGTAGATCATCCAATCTATTTTGCCAGTAGGAAAATGACTCCTGCTGAACATAATTATATAACTGTAGAGCACGAAGCTTTGTCAATGAACTATGCATTGCACAAGTTTCAACAGTACTTGTTAGCAACACCATTTGTGTTTTATATAGATCACATGGCATTGAAGTACTTGATAAACAAGCTCGTCTTATAGGGGTGCATATGCAGATGGGTGCTCCTATTTCAAGAGTTTGACTTCATAGTTGTGGTGAAGCCAAGGAAAAGCAATTTTGGACCAGACCATTTATCTAGAATCAACTCAGGAGAGGAAACACAAACAATTGAAGAAACCATGCCAGATGCACAGTTATATAGGTTACAACATGCACCCACAGAATTAGAAGAAATTGTTGTATTTATATGAACAAGTGTGGTGCCAGAAGGAATGAAGGCATTAGAAAAGAAACAACTTACTATATTTGTGACATAGTTTCTATTAATCAGTGGTGACCTTTACAAGCTAGGTTGAGATAAAGTATTACGCCGTTGTGTATAAGAGCATGAGCACAAGGATATTATGGAAGAAGCTCATGGTGGTATTGTAGGAGGACATTATGTAGATGATGTGACTATCGGGAAGATACTACTTGTTGGATTATGGTGGGAGACATTGTATCAGGACTGTAAAGAATATTTTAAGGCGTGTGATCATTATCAACACCTAGGAAAAACAGGGCAAAGAGATGAGATGTTGTTGAGACCAGTTACTAGTGCTAAAATATTTGAGAAATGGGCCATTGAATTTATAGGACCTACTTCGCAAGCCGCGCGTAGGACTGGATCGTACTATATCATTACTTACATATATTATCTCACATGGTGGGTAGAAGTAGCACATACAAAGGACTGTACAACAACTACAGTGGCTAGGTTTCTATGGGAGGATTTTCTTACAAGATATGGATGTCCTTTAAGCTTAACAAGTGATAGGGGTACACACTTTTTGAATGAGAAAATTAGGATCCTATTAGATGAGTTTATGGTTACACACCATATAAATACACCCTACCATCCTCAGGAAAATGGAACTATTGAGGCCTTCAACAATATTTTGAGCTAGACTTCGACAAAAAATTGTGATGTTGGAAGAAAGGATTGGGATGAAAAAGTGTCAGTTGTTCTTTGGGCATATAGAACAACTAATAAGAGATTAAACAAAGCCACACCATTTTAGCTGGTGTTTGGTCCAGAATCCATTCTCCTTATATAATTTATGTTACCTTCTTTGTGCATTGCACGTACTAGAGGTCTAGCTGATGAGCACGATTTAGATGAGTGGATTGAAAATACGATTCAATTGGATGAGTGATGAGCCATAGCAAGTTGGATTCAGAAGCAAGAAAAGGCCAGGTAGAAAGCATGGCATGATAGAAATATAAAGGATAAGAAGTTGACAGTTGGAAAAATGGTACTTCTTTATGAATCTAAGTTCTTGCGCCATCCAAGCAAGCTCAAAGTACATTGGTTGGGGCCATATGTCATCACTTACATACTTGAATTAGGTTCTTGTCAGTTAGAAGCACTTGATGGAACATGGCTACCCGATTACTTTAATGGGAGTAGAATGAAGCCCTACTATAAATAAGTCTTCTTAGTGTTTGTAATAAGGAAATATTTCCATTTAGATTAGGTTTTCAATTATGTATTTCCTTCATTTTCGTTATGATTTGTCAATTTAGTTGTTGTTATTATGTAATAAGCGTGCTTGTGTGCATGAAGCTAATTACTATGTGAATATGTTTATGCGTAGAGGAATGCACATACTTTTATTGTGGGTTGGTTTTATTTATCTAGGTAAAATACTGTGGGAATTGAAAGGAGAAAGAAATAAGATGCTACGGGTGTGCTTTATGTCAAAAGAAGATTGTTTCTCAAAAGTGACCAAGGATGGAGATGAATGAAAGGAAAGTATAATGTGAGGTAAGTGGAGGCCATGATAACTACCAGGAGAAGGTACAGTGACAAGGTACTCAGGCACAAGGGTGCACATTGAAGAGAAGTCTGTGACCATAGGGTAGGAAGGTGCGCTAGAAGGTTATAGCTGGGGTGTGAAGATGTACCACATGGAATGAATGAATTTGGTCAATGAATGAGAGGATATTTTGTAGGTGAAGGAGCAATAAATGCATCAAAATTTGAAAAAAATTATATAAAGATGGAATGCAGATTCATTTTTACTGTTTTGACTAAGAGAATTTGAGGAAAGAGCTTAGTGCGAAGAGCCGAGTGATCAGGTTAAGGTGTGAAGGGTGGGGAACCAAGCGTGATAAATAGATCTATGAAAAAATAAGCTTGTATCCCCGGTGGTGAAGGGTTTGAGCGACGCAAGGAGCAAGAGATGAGTTAGGGCATGAAGTTTCCACCTAGGGCACAATTAAATAGAGCTAGGGTTTGATTCACAAAGTTGCAGAGTTAAAGAGGAGACATTTGTAAGGAGACACCCAAGAAGGCATCTGCAGTAGCAACAAAAGAAAGAAGAAGGTGGCCGTTGAGGAAGAAAAGATGGCACCCGAAAGTGACTTTTCAGAAATGTAGTATCTAGAAGGAGTCATCATTGTTCAGGAGTGGGATTCACCCATCAGAAAGAGAAAAGTGAGCAAAAAAAATCACAGGACCATAAAGAACAAGAAGGAGCTTGAATCCTTGCTCACTGCTAGGATGAACAAGCGTACGATGGATGACATACCAGCTTATGATGATGCAGGTGAGAATATTTTGAAGAGAATTAGGGTCTACCAATTATATGAGCTTCCATATTTTAGGAAGTATGAGCCCTTGTATCAGTGGCTCATGAGCAGAGTATATGAGGACTTCTTCTACTTTACAGGATGCAGAGTTAGAATCTCATCTGCGCTTATCTCATCAGTTACAGGTTTGAAGGCCACAGGAGAGGACATAAAGAATGATCTCACAGATAAATCAGCGATCTTAAAGACTAGACATGAGTTGGGGTAATTGAAGGGTCTGCGCGGTAAGGATATATACAAATTAAAGAAATATCTAGCTATGCAAGCAATAACACACCTTATTACAAAATTAAATGATTAGGAGTGGTGGTCACAGATAAATACTATGTGGTTACACATCGTGCGTAAGATGTTAGAAGGGGAAATATACAATATTGCAGGCTACATTGCAGAACAAATAGTCAAGGAAGCGTGCACAAGAGGGAAGATCAGCTTTGGGGATATTCTACTATCATTAGTATTTATGCAAATTAGAGAACCAGATGGGCCAAAGGATAAGGTATGGGAATACCCCATGGAGAACAAGTCACCAACTGAAAGGTTAAACAAGTATCTATGTAAAGGGGCCATGATAGACGACGTAAAGAAAAGGGTGAAGAAATGGTATGACAGGCTCCACGTGGCATTTGGAGAAGAATGGCACATCCCAAAAGACCTACCATCAGTAGTAGGGAAACAAGTCCAATTTTCTATATATCAGTATTTTAGCATTGTGCGCTTCCCAATGAAAGATGAATTTTGGAGCCCTTGGTGTAAATTGCCTTACGCATTCACTGTAAGGTATTTCTAAGCATCTATTCACATATTTATAGAGATGCACTGACTGGTATTTAATGCAGATAAGGTAGAATGTGACTACCACATGTTGAGAAAGAAGTATGTGTATCCTATAAGAAGTGACTATACCGAGAGGATTATTTTGGAGGTTTTGAATACTAAGCCAATAAGTATGGCTGTAGCAGATGTAGGGGAAAAATTGGTGTATCTTTAGCTGAAACCAAAGATGGAGAATAAAAATTATGTGGAAGGTGAGTTCGCACCTCTAGAACCACCAAAGGGAAAGCATACAATGGAGAATATCCCAATGCCTAAGCCCACAGAGCCAATTGAAGTGGAGGATGAGGAGGAGGAGCATGAAGATAGTGGTGGTTTGGAGCATAGAGGTAGGAGACATCTTACAAATAAGGATGAAGTTGAAAACGCCATTACACCACCTCAGCCACAAGAGGGGGATGATGAGGACTTGAATGCATTCCAAGGGGAGCACAAATTTAAGAGGGTGTTTAGGAGAACAAGGACCCAAGGTGCTACTCCAACCACAGTGCGTAGATCACCCATACTCTCTCCACAGAAGGAGTCAACCATGTAAAGAAAGAGGAAACTAAAGTTAAATGAGGAGGTGAAAAAGTTAGAGGAAAGTGTGCCTAATTCTCCTACACTTCTAGAGAATATACAAGAATAGGGTGAGGAATCAAAGGAAAGAGAAGAGGATGAGAAGAGACTAGAGGAGACAACTGTAGAGAATGTTAAGGACATGGAGACACAAGTCCAAAATTTGGAAGCTAAATTCCCTAAGCAGCAACGGTCTAGAAGAACAATTGGAGAGAACATTCCACATGCCATGGGGTATGCAGAGGATGTAGGAAAAATTTTCCGTGCCCGCTTCTAGAGCATGATAGCACTAAAGGATTTATTCGGATAGGAGCTAATGGATGAGAATATGGTGAATGTGCACACTTGAAAGTAACTATCATTGTCAATGCACACCCACATGGATGAGCCTGACTTTGATGTATGTGAAGATTCATGCATTTCGAGATGGTTGAATAAGGCACCCCAAGCTAGAAATATGATAGTAAATCCTACTATCATGTCAGATGAGTAGGTAAGCAACGCATTGGTGAAGGTTTCTGCTGAAGTGGCTAAAAATAAATATGGAAAAAGCTGCAACAATCAGGGAATTGCATGAGGAGATGAAGAAAAAGGATGCAGAGATAGTGTGCATAACACAAGAGAGGGAATTTGTGTAGAAGAAGAATGAAGTATTTATTAGCATCGTAGAGGATATTGAGGAAAATATCATCAAATCAAGGCCACACTTGGAGGCCAAGGTACCACAGACATTTCCTTCAGTGATACACTAGGTAGGAAAGTTGGTGGACTTGGTACTTGAAGACGAACCTCTGCACATGATAACACCAAGGAAATCAGAGCAAGATGCAGAACGAGAGAAAGCCTCAGTGATGTGAAATATTTCATCTTATGAAGGGATGCTGCAAGTGTTACAAGAAGTATTGAAGAAAACAAACCAGGATTTGAATATATACATAGCTCCAGAGGTGCTTATCAATATAAAGACCCTAGAAGAAAAAAATGAGGTCTAGAAAGCAGTGAAGGATGAGACATTGGGCCGCGCAGCAAGATTGTCAATAGTTAAGCATAAGCACGAGGCCCTGGAAGTAGCATAGGAGCCGCACAAGACTCAGCTAGAAGAGCTTGGGAAGCTAATTGCACAGAAGATGGATCTTTAAGAAAGAAGAATGAAATCAATGTCTAGCGTTGTGTTGGTTCTGCAGAATGAAAAAAAGGAGAGATTGCAAGGGATGAGTTGGAATCCATTGTTGTGGACATCCCAGAAAAAGTAGAGCAAGCACTCACTAAATGGTAGGTTTTGGAGGTTGAAATAAAGGAGGAGTATTTAGAGTTGATACTTCAAACTGATAAAGATGAGGTTGCCTTATAGCCTCATAAAAATTATTCATTTATCTACATTCTTTCATTCTTATTCATTCCATTCTTCTATTCTTTACTTCAATTTTTGGAGATACCCATTGTCGGGATGATAATGAGATTAGTGTGGGGTAATTTTGATCAGAGAATACTTGTTAGAGATCACATAAGAAGTCCGCATAGGAGAGAAGGTCAGGATCAAGGGCGTGGAGGGGCAGGAAAAACCCGTGCGCAGAGGGAAAGTTCAAGATTCAGAACTTAGCCGATTTTGAGCATGACGACCTATATTTATAATATAGTGTGCGGAACACAACAATGATGTAGATACGTGCGTACCATACATTGTTTATCTTTGGAGGATTAGATCGAATTTTTTTGCATGGAGATGAGCTAAGAATAGGATTGAAACTTTATTTAACTGTAAGAGGTCTATAGATAGCACACTCGCATGTGTGGCTATGCCTGTAAACACCGCATGGCTATTAATAGCATGAAGCCTATTTCTAGAATAGATAAGTGGTGAAGGGCAAGTCCACATCCTATATATATGATGTGAGGTACATAGTAAGAAGGTGTGTGTGTGTGTGTGTGTGTGATGGATGTATGGAGGTATATAAATACACACATATGATTGAATTACTGTATCATATCCATGCGTGTGTTTCAACTGATTCTTAGAATGTTCTTCGAATGTGAAGAAATAGATAAGGATAAAAGGATAGGAGGAATACCTATTGAAGCTGGTTGAAGGTTGCTGAGCGCACGTTGACTTCTTGATCCACAGCTGATCGTGAGAGCTTCCTTTTGGCTAGGAGGAACTACTTGAAATAAACAACAAGACCACCAAATGGAAGTTAAATAGTATATGCAATGGACTCATAACATATGCTAGATATGGGAAGTGTGATAATCCCTAGAAGGCTCTCAATCCACTATTGTAAACAAATTAATGTGAGAAATAAGGTAAATATTGTCCTACTATAGTCAATATGATTTAGGCATGTCATATAAACACAATAAGCAAAATCTAATCTAACAAGCTAGGTTAGGATCAAATCCGGAGGTCGGGTAAACGGTTTTGGGTTTCTGCAGGTCTGACAGAGATCTGATGAAGGTCATAGGTGATTATAGGTGACTTGGGAGTAAGTAGGTAGGTTGCTAGTCTGTACTATGTTGACAAACAAAAAGACCGATTTCGGTCTATTCCTGGTCAATTCCGGTTAATTGTGACCAACGTCAGTCACTAAAGAAATAACAGGGGGTCAAGAACAGGGGTTTGGGTCTATTTTCCACGTTAATGGGGAACTGGGTGAGGTGTCTAGGAGGTATGGGTAGGGATGCACATCAGTGGGAAGGTCTGGTGAGGTTTCGGTGAAGCTGGGAGGAGTTATGGGTTAAGTTGGTGAATGGTAGAAAAGGGACAGTATCAGGTAGGTAAACCGATGTTGGTATAGGAGTGACCGATGGCAGTATATGGAGACCGATGCCGATGACTGCGGGAAATTGGGAATGCTGCAGAATGGGTTTTGGGTTCCCTTTGTGATTGCACACAGGGTTAGGTAGGTTAGAATGAGATGCTAGGTTGTCCAGATGGGGTTTTTGTAGAGTTTTGGCAGGGGTATGGAGGGGTAGCTATCAGAGAGAAGTAGTGAGTGGCTGGAAAAACAATAACCCATAAAGAGATGTAAATACTGAGAGTATCTAAACAAAATGGATTAAATAGACAAGTGTACTTACTTGGAATCTGCTACCAGTCGATTTTGGATGAAGATAGGAGATGGTGGTTGGAGGTTTCTTCTGTAGAGGGTCACCAGTTGATAGGAAACTGTTGCTTGAGCTGTTTGGGCTTTCCTCCTTGCTTAGCTGAATAAGATCTTGGCTTGGATGGATATGGATGTCTAGGTGTGAACCGATGCTCGCTCTAGTTACATACAGATGTGATTACTCTCCCCTGCTCTCCGAATGTGCCAACCTCCAAATAAGGCTACCAAAAAGGAATAAAAGGTGACCAACGATGGTTTTGGGTTGACCAATGTTGGTTTAGGGGTGACCGGCGTTGATTAGGGTGGGATTCCCTAGGTTTACTAAAATGGGAAAATCTTCTTGATTTCTTGGATCCAGTTAGTTTCTTTTCGTATATTAGAATGGAATTTTATTTTCTAATGGGTGGGAATGTGGTTAGAGAGGTTGTAGAGATTTATTTTTAGGGTTAAGCCAAATATTAGCCCATTAAGGCAAGTAGGATTAGGTTTTAGTTAGCTATGGAAACATGTCAAGAAAATGTCTAGGGTGAGGTGGTTGGATGAGACGTCTAGGTGAGGTGGAAATCAGGATAATTAGATAATAAATATTGTGCAGACATGGATTAATTTAATTAAAGTAATTAAATTAAAATTAGTGTAGGATGTGAGGGGCCATGGTTAGGTGAGTGTGTTCAAGTTGATTATTTAACGAGGGGTTAAGGAGAATCTGACCTAATTTTGGTGTCTACAATGTGCATTGGTATAGATTGACATTATTATAAGGAGCTTCTGTGTTTATTAATACATGGAAGATATTGGCTGAATCTAAGTATCAATCATGTGTGTAATTGAGTAGTGCATGTTATTGATTTAATCATGATTACTGTTTAAAGCTTGTTTTTTCATAGATCTGAATGTAGCATACATTGTAGAATGTTGGTTTAGTTATGAATCTATATGTTTTTTCCTTCATCATGATAACATCCTGCTACAACAACCCTAAAGAGGGACCTGGTACCTTTTGTAGACTCCAAATTCGTGTCTTACGACCCCTTGTGACCTGCATCTCATCTCGCAATCTAACCTCATCACATAAACCTTACACAATTATTTATTAATTACCTTATAATTGATAAATCCACATCACCTTACCCGCCACTTCACTTTGCCACCTCATCATGACCTAGCCCTAACCCTAAACTAACCTAATTAAGACCCATGACTTGGTCTAGACTCACATCCATAACTAATGCCTCCTTACTCGCACCCAAAGCCGACCTTTTAGCCACTTGACCAAACCCGCAACTGATCTCTCAGGAGAAAAGCAGGGAAGGTGGGCTATTTTACTAAAAATAGGCTACTTTTTCCTAACCGATGCCGGTTCCTACTCGACCGCCGTCGGTTACGTAACCACCATCGGTTCCCTGTAAATGGGCTCCCCAAACCAAAACAACGGATCGGAATTTCATTTTGGAGATCAGTCAAAGGATTTCTGGATCAACAGAGAGCATTGCGAGCGAGGAACAGAGCCCAGATCTTCACTTGACAGAGCAGAGACGAGTGGAAATACCAGAAGTGTTTACAACCAAGGAGATCAACTTGCATATTTGTCAAAACCAGTAAGTCACATCTTGCATGTCCTCTGTATAACATTTCTTATGCTCTGTGAATCTCAGTCCTCCTAAATCCGTCTCTGAAGCTACTACCCAACGTGCCATTGCATCTAACTGTTATTCTTTTGCTGCTAAATCATCTCATTTCCTAATATCATCCATAAACCAGCCTTAAAAACACCACAACCAGCCCAGAAGATCTTAGAACCCACCGGTATCGGTTATCAGTAACCGGCATCGGCTATCAGTAACCGTCATCGGTTCCTCTGATCAAAACTAGAAAACCAGCCTTTCCCCTACCCAGTTCAACGAAACAATTTAATTGATACTTTACAGTCTTTTGCGTTAATTCATATTAGCAGGGAAACTGACCACCTTCGAAAGGAAGTTTTATATTTCCTGGGCCCAAGGCAGTTTCCTCATTTATTGTTTAATCAAATCTTGTGGTCTTGTGTTCTTATTTGCAGGTAGTCCTTCCAATACAAAAAGGAGTTCTTCGCAATCATCCTGATCTTTTTCTACGGTACGCGCACACCATCTCGACATTCTACAGGTATTCCTTCTAGCCCCTAACTCTTATCTGTTTCTATAGGAACGAGACATTCCGAGTGAAACACCTTTGCGCACTTCGGGTGAGCACTCAGTCAAGGCTGAGTGATGTGCCAGCGTGACTAGGGTGTTATCTGGTAAATTCTAGGCTACATCACCACGTGTTTTTTATTTTTCAACCCAGGCCTTGAACAACCATAGCTTTTAGCACTTGTCACATCACTCCACCCCACATAGACATGGATGCACGATCTTCTGTGTAAAGAATTTTTTTGAAACAATAAGTGAATACTAGCACACAATCGCACACAAAATAAAGAAACAAGAAAGGGAAACACAAAGAAAGGAAACTGCATCAAAGAAAATCCTAGGCTAACTATAAATACTATCTTATTTACAAACACAAAAAAGACTTATTTATAGTAGGGCTTCAGCCTAATCCCATTGAAATGACCTAGAAACCGTGTTCCATCTAGCGCTTATAACTAGCAACGCGTGTGAATCAAGTATATAGGATATAATGTATGGGCCCGACCAATGAACTTTGAATTTCCCAGGATGGTGCAAAAACTTGGAATCATATAAGAGAACCATCTGTCCAACCTAAAACTGCTTGTTCTTGATGTGTAAATCATGTCATGCCTTCTTTATGAATTTTTTCTATTTTCTAACTCCAGCAAGCAATAGCCCACCTCTCATTCAACTGCATCAACTTATCAATCCTCTCCTCAAGCACTTGTTCATCATCTAACCCTCTTGCGTGCACTATACATAGTGATGGTAACATGAATTCAACAGGTAACACACTTTCCGCGCCAAACACCAATTGTAAAGGTGTGGTCTTGTTTAGTCTCTTATAAGTAGTCCGATATGACCATAACACAACATTAATTTTTTTCATCCCAATCCTTTCTTCCCACATCATAAATCTTGGTCAACATGTGATTAAAATTTTTGTTAAACATGTTGACATCATGGTTTTGTGTCTATGCACCAAGGTGCATTAGTGCAGACTTGGATACAATCAAATCTAAAGTTATGTTTAGAGTCCTATTAGCTTGTGGGTAATAAGGGGTATTTTTTTGATGGGCCACCATGAATTCTACCAGTAAGATTCTAAGTGTCTCATTTAAGAAATGAGTACCCCTATAACTTGTTAATCTCAGTGGGCATCCATACCTACTAATTATATTTTCCCACAAGTACCTAGCCACTATTACTGCTGTGTAATACCTTGTAGGTATCACTTCTACCCACCTTGTAAGGTAATTTTTCATGTAATGATATAGCGCGAACCTTTCCTTCACATGGATGGGGAAATAGGGCCTACGAAGTCAATTTCCCATTTCTCAAATGTTTTTACACTGTAAATCAATATTAATGGCATTTCATCTCTTTTCCATGGTTTACCAAAGTGCTAGTAGTGGTCACAAGACTTGCAATACTCGATATAATATTTGTAAACCGTCCCAAAAAACTCCTACTAGAAGGATCTTACATGTGGTTGCATTCCCTGCATAATGTCCCCCTACAATTCCACCATGAGTCTCTTCCATGATAGCAGTGTGCTCATGCTCATGCTCAAGCACGCATTGGCGCAGAACTTCATTGCGGCCTAGCTTGTATAAGACTCCACTAATTAACATATAGGGCGCGATGCATATGGCTAACTGCTTCCTTTCCAAAGTCTTCATTCCCTCCGACACCACACCCGTTTTGAGAAACACAACAATATCTTCCAAGTCATAGGGCGCACACTACAATATGAAAAATTGTGCATATGGAATTGTATCTTCAATGATTTGTGCATCCTCTCTTTAGTCAATCCTTGATAAATGGTCAGGCCCTAAATTTCTCTTACTTGGTTTTAAAACAACTGTAAAATCAAACTCCTAGAACAATAGGACCCACATGCATATGTTCCCCTATAAGATGGTCTTGTTCACCAAGTAGTTTAATGCCATGTAGTTCGTGTAAAAGACAAAAGGTGTCGCTAGCAAATATTTCTAGAATTTGTGCAACACATAGATCATCGATAATGCCTCACACTCTGTGGTAGTATAATTATTTTTTGTTGGGGTTATATTCCTACTAGCATAGCACAAGGGATGGTCAATAATTTCCTCTCTAGCTTGTACTAGGACTACTCCAATCACCAACCCTGAAGCATCAACATGTAGATGGAATGGATTATCCCAAGAGGGAAGGCGTAATATGAGCATGGTGGTAAACCTATTCTTAAATGTGTCAAATTTCATCTGTTGTGCCTCTCCCCCAATGAAATGTACTTTTCTACTTCAGTAATTTTTCCAACGGTGCGATGATCTTGGCATACCCCTTAATAAATTTTTGGATAATACTCCATATGCCCAAGGAATCCACGCACAACGCTTTGGCTGGTACACTCCCCTAATTCCACAATAGTGAAAACTTTGGTAGGATCCACCAGCAAGCCTTCTTTACATATGATATGTCCCAACATGGTGCCAAATGGAGTAGCAAAAAAACATTTCTTAATGTTGAGGGATATACTTAGCTGCCGACATCTCTAAAACATTGGCCTCATATCGTCACAATGGTCCCTCACTAATCCATATACTATCCGGTCATCCAAGTAGACTTGTAAAAATTTATGGATGAAGTCCTGAAACACCTGAACCATAATGCGCGAAAACATAGCAGGTGCGTTCTTCAGTCCAAATGGCATGACCGTATAGGAAAAAATTCCCCATTCAGTGGTGAAAGTTGTCTTTTCTTGGCCTTCCTTTGCAATTTTAACTAGATGATATCCTGAGAATCCACGTGTGAAAGAATAGATTTCGCACTCGGCTACTCCTTCCAGGATCTCTTTGTTCAAGGGGGTTTGAAAAGAATCAATGACACACACTGAATTCAAATCCCTATAATCAACACAAATCCTTATCCTCCCATGCTTCTTAATGCTGATGACCATAAAACTTATCCGCTTTGATTCCTCAACAACCTCAATGATGCATGATCCAATCATTTTCTCAATCTCCTCCTTGAATTTGATGCAGCAAATCTAGATGCATTCGATAAGGTCTTTTCTTAATAGGGCATGCACCTTCCTTTAACTTGATCTTAATTTCTCCTAAGGAGTGGTGAAATACCTTAAGCTCATGGTACCCTTGCAGAAATAAATCCTAAAATTCACAAAACAAATCAATAACCTTTGAAACCTCTCTTTCTGTCTAGTAATTTCTAATAGTAGCTTCCTTAGGTTCTACATCTGAACCAATGTTAACCTTCTTGGTTTTCAGGGGTTCATGGTAGGTACGTGATTGCTCATAAGAACTATCCATAACCTCACACATATCAAAAATATGGTTAACATCTATTTTTTCCACCTCTTAACCATCTATTATGTAGACAACCTTTCCTTTCTTTTTTTCCATGCATGCGCAATCAAGTTGTACCTCCTCTTATTCTTCCTCATCAAAAGCGTGCTTCCAAGCCAGGTTCACCCAAAAAATCTTGTACCTTGTCCTCTGCCATGACACTATCTCCCATAATTATGCTCTTAAGAACCTGTAGCTCCTCATTCACCGATGGTTTTAGTACTCCGATACTCAAAAGATTGAAGGAGATTAAACATCAATTCCTACCAATTTCCCATCTGATGGCACAACTTTGAGTGAATGTACCATGCATGCACACATCCTTATAAGGTGAAGTAAAGCTTATGTACCCATAAATATGGAGGAAATGCTTTTGCTTCTTCCATCCACACCTTCTCACTTTCCTGGATGTGAAATGAGGCACGTTCCTTCCCATGATAATATTATATAGTAGTAGGTGAATTTCTTCAGAGAAATCTTACAGAGAAGGTGATTCTCACCTCGAGCCACTCTAGAAGGTTATCATGATGGGTCGCCCACCAACATGTTGTGGTCTCAAGAAAATTATAGTTAAGAATACTTCTCCTTTCGATCTCACATCTCCATTGGGTCTCTATTGCTCGCAAGAAAACATTAGGGTTGGCTCCCCTAGTGTAACTTGGTAATCATTTTCCTCCTAGGTGCCTAACTAAGTGCGCATTTATTAATCTCGTCACAAATCCTTTTAACTACCTTCTAACTAACTCATATGTCTCATGTACCAAATTATCACATGCCACACTAGTTTTATCACTTATAAATTGAGTGTTTTCCCATTGAATAACGCCTTCTTTTTTTGGTTGTACAACCTTAGGGTCCCTGATAGTGTACACATAAATTTTTTTCTAGGTATTATTCTCCCAAGGGCTCAGTAATAAGGTGCTGACTTCCCACCCGTTAAAGGAATGATAACACATTCCTACTTTTTCTCAAAACTTATATACCCCTTATTGAAACATAAGTAACCATTTCTCTTATAACAATAAGGGTGCCCAAGTAACACTGGAAAGTTATTTTCCTTAGCAAGTGCAAAGACTTCGAAGTATCCATTGAATTTCACCCCTTGGATAGTGATAATTACATCCTTTAGAACATCAATGGGAATTGTATTTGTCTTATTAGCCATATACAAAATATTTGAAGATGGCTGTAATGGGGACCTTCCCATTGTATCTGTTCAGGGTGAGAATATTATCTTTCATGCTCATGTCAATCAAAATATTACTTAGGATCCATCCATCAACAACTACATTCAAGGTAATCTCCTTATCATAGTCAAGGTTGTGGGGAGGCATATTAGAATGCAAAACCTACTTCTTGCGCTCTCCTCCAACGCTTGGTAATTTATCTCGCAACCATTCTCATAATAGAGGGATGATATTTTCTTGGCGAAGCATCTTACACATCTCAATGACATCATCTATATTTGTCTGAGGGACCTCGACATTTTTCTTCTACTCCAACTTCTTGGATTGCTATTTTAGACACTGAATTTCCCCTTGAAGACTTTTGATTACTTCCATGCTCTCTTGATAGACTTCCTTCTGATGTGTAGGGTCCGGATAATTCCCATATACCACTTCTTCTCTTGTAATCAACGATCTCTACTTTGGTATCTCCCTGGCAAGCACAACCTCAGCTCACATTGTCACCAGTACAGGTTCTAACTCTGACTCACGTGCCACCCTTGGCATCTAATGTTAATCAGCATGCTTTACTCTCACCATCCCAACACCCTTATCCTTCCGCTGCTTATGGATCATGTGTTCAAACAATTCTGATCATTCCTCATACTTGTGTTTTTTTCCCTACACCAAGAGCATTGCAAAAAATCGGGACACTCACACTTGTAATGTTCTGTGGATCCACAGTTATAGCAGGTTTCATGAGGGAATTCATTCCTTCCGCCTCCGTGATTTCCACGACCTCTAAATCCTCCTCAAAATCCTCTACTTTGACCTCCTCCATCCGTGCACCCTTCATAATGATGACCATCATCCTTGGAGTTGTTTACAACCGTAGTCTAGTGCACACTAGTATTAATGACATCATGTATTTGTTCAATCGATCTACAATCCTTAGTGTTATGAGTAGTAGAGGTGAAAATTTTGCAATAGCAAGAAAACATTATTACAGATCGTGCACTATACTAGTGGGCATCTACTTACATCATGATCTCTGTGGAAAATATCACAGTCTATTGTCATCACACGTACTAATATATGAGGAAAACTATCCTTCGTATGCCCTTCTACCTCACAATCTATACACCATAACCTATTGCGAGTCTCATGAGATGAGTTTATAGATAATTTCTCTAGCTATTTTACCATTACAACAATTTGGGCTTCTAGGAATGGACTAACTCTTGTATCAGTACTTCCTACTACCTCAACATTTAAGGAATCCTCCAAGGCCTCGTGCAGATATGTGAAAGTCTTACATGAAAGCACCCTCCTGAATGGTGTAGTTAGTCCTCCAACGAACCACTAAGCATGATGCGAAGGGTGAATGTCATAAGATAACTTAGATAGGAGAGTCTTGAAACATGTGTTATACTCCCGCACACTCTCCTTCATTCCTTATTGAATCTCCTTCAACATGTTGATGCTTTTCTATTAACACTTAGGTATGTGAAACTCCACCAAACAATGTATTACACAACGTAATGTAATCCACCACTTTCTAGTGTGGGTCATATATCATGTACCATCTATGCGTAGGTCCTTATAATGTGGTTAGAAAATGACTTGCCTTTTTCTATGGGGCAGTGATTCCCTTTGCATGCCATAATAACTCACACTTGTGTACATGTTTCGCGGCATCCTCAATGCCCTTGTAATCAGGTAAGTGGAATGACATCTCCTAAAACACCTGTTGATGGTGTTGTGGACCTTGTCTGCAAGATCCAGGACCTTGATTCCCTCCGAGGTTACCTCCACCACTTAGACCCACCTCCAAATCCACCAGATCCTCCTCCTATTGTAGGAAAAGGGCCTAATGTAGTTACACCCTATGATCCTACTGTCATGCTAAACTACGTGCTGACAGTCTACGATATTAAACCACTCCTAGATATGTTTCTTGTGCCGCTCCCAGATGTGATACTCAAACCTTGTGATACCACACCTTTCTTGAATGTTATGCCAACAAAATACCCCCAAACATAGGAAATGACTGTGTAGCCATAAATGTACCAAATTAAAAATCATACCTCCTAAGTATTGCTTGACTACCAATACCGATACCAACTTGATCATCAAAACTTATCTTAAGAAATGGAAAACTAAGCGCAAGGGTCTTGTCTCCATGTGGGTTAAGATGCATGCCTATAACTCTCCTCCTTTATTCATATGATGAGCTCTCTCCAGAAGCTGAGGGGGTTTCTCTTTCATGCTTACCAAGATGGGGTAGCTCAGACTGCTCAGGTTCCACATCCTCCGTGCGAACCTCAAATCCTTCCTGCAACGTCTGTCTCCATAAATCTATCACTCCTATAACTTTGCATTGTCTTGCCAACTCCCTCTCCCATGCTTCATTATACTTGATTCGCCTTTCCTCTCTCTCCATTTCCACCGCAAGATCCGCCATCCTCTACTACGCCAACTTCCACGCCCTGCACCTAGTATGCATTTAGCCAACTATGGGAAACACTTCCAAACTCAGAGAAATGACCAAGATATTGATAGCCAGTGAAATAGCATACAAGAATGACCCTCTAGGCACCCTCAAGAACTCAAAATCAACAATCTCCAGGCATTAATACGTATAAATAATGTATTCTAGGGTATAACTAGTCAACACTCTACTCCACCAATGATTAACAACATGGATCTATACCAGATCAACATCATGTAACTATTGATATTCCTCCTGGGTCTAAACACGAGGTCTATAGTACTAACTTTTCCTTGATGCATATGCTAAGAGCCATTCATACAACTCTACTGGGAAATAATAGAAGAATGTCTCATAGAGTTCATGATACAGGTTCTCCTCCACCCATTTACATGCATCAAAATCAATTCTAGTGTTAAATATTTGAGAAAACTCATCCTCCATGTTTTTGAGCCACACTTTGACACTATCCAAGGTCAAGCGCTCCGTCATTACACATTTCTCTCACAATATCTTCAAAAGATGTCTGGGAAATGAAACCAAGATGTAGTCATTTATTTTACCCTCAATACCTCTTTATAACCCTAAGCACGCCGACATATCACCTAGCTTACTCTAGGCACTCACACAAGGCATATGCGGGTGCCGTGCCCCTCCTTTATGTGAGCTTTACAAGAGAGTTTTGCCATTAATGGAGGATTATTTACAGAAACATAAGTACATTTATCTACTTAAAAGGTAGAAGATATAACTACCAGATTTACAAATCAATGCATCAAAAAAGATAAATAAACATTGTATGAAGCATAAGAAACCATATTTGAGTCATGAAAAACCAAATAACATGAGGGTCTACACCCATAAACAATATGTATAGAAATAGATCCATGTATATTGATTTAGAAAAGTTTTTGGTATCCATACTACATTCAAAAGGGTCATCTCAGACCATATACATCAAGTGAAAAAGCTCTAACCTCTCCTAACTAATATGATCAGATATCGTAACTATACTTTCCCCATTACATACATATGCTTAATGGTATCTCTTACAACCCTCTAGCACCAAGAACTCTAAACCCTAACACCATGAGCTCCAAACCCTTAACATTTCCTAATATTTATGCAACACCTCATTAGCCTCCTTTTCTTAACACTCTCGTACCTTCTATCACCTTTGCACTACCTTCTCCTCCTCTATATTATCTCCTCTTCTCCCTTGTTCCTATCCTAAGCACTTATTTAAATAGGATCAACGTCCACCGCCATGACTTATCTCTTGAGAAGATTGCATGCCAAGTGTCGATGTGATCCTCCATTGGCGAATGATTATCCTCCTTACAAAACCTTCCAGTAACTGCAATGATGCCTCTGGGAATATTCCCTATGTGGAATATCCTTTTCTTGGCCTCCAAGGTTCTAGGTTGGAACCTTATGCACTTATCATGCCTAATTGGTCCTCACATTTTTCTTCAAGTGACTCCATGATGCCAAATATGGCTAAGTCCTTTAAACCCTTGTTTTGCCTCCCGCATGTGCCCTAGTTTCACTTAAACCCTTCTTAAACCCTTTCCCCTGTGTAATTTTCCATGAGCACCATTCTATTTACTGATCCTACGTGCGTGCCTCTTGGTACTTAGCCAATATTTAGAGTCCAACATTAGATCTCCTAATTCAATCAACACATTTGGGATCTCCACGTTACTTATACAAACTATAATTATTAGACTTCTAAGATCACCATGTTTTGGAGGAGTCATCTTCCCTTCCAATGTACTAACTAGTTTTCCATTGACGTGTATTGTTCTTGGTTGATTTTTATTTCTCCATGGAGTTTTGACACAGATTTATTTGATGGTTTTTTTTACCTCTAGGGTATCTTAAAGAGCTTGTAAAAGAGGGATTCCAAAGCTTAAAATTTTTAATCCTTGAATCAAATCTAACTCAGGTCCCTCTTAGTGTACAATATTATTTTTATTCAAAATTCTAGATAGGAATGACATTTTTTAAAGTGGTTCAGATATATTTTTAAGAAAAATTATAAGTTGTGTCCCTTTTGATTCTTCCTTATCTTCAGAGACTCCTTCAATTATTAGGGATGATGGTTTTGTAGTAATATTCCCTGATCATAATAGTATGTTTTTGCAATCCATGGAGTTCACTATGGGCATTTTATCTGCTTCAATAATGTATGTTGGGTTTCCCTACCTAACATTCTTTAGGTTAGCCAAAGTTTGAGTTGGGATTTGTGTTTGGGAAGGTTTTTTAGCTAGAACAATAGTTGTACGTCTAGTTAACAAAGCTTTTTGTCCCTGGGGTATTTTTGGGTTATAATAATGCTAACCAAATCCTTGAGACACCTTCCATTGTTATTGAAATTATGGTTTTAATTGATCGAATGAATATTGGATGTTTGGGTTTGAATTCCATTTTTAATAATAATATGTTTTTTGTGCATTCCACTAAGGACCCCATTCTTGTGAAACTTTTTAAGTCCAAGGTTTGGGGGTATGACCATGGTGTGTTCTATTGATTTGGAAACCACTGGGTTTTTGGGGCATAAGGTTGGTTTTGATTTGAAGGAGAATTTCTTCCTTGCTTCTAAGCTACATAGTTAACCTAGAGCTCACTTTGTGTATTTTGTTTTAAGTGAATTTTTAGCAAGGGTAACAATCCACATTTGTCATTTACATGTTTCAAATCATAGATAAGGAAGATATTTGTTTTATCCAAGGGACGGTCCCTAAGCCCATGTTTATCCCTACATCTTGGATAATATGTGAACAATGGCTCTTTGTTCTTAGCTTTGTACCTATACACCATTGTGTTGAGTTGAAATAAGATATTTGTTCTCAAGTTTGCAATTTCTTCTCTTAGTTCATATATGTTGCCATTGACAATATTACCTTTGTCTTTGGAAAGATTTGGGTGAGTTTGAAAATAGTTTCTACTGAGGTAAATGATGTCTGTGAATTATAGCTTGTTCATGTCTCCCTTTCCCATTAAATTAGAATCATCTTGTGTGTGTTCATCTAATCCTTTAAGGAATATCATTTTTGAAAGAGTAATATCAGGATTGTACCACACCTCCTATGAAGGAAGAGGAATCGATCAAGATAGTCCTCTACACTCTCATTCTCATTTTGTTGTATCCTAAAGAGTTCTTCCCTTTGGTCTATAACCCTACAATAATATTGGTATTTATCCAATAAGATTATTTCCATCTATTCACAAGTTTGGATAGATTTGGGGTTAAAACCCATCAACCACCTCATGGTTGTATCTTTTAAGGTTGACGAATATAACTTTAGCTTTTGAGTCTTCAAACCATAGTCATAGGTCTAGCACAACACTTTGGATTCAAATATAAATTAGTTAGGATATTTTGAGACTAATACCCTAAAGGTTAGTAAGATTGAGGGGGATATGTTATTCATAGGCCCTGGTCATTAGGATCCAGTTCTATGGGATAGGCGCATGTCCTTCCCAACGGGGGGTTTCCATTCTTTTCACTATTAGGATTTTCCACTCCATCAACCATCCTACCTTGTTGATCAAGTTATTCCACATGTTGATTTTTAGGGGTTTTTTCCAAGTTTACTCTCACAAATCTACCTTTATGATCTCTAGGTCTAAACATAAAACTGTATCATGCTTAATAATAATATCCTAACTATAAGTGCTTAACTGATTACAGTGTTCCACATACTCCAAAATAAAATAAAAGAGACTTGTTTTCACCATAAGACATTTATTTTTGAAAGAAAGAGTATGGAAAATAGATTTTAAATAAAAACTTACCAGGTTATCAAAAATCATGCATGTTAGTACCTTGATCTTTGATAACACCTTAGAAATCCCCGACAGTGGCACCAAAAAGTGATTAGCATCGTTGATACTCATACTTTAATTATTTAATGATTTTCAATACCAAGGCGATGTCTGAGGCTGCTTGCCAAAAAACATGATTGAAACTATATTTGAGCATGTATTAACTAAAATATTTTACCAACTACTACTAAAAACTTTTTATATATGAGCAATGCTTGATGAAATAAAATAGAGACTCCTAAATCTATGAATTAAAATATTTAGGAGTACTGAAACATAATGACAATCTTAAATACTAAAAATATTGTAATTCTTGCAAGTAATCAAATGCTAAATAAATAGAAAATTAAACAAACATCCAATACTTCTCTTCACATTACATAGGAGTGGCCCTTGCTCCGGTTTCAGAATTAAAATTACACTAATAAGATTGAACTTAGAACCATGCACTTTATTAATTAACAATGTAATACAATACTTCTATTCCTTTTAATCTCTTTTCTAATCCTAATATAAACACCTTTTATAACAAGAAAAGTTTAGTTCCTCTATAAGAGGAATTGTTATTTGCAATAGTTATCTAATAATTAGCTAACATGATTGCATGAGAATAAAAACATAATTGGGAGTTACAATTTTGAAGTAACAATTACATGTAGCATCTTGATCAGGTTTATCTTAATAACTACATGTGGAGTCCTTGTTAACAACACCCCGCTAAAAAATTGGACATTGGTAGAGTTGAAACAATCATGCACTTGAGTTCCTCGCATAGAGGTGACTACCAATTTACTCTCATTAGAGGAGATAATTTTTTTATTCACAAAGACAATTTTCATCCACATAATCCAAGTTTCCAACCAAACTGATGTTAATTAAGAATCTCCCAAATTGTGCAAGTCACATGCTGACTGGATGATGATAAAAGTTATATGATATTTGAATCATGCAACTCACATTTTGACTAGATTAGTTCTTTGTTACAGTATGTGAGTCTTTCTCTTCCATAATGTGAGTCATGTATGTCCATAATGCGAGTCTTGTGCTATATTTCGAGTTTTGCACTCTATGGCGTGAGTCCTGCTTTGGGCTCTATATGATTCATGTGTTAGGCTTATTAAAGGTCCTTTGTTCACACTTGTTAGTGTGAAAATTAATTTATATCAACCCATTCAAAGAATCATATACAAGATGAAAATGAACAAGATTTATACACAAAACTTCCTTTTAAATATATAAAAGTATTAATTACAAAAATGCTAACATTAATTCAATACAAAATGATGATACAAAAATGGGGTTTGGAATGGGAATTTTTAAGGCTCGTCATTAGGATCAAGTATCTATCATCTCACCTCTCTTGATGGCAGACCTCTTAAAAATCCTATAAACATTATGCACTCATAACAATACTACACTTGAGTTTAATAAACCCTTATGGTACATCATTAAATCATGGTCCCACTTGTGCTTGAGTCACATTTGAGGTTTGACCCTCTATCCTCTCCGGAAGTTTCTTTACCTCCTCATAGGGTTATCTTGGGATAACTCTCATGTTATTACTCCCCTCATTTCCTATTGACACGCTCTTCTTATAGATTTAACTTGACTATTGAGTGAGTGGTTCCACACCCAAACCTCACTTTGCACACCCAAACTAGGGGTAATCTTGCTTCCCACCCTTTGGTTGCAAAATATCTATTTATTCCACTCCATGGGGGAATTATTGGATCTCTCTTATTTCTCTTCAAAGAATAGGTTTTCATCTATGCCCTTAAGGAGGGCCTAAAAAAACATTTAAATATTTGTAAAAATACAAAATCGGACTTGTTTCTATGTCGTGTAGTGTTTGCATTTTACATTATACATGTTGTTTATTCCTTTGGTATGATAGATAGTATTTCTTCTTTACACATGGGTTCACATGGTATATTAAGCATGATGTAGAACATACACATAATGATACATGATGATAGGTGTTAGCCTACCCTTTACGAAAACTACTAACCTCTAGGGGCATCTAATTTTGCATACTACATCTAGGTGATATATTTCTAATATAGTTCCTTTATTTCCTCATTACGCTTGGTTACACACACACACACACATGTATTTATTATATTTAACACTAACAATAATAACACATGTTTTTTGCAACACTTATAGTTAATACTAGCTCTTTTATATCATACCCTCTTCATTCATCACATTTGTATACACTTGCTTTTCATACATACTTGCTAGTTTTGTGTGTGTGTGTGTGTGTGTGTGTTTTCTACTCTGATTATGGCCTAAGGACCTTGATTGCCTTGTAACACCATGGGTGTCCCATGTTTGTGGCATAATGCCTTGTGTGTGGTTTTTCATCTCTTGTTTGTATGCTCAAGGCACTTGTGATGCCCATTAAAATAACTCACTTGAGACCCAAGAAACAACCTAGTGTTCGTTAGAAAATTATGGAATAAATTTTTTTATAAGAAGTGTCCATAACCAAGTTGCAAGACAATAGTTGATCCTATTAGGTTCTAGATCAATTCTAAATTACTAGAGCATATTTTTCCTTCATTAAAAATTTTCAAGTTCACATGGTTCATTTTATGGGGTTAGAAGTCTCAATTAGGTTCAGGGAGTAATTTACCCCCATACCCACTCTCTAACAGGCTCAGAGTTTCAACTTGATTTTTCTCATAATTAATGCTTCCAAAATTTCCCTAAATCATTCCCATTGGATAGGAAATTTTCTCACCTTTTCAGTGATATAAAGAAGTCCTCCTAACTCCTTCAGAAACTCAAGATATGAGCAAGCAGACTTTAGGGCATCAAATTTTCCCCAAAGGGGACACGTGTCAAGCAAGGGTGAAAGGAAAATTTCGGGATCGGCGGGTCAAGGGGTAGCTGTTTGGAATTTTTCCTTGCATGTGGGAGAAATTTCCCAGTTGTGGCTCTATGCTTCTACGCAGGTCCTCCAAGGACACGTGGTGGCCTCTGAGTCATCGTCAGCAACACAAGGAAAGGAAGGGTTGGGCAGCGAGGAGAGTTTGGGGCATTTCGCCCAAAGGGGAAGAAAATGCAAAACAATGCCCATGCGCCCATAGGTCTGCCAAGGGCATGTGGCACTCCACAATTTTCACCATAGAGGGAAGAGAGAGGGAGAGCCGGGCCTGCAGCGAAGAGATGATCAGTGAAATTTCGCCGAAGGGAGGACAATAAGGGAAAGGTTGGATGCACAGGTCCACGCACCCTAGTAGAAGAAATTTCCCAAGGTGAGGGTGGGAGTGTGGGGCCACAGAGGGTTTAAGGGAATTTTTCCCAAACCAAAAACCTCAAAGACAAAAAGGTTACGCGGGTGTTCTCTGGTTCCACCCCCTTTGCCATCACGCCAAAATCTGCCACGTGGCACCTTTGATAGGCCGCGGGCTGGCGGGGCGAAATGGTAAAATTTTCCAAAAATTTCAAAAAGTTCTAAGGAAGAAAAGTGTTCACGCCTCTGCCGCTACCCAGTGAGGACATGTGGTAGCCTATTATTAGCTGTGGGCCAGCAGAGGAAAAGGATGAAAATTTTCCCTGATCCAAAATTTTCAAAAAAAAAATTTCTAAGTATTTTTTGACGGGAAATTTTCGGGCCGCGGGCCGCCAGGGAAAATTTTCCCAAATTTTCTCGCCAAGGCAGAAAAACTTCAAAGGGTCCATAACTTGAGCTAGAAATCTCAGTTTTGGGAAAACAAGGACTTTTTGGAAATATCTCGATGCCCTCTTTGTATACATAAATCATAAATTTACTTTTTGATAAATTTTAAAGGGTTAAATTTTACAAAAACGATCTACAGCCTTTTAATTCAGCAAACTGGTAATTTCCAACTTCTAAATTTGATTAAATTGGATCTCCTCCTTCACTCAACATGTCAAACAGACATGGAGGATTGCTCTAGAAAGGATTTAGAGTGTTTTAGGGAAGTAAATTTTTTCAATTTCTTCAAGTTGCATTTTTCCAATCAAATGACAAAAAAACGACTGTTAGAGGGAATTGGATTCGATTTTGCATTAATGTTTAAATTGTTTTCTTAAGTTTTCTTTGTCAATTTGAGTTCCTTAATATCTTAGCATGTCTATATTATATAAATTCCAAGTTGATTGTTAAGTGCAGGTCTGAACTGTAAATTTTTATTAAAATTAATTTCCAATTTTAAGTTTGTAACAGAAATCCCATTTCTACAATTTTTTTTATCAAATTCATCCTTCAAATATGGCACTTCATTCCTAAACTAGTCCAATACATTTAGTTGTTTATAAATAAAACATTTCAAAGCTAAACTGCAAATATGATTTCCACTTTAATATATTTCAAAAAAAAAGATACAATGCAATATAATTCCCTCATACGTATTTCTTCCCTTTATAATTAAACAGAGATCCCAATCACAATTTAATAATTGCAACTCAACCCAACAATGCAATGAGAGATGTAAACTTGCAATTCTTTATTAACTCCAAAGAGAATACATCCTTACATATTCCATTCCTTGAATGCAATTAATAGAGTTCTATTTCTTTCCAATAACAATACATAATGTACATGTCTTTCACAATTCCGATATCTAACTTCATAATCAATTACATACATCTTTCTATTTACAAAATACATATTACAATTTCATCCACTTCAAGTGGGAAAGGGTTACAAATGACTGTGTTTTCACAAGGGACTGTCAAATTATAATTTTTCCTTTGCTCCAGGATAGCAACATGCACATTTTCTCTTTCTCCAAGTTGATTACAACAAAAGAGGGGGAAAGGTAACACTCTCCACCCAACCAAGACATCCAATGAAAGGAGAAGCCTTCCTTCATCATTGGCCCCCGAGCCCCAACCAAAATACAATAATAGATGTAATTCAACCCATGGCAACAACTGGCTTCCACAACACACAACATTATTTCAAACATGCACATTCCATATAAAACATAGATCAATACAAAACAACAGTTTACAACTGCAATTGAAAACATACCAATCAAAACTCAGCTTTCAATCATGCAAGCCAAAGGAGCAAGGTCTATGGGGGAAGCTACTTATGCCTCCCAATTGGGAATTAGGCATCCACCAAAACAAACCACCAATAAATTTCACCATACATATCCTTATGCCCCCCACATGCCCCCCCATAGATTTCCTTATGCCCCCCACAAAGTAAGAAATGCAAGCTATTTATTTTCCATGGTGGATCCCAAACCCAAATTCCCTCCACAAAATTTTCATTCCAATGGCATTCCTTATGCCCCCCGACATGGATTTCCCATAGCCTTCTCCTACACCTTCCCTAAGGCAGTCTACCCAACCGGTCAATAAATAAAACAAAACATACACCATTCACACAACGACAACAAGAAAATAACAACATAAAAGAGAGAGTTAAATTCCTACCTCTCCATGGTTACTTTTGTTTCCAACAGCAAGCTTCAAATGCAAATTTCAAGAACACAGTTCAAAACAGCAATGCCAAGTATGAAGTTATCTCCAAATTCCTCCACAATCCACAAGAGCTCCAAACAGCAAAAATGTGCCCCCAAGGAAGAATGCAAAAAGGTTCAACAACCCAAAACAAGCAAAGAGTTTAAATTATATAGAAGAGGGAGAGAAGAGGATGATGTGGATCCATGTGGGATGCCACATCACACATCCTCCAATTCAAACACAAAAGACAAAATCTATTCTCCCAAGCACAATAAAGAGGTGGGTGAAAAATGACAAGTTACTTGCACACTCCAAAAAGCCCACACCTCAAGGGACAAGAAATTAAATAAAATGTAAGAAAGTGTAATTAAAAACATGCAACATGACTTAATAAAATGCATTATAAAAGTCACAAATCACTTCCAACCATAAGTATGGTTGGTAAATTAAATTTAGAGGCATGGGACAAGTTTTACTTGTCCCACAAGCCTCCAAAAACATCCCCCAAGGACAAATTTGAATTTTTCATGGAGGTGGAGTATTTCATACTCCAAATTCTAACTTACACAAGCTCTTACACAACTTACACATCCCTTACAAATTAAATGCAAAGTAGCCAACAACTTCCATTATAATTACTTTCCCATATCCCAATTTAATTTATTTAAATTTTAACTCATATGATTCTCACATTAATCTATCACAATTTAATTAATTAAAAGAAACACATCACAAATAAAATACATACAACAATAATCAAAAGATAACTACATTAATAAAATACATAATACCCATGGTCACATGTAAAGGTAATCCCCCCATGGGAATCCCTAACAAAATACAACACACAACACAATAAAATGAGTTGCCATGGTGACCTTGTCGAATTCACCTAGAATTCCATTGTGGTTGGTCTTCGATCCCCCGATGTTTTGTTGTGATATTTTTAACCTAAAAAATACAAATACCTCCTTCAGCCTCGTGGCCATATCAAAAAATCCAACATGATATAAATGAAATCAAAAAATCATCTAAGTAAGTGAATCACAACAACATCAAAGTAACAACTACATCAATTACATTTTTAATCAACAACTATATCATCATCAAATAATGTCCATTTTCTAGATCAACTCATAATATAGAAATCACATGTCTGAAAAAAATCCATAAAACATCCATGTCAAATAATTATATCATCATCCACATATAAGGTGTCTCTAATAATCATCAGGCATCATAATCAAATCAAGATCAACAATAATCCATTATCAATGTCCTAATAGCATACTAAATCAAAACATAATAATGTCTATAATGTAATCATAGTATCCAAACAGGTATTAAGGATGTCAAAGGGAAGTGGGCACTACATCCCCCTCCCCTTAGACTTGACTTCCTTTTGGAAGTCACTAGAAAAAATGTTGAAATTAAACTCGTAATGAAGTAGCATCCTCCCATGTAGTTGCATTCTCATTATATCTATCCCACTAAACCCAAACCTAATCAACCTCTCTACCTTGAAGGCCCAGTGTCCTGCGATCTAAGATGCGAATGGGCTCCACCATCACCTGCCCCTAATCCTGCAACTACAATGATGTCTAATCTAACACATGAGAAGGATCTGTAATATATCTCCTAAGAACTAAAACATGAAAAACATCATGTATGCAAGACAAGCTGGGTCGAAATGCTAGATGATTGGCCAAAGGGCCGATACACTCCAAGATCTAAAAATTACCAACAAATATAGGAACTAACTTAGAACCTTTTCCATAATGGATAGTAATTTTGTGTGGCCTGACAGGAAGGAACACCTTCATGCCCACATCGAAACTACAATCAATCTTATGCTGATCCGCATACTTCTTATTCATGTTCTTGTGCCTTCTACAACCTTTGCTCTGATCAGACACTACCTACTGTTCCATGTCTTACAAAAGAGCTGGTCCAAGAGATACCCTATCCTCTAGCATGTCATAACTAAGAGGTGTCCTACACTCTCTACCTTACAAAGCTTGAAAAGGAGCCATGCCTATGGAACTTTTAAAACTATTATTGTAGGCAAACTCCACTAAGTATAAGTAATCCTCCCATTTTGACTGTTGATCCATCATATACATCCTGAGCATATCCTATAAAATCTAATTCACCCACTTAATCATGTCTATTTGTCTCATTGTGATATGTTGTGTTAAAGTTGATTCTAATCCTGAGGACATACTACATGGTAGTCCAGAAATGTGAAGTATACAACGGGTCACGATCACAAATGATCTTCTGTGGAATCCCATGCAACCTGAAAATCTCATCAAAATATACTTGTGTCACTACTCTAGCTGTAGAAGTGGTTTTCACTGGAGAAAAGTGAGACACTTTTGTCAACTTATCAATCATGACCATAATGGCATCGTGGTAATATCTCGACATCAGTAGCCCAACAATGAAATCCATGGAAATGGTGTCCCACTTCCATTCCGATATAGCATGAGGGTAAAGAAGGCATGATAGATGCTGATACTTTGTCCTTAACTCTCTGGCACTCAAAAAATCGTGACATGAAGTGAGCCATGTCTCAACAAATTTCTCTCCAATGATACAACTGTAGTAAGGTGGCATACATCTTCTTCACCCTAGGATGGGTTGAAGAGGGTGCACGATGTACCTCTACCAATATGCCCTACCTTAAGCCTCCATCTCTAATAACATATATCTAGGCCTCTATTCCTAAGAAGTCTATCTTCCTCTAAGTTAAAACCATCAAAATTCCTCTCAAGGAGTCTTTGTGACTCAATCTCTGCTTGTACTACAATGTAGAAGTTGTCAAGAGGAAACTGCTAAAGGATCTTGCTCCACAAATCTATGCTCACTGAGGTGGCCTTAGCCACATGTCTCTGTCTATTGAGAGCATCTTCTAACACATTCTTCCTTCCCCTTCATATGCTCTAATTTCCATGTCATACTCACAAAAAAAATCCATCTAACACCACTGACAAAGTGTTGAGATTGGGCTACGTGAAGAGGTGGTAAAGACTCAAGTGATCTATCCTAAGTGTGAATCTCTTACCAAGAAGTAAGTGTCTCCATCTAACCAAAGCATACATAATTGCTGTAAGCTCAAGATCATGATTTGGATAATTAAGCTTGTGATCTTTGAGTTTGCGAGACTCAAAAACTACTACTCTTCCCTCCTACATCGACATACCTCCAAGGCCTACCAACGAAGCATCTGTGTAAACAAATAACTCAACCTATGGATCCAGAACTATAATAATAGGTGTTGTGGTCAGGCATTCCTTAAGTGTCATGAATCCCTACTCAGCATTTATATGACTAGATAAACTTCTTCCCTTTTCACTGAAGGGAAGTGATTGGGTGCACAATCTGAGAGAAGTCCTAAACAAATCTCCACTAGTATCTTGTTTAATCCCATAAAGCTGCACACCTCATTCACTATAGTGGGTGTCTAGCTAATCCATAATGGATCTGATCTTAGAATGATTGACTACATGATGCCTTCCCCAAAAATGATATGACCCAAATATTATACCTCTGTCTGAAATAAAGCACACTTCTTCAAGTTCCCTTAAATTTGCTACTCCCAAAGGCACTGAAGAACCTAGAGAAGGTGGCCCCTCGTGCTCCTCAAACGTATGTGAGTATATCAAAATTTCATATGAGCATGAAGCAATCTAAGAAGGTCCTGAATACCCCATTCATCAAACTCATGAACACTGTAGGGGCATTAGTCAAACCAAAAGGCACCACTGTGAACTCATAGTGCCCATATCTCGTACGGAAGGTGGTCTTATAAATGTCTACCTCCGAAATCCTCAACCGATGGTACCCTGAATTGAGATCAATCTTAGAGAAAAATGTGCCTCCCTTCATTTGATCATACAAGTCATCAATACGAGGAAGATGATAACGATTCTTGATCGTTACCTTGTTCAACTGGCGGTAATCAATACACAACCACAAGGATCCATCCTTCTTCACAAAGATCACTGATGCACCCTAAGGGGACACACTATGATGGATAAGGCCCTTCTCCAAAAGGCCCTCAAGTTGCAACTTGAGCTCATAGAGCTCTAGGGTGGTAATCCGATAAGGTTCCCATGAGATAGGCTTCTGCTCCAGGAACTAGATCTATATTAAAATCAATCTCATGTGGGGGGTGGTAACCCCGGGGTAGCTCCCCTAGAAATACATCTACAAAATCCCTCAAAATGGAATGATCATCTAGTGATGGTCCACTAGACCCATCCTGCTGACCTGTCACTAATTTTCACAACATACATCTGATAACCCCGTTGCACACATCGCTTAAGTTGCATAGTGGAGATGTGTGAATAGAAACGGGTCTCCTAACCCCTGAAATCACTGACTCAACTCCTAAATCATCTACATCAAGATATAGTCTTTTGATAACGATCCATCCTAGCCCTATGTCTAGATAACCAATCCATACCCAAAATGACTCCATACAAGCCCAAAGGAAGGATACAGAGATCTGAGGTAGTGGGTGAAAGGTCCCCAAATCCACTACACACTCCTTAACTAAGGAGTCTACAGAGATCTTGGCTCCAAAAGCCATCTCGACATCCCAAATAAGACCCTACATAACTGCCACTAGCCTGCATTGCTCTACTAAAGATGATGCAATGAAAGAATCAGAAGAACCAAAATCAAACAATACAAAGGTAAAGATACCACCAATGCGACCTGTGGTTTCAATGATTGTGTTCTGGTGCTCTTCCTAGTGGTTCTCAACCACTGCATAAATCTTGTGGCTATGTACCATGTCACCAACAGTTAGCTCTAAAATATGTGTGTTACCCTTGTTGTTAGGATTATGTGGGCAATCTCTCCAAAAGTGTCCAATAACTCCTGTTGGTGTCCATTTTGATCCTCTATACTTTTGCCCTAATTTTCCTTTTTACTTTGCATTTCCTAAAACATTTTCTATATTTTTAATGGGTGAAATGAAGTTGTTGCCTCTATTCCCATGCCTTAGTCTTTTTGAAAATCATTTGACATGCCCCATTTTGCAAGAATACCCTAATTTTGCCCTAATTTTTGCCCTAAAATTCTTCAAATCCGCGGGCTATGTTGTGTTCTCCCTTTTGCCCGATCGTTGAAAAATCAAAATTTGTCGTTTTATACATATATGCCTTTAAAAATTCAATCCGAAGGGTCTAGAAATTCTCAAAATCATGTTTTTTTCTGGGTTCCAATTGAAAAAAATTCCATCCTTGGTGAAAAAATCAATTTCTAGGGCATCCCTGGCATTTTCTGTATTTTGATGGTCAAACGGGTGTCCATTTACCATTTACCCGTCAATTTCTTCCTCAGCATGCATCGGCAAAGTGGTGGGGTTCTAATTAGCCGAGGGATGGCAGGGTGGTTGGATTCCCTTAGAATTTTTAGACTTTATTTTTCAAACTTTTAAAAAGTCAAAAATTCGCCCGAAACCCTGCAGCCAATCGAGAGTGGACACGTGTCCTCAAAAAACCAAAAATGGAGGAGTGGGTCGATGGAGGACTTAGAGATATTTTATCTCTATTTTCTAAGGTTAAAAAATGAGATGCAACCCCACTCCAATCAGAGAAGGACACGTGGTAGAGATCAAGGGTAGAGGGGATGCGGATGGCGGAGTTTTTTTTTAAGTTTTCTACCTTTGAAGGCAGAAAATGTTAAAGTAAAATTTTGAAGTGTGGCCCCGTGGCCAATCACAGGTGGACATGAGGCCTTCAAAGGTAAAATGGGTGGTGGATTTTGGGGTCACTTTGAAGTTTTAGTTTCAAATGGATCAATAGTTAAAGTAAGGGTCTGACACTCCATAACCAATCAGGACTGGACACATGTCCTTAAAAAAAACAAAAATGGAGAAGCGGGCTGATGGAAAACTTAATGATTTTTTTTAGCTTTGTTTTCTAAAGTTAAAAAATTGGATGCATCTCCACTCCAATCAGCGATGGACACATGGCGGGTAGAGTGGGTCGGTGGGCTGGCGAAGGAAAAAGGGAAATTATTCCCTTTTTACAAAAAGACTCGGTGTGGAAATTTGAAGCGCTAGCCTGTAACGAACCACAAGGGGACACGTGGCAGGGAAGAATTGGAGGCACGGACCCACGGAAGAAAAATTAGAAAATTTCCCTTAGTGAAAAAAAGGGGTCAAAACATGAAATAAGCCTACGGTTTTTTAGTGATAGAGAACATGACACGTGGCAGGGAGAAATCGGATGTGCGAGCCCATGGGGCAAAAAGGTGAAAATTTTCCAATTTTCCAAAAACAGGTCAAAATGCATAGAATTGAAGCACAATCTCAATGGAGGCCCACCATGTGCCACGTGTCATCACCAAAATTCAAGGGTGGAGGGGCGGAGAAAAAAGTCAATTTTTTCCATTTTTTTCCAAAAATGTTAAAAAGTCAAAAGGTGAACCCGATTTCATTCCCAATCATATTTTGACACATGGAGGGCCCAGATTGAAGGAGAAAGAGTAGATCAAGGGTAATTGTATATTTTCATTTTTTGGCCACCATTTTTTTCTCCAGGAAGCTTGGAGATGTGAATTTTACATCATTTTTAATCAAATTTTTGATGAAATTGTGTCCTTTGTGCCTGCAAAAGATCAATACAAGTGATTTTAGGGATTAATTTGCAAATTTGAGGTGTTTTTGAAACAATTTTTTTCCCTAATCCATCCAAATACATGAAATGTCAAAATTAAAAGTTACAGAGGTAGTTTTAAAAGGTGAAAAGGTGAAATGATGAGAGGAAAGGCATCTGCATGCCTTGATGATGAAAAACGTGCCTCCAGGAAGGATAATGATCCGAATATTTGTAATGATTTAATCTTTTTAAAACAACTGGCAACTCTCGTTGCAAATTTTTTAAATGTCATTTTCAATGAATCATGAGAAATTATTGTAACAAACTTGATCCCTTGGCATATTCTTTTCTTGGGAAAGAAGGCTCCAGTGTGGCAAGAGATATATAATGCATTTTTGAGAAATGCAAAGGAGGTCAGGAAGTTGAAAATCAAGAGCAAATTCTGAGAGAAAGCCCATTTTATGAGAAACCCACTAAAGAACCAGGTTAATTTATTCTGTGTTGGATATTCATATATGTGAGTTGGTTACAAGTGTATAGCCATCACACAGCTCTAAGATAGTTCATGAAACCCTCCCCTACTGATGAATCTAACAAGCTTTTGAGTTAATCTATGTTTTTCTGGGCAATATGATGTTTGTTATCATTTTAAATACTTGTAAATAGTTTTCATTATTCTTGTTGCAATATTGCATTGAAAGTCTTTAGAAATCACACAGAATCTCATCCTTACTGATAGTTTAGTGGCACTTGCAGTTTTGTTTGTCAGAAGAGCTTTCTTTTAGCATTAAAAATAAACACTTTAAAAAACACTCCCACCTTAATTTTTTGATTGGGATTGCTTGTAATCCTTTGGGGGTACCTTAGGCGTGGCTTGATCAAGGATTTTTGTGTTTAATTTAGTTCTTTACTTCAATATTTTGTGCTGAGTTCTCAAATATTGTGTGAAGAGTGCAACCTGGGCTTCCATTTATGCATCTTCTGGTTGAAAGAACATCCTGATTATTTGAAGCATTTTATCTAATACTTGTTCAAGTATTGTAGAGGTTGTCAAAGATTTGATATATCCAAGTTTGTCTTGTCAATACCCCCACCAAAAAATCACCTGAATAAAAAATCCTAGCCATACTACCCCTGCATTGCATTGTGTGTCAACAAAGGAATCTAACCCATCTACAAAAATGCATAAAGTAAATCAAGATCAAATCAAGATCATGCAATGTCTTTAGGAGCCTCAGCCTTGTCCTTGAAATTATTTCCATCATTTAGTAGTGACAGATCTATTGAGTTTGAATAATGGAAAATTGATCATGTTTTCCCAAGGCCATTTCCATACAATATGCACAGTATAAGGATATCTCCACCTCCTTCATAAAACAGAGGCTGCAATATAGGTTCTCTTACCTTGGTTGAAAGGCACAACCAAAAATAGTGAGGGTTAGATCAAATCCTTTCGAAGTGCTATCCATCTATCCAAAAATTTGAGTGCCAATTAGATCACATCCCCAGCTACAAAAAAAACATATATCAATATCTATCTGCCTTCAAGCTTCATCCCATATTTCTGATGTTGCTCAGATTAAAAAGGAGAACAAATTTGGGTACCAACAACTCCACATCCAAAACATCCTCCTGATCCTCCCCAATGAGTAGCACCTCCAGTAGGTGCCCTAGAAGACTATTGTGTGGACCCTGAAGATCCATCTGTGGTTTACTGAGGTTTCTAATGACAAGCTCCTGCTGACTGAGCTCTAGGTCCACCCTGTGTCCTGATGGGACCCCTAAGAGGAGTCCCTGTACTCTGAACTCTCTGTGCATCAGCTCTCTGTGGAGGTATATGAGGTGGGCAGGACTATTGTTGCTGCTACTGTGGCCTAAAGGATGACTGTGTTGTACCTTGGCCATCACGAGGGAAGGGGTACTAACCCCCTCGATCTATCTTCCTACATCTGTTGTTGCGGCTCCTAACTCAGTCTCTAGCCTGTTGGGTCTTTCCCCAAGTCCTCCTCTGCAATATAGGCCTTCTTGACGGCCTCAGCTAATGTCTGTGGGCATTAGATCCAAACCACACCTCCAATATCTAAATTTAGGCCCTAGATGAACTTGTGAATCTGCACCTGCTCATCCTACATATACTCTACATACTGAGTAGATCCATAAATCTACTCTCATACTCTGTTATAGAAAGAGATGCATGTCAAAGGTCATGGAACTCATCAATCCTCTACTATATGAACCTTCATGACAAATACCTTCTCCTGAATCTCTCCTCAAATAGCTCCAAGGTCACTGTCTCTGAATCTACATGGAGCTTCTACTCCTCTGTCCTCCACCATACTCATGCTCCATCCCTTAGTAGATGGATCGCAACAAAAGCTTTCATGTTGTTAGAACAAGGAAAAATATTGAAGAAACCGCTCAAGCTCACTAGCATGCCTCTACCTAAAATCTACTCAAGTTACCTGAGTAATGTGACGGCTGAAGCTTCAAGATCTCCTTGATGTGATCCGCCGCTATGGTCTAACAGCCTATAGGTCACTCTGTATGCTCATCCCTAAGCCTAGGGCTCCAAGACCTCTCTCTATGCTCTGGAACTCTGTCACCCTATCTCATAGGTGGTGACTCTACTCTAGCTGACTCTGCATGGGAGTTTCTCCTCTATGCTCCTTGCTAGGTCGAGGAGATGCTTGACCCTTAATGGAAGGGGCCCTGTCATGGCTAGTTACATGCCCTCCTCCTACTCCTCTGCGTAGAGCATCATTAACATTCTAAATGGTCTGTAGAATATGAGGTAGGATGGTTGTTACTCCTTGATCTGGTGGTGGTGGTGTTAGGAAATAAGAGATAAAATATGCGGAATAATCTCTTACTGAATCGCAACAGTAGAAACTAATATGCAGAAAATATTATAGATCTCAAATAAAAGTGTAGAATAAATAACATAACACAAAGAGACAATATTTAACGTGGTTCACCCAATTTGGGCTACGTCCACCAAGAATCACTTGCTCAGATTTTATTACAAGCCTTCACTCTCTCAATACAATACCCAGATCCGTTTGGAGCTATGCTCAACAAACTCTACAGAATTCAAACCCGAATTCAAAACACATCTGTAATACATTTGCTTGTTTATCTATCATATGCATAAGATCATATAAATAGACAGCTGCTTAAGCAGTTTGATACAAAACCGTGGGTATCAAAACCAAGGGAAAAAAACCGTGGGTATAAAAACAATGGGCAAAAGACCGAAAAAACCATGGGCCCAAAAAACAGCCCATAACGGTTACCCATTACCCATGGGTTAATGAACCACCCATGAAAATTTGCTTCAGGGTCTTTGCCCCCAAACCCCCCTGACCCGCTCACCGGCAAGCGGGACCGCCGTAAAAATACCCAAGTGTAACACATGGAAGGTGTACCATACTCTAACATGAAAATAGGCTCCACAAACATAACAATCTCCCACTTGGAGACTAGTTTCCACTGAGCAAGTTTCTCTACCCTTCACTGTCATCCGCGAAGGCCAACCAAAGCTGAACATAGCTTTAGTTTATCCCTTGTGACCACCTTGGTCATCATGTCTGTAGGATTCTGACTGGTATGAATCTTCTCCAACTTCAACTTATCTTCCTCCAAAGCTGTCCTGATGAAGTGATATCTCAACTGTATATGCTTCGTCCTGGAGTGGAAAGCAGAGTTCTTAGCTAGGTGTATAACACTCTGACTATCACTATATATCTTACATTCCTCCTACTTATGCCCCAACTCCTCAAGCAATTGTTGTAGCCAAATCATCTCTTTGCTTGCCTCTGTGGCAGCAACATACTCAGCCTCCGTGGTTGACAAAGCCACCAGCTTCTGTAGTCGTGAAATCCAACTCACTGCTGTCCCACCTACAGTGTAAATATAACATGTTGTGCTCCTCCTACTGTCTACATCTCCAGCCATGTCTGAATCTACATAACCACGTAAAGTGGTGTCTGATCCACTGTAGCACAGAACTGTCCCCATGGTTCCTCTCAAATACCAAAGGATCCACTTTACTGCTTGCCAATGCTCTTTACCTGGATCACTCATAAATCTACTCACATATCCCACTGCATGGGAAATATCAGGCCTAGTGCACACCATAGCATACATCAAACTACCAACTTCTGATGAGTAAGGTGCCTTTGACATCTGGTTTCTTTCCTGCTCTGTCTTGGGACACTGCTCCTTTGATAACTTGAAATGGCCTGCCAAAGGAGTCCCAACCGGTTTAGCATCCTACATGTTAAACCTGTCTAATACCTTCTTAATGTACTCTTCCTGAGATAAAGTCAACTTCCGTTCCTTCCTATCCCGAGTTATCCTCATACCAAGGATTTGTCTGGCTGCCCCCAAATCCTTCATATCAAAGGATTCACTTAGCTGTTTCTTGAGTACTTTTATTTCCTGCATGTTTTTACCTGCAACCAACATGTCATCAACATACAAACACATGATAATATAACTTCCATCCTCAAATTTCTTTGTATACACGCAATGGTTAGAATGACATCTAATATAACCTTGCTCCATCATGAAGCTATCAAACTTCTTATACCATTGACGTGGAGCTTGTTTCAAGCCATATAAGCTCTTCTTCAGTTTACACACCATCTCCTCTTTACCTTTGACCTCATAGCCCTCTGGTTGCTGCATATATAGCTCCTCCTCCAAATCACCATGGAGAAATGCAGTCTTTACATCTAACTATTCTAAGTGCAAGTCTTCTGCTGCCACTATTCCAAGAACAGTTCTAATAGAAGTCATTTTTACTACAGGAGAAAAAATCTCATCAAAATCTATACCTTGTTTCTGTGCAAACCCCTTGACCACCAACCGGGCCTTATATCTTTTCTTTCCTCCTTCTTCATCTTTAACTCTGTACACCCACTTGTTTTGCAATGCTCTTTTGCCTTCTAGTAGCTTCACCAAATCCCAAGTCTTGTTCTCCATAAGAGACTTATGCTCCTCATCCATGGCTTGCTCCCACTTCTTACTGGCATCTACCTGCATTGCTTCATCAAAGCTCTCTGGCTCTCCACTATCAGTGAGTAATAAATAATAAAGAGAAGGAGAAAACCGTTCAGGTTCTTTTCTTACCCTAGAAGACATCCTCACTGTAGGAGTTTGGTGTTCCTGTTGAATAGGTTCCTGAACTGATTCATGCGTCACTTTCCCATCCGGAAGATCCTCTACCACTGCATATTCTTTCTTGGATTCTTCCTTGTTTTCCTACAACTGTTGCTTATACATGACTTTCTCATTAAAGACCACATCCCTAGACCGAATGATTTTCTTGTCCTTAATACTCCAACATTTAAACCCAAAGTCATCACCACCATAACCAATGAAAGTACATTTTTCTGATTTAGCCTCTAGCTTGGTCCTATCATCCTTGTCTATATGAACAAACACTTCACATCCAAAGACTCTAAGAAATGAATAATCAAATTTCTTACCGTACCATGCCTCCTCAGGTATGCCTCCATCTAAGGCACTTGAGGGTCCTCTGTTTATCAAGTACACAGTTGTGCTCACCGCTTCTGCCCAAAAAAAAAGAGGTAGTCCTGCATGTAATCTCATGCTCCTAGCACGTTCCATTATAGTTCTATTCATCCTTTCTGATACCCCATTCTGCTGCGGAGTTCCTGGAACCGTCTTTTTCTTGCGGATTCCATTCTTAGAACAATAATCATTAAATTCATTGTTGCAATACTCCCCTCCATTATCTGACCTGAGAAATTTTAGCTTAAGACCTGTTTCATTCTCTACCAAGGCTTTCCATTTAACAAAAGTGTCAAATACATCAGATTTGTGTCTAATACAATAAACCCAAACTTTCCTTGTTGCATCATCAATAAAAGTAACATAATAACTTGAACCCCCAAGAGATGATACCTGAGCCAACCCCCACACATCAGAATGTACCAGCTCTAACTTACTCTCTTTCTTCGTAGGTCCAACCATGAGAAACCTTACTCGCTTCTATTTCCCATATATGCAGTCCTCACAGAACTCCAAACCTGTTTCTGTATATCCAGGCAAATTCTTCTTTATGATGTCCATGCCCTTATGGCTCATATGACCAAGCCTATAGTGCCATAATGTTGTATCTACATCTGAAGCCACAAGATTACAATCATTAGTACTATAAGTGGTTAAATACAAGGTTCCAACCTTCTTACCTCTTGCCACCACAAGAGCACCCTTGGTAACCTTCCAAGAGTTAGCTGTAAATATCACAGTACAACCATCACTTCCCAATTGCCCTGGCGATATCAAATTTCTCCTTAATGTAGGCACATGTATGACATCCTTCAATAGCCATGTATTCCCATTCTGCATCTTAACCTGAACAGAACCTTTTCCAACTATACTGCAAGGCTCATCATCACCAAGAAAAACATGCCCAAAATCCCCTTGAACATAATCAACAAAATAATGCCTATGTGGAGTAGCATGAAAAGAAGCCCCTGAATCTAAAACCCAAGATTCAGTAATATTATGCAAAGAAAGAATCAAAGCATCCTGACATACATTACCCGATGCCACATTTTCCTCCTTGTTTTCTTCCTGTTGTTTCTTCTTATCCCGAAGCTCCCAACAGTCCTTCTTTGCATGCCCAGGCTTTCCACAATTCCAACATACAATCTTGTTCTTGGATTTTGACCTTGCCCTATCTTTTGATTTTCCACAGTTTCCTCTATTCTTCTGTCTCCCTCTAGTTTCCACTGTCAAAGCATTCCCTGAAGTAGAAGATTCCCCAGAGCTTCTTCTTCGCATTTCCTCGCTTAGAATCACCCCTACAACATCCTCAAACTTCAACTTCGAGTTACCTGGAACCGAGTTACTTACCGCCATTACCAGGCTGTTCCAACTCTCAGGTAAAGAGCACAAAATTAATAAAGCCCTGACTTCTTCATCAAATTCTATTGTAACTGAAGCTAGCATATTCACAACCGTATTGAAATCATTTAAATGATCTGCTACTGAACTATTCTCAGACATCTTCATATTAAACAACTTTTTCATTAAAAATATCTTATTAGAGGCAGAGGGTTTTTCATACAACTTCCCTAATGCATCCATTAGATATTTTGTAGTCTTTTCCTTTGAAACATTAAATAATACCGAAGATGCAAGAATCATTCGGATCATTCCAAGTGCCTTCCGATCCAACAAATCCCATTCCGCATCTGTCATACTCGAGGGTTTTCTCACTTTCTCAGACAACGGAGTATAAAGATCCTTCTGATAAAGGTAATCTTCCATATGCATCTTCCAAAGACTGAAATTCTGCCCGTTGAATTTAGCAACCCTAGATCTTCCTTCATCTGCCATAGCTCCCACTCAAGCTAAAAACTTTCCCTGCGTTTCAACACTTCAGCAAACCAAACCAGGCTCTGATACCAATTGTAAGGAAATAAGAGATAAAATATGCAGAATAATCTCTTACTAAATCGCAACAATAGAAACTAATATGCAGAAAATATTACAGATCTCAAATAAAAGTGCAGAATAAATAACACAACACAGAGAGAGACAATATTTAACGTGGTTCACCCAATTTGGGCTACATCCACCAAGAATCACTTGCTCAGATTTTATTACAAGCCTTCACTCTCTCAATACAATACCCAGATCCATTTGGAGCTATGCTCAACAAACTCTACAGAATTCAAACCCGAATTCAAAACACATCTGTAATACATTTTCTTGTTTATCTATCATATGCATAAGATCATATAAATAGACAACTGCTTAAGTAGTTTGATACAAAACCGTGGGTATCAAAACCAAGGGCAAAAAACCGTGGGTATCAAAACAATGGGCAAAAGACCGAAAAAAACCATGGGCCCAAAAAACAGCCCATAACGGTTACCCATTACCCATGGGTTAATGAACCACCCATGAAAATTTGCTTCGGGAGCTTCGCCCCCCAAACCCCCTTTCATCAGGGGGGCTTCAACCCCCCGAACCCCCCCTGACCCGCTCACCGGCGAGCGGGACCGCCGTAAAAATACCCGACTGTAACACATGGAAGGTGTACCATACTCTAACATGAAAATAGGCTCTACAAACATAAGAGGTGGTGGTGAGTCTGAGTCTCTGTGAATATTCCTCTTGCTATTTTTGAGCCTCCTACATAGACCAAAGTGAGAGTTAGTTCATTTTGCTAAGTTTTACACAGCTTCCATGTTTACTAAAATATACAAATTCTAGCTAAGTTGTTTTCTAGGTTTGAAAGTGTCCTAGGTTTAAGTTTCAAGTCCCAAGTCTTCTAGTGTGCCCAATAGTCCAAGATTTTGAACCACTACTCAGATACCAAGTGTGATTCCCGTTAAAACAACCCACTTGAGACCCAAGAAACAACCTAAGGTTAGTTAGAAAATTAAGGAATAATTATCTTTTGATTAGAAGGGTCCACAACCAAGTTGCAAGACAACAGTTGACCCTATTAGGTTCCACAATAATTCTAAAATTACTAGATCATATTTTTCCTTCATTAACAATTTTCAAGTTCACATGGTTCATATTTTAGGGTTAGAAGTCTTAGTTAGGTTCAGGGAGTAATTTACCCCCATACCCACTCTCTAACAGGCTTATAGTTTCAACTTGATTTTTCTCATACTTGATGCTTCCAAAATTTACCTAAATCATTCCCATTGTATAGGAAATTTTCTCACCTTTCCGTTGATATAAAGAATTCCTCCTAAATCCTTCAGAAACTCAAGATATGGACTGGCGGAGTTTAGGGATCAAATTTTCCCCAAGGGGACACGTGTCAAGCAAGGGTGAAAGGCAAATTCGGGTCAGCGGGTCACGGGGTGGAGTTTGGGATTTTTTTTCTTGCACAAGAGAAATTTAAAAAATGCACCCACACCTCTGTGGGTCCTCTAAAGACACGTAGCAACCTCTGATTCATCGCCAACAAACAAGGGAAGGAAGGGCGGTGCGGCAGAAGAATTTAGGGCATTTCGCCCAAAGGGAAGAAAAGCCAAACAATGCCCACACGCCTATGGGTCCACCAAGGACACGTGGCACTCAACATATCACCATGGGGAGAAGAGAGAGGGAGAGGCACAGCGGTGGGGTTTTTGGAACAACAATGCCAAAGGGGAGAAAGGGAAAAAATTAGGCGCACGGGTCCGCGCATCTGCAAAGGAGAAAATCCCAAGGTGAGGGCAGGGTGCGGGGCCGCAGAGAGTTTAAGAAAAAAATTTCCAAAAAAAAATTCAAAAGATAAAGTCCACAAAGTTTCCACCCCTCCATAGTGCCACGTGGTTGCCTGTGATAGGCCGCGAGCCGGTGGGGCGGAATGGAATTTTTTTCCAAAATTTTAAAAAGGTCAAAGGCTAAAAGAAAATGTCGCACCTCCGCCACTGCCCCGTGAGGACATGTGGCAGTGTCTGATTGGCTATGGGCCGGCGAAGGAAAAGATGAAAAATTTTCTGAGCCAAAAATTTTCAAAAATCTTTCTAAGGATTTTTCGACGGGAAATTTTCGGGCCACGGGCCCGCCAAGGAAATTTTTTCCAAATTTTCCCACTAAGGCAGAAAAACTTCAAAGTGTCATGACTTGAGCTACAAAGCTCAGTTTTGGGCAAACGAGGACTTTTTGGAAAGCTCTCGATGCCCTCTTTGCACAAAAATTCATAAATTTTACTTTTTAATAAATGTTAGAGGTTCAATTTTACAAAAACGTTCTACAAGATTTTCATTAGCAAACTGGTAATTCCAACTTCTAAATTTGATTAAATTGGATCTCCTCCTTCACTCAAAATGTCAAACAGACATGGAGGATTTTTCTAGGAAGGATTTAGAATTTTTTAGGGAAGTAAATTTGTTCAATTTCTTCAAGTTGTATTTTTCCATCAAATGACAGAAAAACGACTATTAGAGGGATTGGATTCGATTTTGCAATGGTTAAATTGTTATCTTAAGTTTTCTTTGTCAATTTGAGTTCATTTATGAAACAACATACTAAATTTTAACATCTCCAAGTTAATTAATGTGTGCAGGTCCGAACTCTACATTTTTATTAGAATTAATTTCCGGTTCTAAGTTTGTAACAGAAATCCCATTTCTAGAAATTTGTTTATCAAATTCATCCTTCAAATATGGCACTTCATTCCTAAACTAGTCCAATACATTCAGTTGTTTATAAACAAACCATTTCAAATCTAAATTGCAAATCTGATTTCCACTTTAATATATTTCAAAAAAGAAACAATGCAATATAATTCCCTCATACATATTTCTTCTTCTTTCAATTTTCAAAATAGAGATTCCAATAACAATTTAACATTCCAACTCAACCCAACAATGCAATGGGAGGAAAACTTACAATTATTTATTATCTCCAAGAATGAATGCATCTGTATATGTTCCATTCCTTTAATGAAATTAACAGGGTTCTATTTCTTTCCAATAACAACACAGAATGTACATGTCTTTCACAATTCATATAATTTTTCCCAAGGGGCATTTTCTCATAATCTGTCAACATTATCAGGTTTTTTCATCATTGGAACATCATTTTCATATGATTTTATACTCAGTTTGAATTAGTTTGGCATGGATTCAGGGGGTGAAGTATTTCAATCTCTCTTTCTCCACGATACTTATTTTCATATTCATTTTTGGGCACATTATGGGCATGTGTCTTCTTTCTCCACTCATATTTCAACATTTAATCAGTTCAATTCAATCCTACTTAGTTATCATACACATGGGAAGAGTATGGGTGTGCTTATTTATCTTTTCTAATGCATGTCCTCATTTACAAAATTGGGATTATATCCATCTATAATATTATATTCCATGGGGTTATAGAAGGTATCAAAATAACTAAGTTCTTCGTAGGCAGAATTTTTCTATCCACTATGCACTTAAGGGGAAGATATCAGAGTTTATTAATGACTTTAATACATGGTATTATTCCTTGATGGGGTGATTTAGATATTTTTTTATTCTTCTCTTCATAATTCATGTGTTGGATTGGTACACCAAGCACATCGACCTATCCTCAGTAAAAATTAGGGACTGATCATCCCCAATTCTTCATCAAAATTCAAAAATCCAAAATCTTCAAAGCATAATAATGTGATAACATTCCCTTTGCAAAACAAATATATGTATCCTTCCATATTTTACATCTCTTTTGACATTTATTATCATACATTTATTTACAGTACTTTCATTACATATTGAGTTAGAGGTCAATTTCTTATCTTGGCCATTGACTACACTCCATGTTTTAGTTTTCATTTTAGAGCATGCCAACACCAACACAAATAGATACTACAAAATAAATTTATTGCAAGCAAAGAAATTTTTTTTCTACACATTCATGTCTATTTTCATTTAAGTTTGTAATTTCATTTCATACTTAAAAGGGGGAAAAATGCAAACACTCAAATATGACAATCTATCCTTTGACACTCCTAATCTTGACATTGCACACTTGCATGTGCAAATGCACTCTCCTCATTCTTACTTAGCACATCCTGATAGATATTTGATTACTTTCTTCTCTTTACAAACCTCTCTATCATCAATTTCTTAAGTTTAAATACATAAAACATATTTATAAAAATCCATCTTTCAACCCATAAAATCAAAACATGCCTTTTCTCTCTTGATCAAAACACCATTTTCGGTTGGTTTATACAAATATAAAAGCTGACCCTATTTTACGGTTTTTGAATGACATGCTTTGGGCTGTTTTTATCGATTTTATCACATTCTTATGAGAAAATATATACCATTGGTTGGCATTTCATGACATAAAAAACTTCGAAAGCATATACAAGTAAGTAAATTACACCTCATTAGAGGACCTAACACTTTAAGAACTCCTCATATAAAAGCAATCACAAAAGGTACTCCAACCTTGCTAAACTATGAAATAAATATTACACATCGATTACAGTAGCACCATGTATAGGTATGAAGTATCCTTATAGGTCTAGGAGTTTTCATGTCCATTTTACAAGAAAGAAAAGTAACCCTTCCCAAGTATTTGATCAAGCGTGAAACTCAAGAAAAAGCATTGCCAAAGCACATTTGTCAAGTTCTGATTGCACTACGACATATATCACTATAAATGGGTTGAAAAACTAGGTACATTTGATAAAATTCCTTTACACCCCAATAGACCCCACCGTCCATTTGAGAAATGGTAAATTGATTTTTTTGGGATGATTAATTCGGGCACACGATGAATTTGCATGCAATACCTTACAATAAAAAATGACTACTTGAAAAGATGGGATGAAGCTACATATACAAAGGATTATACAATAACCATAGTGAGATTCATTTGGGAGAATATCATAAGAAAATATGGGTGCCTTCTCAATATTACTAGTGATAGATGAACTTATTTCATAAATGAGATTATGCACATATTATTGTCATAATTTATGTTTGCATGCTAAAAAACAACCCCCTACTATCCATATGTGAATTGTTCAGTCAAGTGGTTTAATAAAATTATTAAAAATAAACTTACAAAGATGTGCGATGTTGGACAAAAATATTTGGATGAAAAGGTTTCAACTATCTTATAGGAATAGAGAACAACATACAAAAGATTGAATAAAGCTACCCCTTTCCAACTAGTCTTTAGTAAAGAGGATATGTTTCCAATTGAGTTCATGATACCCTCATTAAGAATAGGGTGTATTGAAAACTTATAAGATGAAGAATTTATAATGGAGTACCTTAAAAATTACTTTGATTGGATGAGTAGAGAGTACACAGAAGATGGAGCCAAGGAGTTGAGAAATCCCAACATGAAAGACATATTAATAATATAAATTTCTAAGAGATTTGCAAGTATTAATTTATGATTAAAAGTTTGTGAGCCACCCTTGGAAGTTAAAAATACATTGGTTGGGTCCATGTAAAGTGCATGAAATCTTTCCCACAGGGGCATGCAAGTTAAATATGTCAAATGGAAAATTTATTCCACGACACTTCAGTGGAAGTAAGTTAAATCCCTACTATTACCAAAGCTACTATTTGTAATCAAATAAGGAATATACCATTAGGCTAGGTATTATTTAAATTCTCAAGATAGTTTCCCTTCATGAAAAGGTTGTAATAAACATGCATTAGCTCTGTATTTGATTAAGGTTTATTTTATTCACAACAATTGATTTCTAAATATTGCACAAATATTAACACAAAACTCTTTAAAAGTTACTTTTAGGAATACAAATTTAAAATATATGCGAGCATAAATGAACACAAAAATTGTTATGGGAGAAAGAATGCGACATACATCATTTTTTTTAAACTACATCAATTATCTCTTTGTTGATGAGACCCTATTTTTCCATGATTTATTCTATATAAAACCATGTGTTCTTTTGGTATCATTTTGTACGATGTATAATATTGACGTTTTATAGTTAATACTTTGCTATGTTTTGGAAGGAAATGTTGTGCATATTCTTTTTATTGCTTCTTAAAATATGGCTTGAATGAAAATTTATGAGTATTAACAATATATTTTGAAAAAAAAATGATGAATTCATCACAAGAGTTAACTGCAGACTAGCGTAGGACTCATCTGTGCACTGGCGCATGACTCTCCTTATATAGCAAGACTCACCTTTGCATTAGTGTAGGACTCCCCGTGGAGTGTGGGACTTGAGTAGATCACCAATTCAGACTCACTTAAGATGAGGGACTCACGTAAAAGGGATAAATTACTCCAATGGATGAACTGTGAGTTGATATAGCTAGAACATTAATTAACATGATGACATGATCAAGAAACATGTATTATTAATTCAATATTCATGAAAATTATGAGGGTCATGAAATCTTAAGTTAACTTTAGTTTCTTGAAGATGTGATGCAGAAAAACATTTATGGACTTATGATCATCATGATTATAAGGAATTAATTCAGGATCTGCAATATCTTCTGGTGTCGATTGACTATCTCAAGGAGTCAATTACAGGTCTCATCTATCGTTAACAAGATTTATTTTAATCCAAACATGACATAGATCAATCCTTTCAGGATTGTAATTATTAGAATTGTAAGAATTAGTATGTAAATGCAAACTAAGAAATTAACCAAACTAATTCCTAAACTAACACTTCTAATTACTACCTCAGATAGAGGAAGATGGAAAGGAAGGAAAATATAATACCTTCACTTGTTGAACCTTTTTCGTGTGTCATATGTGTTTTCATTAATTTCAAGCTGCATCAATTGATCTAAAGTTGCATTGATGGAAAAAGGAGTGAATTGGTAAAGTGAGAAAGCTGAAAGATGAAGGTTGATTAGTAGTGTTAGCTCACAGAGGCTTCATGATGACTAAGAATAAGTTCTAAAGGACTTATTCAATTTTTTTGCAAGCCGCAAACATGAAGAGATATCCACCAAATTCTAGAGATATTCATTGAAGACTTGGAGTGGCCTTCGAAGCCTGCAGAAATTCATAGATCTGTAGAAGAATTCGTGGAAGTAAAGTGAGTGTCGCGAGCATAGGAATGAAACCAAGAAGCAACAAGGATATAAAGGACAAGCCATGAGCAAGATAGGTAAAGTTACAAATGTGAAGAAAGAGCCGATGAAGTGAAGGTAAATCCGTAAATAAAGAGAACAACCATGAAAGACTAGAGAAGCTACCTAGGATGGATGACAGTCGTGGAAGACTATAAAAGACGCAAGTAAAAGAGATAGAGTTGTAGACTTAGAACAAAGCCCTTGAAAGGAACCAACCAAGGAGGATAATTGTGAGACATTAAAAAATCCATGAGAAGCATAGAAGACCCACGAATAACCAAAACAAAGTTGCCAAGGAAGGAGAAATGTCCCTGAACAAAGGCAAGTGCCGCGATATAAAGGAGAACGTTAGAGGAGCAAAGGAAATCCGTGAAATGATGGAATATGGACTAGACAAGAGTCAAAGGTAATAAAATTGATTCAAACATGTACAAGTGATAATTGGTTCACCAAAATTGATGGTGATACAATTGACAGGTGATTGCGGCTAGATCCACAACTTGAACTCCACAAAGAACAAAGAAATCCATTGTTCCAACTGCCAACATTTAATGTGTATTGAATTTATGGAAATGAAGTTACATTCTCTTTGAGATCCCAAGCTTCAAGGCAAAATAAATTATTAGAGAAGCAAATGGCTTGCTCATCTAGGTCACGTTGCAAATGTGGAAAATCTATTTTTGGAAAATGTATAATAAATAGCATCTAGAAATACATGGAAAGTGGTGTAATCAAGTTGAATACAGAAGGAAAAATATCTAGATTCTACTTCATGCATTTAATAGTTTGGATTCTCATGTGACCAAGAAGGAAGGTGCATGACATGCAACTCGAAGTGAAGAATTAGGTCAATTGCAAATATAGTTCGAACTTGGAGCTATTTTTAGTTTTTATCAAGTAAGAAAAGAAGTATTCGAGCTAAGAAAAAGCTGCAAAAGAGATAATATGATGCAATCAAGCTAAGAAAGAGAAACAAAAGAAAAGAGAGGAAATAGGAAAGTAGATCAATGAAGCAAAGATTCATCAGATGAAAAGATCATCAGGGTGGCAGATTGATTGAGTAGAGAGATTGAATTAGATGAGTTGAATAGAGTGAAAAGGAGAACACAAATAGATACAGAAAGGTGATCATAATCTATTGTAAAAGTAATTATTGTAACTAGATGATCAAAATGTATATGTAAATTAAATCTAAGTTGTAGCTTAGCATATTTTAGGGTTGGTGGTCCTTGTGGGGTTGGTGGTCCTTGTGGGGTTGGTGCCCCACTAAATAAATCTCTTGTGATGTGTAATATTCACTTGAGGTCTTTGTTGTGTAATATCAACAAAGGTGTAGGGGTTGGTGTTCCTTATGGGTTGGTGTCTTGCGAAACAAATCTTGTACTTGATGCATAATATTCTTGCGGGTTCTTACTTTGTATAATATAAACAATGGTTTTGGTGGGTTTTTCTCCCGAAAGGGTTTCCCATGGTAATCTATATGTTCAGTGTTATTGTGCATGACATATATATGATTGATTTCTCATAGTTTAAAGCCACACATAATTAAAGTGTTTAAAATTGGTAGTACGTGAAAAAGTGTTAATTTACACTGATTCACACCCCTCTCAGTGCTTGTGATCTCTAATAATTGGTATTAGAGTGACATCCTTATAAAAAAAGCTTAACATCTTCAAGGAGATCCTCCTATCTCAAGTAGGGTGGAAAATCAGGCACAAGGTAGTTTTTCACTAGTACAAATTATGCATTATGGAGAATGGGGATGAAGACATTTGATATCACTTGGTTTTGATATCTAGGAATATGTTGAGAAAGGATATAATCCTCTAACCACACCAATTACTACTTATGCAGATAAGGAAAGATATGAATGTAACTCAAGAGAAATGAACACCATTCTATGTGACCTAACTGAAACAAAATTTGTCAAAATAATGCACTGCACAACAACAAAGGAGATATGGAGAAAACTATAGAGTATTTATGAAGGTGGTGAAAAGGTCAAGCTAGAAAAATTGTAGACCTATAGAGCTCAGTTTGAGAATATGAAAATGAAATATGATGAGAGCATAATGACCTACATGCAAAGAATAGATGAAGTCATAAATATGATCGTAGGTCTAGGAGAGAAACTAGAAGAATCTGTCATAGTGCAGAAGATTTTGAGATCTTTGACTGGAAAGTATGATGCAAAGGTATCAGCCATAGAGGAAGCCAAAGACATAAAGACTCTCTCAATGGATTAATTACAGATCACTCTTTCAACATAAAAGATGAGGACTATTGGATCCAAAACTTCTAAGAAAGAAGTAGCATTCAAGGTAAAGAAAGAAACCTAGTCCAAATGTAATGCCCACAAATTTTTGCAATCGAAACCCAAAACCAAACAAAGGTTATACTAGAAAATTATGGAATAATTTTTTTATTTTTAAAGGACGAATGCAACGTTTACCTAAACCCTTAGTTAAACCTTGATTGTCATAAAATTAAATAAATAATAATATTAAATAAAATAATTGATCAAATCTATGGTTGCGTTTAATTTTCTTTTCATTCAATTAATCCTAAATTAAATTTAATACAAAGGTTTATAAGTTCATGCAATAATTTAAATATTAAATTCCAAGTTAAAAATAACCCTTTCATTTACACCAAGCTAATTATTTAATTTCCTAATAAAGAGGTAGTCTAAACTAAGAAGGAAAGAGTTTATTTAAATTAAAACAAAATAAAAGCAATAACTTAATTAACTTTCAAACCACACAAGTGGCCCCATTCAAAAGGAGACCCATGTGATCAAATGATGATCTCACCTACTTTCACCTAACATTTGTAGGAGACATTTTGGGCCATTGGATGGGAGGATTTCAAAGCAAACCTAAAAACTCTTAAGGAAGACTTTTATTCATTTATTTTACTCATTTCTTTCATTTTGGTTTTACAGGTTAAGGGAAGATGGAAGAGGAGGAAGCCATGATGGAGGAAGAGAAAGCTTGGGATGGATATACACATCCCAAATCCATATTATTTTAGTTTTCTATTTATATTTGTAGACACCAAAATTGGGTCACACTCTCCTTGGTCCCTCGTCAAATAAACACCTTGAACACATTCACCTAACCATGGACACCTTTACCCCACTCCAATATTAATTTAATTAATTTAATTTATTATCCTCACAATATTTATTATTTAAATATCCTAGTTGGGATAATGCCTACACATCCAACTCATCTTAACCACCTCACCCTAAGACGTATTCTTAGTAAGTTTCCATAACTAAATAACACCTACCTAAACCCTAAAAATCAATGCCTATATTCCCTCTAATCACGTTCCCTGTTTGTTAGGAGGAATTTTCCATTCTAATCCACTGAGTAAATGAAACTGAGATCGCAAAAAATTAAGGGCATCTTGTCTAGTTTAGTAAACCGAGGAAATCCCACCCCTAACCGATGTCGGTTACCCTAAACCACTGCTGGTTAAGCTGGAACCACCATCGGTTACCATTTAAATCCCAAAACAACCTTATTTCAATGTTGGCACATTTCTGAGAGATTAATCACATCTTTTGAGAACAAGTGACAAAACTAGAGCCACATGCAAGCAGAACCAACGTTAGTACACACATCAGAGCATCCATAGCCAACACCAGAAGTAATCACACAGCCATTTTCCTTCACGGGAGCATCCGGGGAAGTGCCAGCACCACATCGAGTTCCTTCCATTTGATCACCCACCATTGCCAACCAGACATCAAGCTCATACAAACAGTAAGTTTTGGTTAACCAACATTTATTGCATTTATCATTTGGGTAGATCCTTTCACTTCTGTTATTAGTTTATGATCTCATTTCCATTCCCCACCATTTTACCTCACATACAAACTTGACCATCCTTTTATCCATACCCCTTGAACTTGCCCATATCTAGATCTTAGTCATTATTGTGCATATCCTAGGATCTACACAAACCTTTCCATTTCCCTTCCATTTCATCTAGCCTCAGATCTATCACCTAGCCAAGTTTTATTGAATTTCCTATACCTACGACCATACCGCCATGCCGGTTACCCACAACCGCCACCGGTTAACCTAAACCGACACCGGTCATACTAGAACCGATGTCGGTCTTTATGTCTTTTACCAAAAACCTAAGATCAGAGCTTAAAACCTCCACTCAAATACCCAAAATAGCCCAGAACCTTACCCTAACCAATACCAGTACCCTTGACAATGACCTTGACCTTCAGATTCAATCATAGCCTAGCCTATTGTGAACGAATTTTCTTATTGTAGATGAATGAGATACCTAAATCATTTTAACTACTCATAGGATTTCCTTTATTATTAGCATTAATTTGTTTTAAACAGTGGATTGATAGCCGTCTAGGAAGTATCACACTTCCTCAGATCTAGCACTCACTAGGCAGTCCATTGCATATATTGTTTAACTTTTATTTAGTGGTCTTGTGTTCCATTTCAGGTAGTTCCTCCAAGAAAAAAGGAAGCTCTCACGATCAGCTGTGGATTCAGAAGTCATACACATGCAACAACCTACAACCGACATCTTAACAGGTATTCCTCCTAGCCCTTTACCCTTATCTGTTTCGTCAACATTCAAAGAAATGCATCTAGAATCAGGTGAAACATTTTGGCACGCCCGGTGGGACCCATTCGGGGTTCTTTGCATTCTTTCATTTCTAGGTGAAAACGTTGTATGTTTGTTTCTTTTCTAAAAAGTTCTTACATTAAACTTTCTCCCCTGGAACCTTCTTCTCTTCTATTATCTAAAAGCAATCTTATTTTGGTGCTTAAAATGAACATTTCTTCCCTTTCATTAGTATCACATTAGTGAAAGAACATATTTTCTCTTGTTCATCTATTTGTGGCATCGAATTCTACATTTCGATTTGGGTTTAAAATTTATTTCATTTCATTCTACTTTTCTGCATTAGCTCACATTAATTGAGGGCAACCTATATGCTGGAAGTCATTCCCAGCTGATGGTTGACAAATGAATCATAGAAAAGAACTTCCTTTATTTTTCTCTCTCTGAGTCTTACCCAAACATCAAAAATTTAAAATATATACACATTCTTAAACAACATCTCACCCAAAAGAAGTTATAGGTGATCACACGATCACGACATAGTGGGCACCCCACTGGTTATCTCTATCTAGTACCCCATCAGAGGATGGCCCGCCCCCGCCATAACATACTTGAAACCTCTCCTTGTAGATCTCCTTCTTCATAGGAAGCCATCCTCACCAAAAAATTCTATTTTAAGTTCATGAGTCAGTCCTTAAATAGCATAAGCTAAACAAACATAATAGAAAAAACACTCTTAGGATCGTATTTTTCTTAGTGTTTCTGCTTGGCTTGCGTTTTGAGGTGAGAGGTCATGTTCTTCATTTTTCTTATTTCCCCTTGCACGCTCCTCATCATAGTTGGTGTATTCCAACTTCATTTGAGTGTTCCTGGACCATATTCTCATCATTCTCAAAATTATGGGTTTGATTCCACATCTAATTTTAACTCACAACCACATTTTCTTCATGTTTCAATTTCACAGTAACCAGTGTCAGTCCAGTGACCGTCGTCAGTTACCCTCTGACCATCATTGGTTTTACCCAACCTGATGTCGGTTCACTATTCTTTTTGTTAACCAATCCCAAAAAGGACACCTATTCCCCTTTGTTAGCTGTTTAGAGTCTCTGTCACTCTTATCATATCCATTGACCTGGTAAGTCTCATCAACATTTTGCATACCTAGAAAATTTGGCATTATACCTTGTTTTTGACCAACTATCCACTTTCCACAGTGACCGGTAGTGGTTACCTGTGACCAGTGTCAGTTTAACCTAACCGGCATGAGTTAGCCTATGTCATTTTCCAGCTGACATTTTAACCCCAATTCACCTACCACTGCCTATTTATCCTACCTGTGCTGTATTTCTATGTCATTTATAGAAAGTAGTCTTACCACGTTAGTACCTGTTCACATGGTACTGATGCATGTTGACAAGCAAGTGCCCTCGTATTCCATGCCAGTTGTCAACCACTCCCACCTAGCCCTTCAACACCTTCCATTTTATCACCAGCCATGGAACCTATCCAACCTATCTCTATCGCTACTTGGAGATGAGGAGTTCACACGACTCCTTAACCAAAATCCTGCTGCCTTGCAGTTTTACCTTTCCCACTCATCCACTCGAGATGCCTTAGGTCAGTTGATATATGACATGCCCATATCTATCCCCTGACTCTCATTCCCACTCCTACATCAGCCCCATCTGGCTTGTGCTGCCCACATCTACCTTACCCCTAGTCATTTCACAGCTAGTCCCTATACCCGCTATGATTGTCGCATCTGCTACATCCATTGCACCCACACATCCACTATACCTTTTCCAACCTCCCATAACACAACCTCATCTGTACCTATTATCTCGCATATACCCATAGCTACACTACCACCCCCGGTGTCGGTGACCCCTACCCCTTTTCAAAATGTCATCCTTTCTATTCCACAATCTTTAGCCCCCATTTCCACTAGGGTCACCACGACCCTTCCACCTCCATATACGTACTATCAGTAGCCTCCTGTTTCATCTATTATTCACTCTGGGTACGTACCCCCTATTTCACTACCTTCTTCTCAATCTACCTATACGGCAGCACCATATACTGGAATGCCACCCCCGTTATATGCCCAACACCAACCCTCTTATGCTACAGGAGTCACCCATCCATCACAACCTACCAACGACCTAATCAAGTTAATGATGGACAAGATGCAGACATTGGAGGCATCAGTTTCTGGCTCCCGTAACACTCTCACCTACGATGAGATTTGTAATGAGCCTATACACCCATCCATTCCTATCCGTCCATATCCCTTGCATTGGGAAATGCCTAAATTCAACCGTTTCAATAGCAAAGAAGACCCACAACAACATTTGTGGTCTTTCAAACACGGGTGTTATCTGATCGCCCATGATGATGCTTTTCTCCTGAGGACCTTTCCCATGTCTCTGACTGGACCCACATTAGATTGGTATAGTGGGTTACCTAGACACTCTATATTCTCATTTAATCAGGTAGCCCAAGCCTTCTTGGATCACTTCTCCATTAATATCATTAAGAAGGTTACCATGACTGACCTATACTCTACGCATCAGTATGACGATGAATCTATCACAGATTTTGTTGCTCATTGGCGTAGCCTGATCAATCAACTCACATTCCAACTACCGCAAACCAAACTCATCAAACTCTTCACATGGGCTTGTGCTAGGCATATCTCACTGACTCTGCAGGTCCAAACCTTCTGAACCTTCGACGAAGCATTCACCATGGCACGAAAGCTTGAGATTCGGGCCATTGAAGAGAAGAAAATCCAATTACGCAATAAGAACTTGACATTCAAGTCAAATGATACCTCTTCTTCTTCAAAACCATAGAATAATTATTCAAAGGCCAAGGGGACCACTAATGCAGTGGTACTCAAAGCCGGCCCAGCTCATCCATCAAATCAGGCTAGCCCCTCATCTAATCTCTCACCCGTTCAAACTTTTCAATTCAGACGGGAACAACGAAAATATACCCCAATTGGGGAACCTTATTCTTCTATCTTAGAGAAGCTCATCAAAGTTGGGGCCATCACCCTTCCTCCCGTGAAACCACACACCGGTTTTGACCCTACTTTCCCCACACCTGCATGGTATAAAGAGCACGATTTCTGTAATTATCATCGAGTAAAGGGTCATAGTGATGGCAATTGTATCACTTTCAAAAACATTGTCCAAGAAATGCTTGAGAAAGGTGAGCTAACCTTGGATAATCCTAACGCACCTACCAATAAAAACCTACATATCTTCAAGAAACCTTTTCCTAATCATGCCCCTTCTTCTGATCAAATGGGAGAGACCTCAACTCATGATAGTCATACCTATGAGGTCCATGCTATTTTCAGCGATACACCCACTGCTGCCCAATTACCTCATATTCCTTCCATCAAGGAAATCCTAGCCCAAAGTCCTCCGCCTGCACTTGAATCCACCTCACCTATTCCTCCACCCATAGAGGAACACCTTTCACCTCCTTCCTCACCCATGGAGGAGCCTTCTGTTAATATCAAGACTATTTCACCTTTGGCTTCTCCACCTAGGGAACCGTCACCCATAGTACTTCTTCAGGCCATAGAGGATACTTGTTTATCTCCGTAACACCTCATCATCTCCCCCACCTATAAAGAAGCACCCATCATCTCCTCCACCTATAGAGGAGCACCCATTTTCTCCTCCACCTATCAAGGATCCAGTAGAGATACCTTTGCCTCTAGGTGATCATTCTCCATCAGCTACCCAAGATCTTGCAGACTTACTTTTGGATCTCTTACCCATGAAAGCCGAAGCTAGCAAATTCCCCATCTCTAAGACAAATTTTACAGGAATTTCCATTAGGTCCTCATCAACCTCACCTACAGACATTCCGTTCTCACACTTGGCCGATCACTTAGATTATGTGGATAGATCCTTACTTTGGGGGCATCTTCTGCTTCCTGTCTCAACACAAATGTAGATGTCACTTGCTGACACTTCCACTATCTACCCAAAAATATTTCAGCCAATTGAACCAAACACAACCACCTCTATCACAACTTCTTCCATGATACCCCTCATGGCTCAAACCACACCCCTACCCATAACCCAATGTGCATCTACACCCAAGCCTACACTTACATCATCTTCTTCACCTAAACCCAAGCACTACCTTAGGGGTCATCCCAACTGCCAGCCTTACTCATCCACCCATCAAATTAGATTTAGCTACATCCTCCAAGGCCAATACCAAACCTACTCTGAAACCCAAAGAGAAGAGCCAACCCCATAAATCTCATACTCCAACCTCACCGATCACACCTTCATCACCTTCACCCTTTTCATCCATCTTAGGACCTTTCCCTTCTAACATGGTTAAGAAACCTCCACCCACCGGTAAACTAAAAACACAGCAGCCCATTCCACCATTGCAAACCTCAAACATACCCAAGCACCCGCCACGACTTCTACCCACATCTGCAACATCTTTATCACCCATACCTCTAATACCATCGATCACCCCTTCACTACCCACGACACTTCAGTCTCTTTCCCTCACACCTCCAGCACGACCTACACCATCTACCTTCACAGCACCTTCATTATCCCTGTGGGTAACACGCCCTCTTCCACCATCCACCTTTCCCTCTAGATCTCATGTTCCCGTATCACCTTTACCCAAGAAGGTACAACCTAAGGAAAAAAATCTCTACCCTCCAATAAGGTAGTCAAAACAACCACACACTCTCCTACCAGTTCATCTACCATACCCCTACCCAAACAAACATGACCAATTCCTAAGATCACACCAACACCTAAAACCATAGCTCGACCTACTCCCCCTCATGCAAAGACCATTCCTCTACAGTCCTCTGTGCCTACACCCAAACCCACCTTCACTTCCCATTGTGATCCACTAGCAGGGTCCTATGCCAAAATCTTAACCAACCTCCTTGAAAATTCTATCATCACATTACCACCTCTCAGACCTTATGACCCACTCAAACCCAAACCAAAGGGGTTTGATGACACCAAAATTTGTGCCTACCATCATGTGTCAGGGCATGATGTAGAGAACTGCAAAGCTTTAAAAACTATTCTTATCCAGTTGTGTCCTCCCAAAGAAAACTTTGACGATGATGACCTTCTTGATGAGGACCCCATTTCACCAACACCCATTCCCACAGCTCTTCCCTCACTACCTACTCAATGACCCAGACCTTTACCCCCACAGCTCCTAGAACCACCTTCGAGATTTGAAATTAACATGGTTCACATCAAATAACTTGTTAAACCTCCACGTAAATGTTAGTGTGCCCAACTCATCTCACAAAGTTCCTTCCCACCACTGGGCTTTTTCCCTTCATGTCGCTATACCTTTCATGGCTCACCTACCTCACCTACCTCCCCACCTCAGATCAACATGATCCACATTACTACCCATGCTCAGAAGGACAAAGGAAAGGAAAAGGCAACTGACTCACCAACCAATCCTATACCCAACATACCATCTGCACCCACACCTAAAATCACTATCCATGGCCCCACATATCCTATTTCTAATGGGGTCACACACCATGTGATGCTCAAACAACTACACCAATCCCCCCTCAAAATGTCCTTATATGACCTCATCCAAACCTCAGAATCCCATTATCAAGCTCTCATGGAGGTCCTGCAATCTATTGAGGTTTTACCCAATGACCCTACACCCGTAGCCTCCATTATCACACCCCATCATGTAGCCTCTCTCACCAAATTTCCACCTTTATCCACACCTCAACCTACTCACCAAGTAGCCTCCCTTAGCTTCTTAGAGGAAGAGATCGCACCACACCAAACAGATGACCTAGACCCAGCTCTCTTCATCTCTGTCCACATCGATGATATACGTGTATGACATGTTATGATTGATGGGGGTGCTAGCATTAATATCATTTCATCCCATGCATTCACTCAAATGCACATACCTGACAATTGCATGCATAAACATCCTGTCATGTTGCGTTCATTCAATGATGCTATCACCTCTACACTAGGCACTGTCATCCTCCATGTTCGCGTGGGCCCCTGCACTATTCTAGAGTTATTTTACGTCTTGGAGGGGGAATTTCAATATAACCTGTTGCTTGGTAGACCCTGGATTCATGTGTCATGGGTTGTGTCCCTTCCACTTTGCATCATTGTGTGAAGTTTGAGCATGAAGGACACACCTATACCATTCCAGCTGACCCATCACCTTTCAAAACTTGCAACATGCTTTACCAACCCAATGATGTGCTCATACCCATTAAAGCATCTACCTCCACAACCACTGCCTCTTCACCTACACCTCCCCTCACTAGTGCAGCTGCTACCTTAACCACACCTACATCCTCCATTCCTACTGCTGCCACAACCTCCATAGCCGAACCATCAACCTCCCAATTCATTAGCTCCACCCCCGATCTGACCTCTAACACATCATCTATTCCAGCTACCCACATACCAACCACCGATCCCTTGGAGGGAATTTTTCAATGCCTCACTCTGGGGGAGTATCACCTATATAGTGTCAACACATTCCTTACTCCACAAGAATACAAAAGTCTTCACCAACACCCTCGTTATGATCACCGTATAGGAGAACACCTCCTTTATGGTCCTCCCCACCTTCGTACCAATCTCACCTATGGGGGACTTGATACTACAACTTACACACCTGAACCACTGTCACAAACCCGCCCATTTTCCACCGACCTCCAGTCACTCACCAATCACCATTTCACCCACACCTTCCTGCACCGATGTGCATGGAAGGGTTTTGGTTTTGGATTTTACGAGAAAGGCTGCCATACTATTATTCCATGTACTACTCACAAGCATAACGACCGTAGTGGTATTGGCTTTGCTAAACCACCTACCAAGAAGGCCCGCATTGAGCTCATTGAAGACATCAGCCCTTTTTCACCTTCGTCACCCCCTTCACCATCTTCACTGATGGAGTCGATGGATCCTGAATCCATTCCTCCTAATTTTATTTTTCATAAACACCATCTCCTTGGGGCCTCTAAATTATCAATGCGAGGGCGAGGCTCCCTTCTCTCTTCCCTTCCTGTACCCTGAAATGATCAACAAAAATACACCTATTATTAATGTCATTCAATGCCAGGATGATGAATCTATACTCACCTACCTTGGTGCAGAAGACTCATATATTCATCAATTGTTACCATCTGAGATGCAAACCATGTTGAATGAATCAATTATTGAAATCAACATTCATACTTAGGACGACCCTCACATTCTAAAGATCGGTCAATCTTTAGATGTTGCTGAACAGGAAGCCATCACTTCTCTTCTTAGAAACCATAACCATGTTTTTCACTTGGTCTTACGCAGATATGCCTGGTATTGACCCCACCATAGTGGTCCACAATATCGTAACCATTCCTGATGCTAAGCCCATAAAACAAAAGCTGAGGAAAATGCACCCTCGCATTGCCCTTCTCGTCAAAGAAGAACTTCAGCGCCTTCTTTCCATTTCCTTCATCTTACCCATTGATTATCCTCATTGGATTTCTAACATTGTCCCTATCACTAAGGTGACAGGGGGACTTTGCATTTGCATAGATTTCCATGACCTCAATCTAGCTTACCCAAAAGATGACTTTCCTCTACCTAGCATTGACCAACTGGTTGACCTTACTGATGGTCATGAGATGCTATCACTCATGGATGGTTTCTTGGGTTATAACCAAATCTTTCTTGCCCCAGAGGATCAACACAAAACTGCATTCATCACCCCTTGGGGGACCTTCTGCTATCGAGTCATGCCTTTTGGCCTTAAAAATGCTAGTGCCACATATCAGCGGGCTATGACTTACATCTTCCATGACATCATGCATCATATATTGGAAGATTATGTGGATGACCTCCTTGCCAAATCTAAACACTGCTCCAAGCACCTCACCATCCTAAAAACCATCTTTGACTGTCTCATTAAATATTGTGTTCACCTTCAGCCCAAGAAATTCTCTCAGGAAAGCTCTTGGGATTTATCATTTCCCTACATGGTATAGAAGTTGACCCTGCTAAAGTCAAGGCCATTCTTGAGATGCCTCCACCCACTAATCTTAGGCAACTCTGTAGCCTGCAAGGTAAGTTGCAGTCTATTCACCGTTTCATTTCACAATTGTCTGATCGGTGTCAACCATTTCATCACCTTCTCAAGAAGGATGTCTCCTTTAAATGGGATGATGACTGCCACAAATATTTTGAGGCCTTAAAACAATACCTTCTTCAACCACCTGTACTCATTCCACCTAAAGACGATCAACCCTTCTACCTATACATCTCAGCTACCGATCACTCCTTGGGGGCCATGCTCACTCATCATGATGAACAACATAGGGAGCAGGTGGTTTATTACATAAGCCGTACTCTTTTGGACTATAAAACCTGATACACTCATCCTGAAAAACTTTTCTTAGCCTTAGTTTTCATTGCCACAAAACTCTGCCATTACCTACTCAACCACAAAACCTATGTTGTGACCAACACCAACCCCTTACACTTCATGTATGCCAAACCTTACCAAAATCAATGTGCGCATGCTGGCTTATGCTTCTGGCTGACCTCGACCTTGAATTAATTCATAAAAATTCCATCAAGGGCCAAGCTATCTCTAACCAATTGGCCGACACACCTATTTCCATGGATCAACCCTCTAATTTTGACTTTCCATATGAGTCAATTTCCACCCTTTCCCTAGATGAGCCCGCTTACCAAATGACACTCTTCTTTGATGGCTCCAAGTGTCAGCGTGGGGGTGGGGTAGGAGTTATCCTCATTCCACTTGATGGTGAACCCATGCCTTTGTCTTTCAAACTAGATTTTGATTGTACAAACAATATTTCTGAATACGAAGCACTCGTTTTAGGTCTCCAAGCTGCCTATGCCTTGGATGTCAAATCCATCAACATCTTTGGTGATTCCCAATTGGTCGTAAACCAAGTCAATGGTATATACCAATGTCGTAATGAGACACTTCAAAAATATAAACATCACGTAGACATACTTTTGACCACATTTAACCGCTACGCCCTTTAAACCATCCCCCATTCAACAAAAAAAATTGTCTATACCATGGCCTGCTTGGCTTCTCAAATACCCGCTTCGCCCACCGATTCTAAAATATTTGTCACTATACAATAACTCCAATCACCCTCTTATTTACCTCGTGATGTTTACTCTATCGGAACCACTTGCCCCTGACCCGAGTGACCTTTGGTATAAAAAATACTCAGACTATCTTTCTCTCTCTGTCTTACCTCCGACCTCACCCGTAATGGACAATGTGCCTTTCTTAAAAAGGTCTCTCGTTATGTCATCATGGGTGGCCTCCTTTATAAGTGTGGCTTTGATGGTATTCTCTTGTGATGCCTTACGAGTTCTGAAATTCCTTATACCATCAAGGAAGTTCATGATGGCATATGTGGAGGTCACTTCAGTGGCCTTGCTGTTGCTAAGCGTATTCTTCACCTAGGCTATTACTGGCTGACCCTTAACCATGATTGTTGTGACTATGTCAAGCATTGTGTCAAATGCCAACAACATGCCAACCTTCATCATACACCCAGTCATGCCTTACAGGTCGCCCATGACCTTTGGCCCTTCTCTCAATGGGGTTTGGATCTTGTTGGAGAGATCAATCCCCATTCTTCCCAATGCCATCAATGGATCATCACCGCTACCGAATACTACACAAAATGGGTTGAAACCATACCACTCATCTCCACCAAAGTCAAGAAAATATGTGAGTTCATCAATCATCACATCATTTGTCACTTTGGTGTTCCTCATCGCCTCATCACTGATAATGGAAAAAAATTCAAAAATAAAACCTTGCGAAAACTTTGCGATGCCTTCGGCATTCAGTTAAGTTTCTCATCACCTTATTACCCAAACACCAACGGACAAGCCGAATCCACCAACAAAACCCTGAAAAAATTCTCATGAAAGTGGTTAATGATACTGGGAAGGACTGGCATATGCACATTCCTTTCACCCTGTGGGCATACCACACTAGTATTCACACTTCCACTGCTGCCACACCTTTTTCTATGGTCTACGGTACATAGGTTGTTCTGCCTCTTGAAGTCCTAGATTCCCTCACTCTGCATTTCTCTCCATGACATGCTCAATGATGATGAATTTCATCAGGACCATTTAGCACAACTTGAGTTATTAGATGAACATCATCTTAACGCTCTTGACCACCTTCAAGTTTACCAAAAATGTATCAAATGTGCCTATGATAAACGTGTCCATGAATGAACCTTCCAAGTCGGTGACCTTGTCCTAAAATAAAATCAACATGTAACTAAAGTAGAAAAAAGTAAACGGGGAAAATTTTCTCCTAATTGGCTTGGACCATACATCGTGACCCATACTTATGGATTAGGTGCTTATCATTTATCTTCACTCGATGGTAAACCAAACCTGAGCCCCTTAATGCCTTGCATCTTAGACCATTCTACTGTTGACTTTTAGTCCTACCTCACTTTTTTCCTCTTTCCATGCTCATCCCTTGAGCGCTATCCACTTCCTATGCCATCACCAATGATTAAACAAGAATCATGTGCATACCCATCACTTTTTATCTTCTCTTGAATATGTGTACCATGGCACTGCACATAGCATGATTCTCATGGATACTTTTCATCTATTTTTAGATGAGATCCCATGGTCATTTCACCCTACTTTCTGAACAAGAATCCTATTCTTCACCTTAGTCTTTTCCATGACTTAAAATCCCTCACATGGGATCCACCTCCTTGAGTCAAACTTCTAATAAAAAGATGACTCCCTCAAAAGGACATCTTTCTCTCTACAATCACTACTATAAATAGACTGCTCCCTTGAAGGACAACTATGTAAAGCTCTTTCAAAAAAAAAAGACGAGAATCTGAAGCTTCCCACATCGATCAGCTTCACGAAGACCTCAAGGAGTTAATTTCCTCATCCCATATAGACTTCCTGCATCAATCAGTCTATCTTAAATCCAAGTCAAATAAAAAGCTTTTTTGTCATGGACTTGCCCATTGTGACCTTGGATCTCTTGCCAAAAGGCATGATACCTACTACCATGTAAACTAACCACCTTTTATCCCTCTCACCATTCGCACTCTCATTTCCTACCACCTCAAGGGACCTCTTGGAACCATGACATTTGGTGATCATGTGACTACTTTTCACCTTTAGAATAATCCATCATGCAAAGTCTTTAGGGTCTTATGTTCATAGCTCCTATCAAGGTATGACCTACTTGTTATGATCCTAACCAATTAGGCATCTTTCTTGCCTCCTCTTATCTTTTAACCTTCCTTATTACATATTGATTACCTTATACAGGACTTGGTCCTTGAATGCTTACCTTTGGGTAATATTCTTCTTCTACCACAATCAAAATCACCTATACCAAGTTTCCCACAACTCACCCACACCTAACAGACCTAAACCCAAATCATGCCTAAAACCTACCAACTCATTCTCATACCTCCTCATATTCTTCCCTAGCTTATGGGAGAACTACATTGGCCTGAGGTCCCTTTTTGCTGGGACTATGTAGGCAGCACTCTGAGGGCATGGGGCCCTTGGAGGTTAGCTCGGCCACTCTCTACCCTAACCAATTCATCTTTCATTTTCCTAATCACATTCTACCCTACTTAGTTTCCTTTTTATATCAAAAATTGGAAATTAAACCAAACAAACGACAAATTGCTTCACATTTTTATCATCATCAAAACATACATTTATTTTGATTACCATTTCTTTACCAACATCATGCATGTATTATAAAACATCTTAAAAATGACCATATCATCATTCATTGCAAATTAATTAATGAACTCAACCTCCAACCTGACTCCACCATGCCTAAAACTAACTCAATCCATGCCTAAAATCCATGACCTAACTCCACCATGCCTAAAAACCTAACTCAATCCATGCCTACAACCTGACTCAATCCTAAAAATAAAACCATGACCTAACTCAACCATGCCTACAACCTGACTCAAACCTAACTCAATCCATGCCTAAAACCAAAACCTAACTCAATCCATGCCTAAAACCACGACCTGACTCAAGCCATGCCTAAATCCATGACCTAACTCAATCCATGCCTAACACACCTACCATAAATCCATCTATGCATAATAATAAAATGTTATCAACACAAACACATAATGCCCATAATCATCATCATCTATATAAATACAATATCCAAACATGTGTATCCATATACATAACTGTCAAATGTCTTCAGCACGTAGGCCGGTGTATATAATCCAGTCTCTCAAAACTCTCATATACAACCTCACCATCTTTGGCATGCAGGCCAGTATATGATCAAAATATACAAAAATCTAGTACATCCTCACCATCTTTGGCACACAGGCTGGTATATATCAAAAAAATTACTACAATACATCAAAATACAGGAATGGGCATCAAGCCTCATCCTGACTGGACATCCTCCATGTCAGTCTCTCCGGTCTCCTCCTCGGCTCTTGTCCAACGACTTGGTATCATCTCACCACCCACCATAGGTCATGGTCGGCCCCCTGTTGGCACATCACCTAGAGCTGGTCTTTGTGAGCTGGTGGCCTCTCCCTGATCCTGTCTTGGAGCTTGATGGCCCCCTGTGCTCTCTACACTATGAGTCCAGGATCTAGTCCTCTCACTCGAGGCCTGTTGTGCCATGTACTCTCCATAGGATAGAAAATCTATCTCGGCTGCCATCAACTGATCCTGGTAGTATCTGGCCTCACCTAGGGCATCCTGTAACCTAGATATGGGAATGGTCTGTGGTGGCCCCATAGGCCTCGGCCCCTGTACCTGTCCTGTGGGACCCTGTCCCACCCCTGCCTGTGAACTGGGACCCTGTCCCGGTGCCTATGGAGGTGCCATTGGCCTCGCACCCTGTGCCTATACCTGCACTTGTAATGCCTGAATCTGTGCCTATGTAGTGGCCAACTGGCCCTGCAACCCTGTAACCTGTGCCTGTAGGGCGGCCACCTGACCATCATCACCATCTCCATCTCCACCCTGGGCCATCTAGGCCTGAAGACTAGCCACCTGTGCATGTAACTCAGCCACCTCCACCTCTGAACTAGCTAACTACCCCTACACCATCCCCAACTGGGTAATCAGGGTCACCACCTGCCCCTGTAGGGTGTCTCTCTACACCGTGATAGTGGCTAAATCTGGCTACCCCGACCTAGGTGGTACTACTCGTAAATGAGCCACCCACCACTATCTATATCTATCTGTCACTCCGACATCATCAATCCACCGGTCTATCACCTACTCCTCCTTCCCTGTCAGGCACTGTCGGCTATGGTAGAGGCAATGGCCTCTCCACGTAATCTCTCCTGTACTACGGGAAGGGTGGATGTATATCCCTTCATAACCCAAATTACCATCTGACCCTATCAATGGGGATCATCTTGTGCTCTCCTACATGATGCCCCTCTATCCATCTGAGTAGCTAAAGGCTAGCTAACTCCTCAACCATCTATCTATATGAGGGATAACCCACATACGGCCTCCATATAATATCTACTCTAGACAATCCCTCCAATAGCCACTGGTAGTATGCTACATCATGTGTAGCCCTATCTGATCACCACTCTCCAATAACAGGCACCCATCACCTGTACCCCACTCGTACAAAACCTGGCTGAAAGGCATCTACTCAGGGCATACCCACTGGACACACACAGACAATGTGCTCATAGGCCCAACAGTGAAGTAAAAAGGTGCAACATAGGCTAAACCTACGGAGCCACCCATACGCCCACAACTCTCTATATAACTGCACCAGGAATGCTGGGACGCCTAGGAAAACCGGGGGGGTCCTCTCCATCATCATGTCATGTAATACTCCCATCAGAGATCACAGGAATCTCCCACCCTCTACATCCAGTAGTGTAAAAGTAGCAGACTGCCTCCATCAGTAATACTACTAGCCTCGTCTCCTCTGGACAGGCTAGGTACATCTCTCCATAGCTAAGGCTAGTGCTGTGGAATGTCAGCTCTGCCATCCCCTCCCCAAACACCATCAACATCAACTCCTCAGATGCCTCTGAGGAGATCAAATATACCTATGTCCCCAATATGGGTAATCATAAGATCCTGAACACATCCTCTAGGGTGACTGTCATCTCACCCGTCGGTAGGTGGAACGTGTTGGTCATGGCATCCCATCTATCGATGAGGGTGACCATCAGACTCGGCTGTCAGACTACATGCCGGTAGCGTCAGACCCCACTCAGGCCCACCTCCTCCACATAATGCAACTCCTTGGGTGTCACTGCACCACGAACTATCACGAGCAGGGGTGGAACCCTGTCACACATCCTAAGCCGATATCTCACCTACTTCCAACAAATCAATCACATTATTAAAACAAGACCATATCTACATTCACCCATACCCATATCCATTACCCTACCTCTTTTACTTTGCTACTTACCCATTTATCCCATGTACCTCCCTACTTACCTGACCTACCTACCCTAACCCTACCCAACCTAATATCACCTCACCTATTAAACCACACACACTGACCCCTCACCTACTCCCATTTTGACCCACTCCCTGACCTTACCTTTTTCCTACATATCTATACTTTTTTCCCTAACAACTCCACCCTTACCTATTTTACCCCTTACCTATATTATGATTTTCACCTAAACCACTTTCCTCACCCCTATCTACCTCACCCACCCAACCTCGGGCACCTTTTGGCCCCCTTTTTCTCCAAATCCGACTGGTACCGGTTACCCCTAACCGACCCCGGTCCCCCTTCAACTGGCATCGGTCACCTGCTTCGTGACCGATACCGGCACACTAGCACTGACGTCGGCTACCCTCCAACTGACACCAGTCACTGTCGTGTCAAAAACCCATGACGCCCAACCCCCATTTTTCCTTTTAATTCCCTTTTCCTCCCTTCTACCCACCCAATCCTACCCAAATCCCTCCTACACCCTTCCCTACCCCTTCTTCACCTAATCCTCTCCCTCCCCACTCCTATTTTACTAGATTTCCCTCCCATAATTCAAAATTTCTTTTCCCCCCAAAAAAAAAAACCATTTTTACCCACCTAACCTTTAATTCAATCTAACAAATAAAACACAAGTGGGATTAAATCCTACCTCATCGCATTACCATCTGTGTGGTGGCACCTCTGGCCACTGCACTGGTGGTCCCCCCGATCCCTCTCCTACCTCTGCCATCACCAAATGACCACTCACTCTCCAATCACTCAATCCAATCAAATCAATCCCACCTAGCCCATGGATCCACCTATCAACCAACTCTCAGCAACCACATGGCTCACCAACTCAGTCCTCAACTTCAATATTTCACTTTCCACTTTTTCTCTATCTCTCTTGTCATTTTCCCAATTCGCTAAAAGACAAATGATTTGTAAAAACATGGATTTTTCTCTTTTTATAACAACCCCGACCTAACCGGTGTCAATTTACCATAACCGACATCAGTCCTATGCCCTAGCTTACCATGGTCGGTCTAGCTTGACCAGCATCGGGTTACCTTTAACCTGTCATCGAGTTTAGCTGCTTAGCCTTTTTCCTACCCCTTACCCCCAATTTTTGACCTGAATCCCTTTTTACCTCACCCTCACCTCCCTTGGGACACTTCACTTGATCCTTCTTGACCTTATCATTTACTACCTCTCACCTCATCCTCATTCAGGGACTCCTTATTTTACCCATACCTCAGCCCTACCCATGCCGTGACCTAGATACTTGGACCTGGACCATTGCTAGTGACCTTTGACCCCATGTGTTCACTATACCTTGCAGCATGGTTACCTGTGTTGATTGACATAATGACCTTACCTTGCCTCTTGCCATGACCATTTTATCCTGACCCTACCTTTGGTGTACCGGAACATACCTAAACGTTCATGCACCTGACCTATGTCATGTTTCCTAACCATATCCTATACCTTGGATACCGGAATCACTTCAACCTTGTTTGGATAAACCTATCAACCTTAGACAATGTAGAGTTTTCCTACTCTTCAACCTGGTACCATGTTATAGTTTATATGTGCGTGTGCATTTGAATGTCACTACCTTTGACCCTGACCCATTACCTAGATTATCTGAGTGGACCTTTTTCCCTTTTTACCCATTACCCCCTCTTCTTCTTCATCACATTCATATTTTATCAAACCACTCACCGATTCTTCCTTCTACCTCATCAGTTCTTGGTTTGAGGGGGATCACCTTCACCCACACATGGGGCAACCACATCTTATTTTTGTCAGCATCGCTTACAAATACAAGCTATGCAACAAAAAGGGGAAAAATGTAGACAGAAAAATTAGGTCACGCTCCCTCTTGGTCCCTCGTCAAATAAATACCTTGAACACATTCACCTAACCATGGCCCCTTTCACCCCCACTAATATTAATTTAATTAATTTAATTAAATTAATTCATTATCCTCACAATATTTATTATTTAAATATCCTAATTGGGATAATGCCCACATATCCACCTCATCTAGCCACCTCACCCTAAGACCTATTCTTAGTAAGTTTCCATAACTAACTAAGACCTACCCAAACCCTAAAAATCAATGCCTACATTCCCTCTAACCAAATTCCCACATGTTAGAAGGAAGCTTCCATTCTAATCCACAGAGTAAATGAAACGAGATCCCAGAAAATCAAGGGGATCTACCTAGTTTAGTAAACCTAGGAAATCCCACCCTAACCAATGCCAGTTACCCTAAACCACCACTGGTTAAGCTGGAACCACTGTCAGTTACCATTTAACCCCCAAAACAACCTTATTTCAAGGTTGGCACATTTCTGAGAGGTTGATACATCTTCTGAGAACAAGTGACGAAACCAGAGCTACATGCAAGCAGAACTAGCATCTGTACACGCATCAGAACATCCATAGCCAACACCTAAAGCAACCACCGAGCCATTTGTCTTCACGGGAGCATCTAGGGAAGCACCAGCACCACACCAAATTCCTTCCATTTGATCACCCACCATTTCTAACCAGACATTAATCTCGTACAAACAGTAAGTTTGTTAACCTGCACTAGTTCATTATCATTTGGGTAGATCCTTTCACTTATGTTATTAGTTTTTGTTCCCATTTCATTCCCCACCATTTTACCTCCATGCAAAATTGACCATCCCTTTACCCACACCCTTGAACTGCCCATATCCAGACTTTCATCATTCCATGTGCATAGCTAAGACCCACATGAACCTTTCCATTCCCCTTCCCTTTTCATCTAGCCTTAGATCTATCACCTTGCCAAGTTTTTATTGATTTTTCTGTACCCCGACCATACCGTCACCAGTTAGCCACAACTGCCATTGGTTAACCTAAACTAACACCGATCATACTAAACTGACATGTCAGTCTTTGTGTCTTTTACCAGAAACCAAGAACAAAGCTTCTAAATCTCCACCGAATACCCAAAACCTACCCAGAATCTCACCCTAACCAGTACCAGTACCCTGACCAGTGACCTTGACCTTCAGATTCAATTATAGCTTAGCCTGTTATGAATGAATTTTCTTATTGTAGATGAATGAGATACCTAAATCATTTTAACTACAGTAGGATTTCCTTTATTGTAAGCATTAAGTTGTTCTAAACAGTGGATTGACAGCCGTCTAGGAAGTATCACACTTCCCAGATCTAGCACACTTTAGGCAGTCCACTTCATATATTGTTTAACTTTTATTTGGTGGTATCTTGTTTTCTATTTCAGGTAGTTCCTCCAAGAAAAAAGGAAGCTCTCACCGATCAGCTGTGGATCCATAAATCATACGCACACAACAACCTACAACCAACATCTTCAATAGGTATTCCTCCTAGCCCATTACCCTTATCTGTTTCATCAACATTATACTCATTTTGGTATGTGGATTTTTCCCAAAAAAAAAACTTTTAACTTTTCTATTTGTTGATATTTTATTTCAAAGTATTTTCCCAAATAGATCTACATTTTTCCTTTACAAAGATTTTTTTTTTCATTTGAGTATACTTACACAAATATATATATATCTCACAAATAAAATGTGAACAGACACACACACATATATACACACACACACACACACACACACACACATTAGAGTGTATGTATATATACATACATATACAAATCACAATATTAAAATATTAACCAACAATATATATGTGTGTGTGTGTGTGTGTGTGTATACATGAACATAACCTAGTTTATAGAGGTCATGACCTAAAAATACACAGACCAAAAAATAAGCAAACCGCGGCCGCACCAAAATTTCCACGCCAGGGAGGGGGGGTTCTGTTTAAAAATTTATTGGTTTTGGTGGGGGGCTCGGCCCCCATGGATTATATTAAATGGGGTGGGGATGGGGTTAGCGACCCCTGCCCACCCCATTCCCTATTGAATATCCTATGCGGCTAAGCCACTCACAAAACTTTGTTGGTTGTTTTTTTTTGTTTAATAAAAATTTTCATTTAAAACTTTATTAACCTATAATTCAATTTCAATGCTTAGTATTAACAATACTAGTTTTTATTAATAATAATAATAATAATATATATGCATATATATAAGTAATAGTTTAAATTCATTATTATTAGAAAAGGGAAAATAATATTAATATAACGATAGGGTTTGAATACCAATTTTTTTTTTAAATTCTTCTCTTTTTTTTAGAAGAAAAAAATGTAGTTAAGGATTTATAAGAGGAAATTTGTAAAGATGTTATTATATGAATAACCTAACCATAATTGTAACTTGAAGTAGGAAGATATACATGATCTCATTCTCTTATAAAATTATATAGATCCTTTTTTTTGTTTATTTCATCTAAGGATAGGCTTGGAATAATAAAATGAATTATTACACAACTTAATCTACCAAACATTAATAGGAGGAAAAAGGGATGCTTTCATTTAATCTTATGATTCTAGCAACTATTTCCTTCAACTAGTTTAGTATTACATCTATAGTTAAAATACTTCCACTTACTTTCTTTTAAAGAAAACAAAAATAGCTATTCCATCTCACAAGGCAAATGTAAACCAACAAGATACCTATTTCTTCTAAAATGAATCCTATCAACTTTACATGATTCTTAGAGATGGAAGTATATCACATTTGAGAAACATTGAAAATACTAAAATTAAAAAGAATGCACATCCATTTCAAAATTTCCTTTCACCAAGAAAAAGTAAAACTTGATAATTACTTTTCCCAAACAAACACATTTGAAATTTTAATTTTCTCAATCCACACTCATAAAAGAGTTTACAAGATAAAATGATTTCCAAATAATACAACTTTATCACAAAATTAAAATTTTACAATACACCCTCCCAAAGTGGGAAGTATAGATTTAAATAATATACAAAAAAAGGGCTTGCCACAAGGCCAAGTTACAAGTTTCCAATAAGCATGTCTTGGTAGTTCCAAAACTTTCCTTCTTCCAACTTCACAATGGGATCACAAAACAAGGAAGGGGGAGTAGCCAATGCTCTCCGCCCAACCTTAAATCCATTAAGGGGAGAAGCCATCCCCTTAATGGCGCTTGAGCTCCAACTAAGGAACCATGAGGAGCATTGAGCAACAATGACAAATTACAAGGTGACTTCACAACAAACACATACAAGGCATTCAACTCAAACATGACAACATAATCCACAAGATTACAATTTCACAACAACACAAAGGTTTGAGGATCAAACCAAATAGAGGAAGGGTTATGGGAGACCACCTCTTTATGCCTCCCAAGTGAAGTGGGAGTCTTACCCTAAGCCTCCAAGTGCACAAAATAATCACAAAAAATCCTTCTCTCCCTTGCAAACATGCAAAAAATCCATGAATTTATTTTCTCTCCCCATAGGTAAGACTCCCATTCACACTCCCACCAATTTCATGCCTCACATAAACTCTCTTTTCCCTCTCCAATGGTATCATAAACCATTCTCCCACCCAACTAAGGCCTACTACCCAACTAACACCCAAACATCATCACAAGACCAACAAATATTTTTTTCAAACACAACATTGCATACAAATAAGCAAGCTAACATAAATGAAAAAAGTGGAGAGCCTACCTCTCCATAAAGTTCCAAGAAAAATTCCACAAGCCTCTTTAAATCCAAGCCAATAAACTTCCAAGCACTCCAAAAATCTCCAATCCAAAAGTGCACAAGAAGATAAAAGAACAAGTAACCCCCATTCCAACCAAAAATCACCAATAAATAGAAATAGAATGTGAGGATGATGAGGTGGCTCCATGTAGGATGTCACTTCATCATTCCTCCATCCCCACACTCAAGTCAACATACCAAGACCAAGAAACATCAATGCACAAGAAAGGACTATGACAACCCACATGGCTCAAAAGTTGCATGCCATGCTGTCAAGGGACATAATAAATTGGGAGTAGAAAGAAAGTGCAATAATTTTCCTACTTTTACACTCAAAAATGGACAAAGAATTCAAAAATAAGCTTTCCAACCCATAGGTAGGGTTTTTGGGTCAATTTAAGAGGCATGGGACAAATCTTGCTTTTCCCATAAGCCTCTAAAAGTGCCCCCCAAGTCAAAATCCGAATTTTAAACTTGGGGTGGAGTAAAACACTCCTAAATCAACGTAAATTTTACTTACACAAGGACTACTAAATCTCATCATAACTATTTGTCACATCTCTAATTTGGTTAACCAAAACAAGAAGGGTTAAGTCTAATTAACACACATTTACACATGCTAAAAAGGTGACAAAATTTTCAAATGTTAACTACACAAAACATAAATAAAGCACATACAAAAATTAAATAAAGGAAACACAATTCACCCTGTGGCCACATATGTGAAGTCACCCCCCCATGGGAGACTTCCAAACAATACATACAAAACACACACTAAAGAAAATTACACAAGTTGTCAAATTTGGCCTCATTTCTCAACGCATGACATCTTCCATGGTTGGTCCCCTATCCCCTTCAATGTATGTGATAAAATTTCTACACATAACAAAATATATTTCTATCCTTTCATTCGTATTAACAACATCGAGAATATATATATATATATATATATATATATATATATATATACACACTCAATATTCATCATTCAACATTAGAAATTCTATTATCCATCAATATATCAAAATCTAACCCTAACATCCATGAGATTACAATTATACTTCCAACATTCTGAAACATAACATGTCAGTATAAAATCCACATCATGAAAATCAACATATATCAAAATGTCTAACATCACTATCTAGTGCATCATAATAAAATTTAAACATCATAATATCAATAATCCAAATATCAGTATAATCTATCATCTAGTGATCAATGTATCATCATCAAAATGTCTAAATACCAGTCCAATAGTATCAATAGCAGGATGAAACAGTGTCAAAGAGGAGTGGGCAATACACCAAAGAATAAGAAGAAGAATCAGCTTCAGGAGATGAGTTGGATGATTAAAATATTGAAACAATGTTCATCAGAAGAATGAAAAGAGGTTTAGGTAAGTATAAAGGAAAACTCCCATTTAAGTTTTTTGCATGTGGACAAGTAGGTCATTTTGCTGGAAAGTTTCCAAACAAGAATAAAGAGAATCAATTTGAACATGAAGAGGAAAATCATAAACACAACAAGAGAGAGAGAGACTGGATATACAAATAAAAAACAACAAGAAAAGGTTCTTCAAGAACAAAAGGAACTTCTATTCAAAGGAAGAATTAAGTGACTCTGAATCAAGCAATCATGGTATCTCTGGAAATGAAAATGATGTAGATAAAACAAAATGTTTGTTTATGGCCATGGATGCAACTAAAGAAAGCAACTCTAAAGGGAAGAACATGGTTGATGTTGAAGACTCTGATGAAGAAGAAGCTGAAGTAAATCTTGAAGCAGAATTAGTATGTGCCCTTGAAGAACTAAAGTTGTGTAGAATAAATAATCAAAAACTTAGATGTACATTAAAGGATTATGAAGAACAAATCTGCATCTTTGAAGGAAGAAAATCTCAAAGAGAAGAAGAAGAGGAAAATGAGATCAAGGAATTGGAAACACAGCTGGAAAATATTTCAAACTCCTACAAATCAAACAAAGATGAGTGCTCTAAACTGAACTCAGAACTAGAGAAAATGAAAGTTGAGATGGAGCAAATGAGCAGCAAGCTAAAGGTATATGAAAAACTTGAAAAAGGCTCAAGTTTTTTTACTAATATACTAAGTACCCAATGTGATGTACATGAAAAGTCTGGAAATGGTCTCAAAGAAGAAAGTAAAGAAAAAGAGCCTACAAAGAATGAATAAAACAAGGCTTCATCAGCATCTAACACCTCATCCACCACAAACAAGAAAGTTATCAATGTCACAAAGAGAAGAACTTCTGTTCCCAGAATCACATATGTTATGAGGTACAAAAATTCTTTTTATGTTTACTATTATTCATGTAATTAGTTTGGACATAAAGCTGTCAAGTGTAGGAAATTCTATAGATGCTATAGAAAAAACTTTGGCCCATCTTACACCAGATCAAACTATAATGTTTTCCAACACAATTATCATAAGAAGAGTAGTGCAGTTTCAACCAACAAACATGAATCACTTAAACAAAATAAATGGGTGTATATTGCAAAGAAAGATGAGAATAAGAGAGAAGAGTCATGCTCAATAGTGCAGACTACATTTCATGTGCAAAATGAAGACAAAATCTAGTACTTGGATAGTGGATACTCTAGTCATATGACAGGTGACAAAATCAATTTTATTAATTTGTCTAACAATGCATCTGGTGTTGTGAGATTTGGTGATAACAACTCTACAAACATATTTGGGAAAGGAACCTTGAGTCTAGATAATGGAAAGAATATAACTGAAAATGTTTTATATGTTGAAGTTTTTAAACATAATTTTTTGAGTGTGAGTCAAATGTGCAAGAGGGGATACAATGTAATATTCCATGACAAAGGCTATGACATTATAAATGGTAAAACATGAAAGAAAATAGCAAAGGCCAAGTGGACAAAGAACAACATGTATGTTCTTAATGAGATAAACAAAGATAAATGCTTCACAAGTAAGATAGATTACAATTGGTTGTGGTATAGAAGATTGGGACATATGAGTTTTGAAAATCTTGTAAAGCTAAGTGTAAAAGGATATGTCAAACATATGCTAGACATTGTGAAACCTGCGGATACACTATGCAAGGTTTGTTTTCATGGCAAACAAACAAGGAGATCATTTAAATCAAAGGAGTATTCTACAACTAGACCACTAGAGTTTATTCATATAGACCTCTACGGACCCACAAGAACTGAAGGTATAAATGGTGAGGTATATTTTATGCTTTTGATATAGGATTACACTATAATGACATGGGTAGCATGTTTGAAGAGAAATTCATAAGCCTTACATAGATTCAAGAAATTCAATGCATTGGTAGAAAATGATAAGAACAAAAATATTAAATTCCTAAGATCAGATAGAGACGGAAAATTCTAGTCAAATGAGTTCGATGAATTTTGTGGATAACATGGAATAAGAAGACAATTCTTAGCTTCCAGAACACCTTAGCAAAACAAGGTTGTTGAGAGGAAGACCAACACTTTTCAGGAGATGGAAATAACCATGCTAAATGAATCCAAACTCTCAGACAGGTATTGGAGTGAAGTAGTGTACACCATGGTTTATCTTTTGAACATATTTCAACTAAGGATAAACAGTGACAAGACTCCTTATGAATTTTGGAAGAAGATACTTGTAAATGTGAAGAACATAAGAGTATTTGGAAGTAAATTCTATATCAAAAGAGATGAAGACAATTTGGGAAAATTTGACTCAATATGTGATGAAGGAATATTTCTTAGCTACTAAACAGTCAGCGTGGATTACAGATGCTACAATAAAAGGTTAAAAAATATTGTTGAAAGCACTAATGTGAAGGTGGATGAGACACAATATGCCAAAACTAGCACTCAACACAATGGAAATCATGAAGAACAAGAAGATGATCAAGAGTTGGATAGTCCAGGTGAAGAAGTAGATGAAGAGGAAGAAAGACTAGACACCAAGGCACCTTCTAGGAAAGTCAAGAAGGGACATCCTCCAAATTAAATAATTGGAAACAAAGATGGTGGAATTCTCACAAGAAGATGGCTAACAGATCAGTAAAATCATGAAGATATAGCACTCTAGTCAATGATAGAACCCAATAATGTTACAAAAGTAAGCAAGGATCAACATTGGGTAGACACCATGAATGAAGAACTTTACCAGATTGAACATAATGATACATGGGGAACTGCTACCCAAACCGCGGAACAAGAATGTCATTGGCACCAAATGGGTATTTAGGAAAAAACTAAATGAGGAAGGAGACATGACAAGGAGGAAAGCATTCCCAATGTCCCCTACATGATACGCGAGAATGGAAGGAATTGAACCAGAAGATGAAGATTTATGACAGGAGAAAAGGATAGCAGATGAGACAAGACTACTCGAGACTGCTTACACAACATGTAATGATATCACAATTATTCCAAATGGATTTGAAGCCCAGCCTTCCTAAATGGTAGCCTAGATGAAGAGGTATACATTGAAAAACCTAATGGATATGTTCACTAACTGAAGATAAATAGGTTATGTCAAGGACACATGTAAAAATTTTCGTGCTCATTTCCAAATCACAATGGCACAAAAGGAGCTTGGTATAAATGGCTTAGACTCATACCTTATTAAGAATGAATATCATGAAAAGGCATTGTTGATAGTTATCTCTACATCAAGGAAGAAGGACTATCACTGGTTGATTGTCACACAGTATGTGGATGAAATCAGATTTGGCGGATGACCATGATGAAGATGTCATGTGAATTTCAATGATAGGTTGAAAGAATAATTTGAAATGTCTAGGCTAGGCACATAATTAAAGCCTCTTGTTATGTTAAATGAATCAAGTAAGCAACCAGCTCAAGGTGAGAGTCATATCCTAGACTAAGTATAGTCAAGGAGATGCTGAAAAGATTCATGAATGGAAGAGCTGCAGACCAATTAGGGACACTGCAATGAGAAAGTCAAGATGCAAGTTGATGTAGATATGATGACACACATACAACAAGACAAAATACTGTGGCACAGATCATATGAACACTATTTTTACTCCAGCAATATCAAGACCTGATATTGTGTAGGTGGATAATGCTCGTTGGAAGGATAGGTCAAAAAGATCCAAGTGAAAGGTACCTCAAGGTGGTGAAAATAATTCCTTTAGCATATCTCATTATGAATAGTTGAATTAGTGGACTTAGTGCTTGTACCCCATGAACCTATGTGCATGTCAACATCAAAGGATATAGCATAGGAAGCAGAGTGGGTAGGCAAGGCTGATGACATGATGATGTACAAACAACAGAGTATTCATATGTTGGAAATTGCTTCAGTAGCTTGGCTAAGAAAGGAACAATAATTAATGTCTCTCTCAAGCGTGTGAATATAGAGTACAGTAGTTTCCATGATGTATTTCACTCAAGTTCTATGGATGAAGTATGACCATTTTGGAAGACTACAAGGTAAAGTCCTGATAGGCCAATTCAAAAGTTGTGAAACATTGGTATAAGTGTAAGAAGTGTCTCTAAGAACGCAGTCTTCCACTAAAATACTAAGCATGAGTCCCTATAACATATCATTTCTTCAGGGAACCACAGTGAAGGAGAGGATGGATGAGCTTGGAAAACTCGTCACGCACTAAAGAATGGACTTGTTAGATATAGGGACCAATGCCGCTACCATGTTAAGCAACATTGTGTTGGTCTTGCAGGAATGAGATTAGGATTCATTCTTGATCCTTCCAACAGGACTCAAGTAAGAGTCAAGGCCCAAGTTGAGAGATGATTCCAAAGAAGGAAAATATTTGAGGCTGTGCTCAATAGGTTGATAGACTCTAAATGATTGGAAGATTTGAGGATTCAAAGGATTAGAATATCTAGGATTAGAAGATTTGAGGATTCTTTAGGATTAGGATTAGCAGGATTAGGAGGGATGACTGAGAATAATAGAAGATTTGAGGAATTCTGAGATATTGTATTCAAAATTCCTTGGATACTCCAGTCTATGATGTATGAAAAGGGTGAGGATTTAGATTTTAGATTAGAGGATGTACCATTCAACGATGTATGACAATGGTGAAGATTTAGGATTTTGGATTCCAAGATGTTGGATTTGATGATGTTAGATTTTGAGGATGGTGGATTTGACAATGTTTGATTTTACGATGTTAGAGTTGAGGATGTCAGATTTATTAGATTTACAGGATTATAAGATTGAGGATGTTTGGATGAGAGAATAAGGATTGTTTTTTGGATTTATTTTCATTGATGATAGGATGTTAGGAGATGCCCTAGCTAAAGGGGGAGGATTGTGGATGTTGGATACGATATGATAATATTTGTACAGGGATATTGATTGGTTGATAAGGATTGATTGGATAGGAGGATGAGGCAGTGAGATAGTTAATTGATGAGGAGGATTAGGTGTGGATGATGGTAAGGATGAAAGATGATGATAGGGGGGTGTGATACCATAAAACACCCATTTTTATTATCATTAGCAGTTGTGATTAATGGTGTGGCAGAAAGCAAGATGCACCAAGGTATTGAGGCCATGATGTCATAATTACCAAATGCCCGTGTCCTCATATCATTGGACAAATTAATGTAAAAAATATGGTCCTCATATCATTGGACCAATTAATGTAAAAATGATGGTCCTCATATCATTGGACTGATGTAAAAAAATAAACAAAAGGGTCCTCCTATCATCGTCCAAGATGTAAATGCAAACAAGCAAGCAAGAACACTCAAGTAAAAACACACACTTTGCATTTTTTATTGTTTTGTGAATGTTTTGATTTTCAATTTTGGATTGGGGGATGGTTGTGGATAGGTAAGATGAAAGGATTTAGTATGGGATAGCTCATGAGGGGATGGGAACGGATATAAGGTGGGATGTGACTTTCTTCTATAAGTCCCAAAGCATATTTGGGTAGGATGAAAGGGAAGGATTGAGGGAATTTTGATAGGTTGGATAGGATAGGGATCAATTGATATGTTAGGGTTAGATGGGATGTGGGATAGGAGATAAATATATAGGATGAGGTATATGGTATAGGATAAGATGATGGATATGGAAGATGATAAGATATGCCCTCATGTATAAGGGGGATAGATTAAGGGATAGATGTGGTGTGCCTCCAAGTGTAAAGTAGGGTATCATGTGTGGATGGATGGATGTGTTTTATTTTCCCCTAGGTGTGGGGTAGGATGGGAAGTGAGAGGTATATAAAAGGTATGATGACCCTAGTGGATGGTAGTAAGGCTTCCCCCAGTCATGATGATGAAATTTTAAAAGGGATATGAGGTGGAATTGGATGAAGAGGAGAAGGTCTTCGTTTTCCCATGGATGTTCGATCCAAAAGGATGTGGATGTGATGGATGGAATAATATAAGTGATGAAAAAAATATAAGCCTAATGGCACATGTTGTAAGGAAAGAGTCGTACTAAAACAAAAGTGTGACCAAGGTTTAAACAATACCTGGCAACATGTAAGCCCTATGTCCTCTTCGAGATCAAAGTGTGTGTGATTGTAATGGTTAATTACCGCTTGAGGTGAAGACTTAATGGGTAGTATGTGAAGAAAAAATAGCAAATTTATAGGAGTGATTAGTCAAATAGATGGATGCAGGGTGAATGGAAGGCTAAGTCATGTATTGCTTAGCTGCTAACCAGGCGTCCATATCCCTGATGAAGATACATTTGATTCTCATCACAACATTACTTTACTACCAGCCACACATCCATAACCCTGATAGAGTTGTTAGAAACACCCTTAGAGAGATTCTTGAGGTGGGTTTTGTTTGATATTTTTAATTTTGATATGATTTTTTGATCTTTTGCTTTTAGATTTTTTGATTTTTTAAAAAGAGATTTCACTCTCTTGAGAACTCTCGAGGAGTTAAGAATCACTAGTGGCCTACTGGTGGGAGGATGTAAATGAGTGTGGTGATGACATTGGCTAGAGTGTCAAAAGATGCACCCAAGGGTCTTACCATAAGTGTATTACGTGTGTTAAAGTGTGTGGATCCCTAGGAGGAAAATTGTGCTTGAAGGTTGAAGGTAATGATATACCAAGATCACATGATTATAGTAGGTACTATTCTCATGCAACATGTGTGAGAAAGATGATCAAGTGTTCAAATGAATAGAATGAAAGAGGATATAAATGGATGTGATGATAAGAATAGATTAGATGTAAAGGGATGTAAATCTTGGATGAAAGGAGGATATAAAGGAAATAAAATCCATGCTCAGATGATGAATTATGTGTTCAATCCATTTTTACATGTTGGTTTTTTGTAGGGGGGTTAAATGATTTGTGATTGGGTTGAGAGGTTGGGGTGGTAGAAATGGATTGTGATGGAGTAGTGGGAGGGATGTTGTTAGTGTTAGGTTTATAACCTAAGCCTAAAAGACCTGTATTTTGATGAAGGGAGATGGGTTCGTGAATGTCTTTTTCATGGATTCTTGTTGTCATGCAAATGTGCAACAGAGAAATTGGCAATTTCTAAGCATGACAATGATACCCCTGTAGCAAAATTTTCATGTTTTATCATTCTAAGGCACCTAGGGTTTGCCTAGTCAGTCCAGTAACCTCCCAATTTGTGTTAATTCATTCCCCTAGGTGATTTCAGAAATTCAAATCAACCCCTAGGTGATTTTAGGAGTTCTTAAAAATTACAAGCTATATGCAGTTGTGGGAAGGGTTATCACTAGGCTTCCTAGGGCTCGAGTAACCCCGTGGAGATGAGAAGAAAATCCAAAATAGACATGGAGGTGATTCAAATGTCTTGGGACATAATGGAAGTGATTTAGGAAGATTCTGGAAGGGCTCAAAGAAGTTGGGGTAGTTTTGCCAAAATTAGGGTTAACAGGCCTAATCAGTGCACAAACCAAAAATGTCATTGAGCTTCTGAAGGTGATTCAAAGGGCTCTAGATGGATTTTGGAGAAAAACAAAAAATTTCTAGAAATATAATTCTAAGCCCTACAAGATGGTGAAATTATATTTTTCACAACACTTTGGCTCATTATGTCTATAAGCAATTTTTCTCATGCACTTGCGGAGTACCAAATCAAAAATCTAATTTTTTAGGGATCAAATAAAATAATAAAGACATGATATCCCCACCATTAGATTCAAAAGGAAATTTATAGTCAACATCATATAACATTTCACCAAAAAAATCCATCAGGAGCTCAAGTTATCATTGTCTCAAGTTGTCCTCTTGGAGCGAGTTCGGAAGTCAGCCAAATTTTAGGACACATGTCATCTCTAGGAGCCTAATGGGATTTTGTGTCCCTGGCGTCCCTTAAAGTCAAGGACATCAACCATTAAAAATTTCACCCAGCCCCCATATGATCTCTAAAACCTCATGCGACCTTCAAAATCATCAGTTTAGCCCCCAGGTGCTATTGGGATCTCAAATACCCTGCCATCGGATCTATGCCATGTGTCAGATCCAGTAGCGCCATAGAATTTTATATCCCTCATGTCCCTCACATGTTAGGGACATAAAACCTTGAATTTTTTTTCCATACCTCTAAGGGAAACTTATGGTCACCCATGTGACCCGCTTCCAGTCCCTCAATGTTTTAAATTTGATTTCTAGCTCTCACTCCCTGCCGTCGGATCACTGCCACATGTCGTCATCTTGCTCATAATGGAAATTGATGTTCCTCACATCCCTATGAGGTGAGGGATGTCAGGGACATGAAAATTCACCCAACTCTAATTCAAAAAACTTGAAAATTTTCTATCTCTTGGCTGCTTATTACTACTTCTAACTACTTCTCCATTGCCAGAAGAAAGTACAGAGAACACCTCAATCCACCATTGTTCTTCTAAACCAGCTCCGCCAGTGAAACCAAAACTTCCACTCCATGAATATTCACAGAATTAAAATAATATATTGATTGAAAGAGCTAGAGGAACAAATAATGAAAGAGAAGAGCGAAGAAATCTTCAGCCATTATCGTGAAACGAAGATTCAAACGTATCTTGCAAACGGGTGCATTGATTAACAAACTGTCTATTGCTGAGTTATTCTCTCTGGAATTCTATTAAAAAATCATATTCAAACCTCCCATTTAAGGCAAGGAATTATCACAACAAATAAAGTCCACTTCCATCTCCACGAAGAATAAATCTCAAATTCCCGTCAAACCAAAAACCGAATCAAACAGAGATTTTGCCAGTGAGAAAAGAAGAAAAAATCTATTGCAATGGATTTTATTTCATCACAAACGGATAAAAAAACCATACCTAAAAATTTCAATCTCCATTAATGTCTTCCATGACATAGTAGTGGAAAACATTCGTGAGCTACCTCTACACTTCTCAGGGTTCTAGTGGGCAAAATCACATGAAAGTTGGAGGGAATGATCGTTGAAAAATCTAGTTTCACGTGAACTAGTTTTTGTGCCATGAAGTCCCTATTTTTTAGGAATATAAAGGACTATATTTTTTATCAGAATTATTCCCTCTTCAAAGAAATATTCAAATTCTCAAAAAGATCCGGCGGGTGAAATCATCTGAAATTCAGAGGGAAGGGTTTCCAAAAAATCTAGTTTCTCTCAAACTAGTGTTTGCACGATGAAGTTTCCAATTTCTCGAGATATGAAGGACTCATTTTTTATCAGTATTTTTCCATGGTAGCTCCATACCCGAAGATCTTACTAGAAATAAATTTTCATTTTTCATTTATGAGATTTATTGAAAGTGAATCATGATGAAAATTGGAGCATGAGTTCTTGACAAAGAGCTGAATCCAAAAAAGTTGTTCCCGTCACAAACAGAGGTCGTTTTCACCACTTACTAAAAATAACATATGTTATAATTCCTATAATGCTATAAATGATGAGTCCCACTAAATTACAAGTTTGATCACTCATGATAATTAGAAAATGGGTAAAATGGAAAGTAAGACAAAAAATTACTTCTTCTCAAAATAGTAAGTCCGCAAATAACAACCTACTAAAAATAGAAATGTACTAAAATAAGCAATATCTCAAGAACATAGGAGGTTGGAATATGATATATGGTTCAGAAGGTGAAATTGGAGCAAGACAGGTGATATGCCCTAGAATAGCAGAGCATAGGCTTATATTCTAAAAATAGAAAGTTTTCATTTCGGAGTGGAAAATTACATATGACTATGTTTTCACTCACGTTACTGCTTTTTGGACTCCCTTTTATATAATGAGATGGTTTCATGAGTTGAAAAGGAGGAATGATAACTTCACGGAGGTCTTGAAAGCATCATCTTGAGTCAACCAAGTTTCAAGAAGGGTCATCATGGGCATTATATGTGTTCATCTCAAGATTGCAATGGTAAACATCATAACAATGTTTCTAAACACTCATTCTATGGTCCAGGATGTCCATGCATCATAGAGTTTGCGGTCATCACTAGATTAGGAAAATGATTCAAATTTGTTCAAGGGAGCAATCTTCATCAGCGTAGAAGGTCACCAGTGGTAGAAATCTTTGCTCAAATTTCATGGCTACTTTAAGGCATTCAAAGCATTTCATCACGAGGAGTGTTTTCTCCCTATCCCTTCCCTCTTCCTCTCTTTCCCTCTCTTCTTTCTCACCCCATTCTAATTCTTAGTTATGCTTTATCATTGTATTTCATCATATTCGCTTAGGTGATCTATTTTAAATTTGTAAAAAGTATTCTCTCAAAATTATAAGAGAAATACTTAATTCATGGAAAACGAAAGGTCACAAGTGGAATATGGAAACAAAGAGGCATGTGAGGGAGGTGAAAGGACAATTCATATTGCTATAAATTGTAATGCAATCTTCATTCCAAGGGGTTCTAATTCTGAAATTATTCTAGCTAGTTGTATTCTTGTAAGTTCATGAGATATTTTTCTCACTTGTGAGTGAAAAGAGTTAGCCACTTTTTCCATATTCTCAATGTCTTCCATTCTCATACTATGTACAATTTCTTGTTGAGCATCAATTCAAGGAGTTTCCGAGCCTTTTTTTAACTAAGGGGTTTATTGATACTTTGTGTTCATTAAATTCTAATTGCTATTGTTGTTGTTTGCAGTATTGTTTCTTTCTAATTTTAGTGCATGTGATGAAGTTTCTAACTAGTGTGTGTGCAGGAATGTGATTTTCTACCTGTAACATTAGTTCTCCTACCTCTTTTCTCACTCCCCTTTCCCACTCTTAAGAAAAAATATTTCCTAGCAAGAGATTGCTAGCTTTGTCACAGGGTCAATAGAATGCCCCTATTGGATCCTAAGCCACAAGGTCACCAGGAAAATCCACCTTTACTCGCGCATGCATATACAGAAGTTGCACCAGTTAAATAGAGGGACTTAGATGCCCAAAGTGTTTGCAAGAAAGCTACAATTTTGTCCACCCGAAAAATTTTCTCGCCAACATTTTTTGGCGCCCATTGTGGGGTAGATTTATCAGCATCTACACCCAAAATACAACTGCAAGGTCCATTTAAAAAAAAAAATGAAATATTGAAAAAAAGATTTCATGAAAATCCATTGTTGAAGGCTACACTGTCAATTTATTACAAGTGGCCTTTCATATTCCACAATGCCTTTTCATATTCCTATTACAAATTTTTTTCAGTGCTAGAAATTGAAGAAGAATTTGCTGAAGTAAAAGCTAAAGTAGAAATGACAATGAAAGATAAAGTACAGAGACCCCAACCCATTGTTCCATGGGGAAGAAATACAGAGTTGCTCATTCTTGAACCACCTCTTCATGATCTACCATCAAGTTTGTGCAAGAAATTTCCAAAGTTCAAAGGTGATGGCACAAAAAATCATGAAGAACACATTACTCCTTTCATGACATCATGTGGAATTCTTGGTGTCCAACATGAAGATGTCACTGTAAGATTCTTCATGGAATCTCTCCAATAAAAAGTAACAGAATGGTTCTACCTCCTGCCTACTAGATCCATCACTGGTTAGAACGACATCAAGACTACCTTCGAGGAAAGATTTAAATCAACTGAAGACTCTCAAGACCTCTTGGTGTAGTTGGCTGAAATAGAGAAAGGAGCAAGTGAAACTATAAGAGACTTCGTGGCCTGTTTCATCTGGTTGCTTCATAGGATATCGGAAGAAGATTCAACATCTGAAAATAATGCTAGGAGATTCTTTATTAGTGCTCAATCACTGGAGGCAGGATTTTTCCTATGAATATTTTAACCGAGGGATATTGTAGAAGCATAAAGATTGGCCATTTAACTTGATGATGATCTCTAACTATCTAGAAAGATCAAGAATCCCTCAAAGGGAAAAATCTCAACATCTTGGAGATGAAATAACCAATCCTTTTTTGAAGAAAATATCAAATGAAATAGTTTCGTTAAAGAGGGAAATATTTATAATAAGTTTTTTCTTAAAGAAACAATGAAAATCCAATTACAGGAATGCCCTGAAGACTTGCCTTGGAGGCCCCACCTATCAATGTAATTTGTAGGAGTAAGGAAAATGAAGAGGAGCTTGAACAAGAAAGTGAAGGTGGTGATTTCCTAGAAAGTGATGAGTTTGAGAATGATACATAAATCAGATTCTTCAAATATTCTAGAGGTGTTGAAGATGACGAAAAAGAAAAACCTAGTTTCTCATGTGCGGTATTCAATCATTCTCAGTCTGAGAAAGAAACACCTCCCTCCACTGCTGATAAGAAAATGAAGGCTAATGATTCCCCTATGGTTACTCCACAAAACAAAATAATCAGTCGAGGATCTCTGTTTCCACCCTCCACGGAGTCTGCATTGTTGAAGCTTGATCCTGTTGTAAGTAAGAAGGCTCCTAAAACTCCAAGTAAGTCTTCTGATGCCTCTTCCAATTCTAAATATAAATCTACTCCTGTAATATCTAGTAGTTTAAAATATTCTAGCGTAACTTTCAAAATACCCTCCATTCCCCAAAAAATCTACTCATACTTGTAAACCTGTCCTAAATCCAAAAGTAGTCCCTTCATCACCATCACCCGCATCTGCTCCTTTTGACTTCATATAATATGTGAACAAATCCAAAGTGTAGATTACTGAAACTGAATATTTACGGATTCACCCTGAACAATTTGAGAGATTTGTTTGATATATTAGGAATGGAATTTTGACACCCAATGTTGTAACACCCAATCCTAAAGGAGTAATACCAAACCCACCTACACCTCCCTCACAAAATATGATTTCCTTGAGCTTATCCAATATTGAAAAGTTTGATCCTTTCTACGTCTTCCTTCTTATTATAGAATATGTAATGAACAATTGCATAATAGATTTTGGTGCCTCAGACAATGTGATGCCTTTAAAGGTCACCAAGGCTCTCAAACTCACCATGAATCCACCTAGTGGCTCTTGTTACTCTTTGGAGTCAAAAGAGGTCCCACTTGTAGGGAAGGTCAAAGATGCATAGGTGGCTCTCACCAAATTTCCAGACAAGAAAGTTTTAGGGATGATTTTGGTAGCAGACATTCCACCTTCATTTGGAATGTTTCTAAGCAAAGATTTTTGTTAGCATTTGGGGGGTAAAATTTAGATGAATTGGTCTTCTGAAATCATACCAGTGAATGGGGACATGGAGAAATTACTTCCAGAGAAGAAGATGAGGTACATGGTGTGAAATTTCGGAAGCCCAAAAACCAACATCTTGTATCAAGATAATAGGAAGATGAATTAGTTTGTGACAACTAAGGAGGAAGAGGATATTCCCATCTTGATAGGGCCAGACATGCCTTCCCAGAGAGGCATGGACCTTAAAGAAGCATTAAGGAGATTTTACTTACAAAAGGTCAGCCCCGAATTGTAAGACGATGCAAAATATGAAGAAGAGAAAATTGTTCTTGGTGATTTGCAAATAGAAAAACCAGCTTATGTGTTTATCCGTGATGAAGAGATATTCTCATTCCCATTTGAAGAGGAGGACTCCTTTGATCATGTCACCCAGGAAGAGACCAATCTCGTCTACATTGAGCCCTCAAATAGTGGAAAAGAACCATCTATACAAGAACTTCTAAGATCCATAGAAAAAATAGAAGACCCCAAGCTCACTCTTGAACTCCTAATACAAGCCATGAATCTGCAAGAGAAACATGAAACTTATTTGAAATCTTCAATCAATGTAAATTTTTTCCATGTTGAAACAAAGCAAGATGAGAAATAGCATTCCCCCCTGAGCCAATGATTGATGTGTGCAACAATGAAATAGATAAATTTTCTTTCCCTTTTGAACAAGAAGACTCTTTCCATGATGAAGAAATTAAAGCAAGGAGTTATGAGGCCTTTGAAGTTGAAGCTCATCTTGATGAAGGATTGATAGAATGCGGTAATTCCCAAGATAACAAAGTAACCCCTCCAGATAGTTTCCTTGAGCTACAAAATAAATATTCTTTGAAGGCATATAAATATGAGTTGCTGGAAGTAACAAAGGAGATGTATGTGTAAGAAATATTGGATGTAGTGGAAGTTGCAGAAGACCCTGAATTGATTCTTGATCTCTTAAATCGTGTCATGACCATAGAAGACAAGTATGAGGTCACTTCCAATCCTTCCATCAGTACTCAAGCACCTCACAGTGGAGTAGAGAAAAAGGATAAGTCTGAGGTTTCTCATGGAAAAGAGGTCAACGAGCATATATACCTGGGAAAGAAAAGAATCTATGGAATGTTCAATTAATTTGAATGAAAAAAAGTCCATGGGGAAAGTGATAGGATGCTCAATGAGGAATCAACTATGTAGATAAATGTGGAATGTAACTGGCACTATGAAACCGATTTCAAAGAGGATGAAGGCATTGGAATTTCCAAGCGAAAACATGAGCATCAAGGAGCTCATGTGGTACTCACTCCTATAAAAAAACATAGATGGTCATGAAAGCACCCAACTTTCATAAACAGTTAAAGAGAGGAGGCTACTTTCTAGAACAATCAATGGCTTCATAGAACAACATCACTCAGTGGTTCCTACTCACAAGTAAATTTTAAGGAATAAAAAGTACTTCAGTGAAAGTAGATTATCCCCCGCCTTGTACCATAGGTGATTGCTAGGTGTATTTCCCTTTTTGTTGCATGTGTTTCCCTTTCCATGTGTGTTGTGTGTTTATTTAATTTTTGTTTTTGTGTGTTTGTGTGTTTCCTTCTTCACTCTTTATTCTCTTCTTGTAAATTTTACATGACTCTACAGGGCCCAATGGATAAAGGTCAATGGATCATATGGTCTAAAGTATAGATTATGGATTCTCCATGTCATGTATTTGCTGCACTCAGTCCATGTCATTTCCCCAAGCTAGAGCTCAGTTGTTGTCATGCAAATGTGCAACAAGGAAATTGACAATTTCCAAGCATGACAACGATACCCCTGTAGCAAAATTTTCATGTTTTATCATTCTGGGGCACCCTGGGTCTGCCCAATCAGTCCAGTAACCTCCCAATTGGTGTTAATTCATTCCCCTAGGTGATTTAGGAAAGTTTTATCAAGCCCCCCTAGGTGCGTTTAGGAGTTCTTGAAAAATTTAATATCTCTGGCCAATTGTGGGAAGGGCTATCATTGGCCTTCTAGGAAATAGAGCAACCCCATGGAGTGGAGTAGAAAATAAAAAATGAAAGTGGAGGTGATTCAAAGGTCTTGGGACATCATGGAAGTGATTTAAGAAGATTCTAGAAGGGCTCGGAGAAGTTGGGGTAGTTTTGCCAAAATTAGGGTTCACAGGCCTAGTTAGTGCACAAGCCAAAACAACCGTTGAGCTTCTGAAGGTGATTCCAGGAGCTTCAGATGGATTTAGGAGGAAAAAAACATCATCAAAATATAATTCCAATCCCTACAAGATGGTGAAATCATTTTTTTCACAACACTTTGGTGCATTAGGTCTGCAAGCAGTTTTTCTCATGCACTTGTGGAGTACCAAATCAAAAATTTGATTTTTTAGGGATCAAATAGAAGATCAAAGACATGAAACCCCCACCATTTGATTCAAAATTCTATTTCTAGTTCAGGATAATATAAAATTTCACCAAAAACTCACATATGGAGCTCAATTTATCATCATCTCAAGTTGTCCTCTTGGAGCGAGTTTGGGAGTTAGCCAAATTTTGGGAGGACACATGTTAGCTCCAGGAGCCTGGAAGGATTTTGTGTCCCTGACATCCCTCAAGGTTAGGGACATCAACCATGAAAAAATTCACCTATCCCCCATATGACCTCTAAAACCTCATGTGACCTTCAGAATCATCAGTTCAGCCCCCGGGTGCTATTAGGAGCTCAAATTCCCTTTCGTCGGATCTCCGCCACGTGTCAGCTCTTAGAGCATCATGGAAATTTATGTCCCTCACATTTCAGGGACATAAAACCTTGAAAAATTTTCCCATCCCTCTAAGGGAAACTTCTTGTCACCCATGTGACCCGCTTCCAACCCCTCAGTGCTTTAAAGCTGATTTTTTAGCTCTCACTCCCTGTCGTCGGATCATCGCCACATGTCACCATCTTTCTCACTATGGAAATTGATGTCCCTCATGTTCCTTTGAAGTGAGGGACTTTAGGGACATGAAAATACACCCAAATCCAACTCAAAAAACTTGAAAATTTTCTAACTCTCAGTTTTTTCTTACTGCTTCTTACTACTTCTCCATTGCCAGAAGAAAGTTGCAGAGAACACCTCAGTCCACCATTGTTCTTCCAAACCAGCTCCGCCATGGCAACCAAACCTTCCACTCCATGAATATTCATAGGTTTCAAATAATATATTGATCGAAAGATATAGGAATGAAGAATCAAAGAGAAGAGCGAAGGAATTCTTCAGAAACCTCCATTACCGTGAAACGAAGATTCAAACATATCTTGCAAACCGGTGCATGGATTGACAAACCATCTATTGCTGAGTTCTTATGTCTTGAAGGCCATTAAAAAATCATATTCAAACCTCCCATTCACAGCAAATAATTCTCACAACAAATAAATTCCACTTCTGGCTCCACGAAGAACAAAGCTCAAATTCCCGTTAAACGGATAACCAGATCAAAGAGAAATTTCACCAGTGAGACAAGAAGTAAAAACCTATCGACAATGGAATTAATTTCATCGAAAATGGAGAAAAAAACAAGACCTGAAAATTTCAAGCTCCATTAATGGCCACCATGACATAGTAGTGGAAAAAATTAATGAGCTACCTCTCCACTTCTCAGGGTTCTAGTGAGCGAAATCGCATGAAAAATTAGAGGGAATGATCATTGAAAAATCTAGTTTTGCGTGAACTATTTTTTGTGCCATGAAGTCCCTATTTTTTAGGGATATGGAGGGTTGTGTTTTTTATCAGAATTATTCCCTCTTTAAAGAAATTTTCAAATTCCCGAAGATGCAATGGGCAAAATCATTCAAAATTCAGAGGGAAGGGTCTCCAAAAAAATCTAGTTTCTCTCAAACTAGTTTTTGCATGATGAAGTTTCCAATTTATCAAGATATGAAGGACTAATTTTTTATCAGTATTCTACCCTGGTAGCTCCATACTCAAAGATCTTACTATGACATAAATTTCTATTTTTCATTTTTGAGCTTTCTAGAAAGTGAATCATGATGAAAATTGGAGCACGAGTTCGTGACAAAGAGCCGAATCCAAAAAAGTTGTTCCCGTCACAAACAGAGGTCGTTTTCACCACTTAATAAAAATAGCATATGTTATACTTCCTAGCATGCTATAAATGATGAGTCCCACTAAATTACAAGTTTGATCACTCATGACAATAAGAAAAGGGGTAAAATGGAAAGTAAGACAGAAAATGACTTCTTCCCAAAATAGTAGGTCCCCAAATAACAACCTGCTAAAAATAGAAATGTACTAAAAATAACAATATCTCAGGAAGTGGAAGATAGGAGGTTGGAATATGGTATATGGTTCAAAAGGTGAAACTGGAGCAAGACAGGTGATATGCCCTAGAATAGCATAGCATAGGCTCATATTCTAAAAATAGAAAGTTTTCATTTCAGACAGTGGAAAATTACATATGAATTGGGGTGTTTTCACTCACCTTACTAATTTTTGGAATCCCTTTTGGATAATGAGATGGTTTCATGAGTTGAAAAGGAAGGGAAAATTTCACGTAGGTCCGGGAAGTATCATCTTGAGTGTAATGATTTATAGAAGCAAAGCAAGGCATCACAAGGCACATCATGTGAATTCATCTTCATCACTTAAGGAACCAAGTGATCCAAAGAGAATTCATTAGAACGATTTCAATGAGCTAAAGGTTTCATCAAACAAGTTTCAAGGAGGGTCATCATGGGCATTGTATGTGTTCATCTCGAGCTTGCAGCGGTAAACATCATAACAGTGTTTCTAAACACTCATTCTATGGTCTAGGATGTCCATGCATCATAGAGTTTGCGGTCATCACTAGATTGGGAAAATGATTCAAATTTATTCAAGGGAGCAATCTTCATCAGTGTAGAATATCACTAGTGGCAGAAATCTTCCCTCAAATTTCATGGCTGTATCAAGGCATTCAAAGCATTTCGTCACGAGGAGTGTTTTCCCCTCCATCCCTTCCCTCTTCCTCTCTTTCCCTCTCTACTTTCTCTCTCCATTCTAATTCTTCATTATGTGTCATCATTGTATTTCATCCTATTCACTTAAGTGACCTATTTTAAATTTGTAAAAAGTATTTTCTCAAAATTATAAGAGAAATACTTAATTCATGGAAAATGAAAGGTCACAAGTGGAATATGGAAACGAAGAGTCATGTGAGGGAGGTGAAAGGACAATTCAGGTTGCTATAAATTGTAATGAGCTCTTCATTCCAAGGGGTTCTAATTCTGAAATTCTTCTAGTTGGTTGTATTCTTGTAAGTTCATGAGAGATATTTTTCTCACTTGTGAGTGAAAAGAGTTAGCCACTTTTCCCTTATTCTCAATGTCTTCCATTCTCATACTATGTATAATTTATTACTTGAGCATCAATACAAGAAGGAGTTTTCGATCCTTTTTTGACTAAGGGGTTTACTGATACTTTGTGTTCATTAAATTCTAATTGGTCTTGTTGTTATTCTGTAGTATTATTTCTTCCTAATTTTAGTGCATGTGATGAAGTTTCTAACTAGTGTGTGTGTATGAATCTGATTTTCTACCTGAAACATTAGGTCTCCTACCTCTTTCCTCACTCCCCTTTCCCACTCTTCAAACAAAGTCTTCCCTAGCAAGATATTGCTAGCTTTTCCGCAGGGTCAATGGAGTGCCCCTGTGTTATGAATATCATGTAATTTTCCCAAGTTGTAGGTGTGTGTAGGGTTTACTGATACTTTGTGTTCATTAAATTCTAATTGGTCTTGTTTTTGTTTGCAATATTTTTTCTTCCTAATTTTAGTGCATGTGATGAAGTTTCTAACTAGTGTGTGTATAGGAATTTGATTTTCTAATGCAACATTAGTTCTCCTACCTCTTTTATCACTCCCCTTTTCCACTCTTTAGACACACTTGAATGACTACTAGAACTCTATGGAAACTTAGACCATCCTAATGCTCCTCCATCAAAATTACCATAAAATAAAGCTAGCAATGGAAGATTACACATTAAATTCCCTTATGTTTTCCATTCCCATGAGAGGAGTGGATATTGTTTTGGGATTATAACAACTTACAACTTTAGGAACAATAGAAATGAATTTCCATGATTTATTTATGTGTTTTCATTCCTAGGGAAGGACATTTGAACTAAGGGGACTACAGGTGAAAAATCCAAAACTGATTAGTTCTCATCAAATGCAAAAAATATTTAAAATGGGGTGGAAGGATTATCATATAATTGTGCTCCATGGAAGTCCACCCCACACAAATTTGATGAGAACTAATTAGTTTTGGATTTTTCACCTGTAGTCCCCTTAGTTCAAATGTCCTTCCCTCGGAATGAAAACACATAAATAAATCATGGAAATTCATTTCTATTGTTCCTAAAGTTGTAAGTTGTTATAATCCCAAAACAATATCCACTCCTCTCATGGGAATGGAAAACATAAGGGAATTTAATGTGTAATCTTCCATTGCTAGCTTTATTTTATGGTAATTTTGATGGAGGAGCATTAGGATGGTATAAGTTTCCATAGAGTTCTAGTAGTCATTCAAGTGTGTCTAAAGAGTGGAAAAGGGGAGTGATAAAAGAGGTAGGAGAACTAATGTTGCATTAGAAAATCAAATTCCTATACACACACTAGTTAGAAACTTCATCACATGCACTAAAATTAGGAAGAAACAATATTGCAAACAACAACAAGACCAATTAGAATTTAATGAACACAAAGTATCAATAAACCCTACACACACCTACAACTTGGGAAAATTACATGATATTCATAACACAGACGCACTTGAATGACTACTAGAACTCTATCGAAACTTAGACCATCATAATGCTCCTCCATCAAAATTACCATAAAATAAAGCTAGCAATGGAAGATTACACATTAAATTCCCTTATGTTTTCCATTCCCATGATAGGAGTGGATATTGTTTTGGGATTATAACAACTTACAACTTTAGGAACAATAGAAATGAATTTCCATGATTTATTTATGTGTTTTCATTCCGAGGGAAGGACATTTGAAATAAGGGGACTACAGGTGAAAAATCCAAAACTGATTAGTTCTCATCAAATGCAAAAAATATTTAAAATGGGGTGGAAGGATTCATCATATAATTGTGCTCCATGGACGTCCACCCCACACAAATTTATACACCTCCTGATTTACAGAAGATTATTAATGACCGATCGGTCATTTTTAGAGAAATGTCAAAAATACTACCACTAAGAAGCAATGTAAATTTTAGTGGCTAATATTCAATAATTAACAAATATTTAGGTTTTTTAAATTTGGATTTGGCTAATTTTGACGTGTTAGATCACTTGCTATTTTTCTTAAATTTTCTCGATACAAGCTATTTTTTGGGTTGATTCGCCTAACATTTACAGTAATAGAAAAGGATTATATTCAAATCACCTCTATTACTTGAAAAGGAGAGAAATTTACTATTGAACGACAGTATAATGCTATTAGCTAACATTTTCTATTAGGATATAACGTTTCCTTTCAATTTGTGGCATTCACCATGATTTCGAAAGTCATTTTTAGAAATTCATCAAGTAATATATATGGTTTATTTTTAAGGGGGTCTTAAAATTTACCCTGCCAAGAAGAGATCATAATCATGGCATTCATCTTTTACTGGGAAGGAACCCACCAAAAATTATACCATATAGATATCGCTATGCTCAGAAGAGTGAGATTCAAAAAATTGTTCAAGAGATGTTAGAGGTAGGTATTATTAAACATACTCAAAGTGCATATTCATCCCTAGTGATCATGGTGCATAAAAAGGATGAGAACTGAAGGATGTATCTAGATTATCAATAACTTAAAAAGTATACCATCAAATATAAGTTCCATATATCATTAATCATTTATTTTTTAGATTAGTTACATGGTTTGATCTATTTTACAAAACTAGATATGTGTTCTGGATACCATCAAATTTAGATCAAAGATGAGGATGTCCATAAGACAACTTTTAGAACTCATGAAGGCCATTATGAGTTTTTGGTAATGCCTTTTTGTCTCACAAATTCCCCATCAACATTTCAAATTTTGATGAACATTGTGTTTAGGCCTTTCTTGTAAAAATTTGTATCAGTAATTTTTGACGACAACCTAATCTACAGTAAGCCTTAAGTAGAACATTTACAACATATGAACCAGGTATTGCTAACTCTAGAACATCAACTTTATGAAAATCCTTCCAAGTGTTCTTTTGGGGTACAAGAGGTGGAATACTTAGAGCATATTGTGTCACATGAAGGGGTCAAAGTAGATCCTCAGAAGATAAATGCAATGTTGGAATGACAAGCACCAAAAACCCTTTAAAACCTTCACAATTTTTTGGAGTTAACAAGTTACTACCTTAGATTTGTAAAAACATTATGGTAGCATAGAATCACCATTCAAATCCTTGTTATAAAAGGAATATTTCCAAGGCCTTTGAGAATCTGAAAGAGGCCATGTACACTACTGCAGTTTTGGCGACCCCGTATTTTTCAAAAACTTTCATTGTCGAATGTGATGCATCAAGTTCAAGAATAAAAGTAGTACTCATTGAAGAAGGAAAACCCATCACATTTGAGATTTAGAAACTCAATGGTAAGAATTCATTAAACCTAATATATTAGAAAAAAATTATGGCTATTATTCACGTAGTCAAACAATGAAGACATTATTTGATGGGTATACACTTTAAGGTGAAGACTAATCACAATAGTCTCAAATACTTTTTGAATAAAGGTTATCATTTGAAGAACAAAAAAATGGGTGACTAAAATTTTGGGATATGAATTTTAAATTATCTATAAGAAAGGAAAAGAGAATGATGTAGTCGATGCACTATCTAGGAGAGATAATTCCACAGAGGAATTATTATGTGCCATGACTATTTGGCATGCTAATTGGATAGACGAGGCAAGATAAAAATGGGAAAATGACCAAGATACATGATATTTGATTCAAAATCTCCAACAAGATTCTAGTGCGTCAAAAAAATTGAGTGGCAAAGGAATGCCTTATATGGCATAAATATCAGTTATACATATGCAACAATTTTTCCCTAAAGCAAAGATCCTTATAGAGGTTCATACATCTCCAATAGGAGGGCATGTTATATTTTTGAAAACTTATCATTGAATCAAGTAAAATTTATTCTGGGAAGGGATCAAAGGAGATATCTAGAAATTGGCGGTTGAATATATGGTGTGCCAACAAAACAAGGGGAAACTATTGAGACACTATGTCTTCTTTAACCCTTGTCAATTCTTAGTCAAAGGTGGGAGGAGGTCTCTATGGACTTCATAAAAATTTTACCTAGGTCATGTGGTAAAAATGTCATCATAGTTATTGATTTAACATAATTAAATCTTAATCAGAGGAAAAAGATCAAATAGATATAAAAATAAAAAGAAATATCTATCATGCAAGAGACAAGTGTAAGAAATAGTGAGATAAAAGTGACTTAGCCTGTATTTGAAGATCTAAGCTGATTCTAGGCTGGAAACTAGGTGGAATAGGCTGGATCTAGAATGAGTAAGCTTAATCTAGAAAACTGGCATCCGAGAATTTTTCAGATATAACTTCCTAAAGAAGGATATGACCTCCCAGGTGCTAGTGTTTGAATTGTGCACTAGTGTCCTAACAAATGTTTTTCTTCTGATCTCTTTAGGGTTTAAACTTGTCTTCTTCCTTTCTCTCTTTGTCTCTCTAGCTTCGTTGTAGGGCTCCTGTGTCACTCTTGAACTTACAAAACAAACCCTAGCTACATGTATAGGGCTAAAGAAAACATTAGATGAAATAAATAATGCATATGCTTGATTCGTACTGACCTCAACAGTCACCCCAATGTGATTTTCACCAAGTGGTGCACTACATTTCAAATTCTATGTAGTTATGGTATGTGTGTGATTGAATTGTGTTCCTTGAAGCTAGGTTTCCCTTATGCAAATCGCATTAATATAATGCGCTACACCTATTTTTTCCCCAACATGAATGTTTGAGATGGAATTTAGAAATAACCCCTCCTATGCAGTGAATAATGCAGCCAAAATGTAGCCCTTGAATGTTATTCTTTGTCCAAGTAGAAGATTGTAAGTAATAGCCCAAATTGCCCCACTCCTTATTTTAGTGAGTAAGATATATATATGACTTCCTTGTTTAAATTTCGACACTTAGTGACACAAAAGGCCGACCCATATAATTAGAAAAGACCCAAATTAAAGTGTCAAATCGGTAATTTAGAAAATGAAGGGGAATGGACAAAAGTGCCTAGAGGGACACTAACACGCAAGTGGTAGTGTCCTTATTGGGTGATATTGTCCCAAAAGCCAAGAAAAAAATAGGACTAAGAATAGAGACATGGATCCCTGTGACTCAACCAAAAGATGTAAATCCAAGAAGCACAAGACAATGTCATAATCAAAACCAATCAAAGGTAATAGGAGGACTAGGGTAATGTGTCACCAGTGTCTAATCTTGATACTTAGAAATTATGTATAAAACAACATACTAGAGGTGTAATGTAATAGTAATAAGGGCATAGTTTTGTGTCTAGAATTATAGTAGATAGACTCAAAAAATATGGCCATTTTTATCCATTATCAAAGGCATTCACAACGATACTTGTCGTTGTTTTTTGTGGACATCATTCTAAAACTACATGGTACCCCCAGAATCATTGTGAGTGATCGTGATCTATTTTTTACTAGAAACTTTTGGACATATTTATTTTCTTGTTGGGGTACTCAATTGGCTCATAGCTCATCTTATCATCCTCAATCTAATGGACAAACATAAGTAGTCAAAAAATGCCTAGAATCTTATCTTCATTGCTTCACATCGAATAAGCAAGATAGATGGGTTAATTGGATACCCCTAGCAGAATGGTAGTATAACATTTCATTTCATACCTCTTCCAAGATGTCTCCATTTATTGCACTCTATGGGTACCAACCCCCCTCAAGCACCTCATCCTTTAAGGTCCAACCTAAAGTTTATGTTGTGGAAGAGCACATTCAACACCAACAAGATGTCCTTGCTAGTCTTAGAGATAATTTAGCAATGTCCCAGAACCGAATGAAGAAGCAAACCGATCAACATTGTAGTGAGAGGAATTTTGAAGTAGGTGATTAGGTATTTGTATGCCTTCAACCATATAAAAAAATTTCCCTCAAGCAATAGAAAAATGATAACAAACTCTCTCCTAAATATTATGGCCCTTGTCAAATCATACAAAGAATTGGTAGTGTTGCATACAAGTTGGAGCTACCCTAATCTACTCACATACATCCAATATTTCATGTTTCTTGTTTGAAGAAGGTCATTGGAAAACACATATTACACAAACAAAGTTACCTATACTAGATGAGAAAGGTAGGATCATTTTAGAACCTGATACAATCCTTCAAACCCACACTAAATGACTACGAACATGAGATGTTAAGGAGTATCTAATAAAGTGGAAGAATCTTCCCAACGAGGATGCCACCTAGGAGGATGAATATTTTTTACAACAACATCCTGAGTTGATCAACGTTGAGGGAAACATTGTTTTAAAGGGGATGAACATGATAAGATCTTAACCTATCACATGCATGTGTGTGTGTGTGTGTGTGTGTGTGTGTGTGTGTGTGTGGGCTGACCTAAGGACCATTTATCATTAATATTTACATTCATTAGTTAGTGATTAATATAGGCCAACTTAGCTTTGATTAATAGGTGTGGATGAAGGGTTACAACCCTTCACAGTTATGTTTATATATGTGGATGAGCATGACTCTCCCAAATCATCAATTCGTGAATTATATTCTTGTTATAGGATTTTGGGAGATTTCCCCCTCAAAGTGGTTTACTAATATATTATATGTTCTAACATATTTGCACTTATATTCAGGAAATTCCATTACACACGGCCCTAAAGGATCTTACAACACATATAGAAAATATGCCCCCCTCCTAAAAAATCCTTAGATTAATGGAAGGCACATGAATATTTGTTAAGACATGAGGTGACAAAAGTTTTTGAAGAAGTAGACGAAGGGTTACTTGAGGATGGGAAACCACTTTAGTGTGGGGTAATGTTGAGCCCAATTTTGTATAAAGCATTATACATATATATCATTTTGGCGAAATTTTTGGTGCACACATCATTTTGGATATTAGTAATAATTTTGTATGCTCCTATAATAAAGCATGAAGATAAGTCATACACGCGAAAGAATAGCGGATAAGGAGAAAGAGGCGGGCGACAAGAAATTAGGAAAACATATGCAAAGGTTATGAAGTTGCATGAATGATAAGGTTGATAGTGCAAAGGGAACTAGGAGTCAACTGGAGTTAAGTAAAACATAGAGTACGCACATGGCAAGGAAACAAAAGCTAGTGTGAAAGACAAAAAGATAAGGTCGAGTTAACTATCACTTTGACCACTCCAAGGATGAAAAAGCTACTTGATGCATGATATCAAGACATCCATGCATGACATAAAATTAGGATATAGTGACATGTGGCATAACATCGCCTCAATGTAATAGTTACCTAAGTATAAAACGAACTCAAGGGCTAATTATAATTCTTGTTCAACTAACGAAGGACAAGTCCCTGTTAGTATATATAACCCCTTGAGGGATCAATGTAAGACACACCAAGACAAAGAGAGAACAAAAACACATAGAGAGAGAGAGAGCTTGTATGAGAGCAATGCATGAGCTATGGTTTTATTATGAATGAAGAGCAAGATATTATGGAGGCATCGTGTCAATTTTGTGTGTAACTGTGTGTTGTTTATGTTTGTGTTTTATGATATAATGTTCTTTATTTTATTCTATTTTTATGTAAACCACTTCGTATCAATGCCAAATATGATGGGGACCGGACTTCTCATGTTAGGAAATAAGGGATAAAATATGAGAAATAATCCCTCATAGAATCGCAACAATAGAAACTAATATGCAGAAAATATTACAGATCTCAAATAAAAGTGCAGAATAAAATAACACAACACAAAGAGACAATATTTAACGTGGTTCACCCAATTTGGGCTACGTCCACCAAGAATCACTTGCTCAAATTTTATTACAAGCCACCATCCTCTCAATACAATACCCATATCTGTTTGGAGTTATGCTCAACAAACTCTACATAATTCACACCCGAATTTGAAACACATCTGCAATGTTACATTAACCCTACCATATGCACAAAACCACATAAGTAGATAGTTGGTTTAGCAGTTTTACAAAACCGTGGGTATCAAAACCATGGGCCAAAACCGTCCCATAAACCTATGGGTCAAAAATCCCGTCCATATGAGAAAAGCACGTTTCCCGGTATATCGGGCACGTTTTAAGGCCAAAAAAAAATCCTCGAGGGTTGCGCCCCCAAACCTTAGCGAGACAACTGTGGAAAGTGTACAGTACTCTTAGTGTACAATCTTCAACACTTTCTCACACGAAAATACGCTCCACAATTTAACATCTCTCACGCCTCGAGTGAGTGTGATAGGTCAATATGGGATAATGGTCTTATTTTTGGCGCACCAAGTTAAAAGGGTTCACACTTGCAAAAGTATTGGTAGGTGGTAAACTAGACGCACAACAACTTTTACTATTTTTGAACTCTTTTTAAACTTAAAAAAATATAACATTAATAAATAAGATAATAAATATTATACACAAAATCTAAAATAAAATAGGAAGATGAATTTTGATGCACTATCAATTCATAGATATAATGACTAAATTTTATAACACAAAAATTAATTGAAAAACACTTTCTAAATTAATCATACATAAAATACATCACTAATCGTATAAAAAGTGGGTGGTATAGAACCACATTGGAAAAGAAGATATCAAACCAATCCTAAAAATATAAAAAGGAGTTCCAAATTAACCTTAATGAAAGATAATTTTATTTAACATAGTTAAAATAATGGTATTTAAAGTCATTTAAACGTTATAATCCTTAATAAAAACTTATCACTCAAAAAACATACAAGTATCATAAATATATATATATAAACACATTTGAGCATATTAAAATAACACATAAGACCATTAGACAACATAAGCGATTAGAGTAGTTCAAGGTGGCATAAGATCATCTGAATGGGCACTTAACCACTATTAATAAGAGGATCCTTCATATAAAGTATCGAATCCCACCCATTATTGTTTGATTTTTCTTCTTCTTTCTCATTTTATTTGGTACTTGAGAAATTGTGAGGGCCATTTGAAGAACCTTTCCTTGTGGTGGCAATACCCACCCAATGGGATCATGAGCCATGTTCTAAAAAGTGTCACATCTATTGCTAGAGATAAGTGAGGGCACTAAGAACTTAGTGAGCAACTCCATTAGCTACAAGTGCAATGTCTTCCAGGACCTTGTGAAAGGGGGGAATTAGGTTGCACCTAGCTCACGACACACAAAGCACCTCCAAAATGATAAAGAGGGGTTTACAAATGCTCCAACACTAGTCTAACATTTTGCAGTATGTGCTTAGATATGACACCTAACACTAAAAATAACTAACACTTTGTTAGCCACAAAAAATAACACTCAATAGAAACATGACTAACAATAGTATTGCTTCTTTCTGTCCATCACTGAAATAAAGTCACAAAGTGAAAATATATAAAATCTAATTGAATTGTGTAGATAATAAGGTTGAATCTCCCAAGGGAATCATCTTCCGTGTGAATATTTTGGAAGAAATAATTGAAAGAGGGTGTGAATCCATGTCCAAGTTGATTGAGCATGAGGACGAAACTAAAAGAGGTGTTTGAATATCTCAAGTTGATGTCAAGTAGGACACAGGATGAGAAACCCCCACATGTGAAAATCGGTCTCATATAGATAAGCCTTGCTAAATAATGTGTGAAAATAAATAATTTTTTTAGGCTCAATGATGGCTTCCGACAATCATTCAAGTTTTCAAATTGAATACGCTGAGGAGATAACAACTAATAACCAAGTTGAGGATTGTACTTGTAGAAGGTTGATAGAGAGTACTATAGTAGAACAAAATCCTTATCTTATGAAAGATATGCCAAGGCATGCCGCAAAACCTCTAGCGATGTTAGGAGGAGAATCACACGTATAACCCATCGCTTCAAGTTTTTCACCCTCTAGCCTCTTACTCCATTGGCTAAATTTTATGGTGCTGATAATACCTTATAAAGTGTATCTTACTCATAATTATCATACGTAAAAGATAATTACACTCATAATTTTAAATATAGAATATTATAATAAAACGCAAACAATAATAATAAAAGACTTGCAAAACATTACAAGATATGGAAATATTTTTCCATGTTATAACAATGTTAGAATTACATAAACCATTATAAAACCTTCGTTAAATGGACAGTTTTAAAGCTTGTTTTATTAGCAGATGAAACAATTCTAAAGCCTTTAGTTAAATGGACATTTTTAGAGCTTGTTTTATTAGCAGATGAAAGGTGATTGTTGTAACTATTGCTTATCTTGGGAACACCCTCCATTTTCTCTCTAGAGGATTCCATTCCTATGTTTTGTGTATGTTTGGTATCACCTTCCAACCCCGAACGCATTGAGCTGTCAACTTCAACCAACAATTCCAACCCCTACCATCTTGATGTATTCATCAAATCTAGAAGTTTGATGTCTAGTGGCCATCAGTTAAAATATAAATTTGGAAGAAGTTATATTTAGGCCCAAAAAGAACAAATTCCAATTCATCAGAATAGTATGACCAGTATGATCCTGTAATATGAGAGTGACATATTTTCTGCTTTTCTTGTACATATCAACTAATCAGGGATCAATTGGCTGCCAGAATAATCAACCTTTTTGAGTTTAGTGTTAAGGTATTGCGGAAGTATTGCAGAATATTTATTGAAAGGGTTGTAGTCTACTTAATATGGATGATGATAAGTCACAATTGTTAGGCCATTGAAGCAAAGACGAAATTCAAAATATTAAGTATCACACATGACAGAAGATGTTATATGGCCTTTAAAATAGCAACAGAAACACCCTCAAACTGCAACCTTCTATTTGACTTTCATTTTCCACAGACAAATTTTAACTTTAGAGGAAGCAAGAGTCATGATATCCATGGTTAAAAGATGGTCAGTCTAATGAGTTTTTTTCACATCAAGTGTGAACAATAAAACCACTTTTATATTTTGATGGACCATCCATAAGCGGAAAAGAGATTCTCTGTGTCTATTAATCTTGAACTCACAGCTGCTCTCAATTATTTCCACAAGATATTAACCCTTCCACCCACTTGTGCATATGCTTTCTATGCCAGGCTTTAAATTTCAATGGCTCCCAGATATTTATAGGTCTGCTTGTGTCTTGCCAGACAAATCAACTAACAAAACCGTATAGTACTTTGTTTGTCAATGTATTAGATTTCTCGGTAAAAGATTTTTGTGTACATACAAAGGAATTATTCCTCTCTTTTAATCAGATTTTCTAAGAACTGAACACAGAGTCAGTATTGGATATCATTCTCATTCCTCTGGCTTTATGTTATTAAACCTTATGATTATTGTGGTAATAGGGGGTGATTGAATGAACTGGCTTGCTATATATATCATGGGTGTGATTGTAGGTAACTGATTTGACTGAGAGTTGTGGAATTTGAGGATGGGAGGGAGCACTAGAAGAGTGGAGGATTGTTCTGATGCAACCTCCAATGATGGGCAGTGCTCTAGTATGGCTTATTACAACAAGAGCAATAGTTGGAAGAGGACTAGTCTATCTAGAAATGTATCAAGGAATGCTGAAAATGATGATGAGGAGAAGAAAGCTGGTTTTCATGGGGGAAATGGGTCTGATCATTATAATGCCCAATATGGTATTATAATATGTGAAAAGACATCGGTTGGTGAGGTGCATAAAGTGGGTATACCTGAATCTAAGAGTACAGTACACCAATTCAATGCTAAGGTGAAGGAAACATTGTTTCCTGATGACCCATTTAGGCAGTTCAAAGGCCAGCCTTGGGGCAGGAAGTTATGGTTGGGAATGCAGTATTTCTTCCCCATACTTGAATGGGCTCCTCAATACAGCCTTGGTCTTTTCAAGTCTGATGTCATTTCTGGTATCACCATTGCAAGCCTTGCAATCCCTCAGGTTATATACTCATACAATATATGCCCTCTAGTTGCTTCCATAGTCATAGATATATTGATTCATTAGCTTGCTCCTTATGATTATCATGGCTATATATTGTCTCCATCATTCCCTTCAGTCTTTACTAGAAGAATTACAACAGGTAATGATATGGAAAATCGTGACAGTACCTGGGTATTTCTCTGGATTCCATCTCATTATCTTCGCTAATTTTCAATTGTTAATTTCCCCCCTGCAGGGTATAAGCTATGCTAAGCTTGCAAGCCTGCCACCTATAGTTGGTCTATGTAAGTTCACTGTCTTGAAAACTGATCTACAATAAAATATGTATGTGATTAATTTCTCTGTCTGAATCAAGGTTACCAAATACAGTGGTTTTAGAAAGATTTATCATAATTCTGCTTCCTCCAGAGCCCACACCCCCGCGCCCCCCCCCCATCCCTTTAGTTCACTGTAAAAAATCACTATATAAGAACACTAAACTGTGCTCTCTTTGGTGGAAGTATTTGAATTTTTTCAATGGTAGCTCCTGATTTCTATTTTGGTTTGGATTTTCAAAAAGCAATAAACTGTATTTTTTAAGATATAAATTACTGTATTCTTTTCGACTTGCCCCTTTTTTTAGTTTTCATATTTGAGATCGGCCATATTCTTTGATAAATCAAACTCCTTATTGTTCTGGTTTTCGCAGATTCTAGTTTTGTTCCACCTCTAATCTATTCAGTGCTAGGAAGTTCAAGGGACCTTGCAGTTGGACCTGTTTCAATTGCTTCTCTATTGTTAGGTGCCATTCTTCGGGAGGAGGTTTCTCCAAGCAATGATCCTATTCTTTATCTGCAATTAGGCTTCACTGCAACATTCTTTGCAGGAGTTTTCCAGGCTTCTCTGGGTGTTCTCAGGTGAATACTTTGTAATTCCCCATACCTATTTCTTGGGTTTGAATACCAATTTCTCTTAATGGATGTAAACATTTACAAATATATGTAAATTGACACAGACTGGGCTTTGTCATCGACTTTTTGTCTCGGGCAACCCTTGTTGGTTTCATGGCTGGTGCAGCTGTTATAGTATCTTTGCAGCAGTTCAAATCTCTACTTGGGATCACACACTTCACTTCAAAGATGGACATGTTTTCTGTCATGGATTCGGTCTTCAAAAACCCCCACGAGGTTCTTACACTCATTTTACTTGAAGTGTTGATTTTGGAAGAGGAAAACAGAAGACTTTTTAAAGTAAATTCAACCCATTTCGTGTGCAGTGGACATGGCAAACTGCTCTAATGGGAGTGTTTTTCCTTCTTTTGCTGCTCATGGCACGTTACATTGTAGGTTTCTTATCCTACCTTACCTTCCTTGACATTGACACCCCCCTGTATTTGTATAAATTTTACCCAGTTCTCGCAAAATATAGATGTTTTGATTCTTATGTTTGTAGATGCTCTTGGATACTTACCTATAATTTATTTGGCAGAGTCAGAAGAAAACCAAGCTCTTCTGGATTTCAGCAGCTGCTCCATTGACCTCAGTGATTGTAGCTACTGCCTTCAGCTTCATTACGAGGTCTGGGAATCATGGCATTAGCATTGTGAGGAATCTGCATCCAACTTTGGAGGCTTTTATTGTTTTACCCCTGAAATTTCCTTAGTGACTGAAATACTGTCTAGCAATATGCATCTTAAAAATTAGTAATCTAATATGCATATATGTCTCATTTCTAGTACTTCTCCTTCCATGTGCATAGCGTTCCTTGCTTTTGTATGCAATCTAATACATTATGTTTTTCAATCAACTCACACAGATTGGTCACTTGAAGAAAGGACTGAATCCACCTTCATCAAACATGCTATATTTTCATGGTCCTTATTTGGCATTGGCACTCAAAGCTGGCCTTGTGAGTGGACTGATTGCACTGACGGTAAGAATAATCCCAGACTCTTCAAGAAAACTTTATTTGTGGTCTGGAATGTAAAGTATGTGAAGTCTTTCTTTCTTGTCATAGGAAGGAATTGCAGTGGGAAGAACTTTTGCTTCAATTAAGGACTACCAGGTTGATGGGAACAAGGAAATGATGGCCATTGGATTCATGAACATGGCAGGCTCTTGCACATCCTGCTATGTCACATCTGGTACATATTTACATGTACAATTACATTCAATACAATCCAGTCATTAGCTTATTCCCCAAGCCTACAATGTGCTGATCAAGTTTTGGGTGTTTGGTTCAAAATAATTGAAGGATGGAAACTGCTATTGCAGGCTCTTTCTCTCGTTCTGCTGTGAATTTCAATGCTGGATGCAAAACTGCAGTATCAAATATTGTTATGGCTATAACAGTCATGGTGACTCTTCTGCTTCTAACCCCTCTCTTCTACCACACACCTGTGGTGGTGCTATCATCCATCATAGTTGCAGCAGTTCTGGGTCTCATTGACTTCCGTGCAGCCTACTTCATATGGAAGGTGGATAAGATGGATTTTCTTGCATGTATGGGTGCTTTTATGGGAGTCATCTTCATCTCTGTTCAAACAGGCCTTCTCATAGCGGTATGTTCAAGTTCCACTTCTGCACAGATCTTGGCCTCATGGGAACTCTGTTTTATTGAATTGGGCATTTAGGGTTTAAGGTTTACATAACACTTTGAAAATGTGCAGGTGGGCATCTCTGTGATAAAAATATTGCTACATGTTACAAGGCCACACATTGTCCTACTTGGCAATATTCCTGGAACTGCTTTATATAGAAACATGGAGCAATACAAAGAAGCACTGAGAGTGTCAGGGTTTCTCATTCTCAGCATTGAATCACCAATATACTTTGCCAATTCCACTTATCTCAGAGAAAGGTCAATGCCTTGACTGAAAATTTTTAGAAATGGGTATTTTTTTACATGTGTTGTAGGCAATTTCCAAAGAACAACCTAGAATGTACTAAAAAATTTGGTGACCATTTTTTCAAAAATTTGCTCATTGGCGAATCTAAATTTTAGAAAATTTGTCAAAAGTTAACCAATTAGTGAAAAATAACCCATAAAATACAGTAAAAGGATTCCATGGATAAATAGGAAAAACAATAATTGATTGATTTCTCATGTGTTATTGCAGGATATTGAGGTGGGTACAAGATGAGGAAGAGAGAACAGAGAAGGAAAAGGAAAACACATTGCAGTATGTCATATTGGACATCACTGGTAAGTTGCAACTCTGAAACCAATCAAAATGACACCAAGAAGCTTTTTGATCACTTATACAAGCAAAAAAATGAAAACAGAGGAGAAAATCTGATGGTAATTAGCATTCATGACTCTGCAGCTGTGACCTCCATTGACACAACAGGAATCAACAGTCTTCTGGAGGTGAAGAAGACATTGGTGAAAAGAGGCCTCGAGGTATTGAAACAAAAAATGCAGTGTCAGATTACAGTTTTCTATCTAGATTTTTCTCATCTACACAATAATTTGAATAAAATCTGTCCTAATTCAGTCTGACTTGAATGTTGACAGGTTGCACTGGTAAATCCTGGGGCAGGAGTAATGGATAAACTTCAGAGAGCAAGTATGATAGAGAGTTTTGGCAATAATGTTTTCTATCTAACAGTAGGCGAAGCCGTCTCTTCACTTTCTTCACTGTTCAAGAGAGAGGCTTGTTTTACAGTCTAACTTTTGCTACTAGTGAACAATACTAATAAATAAAGGATGGTAAGGTGTGTGTAAGTACCCTCATATTAGCATAAACTATGCAGATGTATGCATAGAATTTTGGTTTACATTTCTGTCAAATAAGTTTTTCTAATGGAATGGCTAATGTTCCATTCAAGTAGATATATATGTTTTGGTAATTGACAAATATGTTCAGAAAATATTGAGAAAATATGTATTATTACTTGGGTATTAGATGGCTGGTGTGAACAATTAAATGGTTCTATATTATTTGTTTAAATTAAGCTATTTTGTATTTTATTTTATTTATTGAATCTGAAGCTTGCACTGTAGAATTCTTAGGTTTAGTTGGTAAGGGCTGAGGGGATCCCATTCGGTCAAATTAGCAGTCAAATTAGCATAGGGTACACAAAATTCTTAGGCTTGGGTGACGAGAAAGAGGGGATACCATCTCGCCAAATGAGGGGATCTCATCCCGCCAAATTGGCATAGGGCACACAAAATTCTTAACCTGCTTAAAACTTATGCATTGCCCCCAAAATGGGACCATAGCCTTAGGCTACCCTGTCAATGACTGAGCCAAATTGACATAGGGCACACAACACACTATCCTAGCCTCATCTCTTACTTATTGGTAGAAGTTGGGATTGGAACCTTAGTGAATGGCTATATAACACCTTTTACACCAACATATGCACCATTCGACCACATCCCATTTTAATTTTTAAAAGTTCTCATATTTTCTCCTAGTTTGAATTTGATTGTTTATAAATACACAAACATTATGGTTTATTTGATTATTTAAGACATACATAGAATATACTCTAATAATATATTGAGTGCTTCCAAGCATTTTAGAGAAATAAGTAATTATTAAAGTATTAATTATTGAAGCACATATGTTTATGTTAGAAAATTTATTAAAAGCCACACAACACTGAGGTTTACAATTTGAGGTTTAAATTTGAAGGTCATTTACATGTTTTTCTTATTTTTAGCTATGAAATATTTGTAAATTATATAAAAAACGTCTCTTCATCACACACATAAGTTTATATTAAAAACTGTTTAAAATAAGTCAACATTGTTTTTCTGGTATTGTAGAAAGAACACATCTGTGCACAATTCAAAGGACAATACTTACAAATTGTCATTACTCAAAACATGTTTGACAGTCTATGGACTTACCTCACCATCGTTCTTTCCCTTGGGATCATAGTTGTGGTAAGTAAAGAAGGTCTTGCTCTCACAACAGAGGCCACAAAGTCTCCCGTAAGTAGTGACATCTTTCTCCATATTGTACCTTTTATAGGGTGGTAGTAGTGGCAAAGGCCACACTAGGTGGGACTTTGCTAGTAGTGTGGCGCCTCCGTAAGGAAAGTTCCGGCACTTGGTGTTAGCCATTTCCCTGGTAACTAGAATGTTAATGAAGAGGAAGATAAAGATTAAGAAAGAGATTGTAATGAACCATTACACTAAAATCTCAAAGCATTAGTGAAATTCGCACACTTTGCAACGTTGACTCGGCACTGACAAACCTCCTTATCACATGCTCTGCGACTCGAACCCAAGTGGTTGCTCTAATATCGAATATAATGAATTGTTACGCCAAAACATCGAGACATTAGTGAAATCCACACACCATAATCATATAAGAGATGATGGGTAGAAACTCTAAGATGCTACCGACCCACCTAGTAGCGAATGTGGATGTTGGGGAGACAACCTGATTGATCCTCCTCCTCCACTTACACTGATTGTGGATCCCATTACATAATATTTTTAGTGTCTTGTTCTTACATCTCTTTTTTGATTTAAAAACTTATTTAATATGTTAAAATAATTTTTAAAACATTATTTTTGAAAAGTGTTTCATCCACTCACTTTTTATATGATTAACTTAACTTTTATGTTAATATCAATATATGGGAAAACTTTCAATCAAATAATTAGAACTATTTCAATTATGAAGTTTTCTATTTTCTATAATATTATTATCTAAAACATCTATAATATTAAAATATTATAATTATTGAAAAATTAATTATTTATAAATTAGAATTAAATTATTTCAATATTAATTGCCATTCCTCACAAAATGGCATTAATACGTTAAACATCGTCATAAAGGGAATTAACACTTTGGGCATCTTTTTCTATCCATCGTCAATGCACATTTCAACTCTCAAAATATCTTTATTTTTTTGGTTTAGATCTATTTATTCAAAGCGATATGAATTTACTAAAGTGAATGTAACTTTCTTGTTTATCATTTTAGTTAAAAATTATATCTCGACAAATGATAGCCAATATTTTAAAGTAATTGTTTGAATTTTATTTTTTAAAGTTCAAAAAGACTCCCCCTAATTACCAACGTTTTAAAATAAAGATTTGAATTTATGAAAGGTTTCAAAATAGTTGTTTGCATTTATAAAAGGTGAACTACACTTTCACCTAAATTATTATGGACCATGAAAAGTTTTATTACGTCGAAAGGTGTTGTTTCAATTGGGTTGAGCCGAGGGGCTTCTGACACAACATATATGCATGGACAACAGAGATGAAGCGGAAAAGGACAACCATAATGGAGCATCGTGAACCATGGGATGGAGGGAGGATAATGCACAAATAAAAAAACGTAAGATATGAAAATCGAAAGAAAGGACGAAGGATTAAAACCACTTGCAAACTCCGTGACCACCATAAATTCATCTGCTTCACTAAAACCCAAAAAAAAAACTAAAATAACCAGTACGCTGACCCCCGAACAATGTATGAGTTAATGTGGAACCAACAAAAATTAGAGAAGCAGTAGTAGGGGCATTAGAAGGAATGACGTTGGGCATGTTTTCTTTCATTTTTTTTGTTTGTGTAAATTTCAATTCTTTGAGCATGATTATCTGGTGGTTGTAGATTTGCATTCCCAGAAAAAGGAGTGTAATCTGTAGTAAAAAATAGGAAAGAGAAAGAAGGTTCAGAAGGTCGCTCCAAAGAAAAAAGCAGGAGAAGTTGGGTATATTCTTTGGATGCCCTTTATGTAACCATGATAACAACGTCAAGCATAAGATGTAAGTTCAAACTAATTTTACATTTTCAATCTAAGCCCTAGATTTTTTCTTTTCTCGTTGTCCATAGTTTCGAACCCTTCCATTGTAATGACTTTATTACTTTTTTTTTAATTTATTATAAAAACAATTTTAGTTCTAAATATAGTTTTGCGTGAATTTGATACTTTGTTTTCTCGCATTCAGTAGTTGTATAATTCTGCTCCGTGGGTGTCAACTTCGTGCTTGCAAAGCAAATGAGATGATCTACAATTACTTCTTCTGGTTGCACCAATACAACGCCAATCTCCATGCCAAAAGCATCAACATGAACATGAAAGGGGTTTTCCCACGAAGGAAAAAGCAAAATAGGTGCAGTGGACAGCCTTTCCTTCAATGCTTCAAACGCCTGTTGTTGTGTGTCACCCTAATAGAATTTTCATTTAGTTTTCAACAATTCCTCCAAGGGCATGACAATCTTTGCATAGCCTTTAATGAATTTCCTATAATAAACCGTGTTTCCCATAAATCCACGCACTTCACTTTAATTATTAGGTTCTTCCAAACCCAAGATGACAGTATCTTGGCTAGATCTACCAACAATCCTTCCTTACAAATTATATGCCCAAGTAAAGTGCCAAAAGGTCTTACAAAGATGTACTTCTTAATATTAAGAGAGATGCTCAACTGCCTGCACCTCTCAAACATGAGCCTTAGATTGTCACAATGATCCTTCTCCAAGCCATATACTGTATAATCATCTAGATACACCTACAAGAACTTATGAATGAAGTCCTGAAAGACCTGCACAACAATGTGCGAGAATACCGATGGCGCATTTTTAAGTCCAAAAGACATCACTGTATATGTAAAACTTCCCCACTCAATGGTGAAAGTTTTCTTTTCTTGATCTTTTTTCACTATGCGCACTTGATGATAACCTGAAAACCCATCTGTAAAAGAGTAGATCTCACACACAACAATCCCCTCAAGAATTTCTTCTGTCAATGGGGTGGGAAAAGGATCAATAACACATTTAACATTAAGTTCCCTATAGTCCACATAGATCCTTATCCTCACATCCTTCTTAAAGCTTATTACCATGGGGCTAACACATTCAAACTCTTCAATAGGCTCAATTATACCAGACTTGGGTATTTTTTCAATTTCTTCCTTTACCTTGGCATGCATGTTAGGATTTATCCTGTAAGGCCTCTTCCTAACTGGGTGTGCGACTTCTTTAAGCTTGATTTTCATCTCACCTAAAGAAGGGTGTACTCATTTTAACTCATGCCGGCCCCACGGAAATAAGTCCTAGAAGTCGCGCAAGGGTTCAATAATTTTGGCTACTTTCTGCTCTGACCAGTAATCACCAATAATGGCCTCCTTAGGCTTTGCCTATGTACCAATGTTAACTTTCTTTGTCTTCATAGGGCCATGATAAATGCGGGCCTTTTCATATGTTGTGTCCATCACCTCGCGCATACCTTCAGTGTAGTTCACATCTAGGTTATTAGCATCATCATCATCATCTATCATGTACACCAATTTACCCTTTTCTTTTTCTTCCTAGGTGTGGATCATCTCTTCTTCCTCCATCTCTTCAAGGTCAACGTGCGCTTTGAGATCAAGCTCTCCAAGCATTTCTAACAGGATTTCCTCAGCTAAGGTCATCTCTTGCCAATTATTTGTTTCTCTTGTTAACTCTGCATGGATATACCATGTGCATGCATCCACTTAAAGTGGAGTATAACTTATGCACCTAGAGTGATGGTTGTAAGGCCTCCTGTCCCTTTATCCAAAGTCTCTCACAATTCTGGATGTGATGTGAGGAAGGGGACTTCCCATGAAATTTTCATATCTGAGAAGGTACATTACTCCTCAAAAAACTAGTAGAAAAGGTGATTCTCACTTGTCATCATTCCAACAGGTTGTCTCTGTGTGTTGCCCACCAGTGTGTTGTTGTCCTACACAGAGTATAGACCAACATGTTTCTCCTATCTCCTTCATTCATCCACTGGGCTTCCATGGCACACAAAAATACATCAGGGTTTCCCTTTCTAGTGTACCTCGGTACCCGGTTGTTTCCCAAATGCCTAACCATGAGCGACTTGATCATGCGAGTAACTACGTTATTTATTTTGTGCCCAACCACTTCATACGTTCCATGCGCCCAGTTTTCACAAAAAATAATTGTGGTGTTACTAACTGACTGAGCATCATCTCATTGTATCACTCTCTCCTTAGATGGCTCGGTTACCTCAAGGTCTTTGATTGTGTGTGCATATATCATGTTCAAAACCTCTTCGCTCAATGGCTCTACATACGAAGCAACCTTGTCATCATTCAAAGGTATAATGATGCGCTCTTCCTTGTTCTCAAAGCTAATGTACCCCTTGTTGAAGCATAAATCCGCATTACTGGCATAACACCAGGGTCACCCAAGTAATGCTTGGAAGCTATCTGCTTCAACAAGTTCTAACACTTCAAAGTCCCCAATAAACTTGTCTCCCTAAATTCTAATAGATGCATCCTTTAGTACTTCAATAAACATAACACTAGTTTTGTTTTCCATATATAGTACATTAGAAGAAGGCTGCAATGGTGGTCTTCCCATCTGATTCCACGCAAGAAACGTGACTACATTAACATTGGCACCCGTATCTATCAAAATGTTTCTCAAAAGCGATCCATCTATAACTGCATTAAGTGTAATCTCTTTGTCAAATTCATGATTATGTGGGGGAAGATTTGTGTGAAGTATCTACCTCTCATGCTCAGATCCTGCGTGTGGTACTTTTTCTCATAACCATTCTCCTAAAAAATGGATGATGTTCTCTTGGCGTAACATTTGACATACCTCCTTTAGGTCATCTATGTCCTTCTATGGGAGTTCAACCTTCTTTACTCGTTTCATAACGTGCACCTGCTCCTTCAGGCTTTGAATTTCTCCTTGCAGATCCCTAATGACTTCCATAGTCTCCAGGTAAACCTTTTTCTGATGCGCAACATCTGGATACTTGGCATTTATCACTTCTAGCTTTGTTATATTCGGCTTATACTTCTGAGGTTCACATGCGCGCACAACCTGATGCAACCTAGAATTACTAGATACCACCATAGTCATGCTAGCACATCACTCATCCTACACTGAGCGCTCACCCGAAGCGCGCAAAGGTACCAAGTCCCTCTTTAGGGTTGTTGTATCAGGATGTTAGCGTGATGAAGGAATAAACATATTGATCCATAACTAATCCATCATTCTACAATGCATACCATATTTATATTTATGAAAGAACAAGTTTAAACAATAATCATGATTGAATCAAGAACATGCACTACTTGATTACACACAGGAATGACACTTAGATTCATCCAATAACTTCCATCTATTAATAAACACAAAAGCTCCTTACAATAATGGCATTCTATACCAATGCGCGCATGGATCTGATATAGTAATCCAATCGTATACCTCTCTATATCTCTCTATCTGTCTCTATATATATCCTACTATGTGATTCGCATCATATATATAGGGTGGGGACTTGCCCTTCACCACTTCTCTATTCCAAAAATAGGCCGCATGCTATTAATAGCCATGCACGCTGTTTACAGGCATAGCCACACATGTAAGTGTGCTATCTATAGACCTCTTGCAGTTAACTGAAGTGAAAATCCTATTCTTAGCTCGTCTCCATGCAAAACACTTTGATCTGATCCTCTAAAGATAGACAATGTGTGGCACGCACGTCCCTGCATCATTGGTGTGTTCCACACGCCATCTTCTAAAAATAGGTCTTCATGCTCAAAATAGGCTAAGTCCTGAATGCTGAACTTTCCCTCCATGCGTGTGTTCTTCCTGTCCATTCATGCCCTTAAACCTGGCCTTCTTTCCCATGTGGACTTCTTGTGTGAGTTATGTCAAGTGTTCTCTGATCAACATTACCGCACACTAATTACATTGTCACCCTGACAATGGGTATCTTCAAAAATTGTCAATAAAGAATATTGAATGGAAAGAATAAGAAATAATGTAAATGAATAAAGAATTTTTTAAGAGGTCAGCATCCTCTGTATCAGTTTGAAGGAGCAACTCTGGATACTCCTCTTTTATTTTGGCCTCCAAGGTCTACCATTCAGTGAGTGCTTGTTCTGCTTTCTCTGGAATGTCCACAACAATGGATTCCAACTCATCCCTCACAATCTCTCCTTTTTCATTCTACAGAACCAACACAACACTGGACATTGATGTCATTCTTCCTTCTAGAAGATCCATCTTTTGCACAATGAGCTTCCCAAGCTCTTCTAGCTGAGTCTTATGTGGCTCTTGTGTTGCTGCTAGGGCCTCGCACTTCTGCTTAACCATTGACAATCTTTCTATGTGGCCCAATGTTTCATCCTTCATTGCTCTCTGGACCTCATTACTTTCTTCCAGGGTCTTCATGTTGATAAGCACCTCTGGAGCTGTGCAGATGTTTAAAGCCTAGTCTACTTTCTTCAATACTTCTTGTAGCACTTGCAGCAGCCCTTCATATGATGCAATATTTCACATCACTGATGCTTTCTCTCACCCTGCCTCTTGTTCTGAATTCCTTGGCACTGGTATGCGTAGAGGTTCATCTTCAAGTACCAAGTCCACCAACTTTCCTACATAGTGTATCACTAAAGGAAATGTCTGTGGTACCTTGGCCTCTAAGTGTGGCCTAGCTCTTATGACATTGTCCCCAATCTCCTCTGCGATGCTGATAAATACTTCATTATTTTTGCGCGCTAAGTCCCTCTCTTGTGTGATGTGTGCTATCTCTGCATCCTTTGTCTTTAGCTCCTCACGCAATGCTCTTATCGTTGCAGCTTTGTCCATGTTTCTCCTTGCAACTTTAGTAGAAACCTTCACCAATGCATTGTTGACCTACTCATCTAACATGACAGTAGGATTTACTATCATATGTCTAGATTGTGGTGCCTTCTTCAGCCGTCTCGAAACACATGACTCTTCGCATATATCAAAGTCAAGCTCATCCATATGGGTGTGCATTGACCATGATAGTTTCTTCCGAGTGCGCACAGTCGCCATATCCTCATCCATTAGCTCCCAGCCAAATAAATCCTTTTATGCTATCCTGCTTTGGAAGTGGGTGCGGACAATTTTACCTGCATCCTCCGCATACCCCATGGCTAGTGGAATGTGCTCTCCACTCGTTCTTCTAGACCGTTGCTACTTAGGGACCTTAGCTTCCAAATTTGGGACTTATGTCTCCATGTCCTGAACATTCTCTGCAGTTGTCTCCTCTAGTCCCTTCTCATCCTCTCCTCTCTCCTTTGATTCCTCACCGTGTTCTTCTATGTTCTCTGGAAGTGTAGGAGAATTAGGCGCGCTTTCTTCTAACTCTTCCGCCTCCTCATTTAACTTTAGTTTCCTCCTTCTTTGCACGGTTGCCTCCTTCTGTGGAGAGATCCTGGGTGATCTGGGCACCATGGTAGGAGTAGCACCTTGGGTCCTTGTTCTCCTAAACACCCTCTTAAATCTGTGCTCTCCTTGGACTGTATTCAAGTCCTCATCATCCCCCTCTTGTGGCTGAGGTGGTGTAGTGGCTCACTTAGCTTCACCCTTATTTGTAGGATGTCTCCTACCTCTATGCTCCAAACCACCACTATCTTCACACTCCTCCTCCTCATCCTCCACTTTAATTGGCTCTATGGGCTTAGGCATTAGGATGTTCTCCATTGTATGCTTTCCCTTTGGTGGTGTTGGAAGTGCGAACTCACCTTCCACATACTTGTTATTCTCCATCTTTGGCTTTAGTTGGAGATACACCAACGCTGCTCCAATATCTCCCACCGCCAAAATTATTGGTTTAATGCTCAAAACATCATAAATGAGTCTTTCAACATATGCACCTGCCCTAGATACACATATTTATTTCTTAGTGTGTGGTAGTTGCAATCTACCTTATCTTCATTGAACATCAATTGCCGCACATCTGTAAACTTGTGTACTGATGCCTGGAAGTACCTTGTTGTGAATGCATATGGAAACTTGCACCAAGGATTCCATGCTCCATCTTTCATGGCAAACCATGCTATACAGAAATGCTGGTATATAGCAAATTGAACTGCCTTTCCAACCACTGAAGGAAAGTCCTTGGGGATACGCCATTCTTCCTCAAAATCTGCATGGAGCCTATCATACCACTTCTCGGCCTGTTGCTTAACCTGCTCTATCATGGATCCCTCACATAAGTACTTCTTGAAGCATTCTGCAGGTGATTTGTGTTCCATTCGATACTCCCATACCTTCTCCTTCGGTCCATCAGGTACTCCAATCTCCATGAACACTAGTGATAACAAAACAGCTCCAAAGATGATCTTTCCTCGTACGTGCGCTTCTTCAACGATTGTCTCTGTGATATACCATGAAATGTTGTAGACTACTCCTTCAAACATCTTTTTGGAAATGTGCAACCACATGGTGTTCACTTGTGACCACCTTTCCTGGTCATTGAGCTTTGTAATGAGATGTGTGATCACTTGTACAACTAGATACTTCTTTAGTTTGTCGATGTCCATACTGTGCAGACCCTTTATATATCCCAACTCCTTCCTGGTCTCCAATATTTGTGGTTTTATCTATCAGATCATCTCACAATTTGTCTCCCGTGCCTTTTAACCCTATCATCGTGGAGATGAGCATCGCTGAAATTCTGACTCTGCGCCCTGCAAAGTAGAAAAAATCATTGTGCACTTTTCTCATAAGCCACTGGTATAATGGTTCATACTTCCCGAAATAAGGGAGCTCATAAAGTTGGTAAACCCCTATCCTCTGCAAGAGCTTCTCACCAGCATCGTCATACACCGACATATCTTCCACCATGCATTTATTTGTCTTTGTGTTCAACAATGCGTCAAGCTCCTTCTTGTTCTCAATGGTATGGTGATTGTACTCACTCACTTTTCTTTTCCTTATGTGATAATCCCACTCCTGGCCGACGATAACCCCCTCTGGATATTGCATCTCCAGAAAAATTGATTTCTGGAGCCATTTCTTCTTCTTCTTGACTACCACCTTCTTCTTTCCCTTTCACTCCTGCTGCAACTACTTTCTTGGGTGCCATTTTTACCTCGCAATCATCTGTAGATCCTTGCCGCTCAAATTTTGTAATGTGTGAAGCAAACCCTACTTCGATTCAACGTGCCCTAGGTGAAATTACGTGCCCCTAACTTGTCTCCGTCGCCTTGCTTCGCTCAAACCCTTCACCACTGGGGACACAAGCTTCTTTTGCACACATATCTCTTCGTCATGACTGGTTACACACCTCTCACACCTTAAAACGATCACTTGGCTCTTTGCACTTGGCTTCTTTCAAATACTCTTAATCACAATGGTAAAATTGAATTCACATCCCATCCTTATATAGGATTTTCAAATTTTGATGCATTTATTACTCCTTCACCTACCAAATATCCCCTCATTCATTGACCAAATTCGTTCATTCCGCACATGACATCTTTACGCCCCAGCTATAACCTTCTAGCGCACCTCCCTACCCTCTGGTCACAAACTTCTCTTCAGCGTGTGCCCTTGTGCCTGAGTACCTCATCACTGTACCTTCTCCTGGTAGTTATCATGGCCTCTTCTTACCTCGTGTTATATTGTTCCTTCTTTCATCTCCATCCTTGGTCACTTTTGAGAAGCAATCTTCTTTTGACTTAAAGCACACCCATAGTAGCTTATTCCTTTATCCTTTCAATTCCCACTATCTTTTACCTAGATATAAACAACCACCCCACACTAAAAGTGTGTGCAGTCCTCTGCGCATAAACATTCTTCACATAGTAAGTAGCTTCATGCACACAAGTGCACTTATTACACAAGAACAACAACTAAATTGAAAAAGCATAATGACAATGAAGGAAATACATTAAGGAAATACATAATTGAAAAACCTAATCTAAATGGACAATACTACCTTATTACAAACACCAAGAAGACTTATTTATAGTAGGGCTTCAGCCTACTCCCCGTTGAAGTAACCGGGTAGCCGTGTTCCATCAAGTGCTTCTAACTGGTAAGCACCTAATTCAAGTATGTGAGTGATGACATATGGCCCCAACCAATGTACTTTAAGCTTTCCTGGATGGCGCAAGAACTTAGAGTCATAAAGAAGTACCATTTTTCCAATCTCAAGCTTCTTATCCCTTATGTTTTTGTCATGCCATGCTTTCTGCCTGGCCTTTTCCTGCTTCTGACTCCATCATGCTATGGCTCGTCACTCATCCAGTTGAATCATCTTCTTGATACACTCTTCTAAATCTTGTTCATCAGCTAGACCTCCAGCACGCCCAATGCACAAATAAGGTAACATAAATTCTATAGGGAGAACGGCTTCTGTGCCAAACACCAACTGAAATGGTGTGGCTTTGTTCAATCTCTTATAAGTTGTTCTATATGCCCAAAGAACAACTGACACTTTATCATCCCAATCCTTTCTCCCAACATCACAAATTTTTATCAAATTTTGGCTCAAAATCTTGTTGAAAGCCTCAGCAGTTCCATTTGCCTGAGGATGATAGGGTGTAGTTTTATGGTGTGCAACCATAAACTCATCTAATAGGATCCTGATTGTCTCATTCAAAAAGTGTGTACCCCTATCACTTGTCAAGCTTAAAGGACATCCATATCTTGTAAGAACATTCTCCCATAGAAACCTAGCTGTTGTAGCCACTGTATAGTCCTTCGTAGGTGTTACTTCTGCCCACTGTGTGAGATAATCTTGTGCAGGTAATGATATAGCGTGATCTAGTCCTGCGCACATGTGGATGGCGAAATAGGTCCTACAAAGTCAATGGCCCATTTCTCAAATAGTTCAACACTAGTAATTGGTCTCAAAGGCATCTCATCTCTTTTCCCTAGTTTTCCTAGGCGCTGACAATGGTCACACGCCTTGCAATACGCCTTACAATCTTTATACAGTGTCTCCCACCATAATCCAGCGAGTAGGATCTTTGGGGTAGTCACATCACCTGCATAGTGGCCACCTACAATACCACCATACACCTCCTCCATAATATCCTTACACTCAAGCTCTAATACACAACGGCGTAATACTTCATCTCTGCCTAACTTGTAGAGGTCACCACTGATTAACATAAATGGTGTTGCGCGTATAGCAAGTTGTTTCTTTTCTAATGCCTTCATTCCTTCTGGTGCCATACCAATTCATAGAAAGACAACAATGTATTCTAATTCTGAGGGTGCACATTGTAACCTATATAACTGTGCATTTGGTATTGTTTCTTCAATTGTTTGTGCTTCTTCTCTTGAGTGAATTCTAGACAAGTAGTTTGGTCCAGAGTTACTTTTCCCTAGCTTCACCACAACTATGAAGTCAAACTCTTGAAATAGGAGTACCCATCTGCATATGTGCCCTTTCAAGACTGGTTTGTTTACCAAATGCTTTAATGCCATGTGATCTATATAAAACACAAATGGTGTTGCTAACAAGTATTGTCAAAACTTGTGCAATGCAGAAATCATTGACAAAGCTTCGTGCTCTGTAGATGTATAATTCCTTTCAGCAGTAGTCAGCTTCCTACTAGCAAAACAAATTGGATGATCTATAATACCTTCTCCAGATTGAGCTAACACAGTGCACCAATGGCCATGCCAGAAGCGTCCACATGCACATGAAATGGTTTATCCCATGAGGGAAAATGTAGAATGGGTGTGGTAGTAAGTTTCTCTTTTAATATCTCAAACGCGCACTTCTGTAGTTCTCCCCAATAAAATGTACCTTTCCCTTTTAGTAATTCTTCCAAGGGTGCAGAAATTTTTGCATACCCTTTGATGAACTTCTGATAGTAACATGTATGACCCAAAAATTGCATGCACCTCACTTTTACTGGTAGGCACTTCTAGGCCTAGAATAACTGCAACCTTAGCTCGATCAACAAGTAATCCATCCTTGCAAATTATGTGCCCTAACAATATTCCAAAAGGTGTAGAAAACATGCACCTTTTGATGTTTCAAGAGATACTCAATTTTCTATATTGTTCAAACATTAAGCGTAGATTGTCACAATGATCTTTCATAAGCCCATATATTGTCCAATCACCTAGATAAACTTGCAAAAAGTTGTGAATAAGATCTTTGAATTCCTTAACAACTATGCGCGAGAATACAACAAACACTGTTTTTCAATCCAAAAGGCATCACAGTATAGGAAAAGCTTCCCCATTCAGTAGTAAATGTAGTCTTTTCCTAATCCTCCTGAGCAATCCTAACCTGATGATACCCGGAAAACCCATCTGTGAAGGAATATATTTCATGCCCTGCAACTCCCTCTAGTATTTTCTCAATAAATGGCGTAGGGAATGGGTATGTTACACATGTAACATTTAGCTCCTTGTAGTCCACACATATTCTGATTCATCCATCCTTCTTGATATTGATCACCATTGGACTAACCCATTTTGACTCATCAAGGGGCTTGATAATTCCAGATTTCAACATTTTATCAATTTCTTCTTTTACCTTTTCACGTAAATTAGGATTCATTCTATAAGGTCTCTTTCTCATTGGGCGTGCACCTTCCTTAAGCTTTATCTTCATTTCTCCAAGTGATTCATGCACACCTTTAAGTTCATGATACCCTCGAGGGAATAAGTCCTTATAATCCCTGAGTAACTCAATGATCTTTTCCACCTTCGAGTCTGACCAGTAGTCTCCAATTATGACCTCTTTAGGCATAGCCTCTGATCCTACATTGACCTTCTTTGTCTTCATTGGTTCATGGTATGTGCATGTATCCTTATTTGCACTATCCAATACCTCTTGCACCCCCTAAGAATGGTCAATATTCAAATTTTCAACTTCATCATCATCCATGATGTATACCATCTTACCTTTTTCTTTCTCTAGACAAGAATGATCAAGCAATATGGAGTCTTCTTGTTCTTCTTCAAAAAGCATGCTTGATTCTGTCTTGCCCATTAATTCATGTATGAGTTCCTCAACCTTTGAGTCATCTCCCATGGTTAACCGCTTAAAAAAATTTAATGTCTCTTCTATTGGAGGTTGGGAAGAAAAATATTCAAAGGTTTGGATCATTCCTATAGTTAATTTTTTTTTATTCCCAGTCTCCCTATGTAGTTCTGCATATACATACTAGGTGTTAGTGCATCCTTGTAGAGTAGAATACAGTCTATGCACATAGAGTGAAGGTGGTAATGCTTCTTGTCCCGCTTTCCAGAGCCTCTCACACTGTTGAATGTGATGTTGAGCAGGTTGATCACCATTATAAGTGTAGATCTGCGTAGGTGCATTGCTTCTTACAAACCTGGTAGATAGGGCAATTCTGATCTCCTTCCACTCTGTAAGATTATCTCTATGAACTACCCACCAACGTGTTGCTGTCCCGCACAAGACATATGCTAACATGCCTCTTATCCTGACATGGTCTATGCATTGTGCCTCCATGGCTTTCTATAATACAGGAAGATCTTCTGCTCTTGTATACCAAGCTACTGTGCCACCTATTCGTTAAATAGAATGAAGTCCCTTCCTATGCGCAACCACATTTTTCACCTCACGCCCTACTATTTCATATGTACCATGAGCCCAATTGTCACAAGAAATAATTGTAGTATCACTAATATAGTGAGAATCCTCCCACTATATGATACCTTCCTTCAATGGCCCATTGACCTCTAGATCCTAAAAAGTGCATACATAGATTATGTTTAAGTCCTCCTCACTTAGGGGCTCAATATATGGTGTAGACTTCACATCTATCAAGGGTATCATAACCCTTTCCTCCTTGTTCTCAAATTTTATACCCCTTATTGAATCTCAAGTTAGCATTATTTGCATAACACCAAGGGCATCTAAGCAAGGCTGAAAAACTGCCTGCTTCTGCAAGTGCTAATACCTCCAAATCCCCAGTGAACTTGGCCCCTTGTATAGTTATAGATGCATCCTTCAAAAAATTTATGGGAGTGGCCTTAGTTCAGTTCGCCATAAACAACACATTAGATGATGGCTACAATGGGGATCTCCCCATCTATACCAATGCATCTAATCTAAGAACATTTACTTCCACACTTCTATCTATCAAAATATTGTTCAACAGCCATCCATCCACAACAACATTCAGAGTAATTTCCTTGTTATAGTCAATGTTATCAGGGGGAATATTTGCATGTAGGATATGTCATCCTATCTCAATACTTGCGCACGGAGTGTTCCCTTTTAACCAACTTCCTAATAGTGGGATGATGTTCTCCTGGTGCAACATTTTGCATACTTCTCTTAGATCATCGATATCAGTTTGGATTGTCTCGGATGCTTTCTTCTGCTCCTTTAAGTACTGTATTTCACCCTGAAGATTCCTTAGCACTTCCAGGGTATCTTGATAAACCTCCTGATGATCTGGATCTGGGTACCTTGCATGCAAAACCTCCTCCTTGGTGATCGTAGGCTTCTGGTACGATGCCTCTCTTGTGCGTGTTGCTTCAGCGTGTGTGGTAATCTTTACAGTTAAGGCCTCAAGTTCTGGTGTTATCTTGGGCATCCACTAATTTTCCTCTGCGTGTTGGATCCTAACCATCCTTGCGCCTTTGTTTTCCTGCTTATGTTGTTTACTGAGATGCTCATATAAGTCTGGGCACTCCTTATAGCTATGATTCTTTCTGCAGAAAGAACATGTAACATTCTGAGGACATTCACACCTTTAATGATCAGGGGATCCGCATGTATAGCATGTTCCTCGAGGAAACTCACTTCTTCCTCCATTGTGGCCTTGTCCTCCATATCCACCTCGATATCCACATCCTCTTCCACGACCTCCTTCAAAATGGTCCTCATTCCTATCATAATGCGTTTGATTATGATCCCGATCTTGGTGCTCATTCTTACCTTTAGAATTATCTGTTATACTTGTCTGTCATACCCCAATGTCTATAGCATCCTGGATCTGACCAATCAATCGACAATCCTCAGTATCATGGGTCGTGGATCGGTAAATTTTACAGTAACAAGATACATTCTTCCTTATCGTGCACTATAACAAAGGACAGTGACTAGCATCATGATTCAAATGACAGATCTCACAGTCCAACAGTAATGAGAGTACTATTCTGTAAGGACAACTATCCTTGGTGTGACCTTCTACTTCATAATCTGTACACCAAATTCCTGAGCACATTTCATGGGTTGAATTTACTGATAGCTTCTCTAACTATTTGGCCATAGCTACAATATGTGCCTCTAAGAATGGACTAACACCAGTGTCAATGCTCCCAACTACCTCGGCACGTAAAGCTTCGTCCAGTGCTTCACACGGATAAGTGTATGTTTTATGTGACAGTGCTCTTCTGAATGGTGTAATCAATCCTCCAACAAACCATTGTGCATGCTAGCTGGCGTGAATCTCATAAGAAATCTTGGATAGAAGTGTCTTAAAGTGGGCATCATACTCACGTACACTCTTAGTGGTGCCCTTCTTGATATATTTGAGCACACTGATACTTTTCTACTCAAATTCTGGGATATAAAACTCTTTTAAGAAAGCATCCTTCAACGCTACATAATCCACGCAAGTTTGATTAGGGTCAAACTTCCTATAACAACTGTGTACTCGTCTCTGTAAGGTAGTAGTGAATTGACTTGCCTTACACTCAGCAACCATGATCCCTTTTGCGCGCCATAATATTTCACACATGTGCACATGCTCAGCAACATTCTCTATGCCTCTATACTCTTACAGATGAAGAGACATATCCATATAAATATTATGTGGTTGTTGTTGGCCTTGATCACCTGATCCAGAACCTCATGTGTTTCCTCTACCTCCAAAACCACCAAATCCGCCAGAAGTAGAACCACTTATACCTCCCAATCCTCCACATATAGCTGGAATAAGGCCTATACATGTACTCCCCTATGCTCCGACAGTAGTACTATACTGAACCCCTATAGTTTATGAGGTAGTTCCACTTCCAGAGGTGAATCCAACATTCAGCGCACTTACGTTCTATGTGGATGATGTGCCTGAAAACACACCTCTAAATAACATTGAAGCCATGTGTCCTGCCATTAATGTACTTGCTCTCTTACTTCCCAAACTTACTTGTTGATTACTTTTCGTACTAGATACTGAGAAACCAAGCGCAAGGGCTAGGTTACCAAGGGGATTAAGATGTGGGCCCGCAACCCAGGTAGTCTCTGCTGGCACACTTCTGTGTGATGCCAAGGGGGATCTATGTCAAGCTTTCCAAGATGGGGGAGTTCCTGATACTCTAGCTACACATCTTCTACATGAGCTTCAAATCCTTCACGAGCCATCTCTCTCCTCAATGCCATACTTTCTACAATGGTACACTACTTCTCTATCTCCCTCTCGCACACCTCATTATACTCAAGTCACCTTTTCTCTCTTTGCCTTTCTGTTGCTAGGTCTGTCATCTTTCACCAAACCTATACCTGCCCTCGCGCACGGTGAGGTTTAGTTAGCCATTGGTTTACTCTCCAGGTTCAAATTTACCATCAAGATCTTGATCACCAGTGGAATGCCCTACAGATATGTTCGTCTAGGATACCGTAAAACCTAGAATTCAGCTACCTCCAGGAAAGAATATGTTGAAATTGAATATTCCATAATATAACTTTTTAGAACACCACGAAAACACGTATCCACAATGCGAGTCCAGATCAGGTCAACATCATAAAGGGCCTAAAATTATTCCTGTGTCCAGACAAGTGCACGATACCTCCAATTCCACTTAGATGCATACGCAATCAGCCACTCCTATAATTCTACTGGAAAGATGGCTAAAAAAATATCTCATATAAGTTTTCATATAGATTTTGTTCTACCCAAGTGCATGTGTTAAACTCAGATCCACTTTTGAACCACCATGCATATTCTTCCTCTAGATCATGTATCCACTCCTTAATACTTGCTAGAGTTAACCAGCATGTCTTCATCATGAACCATCCTGAAAACAACTGAAAAAGAGTCCTGGCAACGGAACCAATGATGCAGCCTAGAATTACTAAATAAAACCCTAGTCACACTAGTACATCACTCATCCTAGACTAAGAGCTCATCCGAAACATACAAAGGTACTAGGTCCCTCTTTAGGGTTGTTGTAACAAGATGTTAGTGTGATGAAAGAATAAACATATAGATCCATAACTAATCCATCATCTACAATGCATACCATATTCAGATTTATGAAATAACAAGTGTAAATAATAATCATGATTGAATCAAGAACATGCACTACTTGATTACACATAGGAATGACACTTAGATTTAGCCAATAACTTCCATCTATTAATAAACATAGAAGCTCCTTACAATAATGACATTCTATACTAATGCGCGTATGGATCTGATACAGTAATCCAATCGTATACCTCTCTATATCTCTCTATCTGTCTCTATATATATCCTACTATGTGATTCGCATCATATATATAGGGTGGGGACTTGCCCTTCACCGCTTCTCTATTCCAAAAATAGGCCGCATGCTATTAATATCCACACACCATTTACAGGCATAGCCACACATGCAAGTGTGCTATCTATAGACCTCTTGGAGTTAACTGAAGTGACAATCCTATTCTTAGCTCATCTCCATGCAAAACACTTTGATTTGATCCTCTAAAGATAGATAATGCATGGCACGCACGTCCCTGCATTGTTGGTTTGTTCATTATGCCATCTTCTAAAAATAGGTCTTCATGCTCAAAATAGGCTAAGTCCCGAATGATGAACTTGCCCTCCACGCGTGTGTTCTTTTTTTCCATTCATGCCCTTAAACATGACCTGTTTTCCCATGCAAACTTCTTATGTGAGTTCTGTCAAGTGTTATCTTATCAACACAGTCTCAATGCGTGTAGTAACTAAAATGGGTTGTAATTTAGGAGTACGTGCTATATTTAGCATCCATTGATCTTGAACTGCATGTTGTACCTTAATCATACATGCACCCTTGTCTTACTTGTAATGATTTCTCATTTTCTCATATAAGTTAGGACATTCTTAAAACTTGTGCTTCTTTCCACACCATGAGCAAACCACATTCTAAGGGAACTCATGCTGATAATGATCAGGAGATCCACAAGTATAACAAGTTCCTCTAGGAAATCCTCCTCTACCACCGTCACAACCTCAGACTCTATATCCTCCACAAAATCCTTTATACTTGTTATACCCATTAGTGTGCCCTTCATTATGTTATTCTCCCTATTCCTTGGATCCACTTGCCACACTAGTCTGGTGCACATAATCCTCAGTAGCTTTAAAGATGTGATCAATCAATTTACAATCAACGGTGTCATGTGTATGATTTTTGCAAATCTTACAATACATAGACACATTTTTCAGGATCATTCATTGTAAGAGAGGACATCTACTCGCATCATTGTCTAAATGAAAGATCTCATAATCCAATGACATGACACGCACTGAATTGTGAGGTAAACTATCCTTAGTATGTCCTTCAACCTCATAATTTATACACCATATCCCGTTGCGCATCTCATGAGTTAAATTAGCAGAAAGCTTCTCTAGTTGCTTTGTTATGGCTGCAATATGTGTTTCTAAGAATGGACTTACTCCAGTGTCCACACTCCCAACTGCCTCAACATGTAGAGTCGTTTCCAATGCATCACGTGGATATACAAAATTCCTATGAGATAACACCCTTTTGAAAGGATTCAACAATCCACCAACAAACCACTATTCATGCTGACTAGGATGTATATCATAAGAAAAATTTGACAAAAAAAATTTAAAACACATGTCATATTCCCACATGCTCTCTGATAAGCCTTGCTTAATGTCCTTAAGTGCGTTGATACATTTCTACTCAAACTCTAGAATATGGAACTCAGCTAGAAATGTAGAGTGAAGAGAATTATAATCCACCGCAATCTGGTGTGGGTCATACTTTTTGTACCAACTATGTGCTCACGCTTGAAGAGTAGTAGCAAACTGACTTACTTTCCTATCTGATGCTACAATCCATTTAGCATGCCATAACAACTCACACTTGTGCACATGCTCTGCTACATCTTCAATACCCCTATATTCTGGCAACTGGAAAGACATCTCGTAGTAAAATTGTTGGGGTTGATGGGGGTGTGGACCTTGTGCACCAGATCCAAAACTAGAGCCCCCAAAAGTGTTTCCTCCACCTCTAGAACTACCTGATATGCTTGATCTCAGTCCTCCTTATTCACCTAATCAAACTTATCCTCCAGCAGTAGGCCCCAGACAAGAGGATGTCCTTCCTCATATTCCAACTATAGTGCTAAACCGAACTCCCACTGTCTACAAATTTGTAGTATTTCCAGACGTATTCTCAATATTCTACTTGCCCACACTCTATCTTGATGACGTGCCAAAAAATATTCCTCTGATTAGACCCCAAAACAATGATGTCATCTATGATGCCATAGGTGTATGTGTTGTTTGATGCACTTTTGTATTTAAAGGAAAATGATATCTACCCATAGTCACCAGATTACCTATACTCATCTACTTCTCAATGATTACTTCTAGAACTGGGACACCATGCGCATGGGCTAGGTCACCAAGTGAGATTAGATGCATGCCTACGGTCCTCAATTTTTCCTCCTCTGATATGCTCTCATCAAAAGCTGAAGGGGATTCTTTACCGTGCTTGCCTAAGTTTGGGAGAACCTGATGCTCCAGCTCCATGTATTATACGTGAGCTTTAAATCCTTCATGAGCCATCTACCTCCACAACTACATAAACTCCTTAACATCACCCGTCTTTGCCAATTCCCTCTCTCGTACTTCATTATACTTGAGCCACCTTTCCTCTCTCTACCTTTTTGCAGCCAGGTCTGTCATCTTTCACCACACATGTTCTTGCCCCTGCGTGCAGTGGTAGGTTTAGCTAGCCATAGGTAGTTGCTCCAAACTCAATAGCACCATCAAGTTCTTAATTTCCAAAGGAATGACACATATGTAAGACCCTTTGGGCTTGTCTCAACAACTTCCCATTAAGAATACGTAGAAATAGCGTACTCCAAAGTATAATTGAACACTACACCAGCCCACCAATGATCTACAACACACATCCAAGTTTCATCTGCATCAAACAAAGACTAATAATCTTCCTTCATCCAAACCCTTGGCATGTATCCCCAGATTTTCTTTAATGCGTAAGCTGAAAATCACACAATTCTAATGAAAAAGGCTAAAAAATATCTCATACAGCTCATGTTATAAATGATATTCCACCCACTTGCGCACATTAAAATCAAGTCCAAAACCATATTTTCATGCAAACTGATCTCGTCCATCTTCAACTCAACTTTCAATGCTCTCAAGATTCAATTGGTACACCATCTGCATGCAACATCTTGACAGACAATTTGAAAAGTGGTCTCGGCAATGAAACCAAAATGTAGTCTTTTGTTTTCACTCAAATTCCTAGGCGTGTTGGCACTTCATCTAGATAGATCTGAACGCTCACCAAAAGCACATGAAGCTACCAAGTCCCTCTTTTCTGAAAACTTGTTAAGATGTTAGCATGCATGTTCATATTAACCATTAACATATCAAATAATTAGATGTAGGTTATTACAAACATCACAAGGAAACATATGTAATAAGGAAACAAAACATATCAAATAAGGAATAAGATCAGATTCACCATACAAATACCAAACTCATATACATCAATTATCAAAATCCAACCAAATTTGTCCATTAATACTCAAAAGATTACATTATAGAATTTAAATACATAATCATAGTCATGAGTGAGCCATGCACGCTAGAATATCATAACAGCATAAATTTATTACAAAATGGATCATCAAAACAATGAAATACAACTAGTATATATAGGGGTGGGGAGTTTCCCTTCACCACCCATGCATTTCAAAATAGACTGCATGCTCAAAATAGTCATGCACTAGTAGCTGCATGCATTTACAAGAAGGCTAATAATAGATTAATCTTTAAACAAACTCTACTTTAATCCTATTATTAACTAAACTCAAGGTCTTGGGCTATTGGTGAGTTACAAGTAGTTTTTAATAATCAACCCAAGTTCCATTCCCATTGAGTTCATTGGATTCTTTCAATAAGTGACCATGGGGAAACCTTGAGGTAGGGGTTAAAATTCTCCATATGGACAAAGAAAAACATAGCGGGGCACTCTGAATGTGGATCAATCGGTGGAAATTAAGGACCCAAGCCCACCCCTTGTCTCACTTAGAGAAATTACTCATCCACCACTCCAGTTCATAGATATAGTATAATAAAAGAGTTTTACCATCCAAAGTTTTAGAACTCAATGTCTTGGGTTATTGGTGAGTTACAAGTAGTTTGTAATCATCAACCCAAGTTCCATTCCCATTGAGTTCATTGGATGCTTTCGATAAGTGGCCATGGTGACACCTTGAGGTATGGGTCAAACTTCTCCATATAGACCAAGCAGAACATACCGGGGCACTCCAAATGTGGATAGCTCGAAGGACATTAAGGACCCAAGCCCACCCCCATGTCCCACTTAGAGAAAGTAATCCTTCACCACTCCAGTTCATAGCTTTGGTATAATTAAAGCACTTAAGGAACCAAAATTTAACCAATGGGGTCTTGGTAGAGTGGTTATGATAGATTATTGTATCCGGATCCACCCAAGTTCAAGTTTCACTTAGGCATGATCCCCGTTATGGGTGGTAATGTCTGAGGTGGTGCGGTTGGTAGGTAGATTCAATAGAGATGGATTCTGGTTTAAAAGTGCCTATGCTAGAAGTGTGTTCATGTGTGGTGGTTCTGGTTCACTAATTGTTGAGCTTAAATGTGGGTCCTATAACTTGGCTAAATGTACTCCGGTTCATAGCTCCGATCAACAAAATTTATCAGTCTAATAAAATAAATAAATAGGTAATGTTCCATGTTAGCATGCCATGATTTATAATTATCTCTACTAAGAAGAAGAGGTCAAAGCTGAGAAGAAATCCTATGAAGCTCAAAGTTGGAAAGAACATTGTCCATGGTGCATCCACAAGGAGAGAAAAGTGCAGAAGATTCACAAAGACAAACACACTCAAATGGATGTTAAACATGCAAAAATGCATCCAAAATGCAAAAAAAAAGGGTGCGAGAACACACACAAGGTTGTAAGACATAATAATTAGCCGAGAATGTGTCTACATGTTATTACAACACCTAAGAATAGAGATAACCCCCATGTTTGTGACACTTTATAAATAATGCATTAGATATAGTAAGGTGTGTTTATGCGACGTGAAAAAATTGACCACTCATCTTGTAGTAGGTAAAAAATTGCGCAAGAGTGGAGACCATAGTAATTTTCAGTTGGAAATAAAGGAACAACCCCGTAGACAATCAAACAATGGTGGAAGCAAAGAACAAATGGAACAAAATAAGGTTTGGTGTGAGAAAAAGTGTCTCACGTTACATAAGGGGCTCCCTTTCCTTAAGGCTATGGTGGATGTGCACGCTAGCCCACAAGCAATAACAAGAGCACTGCAAAAACATGATTCCAAAAATGAGTCAAACGGATCACAAAATGCCAAAAAGGCTCCTAAAATGTAAAAAAGCCTCCAAAAAAATCCAACAAGCCTCCAAACAGAACTTACACACAGAAAATGCTACTCACTCTCACAAAATGTTAACGATAAAAAACACCCAGTAACCCTAGTTTTGGAATAATTTTCACCTAATTAATTAATTTATGAAAAAGTAACCCTAGTTTTGGAATAATTTTCACCTAATTTAATTAATTTATGAAAAAGTAAAATAAAAAAATTAAAAAGGTTTAAGAAAAATAAAAGTAGGCTACTTGACTAATAAATTGACCTCACCTTTAAGATAAATTTCCTTCCCTTAAAAATTAAAGCCCTATCTTATATTATATTAAGCTATGTAATTTAAAAACTAAGGTTAATGAATATAAGCTAAGTTAAAAACATAGCTTATACTAAAAAATAAAAATCGGTCTAGAAATTTTAAAAAAGGAGGGAAACACGGTATGGTCGGTCAAAGGGGTGGGAGTGAGCTCCACATGGAGCTTGGTGAGCCTAAGGCGGGTGAGAGGCTCAAGGTGAAAGGTGGACAGTTCAATGAGGAGCTCGGGATGCACGTAGATGACATTACATAGGGTAGAGATGAAGGCAATAGTTGAGGCTTTGCAGGGCTCAATGGAGACCACATGACATGAGAAAAGAAAAGGTTAAAGGATGAGCCTCAAGGAGTGAACATGGCCAAGAGGACAAGGATTACTAGACAAAAAAACTTTGCAGGGCTCAATGGAGACCACATGACATGAGAAAAGAAAAGGTTGAAGGATGAGCCTCAAGGAGTGAACATGGCCAAGAGGACAAGGATTACTAGACAAAAAAAAACATAGGCATGAGCTCTATGTAGTGGTAAGACATGCAAGATAGGGGACAACATAAACATGAGTAAGGGTGTGGAAGGATGGTCGAGGGTAGGTTTGAATGAAAAACATGGAAAGCCAGGGAGTAAGATCAACTCAAGTAAGCATAATGAAATAGAGCTAGGAGCAACAGACATGGGAGCTTAAAGGTGATCACAAAAAGACACGACAAGGCACGGCGAGGTCACACAAAGCATGGTAGATCGAGCCCATAGTAAAATGAAAACATACGCCAATATGACATTGGGGAAAACACGCAGAATGAGGTGAAGGACAACATAAACTGAACAGTTAAGGGGGCTCATCAAACAAATAAAGAAACCAACCCACCAAGTTGCTAAAAACAAGGCAACCTGTGAACCAAGCTAGGGAAAGCGATCAGCGAGCTGAGAGGAGCTCATTTGAGCAGAGTGGAGGGAAAGAAGATTGCTGCTAGATGAGGGTAGATTGTGCCAAGGGAAAGGTAAGGTGATGAAGCTCATTTGAGCAGAGTGGAGGGAAAGAAGATTGCTGCTAGATGAGGGTAGATTGTGCCAAGGGAAAGGTAAGGTGATGAACATGATAGGGAGATAAAGGAGGTAGGTTTGAGGAGTAACAAAAAAAATTCCAAAAAACTAAGAATATTTCCAATAAAACAACAAACCATAAATACCTCCAAACCAAGAAATTTTTGCCAAAGATGATCGGAGATAGCCAAATTTGGCGAGGAAACACCTAAACTCCAAAAGCAACCTGCACATGCACCAAAAACAACACACAGATAAAAAAACTCCATGAAATCCAAGATAAACCCAAATCAATGCAAGTAAAGCACAAATAAAAAATGAATTGAAAAACTTGCACAAGAAACTAGTAAAAACAAAAAATCAAAGTATCTTCTAGGTATTTGTTGTGTAAGTGTTGCATTTTGCATTTTTTGTGTTGGATGTTGATTAAGTGTATGATTTAGTCTTATTTTGGTATCTTTTGGAAACTATTATATATCCAGGCTATGGCCTCCTTGTAACTGGGTAGGGTCCCAAGCAAAAAACCTTTATCCTTGATAAAAAAATGATTTAGTCTTATTTTGGTATCTTTTGGAAACTATTATATATCCAGGCTATGGCCTCCTTGTAACTGGGTAGGGTCCCAAGCAAAAAACCTTTATCCTTGATAAAAAACCACAAAATCGGGAGTAGTAGGAACCAAAAGTGGATGAGTGATGTGAATCCCAATAACATGCTCTAATACCATATGAAATAATGTGAGAACAAAGATCAAGTGGGATGATGCACACATCAACCGAGTTCCACTCGAAAGAAAGTGTGACGAATTTCTAAGTAGTAAACAAGAATTCAAACACCATGAAAAGTGAATGAAAAAGAAAAGGTATAATCATTCTCACAGATCATAAAAGAAGTTACAAATAGGGGTGTTGTGTAACTCCTAATGCAAGACCCATGATACCTCCACAGGGGAGAAAGGAGTTATGATATAGAAATGGAAATTATCTTCTATCTAACGCACTGACGCACACTAATGCGTATGATAGATTATATGATGGAATTTGTCATACCCCCTAAGGACATGTGAAAGCTATGATCTCAATAAGTGAGATGACTCACCAAGTGATGTGGAAAATTCCCCGAGATAACAAGGAAAATACCTCACATAAGGAGGATTCCTAATAATTGTATTACTGTGGAATCAATTAGTTTTCTAACTATGGAGCTGCAATGCTTATATGCATTGTATAGCTGAATACAAACAAGTATATTATTACACATGTGTAACAATATGAACCATAAATCATATGAGAGTGATGCAGACACCTAAATTTGGTTACACTCCCCTTAGCCCCTGATCGGATAACCAACTTAAACATGGGCACCTAACCATGGCCCCCTTTCACCCCACATTAATAATTAATTTAATTAATTAAATTAAATTAAATACCCATCTTCACAATATCCATTATTTTATTACCTTAATTGACCTAATTTCCACCTCACCTAGACACCTCATCCAACCACCTGACCCTAGACCTATTCTTGGAATGTTTCCATAACTAATAATAACTAAGTCTTACTTGCCTTAATGAGCTAAGATTTGGTCTAACCCTAAAATCAATGTTTAAAATTTCTCTAACCACATTCCTGCTCATTAGAAGGGAAGCTTCGGTTCTGATATGCAAAAACAAACCAACTTGGCCCAAGAAATTAGAAAGATGTGCCCATTTTAGTAAACCTAGGGAATCTTGCCTTAACTGACGTCAGTCAAGATGGAACCATCGTCGGTTAACATTTATTCAACTTAACAAACTTGTTTGAGAGGTTGGAAGACTTGGGACCAACAGATGATGAGATCAGAGCTGCATGCAAGTAGAACCAACATATTTCCATGCATCCAGGCATCCAGAACCATTATCCAGATAGATCTAGGAGCATTGCACCTACGGTATCATTCTAGGAAGCTCGACCATGACACCAAACACCATTCCTCTGATCAACCGTCACCTCCATCCAGCCATCAAACCTACATCACAATAATTATCTTATTAACCAAAATTCTTCTATTTTCATTCTAGCAAGCTTTGTTACTTCCGTTATTAATTTCTACTTGAACTCTCACTTCCCCACCATTTATCTCTATACAAGTTTGATCATTCCTTCACCCACACAATAAAATTGTGCATACCGACCCAATATCCATTTCTAAGCATACTTGAGATCTGCAAAGACCTTCTCATCCACCCTCCCAACTCCATTTGACCTCATATCAGTCCCTATAATTTGATCTATTTGAGTTTCTTTTACCTCTGCCATACCGACGCCGGTTATCCACAACTGTCATCGGTTCTACCTAAACCGGCATCAGTCATACCAGACCGATGTCGGTCTCTGTGTTTTATACCTTGACCAAGAACAGACCCAACAATCATCTCACCATTTAACCTAAACAAACTGGAATCATATCCTAAGTAGTCCCAACACCCTGATAACTATCTACCTTTCTGATCTAACCATATCCTAGCCTGTTATGTTCAGATTTTGTTATTGTACTTGAATGAGAAACCTAAATCATATCCTTTACAGTAGGAATTCCTTTATTTCTGGCATTAAATTATTTTAAACAGTGGATTGACAGCCATCTAGGAAGTATCGCACTTCCTGGAGCTAGCACTCGCTAGGCAATCCACTGCCATATATCATTTAACTCCCCTTTTGTGGTCTTATTTTCTATTTCAGGTAGTTCCTCCTAGCCAAAAGGAAGCTCTCACATTCAATTGTGGATCAAGAAGTCAGTACGTGCACAACAACCTTCTACCAACCCATTTGAAAAGTATTCCTCCTAGCCCTTACCCTTATCTGTTTCATCATTTTGAAAATGTAAAGAAAACAATGAAAAAATTTGGCACGCCTGTGGGACCCATCAGGGGTTCAATTGCATTTTCTTTATTCTTAGGTAAAAGGTTGTGTGTTTGTTTCCTTTCTAAAATCTTACACATTAATCTTCTTCCTTGGCAGTTTTCTCTTCTTTCTAATTGCTCTAAAGGATACACTTTCTTTTGGTGCATTTAAAAGGAACAATTCTTCTTGCTTTTTGCATTTAGTGAAAGAGCATACCCTCTCCTATTCATTTTTTTGTGTCATTGAACATAATCTTTTTATTTGGGCTAAAAATTGGTTGTATTACATTTTGGTTTGCAACATTTGGCTCACATTAAAATGAGGGCAACCTATATGCTGGAAGTCATGCCCAGCTGATGGTTGACACAAAGAATCATAGAAAACAAATTTTCTCTCTTTCTGTGTCTTGCCAAACTTGCACAAAATTTGAAATATACACATATTTCTTAAACAACATCTTACCCGGGAACACATGTTAGTGATCACATGATCAGATTGGTAGGTAACCCCCAGCTCATTGCTTCTGTTGAGTCGTTATCTCTAAAGACAACCCTCCCCCACCATAACACACCTGAAACATCTCCTTTTAGATATCTTCTTCGTAGGAAGCCTTCCTCACCAAAAACTCTATTCTAAAGTTCATGAGTCGGTCTTATAAATAGCATAAGCTAAAAAAACATAAGAAAATCATTGTTAGGATCATGATTTTTCGTAGCGTTCTTCTTGACTTGTGTTTTGAGGTGTGAGACTACAACTCTCCATTTTTCTTCTTCCTTGCACACTCCACTATCGCAGTTGGTGTATTGACTTTGTCTGAGTGTGCCAAAACCCCATCTCCTCATTCTCAAGTTTCTGAGTCTTAATATTCACTTAATTTAAATTACAAAACCAAATTTATTCATTTATTTCTAGTTTCATAGTCACCGAAATCGATCCAACGACTTTCGTTGATCCACATCTAACTGTCATCGGTTCACATCTGACCGTCGTCAGTTAAACCATAACCGGTGTCGGCTTCTAGCTCTCTAGTTAATTTACCTGGAGTAGCCTTCCTCACTCTTTCCGTTATTTTTCTGGCCCTCAAGGAATCATCATATTTCTCCCTTGTTAATACCTACTGTCATACACGGTTTCCCCTATACCCATCCAACATTCTTGTTTCATGTTTTGAGACTATTTTTCTTCTATAGTGACCAGTATCGGTTTCAGTAACCATCATCAGTTTTCCCGCAACCATCATCAGTCAACCTAAGCATCATCATTTTCTTGTGCTTGATTTTAAAATCTAGACATTGACCAGATTCACCTTCCAAATCCCATTATTCTCTATTCCTACTATTTTGTGTGTCATCTACAAAATATTGTCTTATCAGGTCAACACTTGTTCACATGGTGTTGACTTGCAGCTAAACTAACACCCTCATATTCCATGCCAATCATGAACCACTCCCACCTAGTCCCTCACTACCTTCCATCCAATCACCCATGGATCCTACTCAGCCTATCACCATTACCACAGGTGACGAAGAATTTACACGACTCCTTGATCAGAATCCTGCGGTCTTATAATTCTACCTTTCCCATTCTTCCACCCAGGATTCTTTAGGTTAGTTGATATATGGAATGCATGTGTCCATCTCTCCTGCCCTTATTTCTACTTCTACATCAAGCCCTAACAATACGGCATTACCTTCACCTGCTTCACCCCCAGTGGTTTCACAACTAGGACCCATACAACTGTTGCATCTGCAGTATCAGTTGCACTTGTAGTATCTGTTGTCCCCTCCGTGATCACCCACACCATAATCTCATCCATGCCCATTGTCTCAAAAATACCCATTACAACACAACCACCCATGGTGTCAGTGACCCCTACCCCATTCCATAACCACGTCCTCTCCATACCATAAACACATCCCCCAATCGCTACTAGAGTCACAACAACCATCCCACCTACATACACATACTATCACCGACCCCCAATCTTGTTTGTTACCCATTCTAGATATGTGCCTTATGTTTTGGTTCCATATTCTAAACCTCCCTATCAAGTTCAATATCCACCCCCTTATGCCACAGGAGGTGTCCCTCCATCACAACCTACCAATGACCTCATTAAGTTGATGATGGAAAATATGTAGACACTAGAAGCATCGGTTTCTGGCTCACGCAATTCCCTCACCTATGATGAAATTTGTAATGAGCCTATTCACCTATCCATTCCTATTCGACCTTACCCTGTACATTGGGAAATGCCAAAATTCAAGTGCTTTAATAGCAATGAAGACCCACAACAACATTTGTAGTCCTTTAAGCATGGGTGTTGCCTAATTGCCCATGATGACGCTTTACTTTTGAGGAATTTCCCAATGTCCCTGACAAGACCTACATTGGACTGGTACAGTGGGCTACCAAGACACTCCATATACTCATTTAATCAAGTATTCCAAGCCTTCTTGGACCACTTCTCCATCAACATTGTTAAGAAGGCTACCATGACTGATCTTTATTCCACACGATAGTATGACGATGAGTCTATCGCTGAATTTGTTACTTGCTAGCGCAGCCTAATTATTCACATTATAGCTACCTAAAACTGAGCTTATAGAGCTATTTAATTAGGCTTGTGCTAAACACATCTCACCAACCCTACAAGTGCAAACCTTTCACACTTTTGACAAGGAATTCACCATGACACGAAAGTTGGAAATTCATGCTATCGAAGAAAAGAAGATTTAACTTCATAACAAGAACATTGCGTTCAAATCAAATGATGCTTCTTCATCTTTGAAACCCCAAAACAACCATTCAAAACCAAAAGGGTCTGCCAATTTCATAGTTCTCAAGGCTGGTCCCCCTCATCAATCAAACCCATCCAAATCCCCTTCTAATCTCGCTCCTATCCAAGCTTTCTAGTTCATACAAGAACAACAAAACTATACTTCCATAGGATAATCTTATTCTTATATTTTGGAAAATCTTGTTAAGGCTGGTGCCATTACCCTTCCACCTATAAAACCACATATTGGTTTTGACCCTGAGTGACCCATGCCCTCATGGTATAAGGAACATGACTTTTGCAACTGTTGATCAGAGAATACTTGTTAGAGAACACATAAGGAGTCCACGCAAGAGAAAATATCAAGATTAAGGGTGTGGAAGACAAATTCAGCATTTAGGACTTAGCCTATTTTGAGTATGATGACCTATTTTTAGAAAATAGCACGCAGAACACACCAGCAATGCAGAGATGTGTGCGACATGCATTATCTATCTTTGGAGGATCAGATCGAAGTGTTTTGCATGGAGATGAGCTAAGAATAGGATTGTCGCTTTTGTTAACTATTAAGAGGTCTATAGATAACATACTTGCATGTATGGTTATACCTGTAAATGGCGCATGGCTATTAATATCATGTGGCCTATTTCTAGAATAGATAAGTGGTGAAGGGCAAGTCCCCACCGTGAATATATGATATGAAGTACATAGTGGTAATATATGACATAGGGAGAGATGAATGTATGAACGATATAGAGGTATGTGCATATGATTGGATTACAATATTAGATCCATGTGCACATTGGTATAAATTGAAATTATTGTAAGGATATTCTGTGATTATTAATAGATGGAAGATATTAGCTGAATCTAAGTGTCATTCTTGTGTGTAATTAAGTAGTGTATGTTATTGATTCAATCTTGATTATTGCTTTAATCTTGTTCTTTCATATATTTGAATGTAGAATGTATGGTAGAATGGTGGATTAGGTATAGGCATCTATATGTTTCTTCCTTCATCATGCTAACATCCTGTTATAGAAAACCTAAAGAGGGACCTGGTACCTTTACACGCTTTAGGTGAGCGCTCATTCTAGGCTGAGTGATGTTTTAGCGCATCTAGGGAGTTATCTAGTAAATTTTAGGCTACATCATTGGTTCCACTACCCGGACCTATTTTTCAGTTATTTTTAGGATGGTTCATGATGAAGATGTATCGGTTAACTCTAGAAAGTATTGAGGAATGGATACATGATCTAGAGGAAGAATATGCATGGAAGTTCAGTAGTGGATCTAAGTTTAACGTATGCACTTGGGTAGAACATAATCTATATGACAGCTTATATGAGATATTTTTTTCCATCTTTCTAGTAGAACTATATGAGTGGCTTACTGCTTATGTAGCTTAGCAGAATTAGAGGTTTCGCACACTTGTCTGGAAACAGGAAGAATTTTAGGCCCTTTATAATGTTGATCTGATCTAGACTCGTGATATGGATACGTGGTTTCATGGTTTTCTAAATAGTTATATTCTGGAATATTCAATTTCAACGTACTCTTTACTGGGAGGTAGTTAAATTAAAGTTTTTGTGGTATCCAAGAGGAGTATATTTGCAAGGTATCCCATTGGAAATCAATATCTTTATGGTAACTTTAAACGTGAAGAGTAAACTGATGGCTAACTAAAATTCACCATGCGCATGAGGGCACAAATAGGATTGGTGAAAGATGGAAGACCTAGCGGCAGAGAGGCAGAGATAGGAAATGCATCTTAAGTTTAATGAGGTGTGTGAGAGGGAGATAGAGAAACAGTGTTACATTGCATAACATATGGTTTTGAGGAGAGAGATGGTTCGTGAAGGATTTATAGGTCACGTAGAAGATGTGGAGCCAGAGCATTAGGAATTCCCCCATCTTGGAAAATGTGATAGATATCCCCCCTTGTCCTCACACATAAGTGTGCAGTAGAAACTACCTTGGCCGCGAGTGTGCATCTTAATCCACCTAGTGACCTAGCCCTTGCGCTTGGTTTTCTAGTATCTAGTATGATAAATAACCAACAAGCTAGCTTGGGAAGTAGGAGAGTAGAAGTAAGTCAGGGAGAAATTACATCAATGATAGGACAACTGAATTCAATCATCTTTGGAGGAACAATCTTAGGCACATATTTCACACAAAATGTGAGCATGTAGAATGTTTGATTCACCTCTAGAAGTGAAACTACCTCACAAACTATACGAGTTCAATATAGTACTACTGTCAGAGCATGGGGGAGTAAATATATAGGTCTTATTCCAGCTATAGGTGGAGGATAAGGAGGTATAGGTGGTTCTAGTTTTGGTGGATCTGATTGTTCTTGAGGTAGAGGGAACACAAGAGGTTCTCGATCAGGTGGTCAAGGCCCGCAACAACCATAGAACATTTATATGGAAATGTCCCTTCATCTTCTGGAGTATAGAGGCATAGAGGATGTTTCCAAACATGTGCATATGTGTGAAATATTATGGTGAGCTAAAGGGATCATGGCTGCTGAGTGTAAGGAAATTCAATTTTCTTCTACATTACAGGGACATGCACACAACTGGTATAGGAAGTTTTACCCTGATAAAACTTGCATGGATTATGCATCATTGAAGGATGATTTCTTGAAAGAGTTCCATATCCCTGAGTTTGAGCCAAAGAGTATAAGGGCGCTCAAGGATATCAAGTAGGGCACTACTAAGAGTGTACATGAGTATGATGCCCATTTTATAAAACTTCTATCTAAGATATCTTTTGATATTCACACAAGCCAACATGCACAATGGTTTTTTGGAGGATTGATTATACCATTTAGAAGGGCATTGTCACATAAGACATACACTGATCTACATGAAGCACTAGAAGCAGCTTTGTGTCCTGAGGCAGTTGGGATCATTGACACTGGTGATAGTTCATTCTTAGAGGCACAAATTATAGCTATGGAAAATTAGTTAGAGAAGCTATCAACAAATTCAGCCCATAAAATGAGCTTAAGAATTTGGTGTACAAATTGTGAAGAGGAAGGTCACACCAAGGATAGTTGTCCTCGCAGATCTGTATAATCATTATTTTTGTATTTTGATATCTATCATTTGAATCATGATGTTAACCACTGTCCTTTGTTACAACGTGCATTAAGGAAGAATGTATGCTTCTTTTGGAAAATTTGTCACTCCATGACCCATGATACCATGGATTATCAGTTGATTGGTCAAATGCAGGATGCTATAGACATTGGGGTATGATAGACAAGTATAATAGATAATCCTAAGGGTAAGAATGAGCACCAGGATCAGGATCATAATCAAATGTTCTATGATAAGAATGAGGGTTTTTTTTAAGGAGGTCATGGAATGGAATGTGGATATCATGGTGGATATGGAGGATGAGGCCGTAGTGGAGGAAGAGGTGAGTTCCATAGTGGAACATGTTATACGTGCGGATCTCCTGACCACTATAGGAATGAATTTCCTCAGAATATTACATTTTATTTCTACGAAAAGAACCATAGCTATAAAGAATGCCCAGACTTATATGAGCATATGAGAAAGTATCATAATAAAGAAAAAAAAGGCACTGGGATGGTTAGAATCCAGAGTGTTGTAGAAGATTAGTGGATGCCCAAGATAGCACCAAGACCTGAGGCATTAACTATGAAGATTACTACACGAGCTAGAGTGGCACATGTAAACGAGGCATTGTATCAGAAGCCTACGATCACCAAGGAGGAGGTTTTGCATGCAAGGTACCCAGATCCTACTCATATGAAGGAGGTTTACTAGGATAGTATGGAAGTTCTAAGGAATCTTCAAGGTGAGATAAAGTACTTAAAGGAGTAGAAGAAAGCATCAAAGACACTCCAAACTAATATCGATGATTTGAGAGAAGTGTGAAAAATGTTGCGCTAGGAGAACATCATTCCACTATTAGGAAGTTGGTTAAAAGGTCACACTCCAAGCGTAAGAATTGAGAGAAAACAAAATATTCTGCATGTAAATATTCCCCCTGATAGCATTGACTATGACAAGGAAATTAATCTAAATGTTGTTGTGGATGGGATGGTTGTTGAGCAACATATTGATTGATATAAGTGTGGAAGTAAATGTGCTTACATTAGATGCATGGGTACAAATGGGGAGGCCTCCATTGCAACAATCATCTAATGTGTTGTTTATGGAAAACTAGACTAAGGCCACTCCCATAGGAGTTTTGAAGGATGCATCTATAACCATACAAGGGGCCAAGTTCACTGGGGATTTTGAGGTATTAGCACTTGCAGAAGTAGATAATTTTCTAGCCTTGCTCGGATTCCATTTGTGTTATGCAAATAATGTTGACTTGAGATTCAATAAGGGGTATATCAAATTTTAGAACAAGGAGGAAAGAGTTGTGATACCTTGAACAGATAGGAATTATACACCATATGTTGAGCCTCTAAGTGAGGAGGACTTAAAAAAAATTTATATACGCGTTATTCAGGACCTGAGAGGTCAATGAACCATCAAAAGAAGGCATCCTATAGTGGGAGGATTCTCATTCTATTAGTGATACTATGAGTATTTCTTGTGACAATTGGGCTCATGGTACATATGAACTATTAGGTCACGAGGTGAAAAGTGTGGTTGTGTGCAAGAATGGAATTTTTTTGGTTTAACAGATAGGTTGCACAGTACCTTGGTATACAGGGGAAAAAGATATTTGTTTATTTTTGAAAGCCATGGAAACATGGTAGACAAATCAAATTAAGAGAAGAGATATGTTGGTATATACCTTGTGTGGAACAGCAGCGCATTGGTGGGTAGTCCATAGAGATAATCTTATAGAATGGGAAGAGATTGGGATCACCCTATCTATTAGGTTTGTAAGGAACAATGCACCTATGTAGATCTAAAATTATTAAAGTGATCAACTTGTTCAACATCACATTCAGCAGTGTAAGAGACTTTGGAGAGTAGGACAAGAAGCATTACCACCTTCACTCTGGGTGCATATATTTTACTCTATGCTACAAGGATGTGCACATGCATTGTATGTATACACAGAACTACATTGAGAGACTGGAAACTGGAAAAATTTAACTACAGGAATGATTCAGACCTTTGACTACTTTTCTTCCCAACCTCCAATAGAAGAGGCATTACAATTTTTCAAGTGCTTAACTATGGGAGATAGTGCAAAAGAAGAAGAGTGTATATTCAGGAATTATTTGGTGAGACAGAGTCTGGAGCGCATTTTGAAAAGGAAGAAGAAATGGAATCCATAATACTTGAACGAGCTTTCCTTAAGAAAGAGAAAGGAAAGATGGTTTACATCATGGATGATGAGGAAGTTTAGAACCTAGATATTGAACATTCAAAAGAGGTGTGTGAGGTCTTTGACAGTGTATAAAAGGATACACGCACCTATCACGAACCCAAAAAGAAAAATAAAGTGAATATAGGTTCAGAGGTTGAGCCTAAGGAGGCCATCATTGGAGACTACTGGTTATACTTTGAGGTAGAAAATTTCATTGAGTTACTTAGGGATTATCAGAACTTATTCCCTCAAGGGTATCATGAACTTAAAGGTGTGCATAAATCACTTGGGGAAATGAAGATAAAACTTAATGATGGTGCATGATCAGTTAGGAAGCGATCTTATAGAATGAACCCCAATTTACATGAAAAGGTAAAAGTAGAAATTGGTAAAATGTTGAAATCTAGAATTATCAAGTCCCTTGATGAGTTAGAATGGGTTAGTCTAGTGGTGATTAGTATCAAGAAGGGTGGATGAATTAGAATATGTGTGAACTACAGGGAAGTTGAATGTTGTATGTATCATAGATCCATTCCCTACTCCATTTACTGAGGAAATACTATAAGGCGTTACAAGGTGTGAAATATACTCTTTTCACAGATGGGTTTTTTGGGTATCATCAGGTTAGGATTGCTAAGAAGGATCAAGAAAAGACAACTTTTACTATTGAATGGGGTAGTTTTTCTTATACTGTGATGCATTTTAGATTGAAAAAAATTCTCACACATGTTGTTCAGGGATTCAAATATTTTATTCACAACTTCTTACAGGTCTACCTAGATGATTGGACAGTATATGATCTTTTGAAAGATCATTGTGACAATCTGCGCTTAATGTTTGAATGGTGCAGAAAATTGAGTATCTATTTGAACATCAAGAAGTGCATATTTTATATACCATTTGGAATAATGTTAGGACATATAATCTACACAGGAAGGTTTATTGGTTGATATAGCTAAGGTTGTAGTCATTCTAGGCCTGGAGGCACCTACCTATCAAAGTGAGGTGCATGGATTTTTAGGTCATATAGGATATTATAGAAAATTCATCAAAGGGTATGCCAAAGTTGCTATACCCTTGGAAGAGTTACTGAAGGGGAAAGGTACATTTTATTGGGGAGAAATGCAACAACACACATTTGAGATATTAAAGGAAAAAACTTACTACCGTGCCTATTCTACGCTTTCCCTCATGGGATAAACCATTTCATGTGCATGTGGATGCCTCTAGCATGGCCATTGGTGTTGTGTTAGCTCAACCTAGAAAAGGTATTATATCGATCATCTAATTTGTTTTGCTAGTAGGAAGATGACTCCTGTTGAACAAAATTATACAACTACAAAGCGTGAAGCTTTGTCAATGATCTATGCATTGCACAAGTTTCAATAGTACTTGTTAGCAACACCATTTGTGTTTTATACAGATCACATATCATTGAAGTACTTGGTAAACAAGCTCATATTATAGGGGTGCATATGTAGATGGGTACTCCTATTTCAAGAGTTTGACTTCACAATTGTTGTGAAGCCAAGGAAAAGAAATTCTTGACTAGACCATTTATCCAGAATCAATTTAGGAGAGGAAGCATAGACAATTGAAGAAACCATGCCAGATGCATAGTTATATAGGTTACAATGTGCACACATCATGGAATTATAAGACATTGTTGTCTTTCGACAAATTAGTATGGCACCAGAAGAAATGAAGGCATTAGAAAAGAAATATTTTACTATACACGCGGCACCATTTATGTTAATCAGTGACGACCTCTACAAGTTAAGTAAAGATGAAGTATTACAACGTTGTGTATTAGAGCATGAGCGCAAGGATATTATGGAAGAGGCCCATGGTGGTATTACAGGAGGCCATTATGTAGGTGATGCAACTAACTGAAATATCTGACTTGATGGATTATGGTGGGAGAAATTATATAAAGACTACAAATAATATTGTAAGGCGTGTATTCATTATCAGCACCTAGGAAAACTAGGGAAAAGAGATGAGATTCCTTTGAGACCAATTACTAGTGTTAAACCATTTGAGAAATGGGCCATTGACTTTGTAGGACCTATTTTTCTAGTCGTGCGTAGGACTAGATCACACTATATCATTACTTGCAAAGATTATCTCACACAGTAGGGAGAAACAACACCTACATAGGATTTTACAATAGCTACATGGCTAGGTTTCTATGGGAGAGTGTTCTTACAAGATATGGATGTCCTTTAAGCTTGGACAAGTGGTAGGGGCACACAATTTTTGAATGAGACAATCAGAATTCTATTAGATGAGTTTATGGTTGCACACCATAAAACCACACCCTACAATCCTCAGGAAAATGGAACTACTGAGTCTTTTAACAAGATTTTGAGCCAGACTTTGACAAAAATTTGTGATGTTGGAAGAAAGGATTGGGATGAAAAAGTGTCAGTTATTCTTTGGGCATATAGAACAACTTACATGAGATTGAACAAATCCACACCATTTCAGTTGGTGTTTGGCATAGAAGCCGTTATCCCTATATAATTTATGTTACCTTCTTTGCGTATTGCATGCACTGGAAGTCTAGATAATGAGCAGGATTTAGAAGAGTGTATCGAGAACATGATTCAACTAGATGAGTAGCAAGCCATAACATGATGGATTCAGAAGTAGGAAAAATCTAGGTAGAAAGCATGGGATGACAGAAACATACGGGATAAGAAGTTTAAGATTAAACAAATGATACTTCTTTATGACTCTAAGTTCTTATGCCATCCAGGTAAGTTAAAAGTACATTGGTTGGGGTCATATGTCATCACACATACTTGAAACAAGTTCTTGTCAATTAGAAGCACTTGATTGCTACCTAGTTACTTTAACGGGAGTAGGCTGAAGCCCTACTATAAATAAGTACTTCTTGGTGTTTGTAATAAGGTAGTATTTCCATTTAGATTAGGTTTCCATTCTCTGTATTTCATTAATATATTTCCTTCATTGTTGCTATGCTTTGTCAATTTAGTTGTTGTTCTTGTGTAATAAGCACGCTTGTCCGCATGAAGCTACTTACTATGTTAATAATGTTTATGCATAGATAACTACACATACCTTTAGTGTGGGATGGTTGTAGTTATCTAAGTAAAAGACTGTGGGAATTGAAAGGTGAAAGGAATAAGCTGCTACGGGTGTGCTTTAAGTCAAAAGAATATTGCTTCTCAAAAGTGACCAAGGATGGAGATGAATGAAAGGAAAGTATAACATGAGGTAAGCAGAGGCCATGATAACTACCAAGAGAAGGTATAGTGATGAGGTACTCAAGCGCAAGGGCATGCACTGAAGAGAAGTCTGTGACCAGAGGGTAGGAAGGTGTGCTAGAAGGTTATAGCTGGGGCACGAAGATGTACCGTGTGGAATGAATGAATTTGGTCAGTAAATGAGAGGATATTTGGTAGGTGAAGGAGTAATAAATGCATCAAAATTTGAAACTTTGAAAAAATTATATAAGGATGGGATGCAGATTCATTTTTACCATTGTGACTAAGAGAATTTGCGGAAAAATCTAATTACAAAGAACCGATTGATCAGGTTAAGGTAAGAAAGGTGTGAAACCAAGATGTGATAAACAGATCTGTGTGAAAAGAAGCTTGCGTCCAAGTAGTGAAGAGTTTGAGTGAAGCAAGGAGGCAGATAGGAGTTAGGGCACAAAGTTTCCACCTAGGGCACAATTGAATCGAGCTAGGGTTTGATTCGCAAGTTACATAGTTATAGAGGAGACCATTGCAAGGTAAAAATGACACCCAAGAAGGTAGTGGCAGCAGTAGCAAAAGGAAAGAAGAAGGTGGTCATCAAGGAAGAAGAGATGGCACCTAAAATCCATTTTTCAGAAATGCAATATCCAGAAGGAGTCATCGTTGGCCAGGATTGGTATTCACCCATCCAAAAAAGAAAAGTGAGTGAATACAATCACAAGACCGCAAAGAACAAGAGGGAGCTCAATTCCTTACTCACTGCTAGGAAAAACAAGTGTATGATGGATAACATGCTAGTTTATGATGGTACAAGTGAGAAGCTTCTGAAGAAAATTGGGGTTTACCAATTATATGAGCTTCCATATTTCAAGAAGTGTGAGCCCTAAAATCAGTGGCTCATGAGCAGAGTGCATGAGGAATTCTTCTACTTTGCAAGACGTAGAGTTAGAATCTCATCTACGCTTATCTTACTAGTTACAGGTTTGAAGGCCGCAAGAGAGGACATAAAGAATGATCTCACAGATAAAGCCATGGATCTTAAAGACTAGACAATAATTGGGATACCTAAAGGGTCCACACAGTATGAATATAGATAAATTGAAGAATTATCTGGTTGTGCAAGCAGTAGCACACCTTGTTACAAAGTTGAATGATCAGGGGTGGTGGTCACAGGTAAATACTATGTGGTTACATGTTGCGTGTAAGATGTCAGAAGGATTAATATACAATATTACAGGCTATATTACATAACAAATATTCGAGGAAGTGCACACATGAGGTAATATCAGCTTTGGGGATGTTCTACTATCACTAGTATTCATGGAAATTGGAGTACCAGACAGGTCGAAGGAAAAAATATGGGAATACCCCATGGAGAATAAGTCACCATCTGAAAGGTTCAATAAGTATCTATGTAAAGGGACCATGACAAACGACATAAAGAAAAGGGTGGAGAAATGGTATGACAGGCTCCGTACAGCATTTAGAGAAGAGTGGCACATCCCAAAGGACCTACCATCAGTAGTAGGGACACAAGTCCAGTTTACTGTATATCAGCATTTTTGTATCACACGCTTCCCAATGAAAGATGGAGTCTAGAGCCCTTGGTGTAAATTTCCTTACACATTCACTGCAAGGCATTTTTAAGAATTTCTTTCACAGATTTACAAACACATGCATGAATAGTATTAAATGCAGATAAGTTAGATTATGACTACCACACATTGAGAAAGAAGTATGTGTATCCTGGAATAAGTGCCTTCACCAAGAGGATCATTTTGGAGGTGTTGAATATCAATCCAATAAGTATGGTTATAACAGATGTAGGGGTAGCATTGGTGTATCTTCAGGCTGAAGCCAAAAATGGAGAATAACAAGTATGTGGAATGTGAGTTCACTCTTCTAGCACCACTAAAGGGAAAGTATACAATGTAGAACATTCCAGGGCCTAAGCCCATAGAGCCAATTGAAGTGGAGGATGAGGAGGAGGAGCGCGAAGATAGTGGTGGTTTAGAGAATAGAGGTAGGAGACAACCTACAAATAAGGAAGAAGACTCTGAGCATCTTCCATTACATCACCTCAGCCACAAGAGGGGGATGATGAGAAAAAGGACCCAAGGTGCTATTCCAACCATGGTGCATAGATCACCCAGACTCTCTCCACAAAAGGAGGAAACCATGTAAACAAGGAGGAAACTCTAGTTAGATGAGGAGGCAGAAGATTTAGAGGAAATTACACCTAATTATCCTACACTTCTAGAGAACATATAAGAGCAGTGTGAGGAATCAAAGGGAAGAGAAGAGGATGAAAAGATACCAGAGGAGACACCTACTGAGAATGTTCTGGACATGGAGACACAAGCGCCAAATTTGAAATCTAAAGTCCCTAAGCAGCAACGATCTAGAAGAACAAGTGGGGAGCACATTCCACTAGCCATGGGGTATGCAGAGGACACAAGTAAAATTGTTCGCACCCGCTTCTAGAGCACGATAGCACAGAAGGATTTATTTGGATAGGAACTAATGGATGAGGATATAGTGACTGTGCGCACTCAAAAGAAACTATCATGGTCAATGCACACCCACATGGATGAGCCTGACTTTGATGTATGTGAAGATTCATGTGTTTTGAGATGGATGAAGAAGGCACCCCAAGCTAGACACATGATGGTAAAGCCTACTGTCATGTCAGATGAGCAAGTAAGCAACGCATTGGTGAAGGTTTCTTCTGAAGTGGCTAGAAGAAACATGGACAAAGCTACAACAATCAGAGCACTGCGTGAGGAGATGAAGACAAAGGATGTGGAGATAGTGCACATAACACAAGAGAGGGACTTCATGTAGAAGAAGAACGAAGTATTTATCAGCATCGCAAAGGATATTGGGGACAATGTCATCAGAGTAAGGCCACACTTGGAGGCCAAGGTACCACAGACGTTTCCTTCAGTGATACACTATGTGGGAAATTTGGTGGACTTGATACTTGAAATTGAACCTCTGTGCATGAAAGTGCCAAGAAAGTCAGAGCAAGATGTAGAATGAGAAAAAACGTCAGTGATGCAAATTATTCATCTTATAAAGGGCTTTGCAAGTGTTACAAGAAGTATTGAAGAAAGCAGACCATGATTTAAATATCTGCATAGCTCAAGAGGTGCTTATCAGCATAAAGACCCTAGAAGAAAATAATGAGATCCAAAAAGCAATGAAGGATGAGACATTGGGCCACGTAGAAATATTGTCAATAGTTAAGCAGAAGCGCAAGGCACTGGCAATAACACAAGATCCGCATAAGACTTGGCTGGAAGAGCTTGGGAAGCTAATTACGTAGAAGATGGATATTTTAGAAGGAAGAATGACATCAATGTCTAGCATTGTGTTGGTTCTGCAGAATGAAAAGGGAAATATTGCGAGGGATGAGTTGGAATCCATTGTTGTGGACATCCCAAAAAAATCATAACAAGCACTCACTGAATGGCAAGTTTTGGAGGCCGAAATAAAGGAGGACAATCCAGAATTGATACTACAAAGTGATACAGAGGAGATTGTCTCATAAAAATTCTTTATTTGTTTACATTCTTACATTCTTATTCTTTCCATTATTCTATTCTTTACTTTAATTTTTGGAGGAATACACATTGTCGGGACGACAATGAGATTAGTATGGGGTAATGTTGATCAGAGAATACTTGTTAGAGAACACATAAGGATTCTGCATGGGAGAAAAGGTCAAGATTAAGGGCATGGAAGGACAGGAAGGACCCACACGTGGAAGGAAAATTCAGCATTCAGGGCTTAGCCGATTTTGAGCATGATGACCTATTTTTATAAAATGGTGTGCGAAACACACCAGTAATCATAAAGATGTGCACGCCATGCATTTTCTATCTTTAGAGGATCAGATCAAATCATTTTGCATGGAGATGAGCTAAGAATAGGATTGACACTTCAGTTAACTGTAAGAGGCCTATAGATAGCACACTTGCATGTGTGGTTATGCCTGTGAACAGCACATGGCTATTAATAGCATGCGGCCTATTTCTGGAATAGATAAGTGGTGAAGGGAAAGTCCCCGTCCTATATATATAATGTGAGGTACATAGTGGTAATATATGAGTGTGATGGATGTACAGAATATATAGAGATATATGCATATGAATAAATTATTGTATCAGATCCATACGTGTATTGGTATCATTTGACATTATTGTCAAGAGCTTCTTGTGTTTATTAATAGATGGAAGATATTGGCTAAATCTAAGTGTCATTTTTGTGTGTAATCGAGTAGTGCATGTTATTGATTCATTCATGATTACTATTTAAAGCTTGTTCTTTCATAGATCTAAAAGTAGTATACATTGTAGAATGATAGATTAGATATGAATCTATATGTTTCTTCCTTCATCACGCTAACATCCTACTACAACAACCTTAAAGAAAGACCTGGTACCTTTTCACACTTTGGGTGAGTGCTTAGTCTAGGTTGAGTGATGTGCCAGCGTGTCTAGGGAGCTATCTGGTAAATTCTAGGTTGTATCAGCAACTATCATCGTGTCAAAGGTCATAGCAACAATAACTGCATCACCTTCAATAATATTGTATAAGAAATGTTAGATAATGGAGATCTAGTCTTGGATAGCCTGAATGTACCCACTAACCAAAATCTACATATCTTCAAAAAACCATTTCCTAATCATGCCCCTTCTTCCAACCAACCTTGTTATTCTTCAAACAATGATATCAACATTCGTGAGGTCCATGATATTTTTGATGACATACCAGTAGTTTCCCAATTGCCTCATGTTCCTTCTATAAACAAAATTTTATCCCGATTACCCCTACCGACATCCAAACTAGTTTCATCTGGTCCTCTACCCATAGAGGAACCCCCTTCATTCTCTCCATCACCCGTGGAATAACTTATAATTAGCACACCACCTCTGACATCTCAAATTTCTGAGCAATTATCAGTAGCACCTCTCCTACTCATAAAAGATGCATGCTCACAACCTACACCATCACAAGGAGATTCTACTTCGGCTAGCCCATCCTCTCCTCTACCTATGGAGGATACTATATAAGTACCACTACCTTTAGATGGCCATTCACCATCAGACCTTCAAGATCCTACAGATCTAATTTTGACTCTCTTACCAACAGATTCCGAGGCTAGCCATTTCCCTGTATCTCAAACACATTTTATGGGGATTGTAACTCGATCCACATTAGCCCTGCTTATGACAATACCATTTTAACGCTTGGCCAATTTCTTGGACTATGTTGATAGAGCCTTTCTTTTGGGATGCCTCCTACTTCCTGTTTCAACACAAATTCAATTGTCACTCACTGACACCTCCACTATCTATCCAAAAGTGTTTCAAGTGACCCAACTAAACACAACTACAACTACCGTAACACCTTCCATGTCACCACCCATAGCCCAACTCACACCTTTTCCCATGACCCAACATACATCTACACCCAAACACCTACCTATGCCTATAACACCTCCTTTACCTAAACCCATCACTACCTTAGGGGTCATACCGACATCAAGCCTTACTCATCCGCCCATCAAATTAGATTTAGCCACATCCTCCAAAACTAACACTAAACCTACCCCGGCCCCTAAAAATAAAACCCAACCTCCCATACATCATACCCCAACCTCACCTAAAACACCATTATCACCTTCACCCCTTTCGTCCATCCTAGGACCTCACCCCTCGACCCTAGCCAAGCCACCTTTGTCCACTGGTAAACCAAGAACGCAACAACCCGCTTCCTCATCATGAACTGCTAATATACCTAAAAAACCCAGACAACTTCCACCATCATTCGTAACCTTCTTACCACCCATACCACCACTACCATCCATAACTTCCTCATTACCCATGACACTTTCTTCTCTTTCACTCACACCTCCCGTCCAACCCACACCACCTACCTCCACAACACCTTGGTTACCCTAGTGGGTAACCCACCCTCTTCCACCATCTACTTTTCCCTCTACATCTCATACACACATGTCACCTTTACCCAAAAAGGTGAAACCTAAAGCTAAGAATCCACTACCTTCCAATAAGATAGTTAAACCAACCAAACTTTATGTTGACATCTCTTCTACCATGCCCGTACCTAAACAGATGCCTGCAAGACCTAAGACAATTCCACACACCCAACTAGTAGACCAAAATATTCCCCCTCCTGTAAATCCTCTTCCCCCACAATCAGTCGTACCTACACCCAAACCCACATTCACCTCCCATTGTGATTCACTAGCAAGGTCCTATGCCAACATCTTGACCAATCTCCTCAAAACTTCAGTCATCACATTACCACCTCTTAGACCTTACGACCCACTCAAACCCAAACCAAAAGGGTTTGACAAAGCCAAAAAAAATTGCCTATCATCGTGTGTCAGGACACGATGTAGAGAGTTGTAAGGCCTTAAAAACTTCCCTAGTCCAATTATCTCCTCCAGAAGAGAAATTTGATGATGATGATCTTCTTGATGAGGACCCCATTTTGCCTTCACCAATTTCCTTAGATCTTCTCCTGTCACCTACTCAATGACCAAAATATCCACCCCACAACTCTTTGATCCACCCCCAAGATTTGAGATTAACATGTTTCGTATAAGAGAATTGGCCAAACCACCACCAAAATGCCTATGCACCCTACTCATTTCACAAGGATCATATCCACCACTAGGGTTTTGTCCCTTATTCCGCTATACCTTCCATGACACACCCTCTTCATCCACCTCTCCTCAGATTAACATGATCAACATCGCCACCCATGCTAAAAAAGACATGGGCAAGGAAAAAGAAACTGGCCCATTAACCAACCCTATACCCAATATACCGTCTGAACCCATACACAAAGTAATCATTTGAGGTCCTACATATCTCATTTTCGACAGGGTCACACATTGCACAATGCTAAAACAAATACACCAATCCCCCCTCAAAATTTCTTTATACAACCTCATCCAAACCTCAGAGTCACATCGTCAAGCCCTCATGGAGGTCCTTAAATATATTGAATTCTTACCAAATGACCCCACACCCGTAGCCTCCATCATTACCCCTCACCACGTAGCCTCTCTCACTAAGTCATTTCCTTCCACTACACCTCCACCTACTCGCCAAGTGGCTTCCCTCAACTTTTCTGATGAAGGGATCACTCCTTTCCAGTCTGATGACCCTGACCCCGCTCTTTTCATCTCTATCTTTATCGATATTATACGCATATAATGCATTATGATCGATGGTGGTGCTAGCATTAACATCATCTCCTCCCATGCATATGACCAAATGCAAATACCTGTCACCTACATGCATGGTAACCCAATGATGCTACGCTCCTTCAATGATGCCATGACCTCTACCCTGGGTACCATTGTTCTCCATGTCTGCGTGGGTCCCCACACTGTCTCAGAAATTTTCTATGTCTTATAAGGGGAGTTTGAGTATAACTTATTGCTCAGCCAACCTTGGATCCGTGCTATGGGTTGTGTCCCTTCAACTTTACATCGATGCCTCAAATTTGAACATGAGGGACATAATTACACCATCCTTGCTGACCCATCACCTTTCAGACCTGTAACATGCTATATCGGCCCAATGATGTACTTATACCTGTTAAGGAATCTGCCACCGTCACCACTTCACCTTCACCTACAAGCTAATCCACCAAAATTTCCACTACTTCCACTGCATCTAACCTTTCTATCCCCGTTGTAGTTGTTGCCTCTACCACCAACGCACTTGTCTCCCCATCATCTAGCAAGCCATCTATCCATGCTACTCACATACCGACTACTGATCCTTTAGAAGGTTTTTTTCAATGCCTCACTCTAGGGGAATACCACCTATATAATATCGACACCTCCCTCACCCTACAAGAGTATGGTAATCTACGTCAACACCCTAGCTATGACATCCACATTGGTGATGTTTTTCCTTATGGTCCTCCCCACCTGCATACTAATCTAATGTATGGGGGACTTGATATGGCCACCTATAAACCCAAACCTCCATCCCAATCCCAACCATTTTTTTCTGACCTACACTCCCTCACTAACTGCCTCTTCACTCACACTTTTCTCTACCGGTGTGCATGGAAAGGATTTGGCTTCATTTTTTATGAACAAGGCCGCCATACTATCATTTCCTATACCTCTCATAAACACAATGATTGTAGTGGCATTGGTTTTGACACTCCACCCTCCAAGAAGGTTCACATTGTTCTTATCCAGGACGATAAATATTCCCCCTCCCATTCACCCACATTACTATCTTCACCCATGGAGTCCATAGATCCTGAATCTATTCCTCCTAAAAAAATTTCTCATAAACACCATTTCCTTGGGACAACTGACCTATCAACATGATTACGAGGCTCCTTCTTCTCTCCCATTCCTTTATCCTAACATGATTGATGACGATACGCCTTCAATTATTGTCGTTTAATGTCAGGATGATGAGTCCATCCTCACCTACCTTGGTGCAGAAGACTCTTATATTCATCGATCGTTACCCTCTGAGACACAAACCATGTTGAAGGAATCAACCATTGCAATCAACATTAATACTCAGGATGACCCACACATTCTAAAGATCAGCCAATACTTAGACGCTACTGAACAGGAAGCCTTCACCTCTTTTCTTCAAGACCATACCAATGCATTTTCCTGTTCCTATGCTGACATGGCTAGTATTGACTCAAAAAATTTGGCTAACAATATCATAACCATTCTTGTTGCCAAACCCATCAAAAAAAGCTACGGAAAATGCATCCTTTCATTGCTCTTCTAGTCAAAGAATATCTTCAGCGCCTTCTCTCAGTTTCCTTCATTTTACCCATTGATTATCCCCAACGCATTTCTAACATCATTCTTGTCACGAAAGTGAAAGGAGGAATCTGTATTTACATGTATTTCCGTGACCTCAATCTCACCTATCCTAAAGATGATTTCCCACTACCAGGAATTGACCAACTAGTTGATCTCACCACTGGCCATTAAATTTTATCGCTCATGGATGGTTTCTCAGGCTATAATCAAATATTACTAGCTCCCGAGGATCAACACAAGATTTCCTTCATCACCCCTTGGGGGACTTTCTACTATCGAGTCATGCCCTTTGGCCTCAAAAATGTTGGTACTACATATCAGTGGGCCATGACTTACATCTTCCATGACATCATGCATCACATATTAAAGGATTACGTAGATGATTTACTTGCCAAATCAAAGCATCGAACCGAACACCTGCTCATTCTTAAATTCATCTTTGACCACCTCATCAAGTATTGTGTTCGTCTTCAACCAAAGAAGTGCGTCTTTACAGTACTTTCCAAAGAACTCCTAGTTTCATCATTTCTTTGCGTGGCTTAGAAGTCGATCCTGTGAAATTCAAGGTTATTCTTGAAATGTCACCACCCACTAATCTCCATCAACTTTGCAGCCTATAAGGAAAGTTGCAATCAATTCAACATTTTATCTCGTAGCTTTCTGACCGTTGTCAACCATTCCGTCATCTTCTCAAGAAAGACGTTTCCTTCAAATGGGATGACGAATGTCATAAAGCCTTCGAAGAATTGAAATAATACATCCTTCAACCACCAATGCTCATTCCTCTTAAGGATGACCAACCCTTTTACCTATATATTTCTGCCATTGACCATTCTCTAGGTGTCATGTTCACTCATCGCGACGACCAACACCGAGTGCAAGTGGTTTATTACATAAGTCGTAACCTTCTTGACTCTGAAACTAGATATAACCATGCCAAAAAACTCTTCCTAGCCTTAGTTTTCATCACCACCAAACTTTTACATTACCTACTCAACCACAAAACCTTTGTCATTACTAATACTGACCCATTACACTATATGTATGCCAAACCTTATCAAAATCAACATGTCGCACATTGGCTTATGCTTCTGGCCAACCCCGACCTTGAATTCATCCATTAAAAGTCCATCAAGGGCCATATGATCACCGACAAATTGGCCAATGCACCTATTTCCAAGAATCAACCCTCTAACTTCGACTTCCTAGACGAGTCTATAGCTACCCTTTCCCTGGATGAACCCACTTACCAAATGACACTCTTCTTCGATGGCTCCAAGTGCCAGCATGGGGGTGGGGCCGATGTTATCCCCATTCCACTTGATGGTGAACCTATTCATTTGTCTTTCAAACTCAATTTTGATTATACAAATAATATTGTTAAATATGAAGCACTTGTATTGGGTCTCCAGGCTGCTTATGCCTTATATGTTAAGTCAATCAAAATCTTTGGTGATTCTCATTTGGTCATAAACTAAGTCAATGGTATATACCAGTGTCATAATGAGATACTTCAAAATTTTAAACATCAGGTGGACATAATTTTGACCACCTTCTACCGTTACGCACTTCAAACCACCCCACGTTCTACCAATAAATTTTCATATATCATGGCCTTCTTGGCTTCTCAGATACTTGCTTTGCCCACTGACTCTAAAATATTTGTCACCATATAAAAGCTATAATCACCCTCTTATTTACCTCCTAAGGTCTACTCCATTGGAACCATTACCCCTAACCCACATGACCTTTGGTATAATAAATACGTGGACTACCTTTCCATTTCCATTTTACCCACTAGTCTCACCCGTAATGGACAACGCACCTTTCTTAAAAGTGTCTCCCGTTACATTTCCATGGGGGGTATTCTTTACAAGTGTGGCTTCAACAACATTCTCTTATGATGCCTTGTAAGTTCTGAAATTCCTTACACCATTAAGGAAGTCCACGATGGAATTTGTGGATGTCACTTTAGCGATTTGGCTGTTGCAAAGCGCATTTTTTACCTAGGCTATTATTGGCCAACCTTAAACCATGATTGTTGTGATTATGTTAAACATTGTTTGAAATGCCAAAAACATTCTAATCTTCATCACACACCTAGTCATGCCTTATAGGTTGCACGAGACCTTTTTCCTTTCTCTCAATGGGATTTGGATCTTGTCAGTGAGATAAACACCCATTATTCACAACACCACCACTGGATCATAACCACTACTAAATATTACACCAAATGGGTAGAAGTGATTCCCCTCATTTCTACAAAAGTTGAGAAGATATGTGAATTCATCAACCATCAAATCATTTTTCGTTTTGGTGTTCCTCACCGCATTATCATTGATAACAGAAAACAATTCAAAAACAAAAACCTACGCAAACTATGTGACACATTTGGCATATAACTTAGTTTCTCATCACCTTATTATCCACAAAACAATGGTGAATCGAAATCCACCAATAAAACCTTGAACAAAATTCTTATGAAGGTAGTCAATGATACTGGGAAAGATTGGCATACGCACATTCCTTTCACTTTGTGGGCTTATCGCAATAGCATTCACAATTTGACTTATGTCACCCCCTTTTCTCTAGTCTACGGTACTAAGGTTGTCTTACCTCTCAAATTCCAGATTCCAACTCTCCACATCTCACTACAAGACATGCTCAACAACAATGAATTTCACCAGGGTCATTTGGCGTAACTTGAATTATTAGATGAGCGTCATCTCAACGCTCTTGACCACCTCCAAATCTACCAAAAATGTATCAAACGTGCCTATGAAAAACATGTTCACGAACGAACCTTTTAGGTAGATGACCTCATCCTGAAGGAGAATCAACATGTAACCAAAGAGGAGAAAAGTAAATGGGGAAAAATTTCTCCCAATTGGCTTGGACCCTATATCATTACCCATTCTTATGGATCAGGTGCTTATCATTTTTCTTCACTCGAAAGTAAACTCGAACATGAGCCCCTTAATGCCTTGCATCTTTGACCATTCTATTATTGATATCAAGTCCTATATCACTTTCTATTAGTTGATTGCTCATCCCTTGAGTGTTGTTCACCTTCCATAATTGCCCATTTTGAGGATCCACGACTCAAAAATAATCATGTGATTCACAACACCTTTCAGCCTTATCTTCAATATGAGTACCATGGCTCTATTCATAGCATGATTCTCATGGATACTTTTCATCTTCTTCAAGATGGAATCCCATGATCGTTCATTCTCAAAACCACCTCTTTTATAGTTAATCTCTCTGTGTTACAGTCTTGTCTTCTAAATAAGAACCTAATCTTCCTTTATAGTCTTGTCCATGGCTTAAACGTCTAAACACAAAATGGGATACAACTTTTTGAGTTAAAATTCCAGAAAAAGATGAATTCCTCAAAAAGGGCATCTCTTCAATCTCATTCCACCACTATCAATAGATTGTTCCCTTGAAGGATAGCTACATAAAGTCGTTACAAAATATAATAAATATTCATAAGCTTCCCACATCAATCAGCTTCATGAAGACCTCAAGGAGATAATATATTCATCCCATATAGACTTCCCGCATCGATCAGTGTATTAAAAAAACAAATAAAGCAAAAGATGAAATTTTTGTCATGGACTTTCCCATTTTGGATTCTGGGTTTCTTGTTCTAAAAAACACATCCTATCGTACACTAGGTTATGCTAAAACACCCATTCTCACCTCATTTACCTTCTTATCATATCCCTCTCTACTCAAGGGACTCGCCACTTTTCTTCACCCTTAGAATAGCCCATTATGCAAGGCCTGTAGGGTCTTACATTCCTAAGCCCATCCGGGGTATGGTAGACTCATTAGGGTTATTATCAATTATGCAGTTCTTCTACCACCTCTTACCCTTCTACCTTATTTTATCACCTATTGATTATCCTATAATAGGACCAGCTCATTGACACTTATATTTAAAATAACTCAATCATGCCTATGACCTGAACTCAACCATGCCTATGACCTACATTCACCCATGCCTAACACCTATCAACCCATTCCACTATTTCATCCTAATCTTCCCTAGCTTATGGAATAAGTACATCGGCTTGAGGTCCCTTTTCGTCGGGACTATGTAGGCAGCACTGCGAGGGTAGGGGGCCCTTGGAGGTTAGGTCGGCCACTCTTTACCCTAACCAATCACCTCTTTCCCTTTCCTATTCACATTCTACCCTTGTTAGTTTCCTTTCTATATCAATAACTGGAAATTACACCCAACAAGTAACAATTGTTACACATCTTTACCATCATAATTTAGACATTTATTTCATCTTGTCTATAATTTATTTACCATAATCATACATTTTCCTACAAATCATCTTAACATAATCCACATAATCATTAATTGCATAAATTAATGAATTAGAAACTCAATCATACGTAAACCAACCTGACTCAATCATACATAAACCAACCTGACTCCATCCATGCCTAAGTCAACATGACTCAATCCATGCCTATGACCTTACTCAATCCATGCCTAAAAAAACCTGACTCAGCCATGCCTACACGACCTTGACTCTATCAGGCCTAATCCACTTGATTTCCACCTATCTATATATAGCAATGCAAATTAAAACATGTACACCATCCATACCATAAACACCACCATCTATAAATTAGATAGTCTATATAAAAATACATGTGAACATATATCCCAATAATAATCACAATCATCTCAAATCAGTATGGTACATCCTCACTCTCTTTGGCACGCAGGTCGGTATATCATCAAAAAATCTCATGTACATCCTCACTCCCTTTGGCACACAGGCCAGAGTATATCACAAATACACACAAGTATACAAAATAGGAGGTATATATTACTATCAGACATCACCCTACTGGATATCCTCCATATCTATCTCACATGTCTCCTCCTCCTCCCCTAACCCCATATGACATCCAGCTAGCATCTCACCACCCACCATCGGTCATGGTTAGATCTTTGTTAGTACCTCACCTAGACCTGGCCTCCATGAACTGGTAGACTCACCTTGACCCTGTCTTGGGGCTCGACGGCCCCCTGTACTCTCTACACTATGGGTACGTGACCTAGTCCTCTCACTCGAGGCCTACTGAGCTCTATACTCCCCATAGGATAGAAAATCTATCCCTGTGGCCATCAAAATATCCTGATAATACTGAACCTCACCTAAGGCATCCCTCAACCTACTTATCGGTACTATCTGTGGTGGAGCCATCGGTCTCGGCCCCTATTCTTGTCTCTCGGGACCCTATCCCACTAGTACTTGTAAAGAGGTACCCTGTCCCTATGCATGTACTTGTGCCTATACTGAGGGAGCCTATACATGTGCCTGTATCTGGGCCTGAAGGGACGTAACTTATGCCTGTGTAGTGGCCAAGTAACCCTATAAACCTATAATATATGCCTATAGGGCAGCCACCTGTACCCAATCCACATTTCCACCCTATGCAGGTACCTGTCCCTGCACTCCCTGGGACTAAAGAGTCACCACACGTGCCTATAAATTAGTCACCTATGCCTTTGATCTTGGCAGTTGCCCCTACACTATCCCCAACTGTGTAATCATGGTAGCCACCTGCCCTTGTAGGGTGTCCCTCTAAACAGTGATGGTGGATAAATCTTGCTATCCTAGCCTCGACGGTACTGCTCATAAATGTGTGGCCCACCACTTCATGTATTTATCAGTCACCCCGACATCATCAATCCACCGGTCTATCACCTACTCCTCCTTCCCTGTCGATATTTTCAGTTGTGGTAGAGGTAGAGGCCTCTCCACATCATCCCTCCTATACTGCAGGAAAGGTGGCGGTATATCCTGAAGCAACCTAAACTACCATTTGACTCTGTCCATAGGTATCATCTTGTGCTCTCCGACATGTCACCGATCTATCCACTGGAGCAGCAATAGCTCCTGTAGCTCCTCTACCATCAGCCCATATGATGGAAAACCCACATAGGGCCTCCAAATGATGTCCATGCTAGATAACCCCTCTAATAATCACCTGTAATAGGCTACATAATGTGTAGCTCTAGCAGCTCAGTGCTCCCTAATCACAGGCACCCATCACCTAAAGCCCACTCAAACAAAACCTGTCTCGAATGCATTTACCTGAGGCATACCCACTGGATACACACATATAATGTGCTCATACACCCAATAATGGAGTAGAAAATTACAACAAAGACTAAACCTCTGTAGCCACCCATAATCCCAAATCTCTTTGTACAACTAAACCAGGAATGCGGGTGCCCATGCAAAATGGGTCCTTTCCTCCACCATGTTGTGTAGAACCCCCATCAATGATCATGGGAATCTCCCACCCTCCACATCTAGCAATGCAAAGCAGTAGACTGCCTCCATCAACAACACTACTAGCCTCATCTTCTCCAAATGGGCCCGGGTACATATCGCCATAGCTCATACTTGCACTATGGAGCCTCATCTCCATCAACCCCTCACCACATATGGCTAGTATCAACTCCTCAGAGGCCTCTTAGGAGATAGAATACACCTGCGTCCCCACTATCGGTAGATGCAAGATCCTATACACATCCTCCAGGGTGACTGTGATCTCACCCGTCGGTAAATGGAAGGTATTGGTCGCTGAGTCCCATCTGTTGATGAGAGCGACCATCAAACTCATCTCCTAGACTATGTGCCAATAGTGTCGAACCCCAATTAGTCCAACCTCTACAACATGGTGCCAATCATCAGCTGTCACACCCCCCCATACCTCCATGAGTAAGGGAGGTACCCTATCTCTCATTTGTAGTTGCTGCCTGGCCTACATTCAACCAATCACACACCTTATTAAAACTTGATTTTACCCAACATTGACCTTCAACCCTTGCCTTCTTCCCTTCCCCCCACCCGTTATCTATTTTACCTACTTTACCTAACCTTTCCCCTTGCCATTCCTAGACCTCTAGCCCTTTTACCCTAACCGGCACTAGTTACTCCTGACCGTCACCGATCCATTATTTCTGGCACCGGTCTCCTTCATCCCTGACCGATGTCAGTGTAACAAGCCCAACATCGACCATGCCTTGACCGATGTCAGTCACTGTCGCAGAACCAAATACGTCTGAACCCCCCTGCCCCATTTTTTCCTAATTCTCAAAATCTACCCTAACCCTCCACTCTAACCTACCCAAACCTATCCTGGCTTCATTCCCAATCCTATTTAATATACATTGGACCTTCTTGCCCCTCATTTCCTTCATTTTTACCCATACATTCCCAATAATAAACTTACACCCAAATTTCCACCCAACCCCATTTAAATAGCCTATTTCAATCACAAATACAATATCAGAAAGAATCTTACATCATCTCTGTGTCGTCGATGTGGTGGCACATCTAGCCACTGTGTTGGTGGTCCACCCGAACCCTCTCCTGCCTCTGCCATGTCCAAATCAAGCTCCAACCTCTCTACTAATCACCTCACTCTGCCCGATCTTGTGGACCCATCTACCTGGATCCTCTAACCAACCGGATCTCTCCACCTTAGTAGGATATCGTCCCTCATCCTTTCCTCCCGATAAAGCACAACTCGTTTAGAAATCTATCATTTTCACAAAAGCCAAAACATACAAATAAGTCTATATTATACAACTTTTTTCTTTTTATATACCCACGTCGACCTGACCGACATCGGTTATACCTAAACCGACATCGGTCATGTGCCCTAGCACACCATGGTCGGTTATACCCAGACCGACAACGGTCATGTGCCTACAAAAATTGTGGTCAGTTTACCTAGACCATCACCGGTTATGTATGACCAGCATCGGTTACCTGTCATACTCTTTCACATACCCTTGCCTCATTTCTGACTAACCCAGCCACCATTTGACATTACCCAACCTACCACCTAACCTACATTACCTATACCTATCCTTAATTGTGTTTAGAGACTTGTTATTTTACCCATCCCTTGGCCCTACCCATGTGGTGACCTCACTACCTGGACTTGGGACATTGTTAATGACCTATGAAATCATGTGCTCGTTATACCTTACGACACTATTACCCGTGTTGTTTGACCTAATGACCTTACCTTTCCTATTATCTTGTTGTTTATCCTAACTCAAGCTTTGGTTTACCGAAACATACCTAAAAATTCTTGCACCTGATCTACAATGTGCTTCCACACCATATTCTATACCTTAGATACTAGAATCACCTCAACCTTGTTTGGATAAACCTATTGACCTTACATGATGTAGAGTTTACATACTCTTCAACCTGGTATCGTGTCGTAGTTTATACGTGTGCGTGAGTTTGACTTTCGCTACCTTTGACCCTGGGCCATTACCTTGATTACCTGATTTGACCTTTAACCCATTACCCCATTATCCACCTTCCACTTCATCACATCTACCTTTTACCAAACCACTCACCAATTCTATCTTCTACCTCATCCATTCCTAGTTTGAGGGGGATCACCTTCACCCACACATGGGGCAACCGCATCTTATTTCTGTCAACTTCGCTTACCAATATAAGCTATGCAACAAAAAGGGGAAAAATGTAGACACCAAAATTGGGTCACACTCCCCTTGGCGCCCTATTGAATAACCAACCCAAACATACTCACTTAACCACACCCCCCTCCACACCACATTAACATTAATTTAATTAAATTAATACCCATCCTCAAAATATTCATCATTTAATTACATTAATTGACCTAATTTCTACCTCATCCAGACACCTCACCCTAGATCTATTCTTGGCATGTTTTCATAACTAACTAAGACCTAATCTTACTTGCCTTAGTAAGCTAAGATTTTGTCTAACCCTAAAAATCAATCCCTACAATCTCTTTAACCACATTCCCACCCATTAGAAAGAAATATTTCATTCTAATTCATGACAACAAACCAACTAGACCCAAGAAATTAGAAAGATCTTCCTAGTTTATTAAACCTAAGGAATCCCACCTTAACCAACACCGGTCGCCCCTAAATCGATGCTGGTCAACTAGGAACCGTCATCGGTTACCATTTATTCACCCAAACAACCTTTTTTGTGGGTTATCACATTCTGAGAGCAAGATCAAGAAATCAGAGTTGCATGTAAGCAAAACGAGGATACTTTCACACATCCAGACATCCAAATCCATCACCAAGATAGATTTTGGAATCATTGCAATCATGGAATCATTCTGGGAGCCACTGCTACGATATCCAACACTTTTCATCTGATCAACAACTACCTCCATTCAGCCATCAAAACCTGCATCACAGTAAGTACATCTCTACTAGCATTGTCTTTTTTAGCATAGTTAGCTTTTATCATTCATGTCATTAGTTTATAATTTGCATGTTCATTCCCCTACCACTTATTAGCTTGTAGTTCAATCATTTCCCTTACTTACACCAAAAAATCACCTTTATGACCCAATAACCATTTCTAAGCATACTTGAGATCTCCACAGACCTTCTCATCCACCCTCCCAACTCCATTTGACCTTAGATCAGTCCCTGTCATTTGATCTATTTGAGTTTCTTTTACCTCCACCATACCGATGCCGGTTATCCACAACCATTGTCAGTTCTACCTAAACTAGCATCGGTCATACCATACCGACATCGATCTCTATGTTTTATACCTTGACCAAGAACATACCCAACAATCATCTCACCAATTGACCTAAACAACCCAGAATCAGACCATGACTAGTCCCAACACCCTGACAACTATTGACCTTTCTGATCTAACCATAGCCTAGCCTGTTATGTTAAGATTTTCTTATTATACTTGAATGAGAAACATAAATCATATCATTTACAGTAGGATTTCCTTTACTTTTGGCATTAAATTATTTTAAACAGTGGATTGACAGCCATCTAGGAAGTACCGCACTTCCCAGAGCTAGAACTCGCTACGTAATCCACTTCCATATATCATTTAACTCCCCTTTTATGGTCTTGTTGTCTATTTCAGGTAGTTCCTCCTAGCCAAAAGGAATCTCTCACATTTATTTGTGGATCGAGAAGTCAATATGCGCAAAACAACCTTCAACCAACCCATTTGACAGGTATTCCTCCTAGCCCTTACCCTTATCTATTTTGTCATTTCGAAAACATAAATAAAATGGTGAAACACCATGTATGTAAATTTATGTAAAAATTTGAAAAGGAACATGTGCACCGGATTCGTATTGAGTGAAAGGATAGAAATTTTCCTGAAAATGTTGTAAAAGAACAAGTTTTTTCGGTTATCTCATGCTAAGGGTGAGTTTTTCAAGCAATCTCATGCCATGTGTGAGTTTTTTAGGTGATCTCATGCCACAACATAAGAAGTGTAGGGAGAAATGTCTTGTGTTATTCTCCAACCTTCTATTGCTTCCCAAAATCTATACACCATTGTAGATAGTGTGATCATGTCTTGTTCAAGTTTGATCCAATTTGATCCATCACGAAATAGAAAAAGGAAATAACATGCATGCTGATTGCAAGAGGACTATGCCTAATATGTGAAAATCATTGTGTAAACTTCTAAAAAATGTGTTGATCTAAGAAAATAAATGTAACTTCCCCTTAGTCACAGATTCCCAAGAAGGGTCAAGAGCACCCAAGTGCTCATGTCTATATCTGGGTGTCAGCATCTGTGTTGTTCTAAGGATCCAAGTCATATTTTGATCCCTTTCTGTAACTGTATGATGCTTTTTTTTGTGTTGAACTATGTTGTACTATAACTGTGATTATTGTATGGGGTGACTGATTCATCCAATTATGCCCCCCTCATTTTGGGTGCATGTGACGTCACTAGGAGGATGCAACCCAAAGGAGAAGACTAGACATTGATCTGAAACTGATGCACTGCAGGGGAGGGAATTTATTGGGTAGAAACTAAGGCACGTGCAAACAAAGTGACTCGAAACATGTGTTATTAAAAACAAGACAAATACGTATATAAAAGACAAAATATAAACTAGCAAGTAAGAAGACAATGTAGACCACGAAAACCAAGTTTCAAACATGGGACATCACTCACAATGTCGCAAGACAATTCGTACTGAAGAATCCAAAAGAATACAGTGTGCACACAAGATAAAGGTAATAGCCCACAAATAATGGCATACAATTTAAAATAATTGCAAAAGGTGACAAACAAAGAGCAGTAGACAACCATGGTAGAAAATAATTACTGTAAAGAAAACATTGCACATGAAGCACCCATTAACATATTAGAAAGATAGAAATTATGTCAAAGCATGTATGATCCTATATAGAATAGTGTACTAATAAGAATAGGAAGTAGTATATAATGAAATAATAGCACCCGCGATGTGTACAAAAGTAGATGCCCCCAGGAGCTGTTGTGGGACTGGTAAAAGGTAGAGTGCCAAGTACATGTGTAGCATGTAATAGATCTATGTAAAGCCTGTATTCACAACTAGAAGATAAGTGAACACACATATGTATATAGAAAATATAATGACATATACAATATCTTTCTAACATAGTAAGAAAAGTGCGCATGCGAGTATAAGTAAGCAAGAACAATGTGCAACCAAGATATGCAGTATGTTGTGAGTGTAAATGGAATGGAATGAAAAGTGAGTGTGATAGGAGCCATGTGCCCCTTGAGTGAATGTGAATGAGTATGCATGAAATCAAGTTCATTTATAAATTCCCCCTCAGCAGTCGATAATGAGCCATAGAACAAGAGTGCATCACTAGGAAATGGTTTGAACATGTGCACTAGAAAGATATGATCATCAAAGCATAAAGCATAGAGATTGAGTGATTTTGGTGAGGTTCATTTCATATTTATACCCTCAATAGTTGAGTATGAAGCATGGAACTAGAGTGTGTCACAGGGTAGTGTGTTGTGATGAATGTGCACTAGACAAATACGTCAAAAATGTGTCGAGTGTGAAATATGTTGTGTGAGGAGAGGTTCGTGAAAGTAGTGAGCCCTCAACAATCAAGTATGAACTGTAGTACAAGAGTGCATCATCGGGTAATGATGATACAAGTGTATCAAGATGTGTAAGATTTGTGCAAGAGACCAGATGCAAAGTAAGAAGTGAAATAGTAGAAATGTGAGACACCTAGGAATGCTAGAAGGGGGGAATAAGTAGGATTCCCCTCAAGTGTATGATTTATAGAATTATCAAGCAATATCATCTAAGAGATCATCATTGTCATGGTCAAAACCAAATGGAAATGCATCAGAGACCTAGTAAGAAATAGTATGAGTTTGATCACGCAGAGATCCATTACATCACTAGTTTTTACATTCCCATTGCATATTCCTCGTTAGTGAAATGTGTTCATGGGCATCCATGTGCATACCAACAAGTAATATTTTGGGAATATCCAAGAAATGAATAATTGAAAAATAAAAATGTGGTCGAAAGTATAGGTGATGAAATGTCGATATGCTCAGGGTCTAAAGATAGTCAATATAATCAAGCCAAGATTTCTTGAGCGTAAGTGGTGAAAGGCGTGGAGTGCATGCAATAAAGACTAATAGATGAAATATGTAAACATGAATCCATGATATAAATCAGGAGCATGTGATGGGGGGATGAGATCATCTAACGTGAATCCTATCCGAGTAAAGCCATCACATGTGTAAATAGTTTTAGAGTAATTGGGATTGAATGGAATCTGCGACCATAAAACATTATTCATTAAAATAGTGCATGTGAAAGGAGGTATCGTAGATGAAGGTGATTAAATAAAAATAGGATTTTATCTAAGTTAATCTAGATAGAAACAGTAATGGAATAGGTAATATGAATTGAAATACTGCCACTAAATACTTTTTATTTGAATGTTAAATAAAATAAAATAAATGAAATACGAGGGATAATATATTAACCTAAATATAACTTACCTTTCTATGTGTTGGAATTGAATAGATAGATGTTCGAGCTGGAATGGATGTGGAGATATTGTTTTAGAAATTACAGAAGCTGGATATTTAGTTGAACTCGACCACCTGGGAGAGAACTGGGGATGCCTAAGGGCACCCTAGTCTGTAGTCTAGGCACTCTAATATGTAGAAAAGCTCAGGATCTAGTTCTGAAAATGTTGTTAGGTCTTCGCAATATCTTTGTCTCTGTCACATAATTGTCACAATATCTTCGCTTATGTCACCAATAATGTGATATGAAGATCCACCTACAAAACTCCATACAAAGCATCAAATTACTATAAAATAAAGATGCAAAATAAGGGTTCATACTGACCTTAACCACCAAAAGATTGGAATTACAACTAAGTATTGCACTACATTCCAGATCCAATGTAGTTTTGTCTGCTTGTGTGTGCGATTTTGTGCCTAGGGTTCTCTAGTGCTAATGACACAGAAGTAGGGAGCAATAACTAGATGTAAAGATGCAAATGGTGGATGGAATAGAATGAATAAAACCATTTCCCCCTATGCTTGTGTGATATAGATGTAGAATATGCCCAAATGTAGTCCCTTGCCTTAGTAGATAGTTTCCCTTGATAGATGATAGTCCGCCCATAATGTAGTGATTATGTTATGTTTATATAGGTATGTCTTGTTCAAATTTTGACACTAATTACCCGAAACATCGACTAATACCTAGGGGAATGAACAAGGTAATAAAAAAGACCGACCTCAAAGAAATAAATTAGAACCAAGAGTTATAGAAACTAGGGCACCTAAAATCATGAATTGGGGCACCCCGGGGTGTAGACACCAAAATTATGTCATACTGCCCTTATAACCTCGTTAATTAAATTAACCATACCTTACCTATTCATATCCCATAGTGCACATGATTAATTGAATTAATTACCTTAATTAATTTAATTAACATCCTCATTTGACCACATCACCCAGCCAACTCACCTACCACCTCACTCCATGACCCACTCAAACCTCATTAATGACCTAAGACCAAGTCTAAGCCTATCCTAACCAACTAGGACTTAGTCTAAACTTAGACTTAACTGCTATTAACAAACCTAAGAGGGCTCTTACTCATCCTTTTGTGATCTATCACTCAAGACTCGGATGAAGATTGAATACCATGCCAAAAATAGTAACAATTAAGTTCTTTTTGGCCAACCTAGAAATTCCCGCCTTAACCGACGCCAATTATATCTCAACCAACTTCAGTCCCCTAACCATCACCAATTAGGTTAAATACATTTCCAAAATCCTTTGTTAAGGTTTATCATTTAATTCAAGATCTCACGGGAACAGAGACTTGGAGCACTTGAGTTTTTGAAGCACTCAGGCAAAGGAAATCCCCTGGGAACACTACCAACAACCATCAACATCCATTACCTTCTTCATGATCACAAATTCACACAAAGAAGTACAGAGGCTTGAATTTCTGTGGCGCGTACATGACATCCCTTCTCTCTGGATCTCTGGCACCATTGCTTTCATCACCTGCACTCTCCAAACCCATTCTTCAGTAAGTACCTAACATCTCTTCAGTTATCTCTATTTTCTTTCAGTAAGATCACCATTCCTCTTGGTAATTTATTTTTTGTACATCTGTACACCTCCTTCTTCCCAAAAATCTATCACGTTACCATATCTATCTCTTTCACCTATCTTCACCTTCTCCTAGTCATCCTTGAGTCACTAAGGCCATTTTATGACCTCACCTTCACCATTTCCAACCTCTAAGAAATCACAGAGAGCTTGGAAACCAGTTTCTAAGAGCCTTTTACTAACTTTCCCCACCGACATTGGTTAGACAACCAACATCGGTCATCCTACCAAACCGGCATCGGTCACATAGTCGGTCTCGGTTATTGTGACTGGCAACATACCTCAAACCAGTGACCTCATACACATTCCTTAACAACCCAGAATCATTCATAATCTTTACCAGACCTTACCTAGAGCATGTACTAGACCTTTAACCCAATACCAGCCCATCACCTGACCCATTTTGACCTCAATCACATTTTATCTGACCTTTCTTATTTATTTTGCACGAGATGCTTAAATCGTTTCAATTCCAATAAGATTGTTATTTCATGTTTATTTTCAGTAGCATTAATATTGTTATATAAAAGTGGATTAACATCCTCTTTAGGAAGCATCATGCTTCCCAGATCTAGCTTCAGCTAGGAAGTCTACTCATTGTTTTATTTAACTATATCTGGTTGTACTATTTTGCATTTTACAGGTAGTTTCTCCTAGTTAAAAGGGAGATCTCGCAATCAGCATTGGATCAGGAAATCAGAACGTGCACACAATCTTCAACCAACATCACAAACAGGTATTCCCCCTTGGCCTATCACCCTCTATCTATTTCATTAATTTGTTAAGAATTTGATGAAACACGGGGCACCCAAGTGCTACCCTAGGCACCCTAGTTATAGAATGGATACAAAAATCAAAAAAATAATGACACATGCTACTTACTAAGAGATTCCCAAAATTGTATAGATAACTGATGACTATATCAGAAAAATATTAATAATGACCAACTAACTGACGATGGGACGAGGGGATATGTCATTATTGAATATTTTTATTATGTGAGATCCATATATAAAATAACATACTTGGCAGTATAAATGTAATAGTAAGTGTATGATTTTGTGACTACATTTTCCCCCATTTTATGTTGGTGAGTGGAAAGCTCAGTAACATAAAGTAGATAGAGATGTGTACCTAAGAAAATTTAGAGAAGCCCATGCTATAGTAAAATGTACATATGTGTAGTATAAGCGTGCCGATAGAACTATAAAAGCATGTCGAACCATGGATCAGTGGATTGATTCATGTAACGTAATGAAAAAATGTAAATTTCATGATGAAGTGCACTAAATGAAGGTGATGATTAGGATGTATGATGATTTTGAACGCGGTATAATGATGAAAAGGTGGGTAGGGATTGATCATTCCCCAACCCGGACACTTATATATGAATGAAAAACTAGAGGATTTGGGCATCCTGCCACCAGAGGAAGAGTCTAGGTAGAAAAGTGTGTTATTCTCTAGTCTTTAACTACATCCTCAAGATCTAGACATTGCAAATGGACTCGGATAAGATTTGTGGTTTTTGGATCTAAATGATTTCGATAAAAAACTTGACCCATATAGGAGTGATATAGGGAAAGCCCTCTTTCCCCCATTCCACGAGTGTCGTTGTAATAGGATCACTTCCAAGTTAGGTCATCTGGAATAAAACGTGAAATTAATGATGGTTCCAAAGTTATGTCATCTAGAAGCAAGCGCAAAAGGTGAGAAGGCTTCCAAGCTAAGTCATCTGGAAGCAAGTGTAAAATGTAGAATAACTTCCCAAGTTAGGTCATCTAGGAAAAGTGATGATTGTAATCTCCCAAGTTAGGTCATCTGGGAGGTTACATGTAACTCCCAAGTTAGGTCATTAGGGAGGCCAATTGTGTTGAAATCATATTTATTGAATGATTTTGATTTGTTAGAAATTTTTGAACATGTTAATTGATTGATTGAATGATTATTTGATTGGTTACCCGTGGAGAGATTTTATGCAAGTTTCCCTCAGGTTAGTCCATTAGGGGGAATTTAATAGAAATTGGTGAAATGTCACTTGAAAATATTTTTAATCACTTTTTGTCTCCAAGTTAGGTCATTAGGGCGAAGTGATGAAATGTCGCATAGAAAAATAATATGTTTGTTGCCCCCATATTAGGTCGTTAGGGGGAATTAATGGTGAAATATCACGCGGTGAATTGGTAGTTTTTTAATGTGTGGTGATGTAAGGGGAATTATAGGATAAATTCAATGATATGCCCCCTATTTCAGTAAAAGGGGGAGTGATGAAAAGAGTGAATGATAAAATGAAAGTAATCATGGGATATGTAAAACGTGATAGAAAACGTGAAAATGTGTATTGATGGGAATGTAGAAAATATGAAACTAAAATAATGCATATGTAGTGTGTATAGTACAATGGTAGGTAGAATTATAAAAAATAATGCTGAAAATAGGGTGTAAATTGGAGTAGAAGCGCTTAAGATATGATAGAAAACAATGTAGTGTGCATTAATTGTGGAAATAGGTATGAAATAATGACTATAATAAAGTTGGTGATGAAAAGTAACTATAAATAGTAAACTGAAAAGGTGTTGAGTTACTTCATTTGTTGTTTTCACGAGTGTGAGAGTGTGCACAAAGTGAGTGAGAATGTCATAAGAGAGAGCAACATGTCCTAATTGGTTTGAGAGGGTGGTGAATGTCGTAGTGTCGCGTACAACCACAGAGTTGATAAGTGCATCATTTTTTCACAAAATGTAAGGTGTAGTGGTCATTTTGGTTGAATTTTTGAAAATTTTAGATTTGTGATTTTCTCAACATTTAATACCTGGATAAAAGTGATGAGGGTGCTAGTGACCCATAGGATAGAAGCACCTAAGAACTTAGGAACTAGTATCCTACTCCTAGGCGTGCCCTAATCTTGTATCGAAGCACCCTAGTCTAGGATCTGTGTAGTTCATGTATAACATTGCTAAACATGGTGCTAGTATGATAACTAAGTATATTTGGTCTTGTAATGTATTCTAACGTTGTGTTTGTTGTCATTTTGTGGTGTGTAGAGGTATATCCACTCGAGGGAATTCTGTTGTGGGTGGCACATGAATACGTTATCCTAGATTAGGGTTTTCTAGATGAGGATTGGGATGTGATGGACCATGCCAACATGCGGCACATAGCATGGATGGGGGATGTGCCCCATTATGTACCCATGTTGACTGATCCTATGTGAGATATGGTGTGTAAATACATGTACATCCTAGTTACCTACGTGAGAGATGAACGTGACATTGGAGGATGTATATCACATATTGTGATTGCCAGTTGTGGGAGAGAGAATACAAGTTATGCTAGTGGAGGATATGGATCGGAAGATGCGAGATACAAGATCGTATCTTTGTGGGGACTCGAAGTACCTACCGAGGCACGTATTAGCCTTGATGTTATTCTGCAGTTCGGGTGTTCCACACTTGCGAGAAGTTCATAGTGGTTGTGATTACGTCATGTATAGCTGTGGAGGGAGGAGGTGTAGGGTCTCTTGTATAAGATGCATGAAATATGTCAGTGGATAGAGGAGGATGGCACTAGATATGCACATGGGCACGGTGTGTGTTGGCCCACCTATATAGAGATGTATATTGATTTATCGCATGATGAGCATGGTGGAGGGATAAGAGACACCACACTGCTTCTTGGGTGGGAATATGAACATATAGCTGTGTTAAGACCATTTGTAGGTCCACGAGGAGAGTGGGCTACGCCAGAGATATTTACAAGGAGGTGGGTCAAAATTCGTAGTAGGAAGATGGATACATATACATACATGAGAACTTATAGATAGGATGGGGCCCGAGGTAGTTATATGGAGGCCATATCATGACTACGGGGGATGGTCAAAGGATGTGATGGATTTGTGATGTATTCGGAGGACTATGTCGCTAGTGGATCGCTTTCTAGGTGTGGCGAAGCTTTTACAAGTAGATATAGTGTCATGAAATTTTGGTATGGTTCAGGATGTGCCCCCTGAAGCCATATATATGGTTGAGAGGCATCATACCACCTAGGCAGGCTGGTGCTAGGCTAGGGCCCACAGTAGAGTAGTTAGTTCCATCGAGGTCGGATGAGGTAGATCCAATGATAGATACTACTGATGGAGATGATGCAGGTTGTATTGAGGAGTATCGTGCATGGTGGGAAACTTGTCAGTGGGTATTGTTGTACCCATTATTTTTAAGCCCAATAGATTTACCACCTACGGGAGGGAGAGAGGGGGAAGCACATGCTCCCGATCCTATAGCGGTGGTTGTAGTTGAGCATAATTATTTGTATATGTGCATTACGTATGTTATGGTTTTCCAATATTGTTTTGTATAGTGATCGAATGCATTGTAATGTGTGTTTTTAGGTGATGTGTATTGATCATTGATCATGGACACATCCATCCACACATTAACACAGAATGGGCCAACCGATGCCCTAGGAAAAGGTATATTAGAGCGCTTGGATGATATAACGGGCGAGCATGCCCATATATTTGAGCCAATAGCCATAGCATTTGCAATGTGTACAGTATTTCTAGGCGAGAGGGACGAGGCACACAAGGAGACTCGATGAGCTAGGGAGGTGGTAGGTGGTGATCCCTTAGCCCAAGACTTGTTTACACGGTATGTAGATTGTTAGCGTCATGTCTCGGATCAGGAAACAGAATATTACGTTATTACATAGGCAAGTTGAGCGGTATCGGGGCTGTGAACAATGATGTCGCATTGGTGGAGAGGCATCTAGTTCTATGGCTCTTGTAGTACATGAGAGTAATAGCGATGATGAGATTTGATTGGGAGTATTGCATATGATGTGGGGGCCTTGCCCCCCAATTGTGAGAAATGTCTTGTGATGTTGATTATACTCTCAATATATGTATGGACACCTATTTTTTTATATATGATAGATCTATGTTAGAATGTGTTGTTTTCGCGATGTAATTGATGTTGTATGATTCTATGGTTATTGTTCCTAGGAATGTGTATTATTTGTGATTGATAAATATAAATTTTCATTATAATGTTGGTAATGGTACATAAAGTGTGTATGGTAAATGAGAATAAATATCAAATTTAATGTGAGTGATGATATGTTTATTGAATGGAATATATAGTGCATAGCTACTTTAATGATGATAGTAAAATAGATGAAAATGTATGATAGTAAAATGAAGATATCGTAATGAATGTATGAAAACTTAATGTAGTTGTAATATGTAAGTATGATGAAAGGTGGAGGACTAGTGATGCCCCCTATGTGGGAATGAGGGGGCTTATGTAATTAAGACCCCTCAACAATCGATTATGAGTCACGTAAGTAAGAGTGCATCATCGAGAAATGATTGAGTGTGTTAGATGAGATGATAGAGTACGTGATGAAAGGTTCTTAGAAAATATCCATCAACAGTCATGTAAGAACCGTAAGAACACAGGTGCGTCATCGGGGGGTAATGTGATATAAATCACCTACCAAAGACCTAGACGGCATGGAGTAGTGGAAGCATGTGGAATGGGAGCAACATGTGAATATCGAGTTGTGGTGGGATGTGTGAAAATGGGGTGTTGCAGTGGCCAATGTGAAGTAGCAACATGATGTGGTGGATAGTCTGAATGCGATGGGTGAGGTGGATGCAATGAATGTGATGTATTTGGTGGAGAACGCATATGAATAGCATATTGTGGTGGATACATCATAGGTGAAGCATCATATGTAGGAGAAGACTCAATCGTAGTAGAAACTCTCTGTCGAGGTAGAGAAGATATGGATCACTCACATGGACGAGAACCAAAGGAGATGATTCCCTTATCCTCTAATTTTTGTAACCTATCTTTAAGGGAAAGAAATTCATTGTCCCTATGGCCATTTATGTGATGATAGTTACAATAAGGTTGGTCATGCTGACGTTGTAACTGATGTTTTGGATGATGCTGGTTGGAAGGTAGGCGAATGAAGCACTCGATAAGTAAAATACATAGCACATCATGTGGTCAAGCTTCATGAGAGAAATGTAAAGGATGGTGTGACAGAGGTGTAGTGGTAGGAGAAGTAGCTTGTCGTGGAGCCGAAGAAGGAATATAATTTTGTGTTGAAGAGGGTTAAGATTTTTTTCTTTGCTTAGGAGTCAAAGATGGAGATTGTGTAGGATGTTCAACATTAGGCTCTGGCGGAGAACTAGATGAGGCAATATCCATAGAGGTGTGCAGGGGATCTATGATGTGTGTGGAGAGAAGATCATGTTCTAAGTCAATAACCTTATAGCATAGGAGAATGAATGATTCACATGTTTCATACTGTAATAGTTGCTTGAGTGGAGGAATAAGGCCATGACATAAAATAATTTTCTTCTCAATGTCTATGGGTTGGAAAACAAGATGATGGATACAAACATTGAATATAAGAATATAATCCTTAATAGGTTCCGCGGAGCCCTGATGTAAAGTAGGTAAACTAGTCATAGGTAACCTTATGGCCATTGTTGATTATAAAATGACGAAGGAAGGTGTCCTCCATGTCATAAAAAGTACTAATGGATCTAAAGGGGAGATGAGTGTACTATTATAACTCCTCTTCGGTAAGACTATAATGAAAATCCTTTGAGTAGTAATCTATCATTCGAATAGGAAGCCATACCCCTATGATAATGTAGTAGTTGAACATGAGGGTCACCCATACCATCAAAACATTTGAAAGTAGTCATGGTGAATTCATGAGGGAATGCCAAATTATGAATCTTCTTGGGGACCAGATTTCCATGTAATGAATTGTTGTTGATAGAATCATAATATTCCTTACTTTCTACAATGAGAGATTGAACTTGTGATTACAACTATTCTACGGCATGCATGAGAGAAAGGATATCTTGTTGGTATGGTTCAGGATGTGCCCCCTGAACCATATATATGGTTGAGAACTATTATAGCACCTAGATGAGTTGATGCCAGGTCAAGAAAAGGAAGTAGCATATGGTGGTGACTCATGAGTAGTGTTAGATGCGATCTCAGGGGAAGATAAAAATGGATTAGGTGAGACACATTCAGTAATATGGAAAGAAGGAGAATCATGACCCTCATCTGCCTCACCAGCAGTAGATGGAACGAGGTTATCACTAAAATAATCATCAATAGGATCCTCAACATAATATGAAGGATAATGCGAGCTAGAATGAGATGTAGTGGGGGACGCAATGTTAGGAATGGTAGGGTTTTGAGAAGAAATGATATCAGAGGCATGAAAAACAGAAGAATTAGTATAGAATCGTGAATAAGTGTCAATACATAGTAAGTAATCAATAAGAGAACCATCTAAAGTTTCTTGTGAAAGGACAGAAGGAGGATCACAGGTGACCGTATAATATGGTGTACAATGAGTAAATGCAATAGGATCATCAAAAATACTAATGCCTATAGGAGAATCTACAAAACTAGTAAGCATGTGTTGTTGGTCATCTAAGAGTTGTTGTTAGATATGATCTGGTGTAGGAAGTGGAACACTATATAGAGCTTTGATCTCAGCTATGACAGCCTCATCATAAATAATATTAACACTAACGTGAGACATGATGGGTGAAGAAGATGAGGGATTTTTAGCCATTAGGGTTTTATTGGATCCTAGGGAAAACTTATTTTAAAAGACAAGTTTACCAAAATGATTAACTAAAAATAGGATTTTATCTAAGTTAATCTAGATAGAAATAGTAATGGAATAACTAACATAAATTGAAATACTACCGCTAGATACTTTTTTTTAAGTATTAAATGAAATAGGAGGGATAAGATACTAATTGAATATAACTTACCTTGTTGTGTGTTGAACTTAACCAAATTGATGTGCGAGATGGACTGGATGTGGAGATGTTGTTCTGTAAATTGCAGAAGTTGGATAATTGGATGAACTGGGGCACCTGGGAGAGAACTGAGGTGCCTAAGGATGCCCTGGTCTATAGTATGGGTGATGTGATTTATAGAATGTCTCAGGATTTGGTTATGATGGTGTCGTTAGGTCTTCGCAGTATCTTCGTCTCTATTGCATAGTTTTCGCAATATCTTCACTTATGTCACTAATAATTTGATATGAAGATCAACCTACAAAACCCCATACAAAGCATAAAATTACTAAAATATAAATATGCAAATGAAGGGGTCAAACTTACCTTTGCCATCACAATGGTGGACTTACAACTAAGTGGTGCACTACATTCCAGAGCCAATGTAGTTATGTGTGCTTATGTGTGCAATTTTATGCCTAGTGTGCCCTAACGCCAATGACGCAGAAGTAGGGGGAAATAACTAGATGTAAAGATGCAAATGGTGGATGGAATAGAATGAATATAACCCTTTCTCCCTATTCTTGTGTGATGCAGATGTAGAAGATACCCAAATGAAGTCTCTTGCCTTAGTAGATAGCATCCCTTGATAAATTATAGTTTTCCCATAATGTAGTGAGTATGTTATGTTTATATAGGGATCTCTTGATCAAATTTTGACACTAATGGACAAACCCTAACAAAGACCAACCTCAAAGAAAGAAATTAGAACCAAGAGTTACAGAAACCAGGGCACTTAAAATCATGGAATGGGGTTCCCCAGGGCACCCCAATGCTACCCTAGGCACCCTAGTTATAGACTGGAGATGACAATCAACAAAATAACGACACCTGTTACTTACTAAGAGACACCTAAAACTGTATAGATAACTGAAAATTGTACTAAACAAATAACAATGACAACCAACTAACTGACGATAAGACTAGGGGATAGGTCATTAGTGAATACTTTTATTACATGAGATCCATTTATAAAATAACATACTTTGCAGTATAAATGTAATAATAATTGCGTAATTTTGTGACTAGAGCAGGTTGTTCATTAGGAGACAATGAAGGTGGTATGACGTACGATTTGTGGACAAACCCTTGATAGAGTACCATTGTATTAGTAGAAGGAGGAGGTGATACTGAAGTGGATGGAATAACATTTAATGCATAAACGATTCCCTCAAGTGGATGCAAGTTTTCCGAATATCCCGTGGGTCGTTGATCAATAGTAAGATGTATAGTAGTATAAGTTGGAATAGGTAATGCAGTAGTTGGGTCTAGGTTCTAATATTGGAATGGGGTACTATCATCAAGAACTTAATATTCAAAGCCCTCATGTAATAATTTGATGCAACAATGGACTGTAGAAGGTACTAATTGCATTTTATGAAGCCATGGCCTGTTAAGTAATAAATTATATGAAACTGGGAAATCAATAACAAATAATACTATAAGAATTTTTTTTGGCCCAATTGTGATAGGAAGAACAATAGTGTCGAGACATGGACGCGTAGTAGAATCATATGCTCGAAGAGAAATAGATGTTGGGTTAAGATTAGCTATGGAAAGGCTAATAGTCTGAATGAATGATAAAGGAAAAATATTGAGCTCAGATCCATTGTCAACTAAAGTTCACTTAACACCCAAGTTATGGATGTATACTTGTATATAAAGAGGAGGATCATTGTCATAAACAGAAATATTTTCAGCTACAATAGATGGAAAAGTAAGTTTTTGAGAAAATTCATCCACAAATGTATGATAAATTATGTCCAAATCAATAGCGGAAGGGATGAGAGTATTATCTAAGAGAGTAATAATTTTAGCTCGACAATCAGGATTAACTAGCAAGAAATCATAGATGAAGATATCCATGATGAGAGGAGCTTAAAAAATGAAAGAAGTAAAATTATGAAGACCCGAAGAGTGTTTGAATGAGACGGGTTCACCAAATGATTAAGCAAATATTAAAAATATATTAAACCTTAATTGTAGAGTCACAACTCAATAGATAAGAAAATTACATATCTGACCTAAGCAATAAGCTAAAAAAATATAAAACCCTAGATGTAAAAGAAGGAATAAAGTACTCAGGTGATTTCATAATTAATCCTAGACTGTGTCGATCTAGAAAATTGATAAACAGGAGGAGGAAATTGTTTTTAACGTGCCCAGAAAATTGTGTGACTGTCAAATCTTCTTGGACTGGGGCACCTGGATTGGGTCAAGATCGCCTAGGCACTAGAGAATACTTTCAAGCACTTGTGACTACGTAGAACCTCAAAAAATGATTTGTACAGGGTCACGAGATGTTTGTTAGTGTTCGTTGTTGATTGCATGTATTTTTTTGGTTAATTTCCAAGTTCTCCTGGTACCTATAAATAGAAAGAGCACCTGCAAAGGCCCAAAACATGTCAAATCCTAAAAATAAAAAGATGTAAATGAGGAATCAAAATGACCTCGATGGTCACCCAACTGAGTGAACTTACAATCTAGGCATTGCACTACATTTTAGACTTTGTGTATTTTTGTGTGTGTGTAGAATCGTGCCCTATGTGGCTCTTGTGCAAGATGTACTGAATAACGAGCAATAACTAGATGTAGCAACGTAAGTAGACATGTGAATGGAAAAATGAACTTCCCCTCCTATGTGTGTATGCATAAAAGGTAGTCCCTTATCCCTTTAATCAAGTTGTATGGATGCTTTGATGCTCTTAAAATGACTTTGGATGCAACCTTAGGTGATAGTAATAGATGCTTAGAATTTGGTTCTTTATTATGGTCACATATCTTTGTATTTATATGATTCCCTTGTTTGAATTTTTGTAATTAACCATTAAAAGGCTGACCACCAAGAAAACAAGATGTCCAATGGCAAGAAAAGACCCAAAACATGCGAGAAATATACAAAGAGGTCAGGGGCACCTAGAGGTGACGAGGGCACCTGGGCGCTAGTTTCTAGACTCATAAAAGCTAGAGTATTGAAAGTCAGACTGAGCAATAGGGTGTGTAAGACCAAGAAGGAAACCATAAAGAAAGACAAGAGGCCAAAGATAGTGGTCAATTGGTACTTTTCTCACTTAAAAATCATATGAATAATGGTATGTGATCAGGAACTAGAAATATACCCAAGTACATGATTTAGTGTCTATAACCTACAACTTTATGATGGGTCAACTAAACTGGGACATTATTTACTAACTTTTGAAATGTGATGGGGTGTGAAAGGAGTAATTAATGAGAATTTTAAGATGTGTGATCTCATAGGAGCATTACATGACAGAGTTTTATAATTCATATATTCTATAAATTGAGTGGAAAAAGGTTAAAAGAATCACAAGATGTTCTTACTCAAGAATTTAAGAGGAAAAAATATATAGGGCAGACTATTCAAGACTTAAAGGAAAATAAACAAAATGATAGATAATTGGTGATGGAGTATGATATGAGGTGTTTTGATGTGATGAACAAGATACATCCTAAATTTTATGATGTCAGCAAGGCTTCTTGGTTTGTAGAGGGATTGCACAATAAGATCCATTTTGCGATTGCGCAAACAAATATTTCTATCAAGTCCAAAGTAATTGAGGCTATTATAAGCGTAGATAAGATTGAATACTATGGTGATAGTGAAACAATTAGTCAAAATATGGAAGCCAAGTTGGATGTTATAATGTGAAGACTAGAGGAATTACAGGAAGGGAAGAAGCCAATACTAAGTATTTGGTGCACAAAGTACAGAAATGAAGGGCATCATAAGAATGATTTCCCAAAGGCAAAGACAAATATACCATTATTTCCTCGAGATGGAAGAGAAGAATATTGTGAAATATGTAAGGTATGGGTACATCCTACTAAAAAATTCCATTCAATGCAACATTATATGCGTCAACCTCGTAACATAATGTGTAGTTTCGATAGATCCACTATTCATGAATCTAAAGACTCCAGGGTGCCAATAAACTTGAAAGAAGAGGTAATTATGAATGTGTTTACATTCCATATGTAATTAGTTGAAGGCACAATTATTCATCCCTAAAGTAGATATGGCTCCGACAGGAGGATAGACTCCTCCATTTCCTTGACCTAATGTGCAATGGGCCACTCCTTCCCCTCAAGATAATACACAATAGACTCTACAATCTCCATAATAAATTGAGTTGGGATTTTCCTTTTGCATAAAATATGATGTGTTGGGCACCTCCTTTACCACAACAATCACCCCTGTGGAGTGCCCCTCAATAAAAAAATCCTTATAGAGGATACAAAAACAAATATTAAGGGTAGAGTGCTCCACAGAGGTCATATGACGTGCATCAAGGATGATATCATAGTGGTTATTAGTAAAGGAGGAAGGTACCTTGATCCCAAAGGAAATTAGTGATATGTTATCTTTGTGAAGATTCAAATCATATTACATGAAATTTTCCTTTAAATCTAGAGTGTGAAGTATACATCACATATTATGGAGTAAAGATACAACACCACACCAAATATTGTCCAACCTTGGAGAAACAATGGAAATAAAAATAATTATGCAAATTCAAATTATCAATGTCATGGTATGTTTGAACCAAATCACATTACATCACTTACTACAAGAAAAGAATTGTAAAATTAAGAATTAGAGTGTTTGCACAATTTAAACATAAAAGAAAAGGGATGGATCGAGGATAATTTGACACACCAATAAAAAGGGAAAAGAAAAGTATATAATGAACCAGTGAGAAAAATAATGGAATACGTTGGACCTCCAGGAATGATTAAAGTAGTTTTTATTGAGGATAATTGGGCATAACAAGATATGTCTGAAATCCTATAGCTTTTGTGTGATTATGATGATGTTTTTCTACTAAGTTCGGTCAAATAAAAGTGTTAGACTCGTCTTTGGGATAAATGTGAATTGAGTTAAAAGATGGTACAAATCCTTTCAAGAAGATCCCATATAGGTTGAATCTCAATATTAAGGCCAAGGTCAAAGTTGATCTAGATCAAATGATATAAACATGATTAATATATCCCATAGAGAAATAATATTTCGTAAGCCCAATAGTTCTTCAACTAAAGAAAACAAGATAAATAAGAATTTATAAAAACTAAAGGGAACTTAATGATGCTTTTGTAAATGATCCATTTCCTACTCCATTCACATATAACATTATAGAGGCAGTAGTGGGACATGAGGTATATTCATTCACAAATAAATTTAGTGGTTATCATCAAATTCTAATTGTGTAAGAATATCAACCAAAAACTACTTTTGCTATAGACCGAGGATGTTTTGCTCATATAGTAATGTCATTAGGACTAAAGAATGCACCCACACTCTTTTCCCAAGATGTAGTGACTATTTTTAAATATTTCATCCATTATTTTCTTGAGGTATAACTCAATGACTGGGAAATTTTCTCTTTATTCAAGGAACATCTTTCTAAGGTATGCCTAATGTTATATATGCATAGAGCATTATGAATTGCATTAAATTTAAATAAATGTTTATTTTTCATGCCCTTTGGATTATTTCTTACACATTTTGTTTACAAATATGGAATCCTTGTAGATCAAGCTAAAATTGTGGTGATAATTGAGCTTAAACCCCCCAAAACCCATTTTAAATGTGTGCATTTTGGGACACACAACATACTACAAGAAATTTACCAAGGGATATAATAATATTGTGTAGCTAATGGAACAACTATTATTAAAAGGGGCTAAGTTTGAGTGGACACCATAATTCCAAAATGATTTTAAATAGATAAAAAGGCTCATTATCGTACCAATACTAGTATTTCCATATTGGAGTAAAACATTTCATGTACATGTTGATATATCAAGCAATGGAATAGGTAAAATCCTTACATAACTAGGAAAAGGGGGTATTGATCATCTCACACATTTTGAAAGCCATACGTTTTTAACCATACAAGTAAATTATATAACCACATAAAGAGAAGCATTGGAAATGGTCTTCACATTATAGAAATTAAGTCAATACATACTAGCAACACCCTTTGAGTTATTTACAGATCATCAATCATTGTGGTATCTTATGAATAAGCCACTGTTGTGAAGAAGAATATTTATATGGTTGATGTTGTTTCAAAAGTATAATTTTAAAATCAATGTCAACCAAGGAAGAAAACATGTTGGGCTAAATCACTTAATCATAATCAACACAAGAGAAGAAATATTCTCCAAATGCAAATTTATTTAAGGTCATCACAATACTAGAAGAATTATAAATTATTTCTCAATTCTTACAGTCCAACATCTTACCAAAAAAATATAGAAAATAAGAAAAGGTAGATTTTTTTTAAGGCATTACCATTCACAATTATTATTGTAAAAATTCAAAAAAGATGAGGTATCATGCAAAGTTACATTGAAACATGAAAGTGAATTAATACTTAGGGAATCACGTGAAAGAATAAGAGGCGGTCATTTTTATGGGGAGATAACATTGAAAAGGATATTACAAATCTGAATTTGGTAGCCAACAGTGTTTCATGATGCACACCATATTAGGAAGAATTGTGATGTTTGCAAAGGATCAAAAAATTAAATCAAAGAGATGCAATGTCGTTAAACCCAATATTAATTGTGTATCCATTTGAACAATAGGGAAGATTTTGTAGGACCAGTTCACCCACCATCATGAAGTTCCAAAGCTAGCTATATAATCACTGTGATATATCATTTCACTAAAAGGATAGAATTATTTGTGACTACTAACTACAAAATAAGATATATTGTTAAGTTTTTATATGAAAACATTATCACAAGATATGACTGCCCACAAAAAATGGTAAGTGATAGAGGAGCTCACTTCATCAATATTACAGTCAAGGTCCTTATAGAATAATTTTTAATTTCGTACCACCAGAGTATAGCTTAATATATGCAAGCAAGTAGAAAATAGAGACAAAAAACAAGGTTTTGCAAAGGATGCTCACAAAAATATACAACATTCAAAGAGATGAATGGGAGTATAGAATACTAACAGTACTATGGGCTTATAGGATAAATATTAAATGTAGTATAAGGAATACCCCATTTCAGTTAATATACACAAGAAGAATGGTTATGCTAATGGAATATATTGTATGGTAAGTTTACACATTGTTATAATAACAAGGTTAGTAGAAAAAAGGTCCATATAAAACATGTTAGTGGATTGGAAAAAAATGGAGAAGAATAGGATGACTACGTAGTGGAATTAGGAAGCTCATAAGAGAAGTTAGAAATCATGACATGATAGGAACTTACACACTAATAATTAATCAAAAAAAAATAGTTAGTGTTTCTATATGAAAGCAAGTTCATAGTGCACTTGGGGAAATTATGCATTCGATGGAAGGGACCATATATCATACACTATATAACAAAACAAGGTACAATAGTATTGTGAGATCTACAAGGAAATTTTCTACCAGGTAGATTAAATAGTAGTAGGTTGAAGGCCTACAATGTATAATTGAGCAAAATTAGAAAAATAAATAAGTTCCTTTAACACAATGTTAGAATAAGATATCCAAATTCATGCAATGTGTGATATTAGAAGTTTTGTAGATTTGATAAGTTCATGGTTAATAATATGTAGGGGTAGGGATATTAATCATTCAACCAACAAATTCATAACCAATTGACCAATTTTTTTGTATCGGGAAAGAAATTTGAAACAACCAAACGAATTGGATAAGTTTGAGAACATTTTGTAGGAGGAAAGAAGAGGTAAAGAGATAAAGAGAAAAAAAAAATCTAAAAGCTGAAAGTGAAATAAAAAGGCAAGTCAACATATTAAAAAGCAAATCCCCAACATATAATTTTATTTAGGACTAAGGATCAAGTAAAAAATGGCTAGAAAATGGACACATCGTAGGATTAAAATATATTAAAACGAGGCATGGGGTAAAGAAAAAATATTTTTCAATTGAGAAGTGAGAGCATAAGGCAAGAACAAATCCATAATCATAAATTTATAAAGAGTGAGCTTTCCATATCCAAATCAAGGACAAATCATATAGTATAAGAAATGATGGTAGACCCCTTCACTTTGATTTAACCTAAATAGGTTAATATCTAAAGGGGAACCTATGGTAGATTATCCTAATCAATTATTTACCAAGCATAATTGCATAAATATCATAAATACCCCTTGACCAATGATAAACAATGATAGGTAATAATATATAAAGCCCTTGCAATGAGAGAGAGAAGATGACTTAGTTTATCTCCTGCTCTTTGTGATGATTTGGGTTAGTCTGATAATTGAAATAGGTTGGAAATGACCTGACAGAGCCTCACTATTGAAACTATGTGTTGAACGGTTGCACAAACCAAAGTGGATGGCCCAAACCAAAGCATACCCCATTTTGGCCCTTTTGTACACATTTGTTCCTTTAAATCCTCTTCTCTTGATACTTTTGTAGTTTGTGTATTTCTTTCTAATATGCTCCTGTATGGAATTTGGGTTCTTAAAACTGTATAATGCTCATTTTCTAACTGATTAATCCTTCAAAACCTTATATAGCTAAGAAGTCCCACAAAAAAACATTAGGTTGGTTGTGGGTACCCCTGTGCACCGCCAACATCACCAAGAGGGATCAAACCTCGCGTTTTTTTCCTAACATGTGAATTATAGGATGTATACAACCAAGTAGATAATCATGATCTTACAACGAGATTGTATGTGCATATTTTCCCTATCTTGACTTGGAATGATGATGCGTTCCTTACATTTACATGACTGAGTAGATAACTACCATAAAAAGAGTATGCAAAGTACATGATGCTCAAATGAGTCTTGGGATGGATTTTCTTGTGATTGTTCTTAGTGTATACTCATTAGGATATTTGGGTATCTCATTAGCATCTTTGGGTTTTGAGTGTGCATCCTCTCCTCCTTGATAATGGATGAATAACCAACTTATATACGTGTTCTATATTTGGAAATATCGAATAAGGCCAATTAGGAATGACCCAAAGAAATTTGAATTAGAAAATTTGTCATTAAAGGAGGAGGGATCAAAGTGGCCAAGTCAGACCATAGTATATGGGCGTTAATGCCCTCCATATCCACTATGGTCCCAGATGCTTGTGTGGGTGATATGAAAGTTATGATTGCTATGTGCGAGGGTATAGCCTGATTTGATGGAGTAATATGATTGTTGTGTGAACAAATAGGTTATGTGTATGAGAAAGAATGAGTGAGACATAACTGTGCATATCATGATTGAATAAGTTACGAAAGTGTGGACAAGTGCAAAGGCATCATGTAATTTGTGTTGTTACAAAACATGATTTACTAAAATTATCATCAACATTCCCCCCCTTGCAGTAGAGAATTGAAAATTGTGTGCTTAACGGAAAAGTCACTTGAGCATTATACACTCTTTATATTCTCTCAGAGCACCTTGTGCTTGAGCTATGACTTTGTCTTTGTTTCAGTTGTGCTTGTTTTTCCAGGATGCATACCTACAGAGAAATGAGTGTAGTCAATGTCTATATTATAGGAAATAAAACTTTAACATGAAAAACTCGAACTTAGTATGAAAATAGAAATATGTGAAGTAGAAAAATCAAATCAAATGAAAGTGTAAACCTAATTGTTTTTTGAGAGAAGGGGAGAGAGTATCTCACTACCATTTCCATGGAGATTTTTTGAGATTTGTGTTGGATCTGGTTGGAGGGACTTGGAGGTGATCAATCTGTAAGTGGAATGTGCTGAGGAGAATAGAAATAATTGAAAATGCACCTTGTATGATGAAGATAATCGTATGGGGAGTGTTTTAGTTGTTCTACATCCCTCCATAATAATATGAGCAATGGGAAGTTAAGCTTATGAGGATAACAGTCACCTTGACACTTCCCAAGACATGCGGATAAGTGGCATTACATATATGTAACACCCATGTTATGATTCATCCAAATTAAGGAAATTTCTTTTAAAAAAAAAACCCTTAAGTATAATTAATTCCTTAAATGATTTTTTAGCTTATATCTAATTAATCCAACATAATTAAGTGTTTACAATCCATGTGATAACAAATTATAACCATGTGTAACTATAAGGTTCAACTCGATCTTTCAAATCCCCCTTAATTCACTCCTACCGAGTGTGTATAACTTGTATACTTTTGGTTAAACCTTAAGCAAGTCATGCGAACTATGTACATCTCCTAATTGTCAACCTAGAAAAAATACAAGTTGTAATTTATCTAGTATCGTACACAGTATGTTAGGGGAATTGTGAATGGACAATGTGATCAAATAGTTACATTACCTTGGCCAAATATTCAAGCATTGCAATGCAAACTTAGTTTCGTGACCACACACAAGTAAAAAAAATTTGTCTCTGTTACTGCACAACCATATCTACACAGTTATTTGGATATCATTTTGTTGTTTAAGAAATTAATTTTTAGTTTTGAGGAAGTAGAAACCATGACTCACCCTTCTAATCGATAGGATCATATAAATCCCATCTTAGCATCCCTATGGGAAAAATAGTGACCACGTAATGATTTTTTTCATTACATCATCACTACGCTTCCCATAGCCATCCTAAGGTGGCACGGGTAGGATTATATCAAAAGGAATGATGGGGCATAGCATCTACACTTCATTTACACTTTTATTTATCTATGAAGGATAAGTAAATAAGTTTGTCTTTATGATAGGTTATTATGTATCATTACATGATTTCCATTTCTTAATAGAGGGCTATAATAACTCAACAACTTACTATCTTTCATGAGTACCTCTTCTCAAACTATCACAACATAGTTTTTGTTGTGAAATTTAGGTTTACTTAACCATTTATTGCATAGAATTGGTCCATTCATTACTTAATAATTCAAGACCTCAATCTCATAAGCATATCAATTAATATGATTAGTCCAATTTATTTAATAAGGTACAATAATAACTTTACATTGTTTTTGTTACGTAGTTGTACTTATCATTCACATATTTGTTCATTTTATTTATACTCTTCTATAAAACAACATATAAGTATTTTCATATCCAACAAAATATGATACAAAACAACAAGGCATTTTATTAAAACTTAATAAGGATAATCCCTTATCATCAAAAATAATTATATATAATTAATCATGATAGTACATTAGGAAAAATTCCATTAATAAACTTTGCGAAGTTATTTCATTCACATTAACAAATAAATACAACCATCCATATCAGATTTTAAACAAATAGTACATGAATTGATATGTGTAAACAATCCAGTCATTCAATTCATGAATGTCACTCCTTTCTGCACACTGTAGGAGAGTCAGAATGTATACATGGGTCGATTCAAAGAACTAGCATGAGTTTACTAACTCATATTCTTGTTTTATTTAAATGAAATAATAGAATATGTCTAGGTTAACTTAGCTTAAACCAATAAAACTTCCTAGTTTATTTATAAGCTAGCTTATCATACACAAATGAAATGTTACTTCTTAGTGTATGTTATGTTTCAACAATACAAGAATTCCAACTGTTAACATAACTTTTAGAATGTTAAAATAACATACTATTACAAATATTATTTATTATAATAATCAAAAATAGGATTTATATCCTAATCCTTCATTACCTTTCCTATCATGGTTTCATATAATATAATTACAATGAATATTATCCACGATGAAAATAAGAAAATACATTTAACTATTTAAAATGGTTATGCTTAAGTAATGATCATAAACTAACTTGTAACCCATTTTCTATATTTTCCAATGTCTAAAACTGGAATGGTTTGACTAACATTATAATCAAGTAATAAAACAATATATTACCAATTCCTTACATAGTGTTTTATATTCCGGAGATAATGCAGAAGAAAAGAATTAGCATACAAAAATTATAAGAAAACCTTACATTACCAAACACCTTCCTAACTTTCATTCCCCTAAGTAATAATTCAAGCATTCATACTTATAGGAGTTAAATCAACACTAACAGAAAATTTCATTGATAAGTTTATATTTCACAAGGATAATAGGTTCTTTTAGTTGTATCATATTATTAACATTTCCGGATAATAGCTAAAAACATTCAATTTTTCAATGAAAATTCTAAACATGCCCGTTTTCAAGAGAGAGAGCGAAATAATTCAAGTTTTTATTTATTTATCAATAATCAAAACACCCAACTCATAATGAACTAGAATACACACTAACAATAAATTCGTGGATAACCAAATAAGAATAGTGCCTGATACATCAAGGGGAGGTGAAAGTGTCATACTTAAATAACCTCAAGATGTCAATGAAAACCCAGTTCAATACACATAAGAAAAGTGAGAGATAAAATAAAATCATTTTATACATGCCACAAGATCTTGCTCACAACCAAACAACATTAACAAAATGACTTTGAGCTTTTAATAGAAACTCAGATTGATTTGACCCAAGAAGGGAGAAAACCTTTTAACATATATTAATAGAAACCCACAAGAAGCTATATGGTATTCTCATAATCAAATGATATTTTAAAACTATCCAATACAAAACAGCAAGCTTTAAGAGAGATTTCAAGATTAAAACAAGTTTTTAACCAGTAATGGCGAGCTCAAAATATCTAAATAAACTATTCATAATTTTTTTAAACATTCTCAATAATCCAAATGATACCCATATTCAAACACGCATGCATCTTTGGTAAACAAGAACCCAAAACCAACCATTCATCATTTCTAGATTTGAATAAAAATATACAAACCCAGAATTCCCAAAATGAATGCAGACAACAAATATTACATCTACTATATAACCCATTTCATTCCCAATTTTTCTTCTCATTTTCCTTTCAAATTTTTATAATAAAAAATGAAGAATAGTTCCAGATTCAAAAACAAAAATTTAAACCCATACATATTTTAGTATTCATATTAAAAACAACACGAATGAGTGAGAAAAAACCATGCTTGGTTCACCCTTTTTCTTCTCCAATTTTTCCTTTGAAATCAACAACTCGTGTGCCCACAAAAACTCCACAAAAATTTCCAAACAAAAACCATACACCATTGAAAGTAACTTCAAAGTTGCATGTGCAGAAATGAAAGAAAAATCCAAAAATATATCCTTCAAAACCTCCATGCAAGCTCAACCAAACCAACTGTAATGCCAAAAAAAAGAATGAATGGAGGAGTTGCATGTTTTGGCTTCCTTCACAAGCTACCAATTTCCAAGGAACCCTATTTCTTTTAATGCCTTAAATTTTTCTAATGCCACATAGTGGCTCATTAAACCCAAAACCCCTTTTAATTAACTTGCATGTAATTTGAATTTACTTGTCTTAACTTTTTCCATATGGTTCATGACCAATTAAAACATTAAACAATTAACCTTGCAAAGTGGTCCATGACCAAGCGTTATCCAAACTTCAATCAATCTTATGCAATGTTCCATGATACTTGGTGAAAGGCCAAACATTTAATTGATAATCAACCATTATTAATGCCAAGGGGGTTGATTACCATTAATAAACAATATAGTATGATCTAAGACCATATTCATATGATTTAAAGGCTTAGTGGTCTAATATCAATCCCTAAGCAACATAAACCTTAAACAATGCCAATCATCCTTAACCAATGCATTATAACTTGAGATAATGCTAAACATTTGTAATTAATGCAAACAATTTTGGAGTCCAAACATATCAACTTCATGCAATGATGTAAGCCAAAAGGTGGTCGTCATCAATAATAATTTCAAACATAATAGTTATAATACCGAAAGGTGTTGTCACAGTTGGGTAGGGGCAATGATCTGTAAACTCTTCAACTTTGGAATTATTCACAAATCACAAATTAATCGCTATTGTTTACTTCCTATTGGAAAATAACAGAGATAGCTAGTGAATGAATCATTATTGTGCTTAGAATCAGCAATTGTAGTAAAGGAAAGAATAATAAACTCATAACACCAACAATTTTATCCTGGAAAACCTCTAATGGAGGAAAAACTAGTCAGGAAGGGCAATTTCTCTTTCTTCCCACTTCTATTGGCCAATTCAAATCAACAAGTACAGAATTTACAATAAGTAAGAAAGAGAAGTAGATAATATCTCAACACTTCCTTTCTGTTACTTTCTTGCTCTATCTCAACACTCCTTCTACAAAAATACAATTTCTAGCACCAAGACTTCTTGCTCGCTTGCTCCCATGCTTCGATGCCCCTCTACACTTCCTCAATCATGTATATATAGCCTTTCTCATGTCCTCCCGTGCACTGGAGAATGGGAAAGGTCATGAAGGAAAAGAGAAACAAACATCCTTTCAAATTCAGAGGCTGTTCGTTTGGATTTTAGTTTTCTGTTCGTAATGGCCAGGACCACCGCCCTAGCTAGGTAGCAGTTCTATAACCACCGCCTTGTGCAGGGTGGTGGTCCTGTTACTTAAAAGATAGAACCTTTGTTTCATTGTTTTCCTTCTTTATGCTGACTGTTTCTGATGAAGTAGAGTTATTTTAGATCCCTATGGATCACACCTCCCCTTCTTAGGAGGATTTTGGTCCCACAAAAGCTTAGTGGGGGAGTAGATGAGAGAACAATTCCCTCGCTTGCTCCTTTGAGTACCACCAGGCCTGCCTTGATGTCTTTCCTTTCATTCCAATCTACCAAGACTCTTGTGGACCTCTTCTAGTCTCTCTGAAATTCTGTTGTAGTACTACATCCTCCTCCAATTTGCCTCATGAGTCCAAGACAAAATCCTTAATGGAAGGTAGCAACTGTAGTTCTTCATTTTCATCCAGTATGGATGGCTCATATAGGTGTAAGTTCTCGCAATTTACTATAGACTACATCCTCATGAATGATGGTAAATCAAGTCAAAAATCATTTTCCCCAACCTGCTCCAATATGGTGAAGGGCCCATATCGTAGTGGCTTGAGCATCCGTGCTTGACCTTGTAGTGTCTCCTTGCTCAAGTAAAGCCAAACTCTATCTCCAACATGAATCTTTTGTTCCCTTCTTTGTTGATCATGCCTAGCTTTTTACTTGGCTTGAGATTTCTCTAGTTGTTCTTTGAATTTGAGATGGATTTTCTGGAACCTCTCAATGAATTTGCTTTCTCTAGTTGCCTCTGTGTCTCTTGTCTCCTCATCATCCTGTTGTCCCAACTGCTATGTCCAGTGGATTTGTAGGTATATATCCAAAGCATTCTTCAAACGGTGACTTCATAGTGGATGTGTGTACTGCTCGGTTATAGGAATGTTGAATGTAGGATAAGAACTCATCCCAAGTCCTTCAGTATTTATTATTATACCCTCTAACCAACTATACCAAAGTCTTATTCACCACCTCTGTTCTATCCATCTATCTGTGGATGGAAAGTTGTGTTCCTTTATAACCTGGTATCCATCTTGTCCCAAAAAGTATTCTAAAAATTCCCCAAGAACCTGGAATCCCTTTTAGAAATAATAGACATTGGTAAACCAAAATGCACCCATATATTAGGAAAGAAAAGATCTGCTTCCTCATGTGCTTTTATTATCTTTTTACATGCCATAAGAATACACATCTTACTGAATCTATTAAAAAACAAGATAGAGATAGTCATGGCCATGTTTAGACATAGGTAATCCTCCTAAAAAATCCATATAAATGTCCTCCCAGGGACGAGTAGGTCCTAGAAAAGGCATATACAAACCCTCCTTCCTAGTCTTATGCTTGCTAGGACAACAAATTTTACATCCACGTATAAATTTTGATACTTCATCTTACATATTAAGCCAATACACGTACCTTTGCAAGTGGGATAGGGTCTTACCAACACCAAAATGTCCTGCTACTTTCGAGGTATGTGCTTCCCTCATCAATAGAAGTCTTTCTTCTTTAGGCATGTAAGAGCTTCCCCCATCGGTAGAGCAGCCAGTCCTTCAGATAACAATCTTCATTACCTATCCTTTTAGTCCCTTGGGACTTACAAATGCTCAACTGTCACCCCAAACGCCTCTGTCCTGGGCATATGCCTCTTCGTAAGCTTCCTTCGTAAAGGGTTTGATCTAAGAGATAGTGGCCAAATAGGAAAACTTCTCCTCTGTGGGTGGCCTAGACGACATGTCTTCCACCAAATTTGTACTACTCTTTCTTATATATTGATCACTAGATGGAACTACTGGAAGGAACCCCATCCATTTGTAGTGTCCTTGCCTGCTGTAATTTAGGTTGTGCTTGCAAATACTAGAGAGGTTTGTGGTCAGTGTGCAAAATAGTTTCTTTACCCAAAAAATAATGCTTCCACTTTTTTTAATTTCCTGAACTATTACATACATTTCCTTATTATATATTGAACATCCTTTAACTATTAAAGTGAAAGTTTCAGAATTATAGCATATGGTTTTACCTTCTTGAAGAAACACTGTGCCCATTGTGTAATCAATGGCATTTGTGTCTACTTCGAAAGGCTTCTATAAATTAGGAAGAGCAAGTACTGGAGCATGACTAATATTGTATTTCAATAACTTAAACGAATTTGTCTTGTTCCTTACCCCAGTCAAAACCCTGACTCTTTTTGGCCGATATGCGTAAAGGTGTTGCAATCATGGAGAATCCCAAAATAAACTTCCACCTGTATTGTAATGCTCCCATAAAACTCCTAGTCTCTATGGCTCCTGTTGGTGTTGGCCAAGTAGTGATGGCTTCCATCTTCTTTAGATCCATTCTCGTATCTCTCCTCCTCTAACCACATGTCTAAGATAGTCAAGTGACTATTTGGAAAATTCACATTTCTTCATATTACAAAGCAGTTGTTTCTCCCTAAGAACTTGCAAAACTTTTTGTAAATGAGTTATATGTTCTTCCCATGTGGAACTAAAAATCAAGATATCATCTAGATGTACAATGACACATGAATCTATGAAATCCCATAATACATCATTCATCAATTCTCATAAATGTAGCGGGTGCATTGCATAACCCAAAAGGATGTAGTAACCATTGATACAAATCTTGTTTTGTCTTGAAGGAAGCTTTCCATATATTCTCCTCCTTCATTCTGACTTGGTAATGACCTGACTTAAGATCCAACTTCGTGAAAAATTTGGCATGTTGAAGCTAGTCCAAGAGATCATCTATGCGGGGAAGTTGATATATGTTCGTTACAGTGATCTTGTTCAAAGCGCAGTAGTCGATGAAAATTCTCCAAGAACCATTCTTCTTTGGCACCATCACAATAGACGAACCACATGTTGAGGTTCTTGAATGTTTCACCCCTTGGTCTAGTAGTTACTAGAGTTGTTTCTTTACCTCAGTACTCTCAAGCAAGGATTTCCTATACAACCCGATGTTCGGTAGAGGGGACTCTGGAAATAGCTAAATCTAATTATCTACTTCTTGTTTTGGTGGTAACCCTCTGGGAGCCTGAAATACTTCCTGAAAAGACTAAATAATACTATCCAAATCATGCTTTCCCTGGTTAAAAATATCTGAAACTTCTACCCCATCTTGTTTATCCTTTAACAAAAGTAATCAAAATTGATTATGATTTTCCTAAGTCATTTTTTTTATTAGCACTCACCATAGTAACATATGTCTTACGCTTGTGTGCTCGGATGTTATAGTTGATCCCATCCTTGACCCATCTGTACCTATTTTACCTTCTCATAAATATAGCATCCCTAATATACAAGTAAGGACTCCTGAATAAAACATCAAAACCATCAAGTGGAATAATGTCAACTTCCAAAACATCAATATAATGGGAATTTATTCCAAACTTGACCTTACATCTTCTTGTTACTTGAATTTCAACACCCTTCTTCACCCAACCCAAAGGATAAGGTTTTGGATACTCGTAAGTCTCAAGACCAAGCTTCTTTAAAACTACTTCAGAAATCAAGTTAGACTGAGAACCAATATCAACCAAAGTATTTACCTTAGTTCTCTTAATCTATATTTTTATCTGGAATAGTCTACTCATCTCCTCTTCCTGGTTGTCCATGTTGGTGGTCATGCATCCAAGCCTTTCATCTACATCAGATTCATCTTCAATTTCCACCTCCCATTCTATTTTTACAGTTGTCAAGGACTTTTTTGAGTCCTTGGTTAAGTTCTTTGGATGTAACTCTGGATGTAACTTCTAAAATGTAGTGTCATTATGACCATTGATATCATAGTTCTTACAAAAAAATTTGGGATATTTACAAGTATTAAAGTAGCGGCATCTTGTTTACCTTTCCCTTTCCACTTACCCTTGTTACTTGTTTTCCCATACTCTTTTTTCTACTGATTTGTCAACTACTTTTCCCTTGGCTCTGCTTTTCCTTGATTCTTTTCATCATCTATGTAGTATTCTTTAACAAACCATTACACCAAAACCTCAAGGCATTAGTGAAATATGCACATGAGGATCATAACATCCCACCATGCTTTTGTAGCCCAGACCCCGAGATAGATTTACGCCCGTATAGCGGGACCACACCCTACCCTATACGAGCCCCGGGAGAACGCTGCAATGCCGATGTAGCTACCCATTCCGAGACTCAAAATTGAGTGGTCACTATGATACCAAATGTAACGAACTGTTACACCAAAACCTTAAGGCATTGGTGAAATCCACACATGAGGATCATAACAACATTAAAAAATTGACTTATGAAGAAAAAAATTGTGAAAATAATGTATTGTTGAAGGTTTTTTTTTTGGGAACAGAATCTCCACCCTATGCAGAGCGAAGGTTTCAGAACCACTACCCAACACAGAGCGGTAGTCGATGAACCACCCCACAGGAAGGGAGATAGTAATAGGACCGTCGGCTTGCATAGGGCGACAGTTTCATCACTTTTGACAGAAAAATAAATTTATGTCCGTGAAAAGCCCAGTTTTAAAATTTAGTAAAACCTAAGCTTAAAACTACAACAAGGAACCTTCCACCACCTAGGAATCAAATAAATTTAAGATTTTTATGCTTACAATATCCTTTTTGAGACTCAAATGTGTCAAATTCATGGATTTAAAAGAAATGGGATATCCCCAATAGTGAACACAAAATCAAGACTATGATTTTATTGAATAACAAAATAGATCCAAGATAGGATCTCTACATTTAGTAAATGGGAAACATTACAATGGAAAATATCTACAACTAATATCAACAGAAATATTTTCATGGTTGATCCCCTTGCTCTCATGGCTCCTCCACATTCTCCTCTTCTAAAACCTACAAACAAGAAAAGAACAAATGAGTTTGTTTGGCGAAAATAGAAATTAAAAAGGAGAACCATAAGGAAACTTAGGGCAACATAAATCTAAGGGCTAAGATAGATTCAATCCTATGGCCCAAATAATACCCTACCTCAATTAAGTGGGAAGGCATTTTTTAGGAGTGTAACTTTAAATAAAAAGAAAGAACATGGGTAATGGGGTGAATGGGGCCACTTAGTGACTAGGTAAAAAACTAACCTTTGAATTGTAAATTAATTTTATCTTAGGTATTGGATAAGTAATTTAACTAATGGAACTTAGTAGATGATTCAAAATGTAAATAGAGCTTAGGAAGTAACTTATAATATTTAATTATTAATTTAATTTTTTTATTCAGAAGCTTGTGTAGAAAATCTCTAACCGAGGAATTTATTAATTGAGAACATTCCTAACACTTTTAAACAAATAATAATTATTATTACCTTAAAATTGACTATTAAATTATTAATTCTCTTTGTTTTGAGTGTAGAAAATTATGGGTGTTACATTTGGTATTAGAGTCATGGGTTCAATGTTTAGAACCCAGGCACACTTGGAAACACGAAAGACAACAAGAAAATCAAGTGCAATTCAAAACCTATGACACACAACATTGCATGATGTATTGAAACATAGAAAGCTTAGAAAACTTAAACAAAACCTAGATGATGATAAACTAGTTCCCATCTTGGTCTGTGCAGGAGGCGCAGACTAGACGAGGGGTCATTTTATGTGATCCTAGATCCACTACCCCCAGATAAGGAAGTAACAGCCATATTACCTCAAATACTTCAGACACGTTACAATGTTAATGCCACTTTATGCAGAGGACCATTAGAAGGGTAACCTGTTGGAACATAATGATTAAGTGGTCTGGCCAACCCTTAATGTATATGGGTCCATTACTAATATATAGGTTAATAATTAATTATATGAAATATTTATATTTCTATTATTAAATATGTTAATCTAGGTATATACTTTAGGTTAAATATTTAATATCATGGAATGATTATATTTCTAATATTAAATATTATAAACATAGGTGTGTGTGTCAACCATTTTAGGTTGAAAAGGTGGGTCGGGAGACATACCCAATCACCTTATATAAAAAGGACTTTAGGTCCTCATTTGATATATTATGAAAATATATCAAAGGTTTGCAAATCAAGTGATTTGGTTTTACCCTTGGTAAATAGGGTTTCAAAGGAGGATGTGATCTTACTGGATGTAAAATAAGTTCTCTGAAGTAAAAGGTTATTTTAAAAGTGGTTTTTACTTTATTACGGTTTTCCACTATAAATATTGTGTCACCTGTGTCATTTATTTCCTATAAGTATTTCTTTATTTACTTATGTTATGATGTAATATTTATTGTAACAGTATGTAATATGTAAGTTGATTAAATCTGTATTTATTAGAATCCTCAAATTCTAACATGGTAACAAAGTGAGGTAGAATAAATAAATTAAGATCAAATGTTGTGTATTTTATTTATTTAATTTGTACGAGTTTTTTCAACCAACCTGAAAAGGTATTTAAAAGTATCTGGTCCCCTTCCTTTTTTCCCCATTTTATTTTGGCATTACATTTATGCAATTAAACTCTCGGTAAAAATGTTAGGGTTTTTCAATTTTAAATCCCTAATATTTTAGGGTGGGGAGATATAATATGATATTATTCTTACTTTCATTTACATTTTATAAATTATATGGAATTAATGTTTGTTTGGATATTGTTGTGTGCACAGGTGAAAGGAGCTTCAAATATTTACCTGCGTGAAAATCACATATAAAAAGGAAAGGATTTATTACTATATGAAATAATTTTCATGTTTTCTATAATTTCAAATGTTTGCAGATTAAATATTTTGGAAAGTAAATTCATACATGTGTTCTTTGGTCCCCTCTAAAAATATTTGATTTGAAAAATATACTTTATAGTTAATCTATATCTATATCCTATATAATTTGAAAACTATACTATTATTTTTAAATAAAAATATATATAATATAGAATAAGGTTTATATAATAAGTTATATAAACATCATATTAAATATTAACACTATTTAAATAAAACCTAACACGTGTCCCTAACCATTTATATTATCTATCTAAGGGGTCGACCACATTCATTTATATCTTATAGTTTACTTACAAATCTAGGCATATGTAGTTTAAAAAAAAAAGATACAAACCTAAATTTGAGGGTCATATTTTATATATATGGTTAGTTGGGACTGCTGGAGAATATAAATTTTACTAGATTTGGTTTATATATCTATATTACAAAAAAACCTAAGTGCTTAGTTTTTTTAGTAAGGGGACCACATATTTAGTGCTTGGCCATGAAATGATTACTTTATTAAAATATTAATACTTAGTTAAATAGCCACATAACAAGTGTCCCTAACCAGTTGATATCATCCTTGTAAGGGGGCGGTCCTATTCATTTATATCTTATAGTTTATAAAAACTATATAAATAAACTTATTTCCATAGGTTTTCTTTTATATAATAGTGTGCAGTGGTAAGAATAAAATGAGATAATATCTCAAGGATAAATGACAAGGTCTCATGTATAAATAGAGAATTAAAAAAAGGTGGGGGCTAATTTCATTAGTGGTCCACGTGAAATGTACTAAATGTCTCCTCTGTAAAATATGCAGTAGTTATAGCCACATAATACTCTCATAAAGTTTCTAGCTTAAAGCACCTATATAAAATATCTTTGTAACCTGGTCCATAGTCCTTTAAACCCCTGTGCGGGGTAAGGGTTATGAATTTTTTATATAGATGAGACATAAGTTCTATGAGTTTGTAGATTTTTATGAACTATATGTTTTTTTTAATTTACATTCTCATAAACTATACTTACACCTGGTAAAATTCTTTTAACAGTGGTATATATCATTTACATTATAACTTATAATAAGGGTTATGTATAATGTGTATATAAATACAACCTCCCTAATAGTGTATATAATTTTTATGAACTATATGTTATTCTGGAATTTCACATTCTATAAACTATATATATACGCATATATAATGTATATATGGCTACATTATAAATTATGATAGGTCAAATGACCGTCACGGTATTACCAAACATAACCTCCCTAATATGATGGTCATTTAGAAGAAATTCTAGAATTTTACAGTTCGTGGAAATACACAGGAAATTTTCATTGCTGCATTAAAATTGTCAGTCAAATGATTGTCACGAGTAAAACAAAAAATAAGTCATTATGACGGTCATTTAGACGTCAAATTTAAGCTTGCCGTATTTTTTTCTACATTAATTGTTTCAGAAATTTGAAGTTATTATGCATTCTTAGGAGTCTCTTCTTCACTTCTATATGGTCGAAAATATTTTATATATAGATCTAGGGTATAATGTAAAGCCCTTTATATTGTGGGTTATTATTTTGATCATGGGAGGTTAATTAGTATGCATTGTAATGACATAATTAGTTATGATAAAATAGTTTCTTTAAATCTATAAAATTTAGATATAATTTTATTAAAAGTGTTGTTTTTATTATTGATAAATATATATCTAACTTTGGGGTACATTGTATATTATAATGGGGTGTGTTTTACAAGTTTAGGAAAACAATGGCATCCAACTATTTCTATCTTGACAAAACCTAAGTTCTGAATGAAACCAACTACAACATTTGGGTCAAAATAAAATTTATGGTAAAAAAATACTAGACAATTGTTTCTGAATCTGAGGTTACTCCCACCAGTTTTTAAGCAACTGCAGATAACATGAATACATTCTTACAATGAATGCATGAGGCTCTTTATATGATTCTACGCAATGCGAACAATGAGTACTTTTTATACATTGGTAATATCGAACATCTAAAAGAGGTATGGACACAACTAGAATCTATACATGAAGGATACTTGGTATATCAAGGATAGTAATGAGAATAAAATCGCTGAAAGAATTTAAATAAATGTGTCTGTATATTTTTTATAATTTCTCTTCTGCATCTTGTTTTATATCTCAAAGTTTGAGTAATTCAAAACTATAACATGAAATCTTAGGACATGTTAATTATCGAAGCTTATATGAAATGTCTAGATATAATCTAATGAAAAGTTTATATGTGTTGTCTTCTTCTCTTAAAGTTGCTTACATTAAATGTTTCTAAATAATGGTTTTGATTCTGACTTAGTAAATGGTCATGATGATGTTTTCATGTTATAGATATTTCTGAAACACTAATCTTCATAGATAATAAATTAAATTGGGCTCAATCTATGTTAGAAATTTTAAATCCTATTAACCTTAGGAAAATGATCATAAGCCATCATATGTATCATGCATTAATTACCTTGTATGAACCCGAGCCATGAATTATTATAGGGTCTAGGTGGATATACAAAGTAAAATATAATGTTGATAGTAGTATTACAAACATAAAGCTAGACTTTGTTGCTAGAGGTTTCACTCAGAAAGCTGGTATTGATTATGTTGAGACATTTTCCCCTGTAGCTAAAATGAGTGACTGTTATGGCCTTATTTGTAATTACCTGCTCAATTTGGATGGGAAATCCACTAAATAGATAAGAAAAATACTTTTTTGAATTTTAACTTAAAATAAGAACTTTACATGTTTCAACCTAAAGGATTTGAAGAAACTGGTAAAGAAAACTATGTATTGTAAGTTGAGAAATCCTTGTATGGTTTAAAACACAGCTCTTAGAGCTTGGTATGCTGAATAATTGTTTCCTTCTTTAAGCTGTTAACTTTTGTTAATTGTTCTTCTAACAATGATATATTTATCAAACAATAATGCTCACATATTATCATTATATGTATATATGTTGATGATTTGCCTATGATCTAGAGACAATTCTGATTTAATTCATAGTATTAAAGAGAAATTGAAGTAGTATTTTTAAATGAATGAGTTATGTCTCTCACATCATGTTATTTGTATATGATTATATTTCATTTTATTGTTATTTTTCAAAATACAATATTTAACTATTGTATTGAAAAAAGTTTCTTATAGATTCATTGTAAACCATTTTCTACTTCAATGGAAGTTGGAATAAATATTGATCTCTAAATCTGCATATGAAAAAGGTTGATCATATTTTATATACGTTGTTAGTTGATAGTTTGATTTATCTAATTATAACTATATCATATATTTCCTATATAGTAGGAATTACTTCAAGGTTTATGCAGGAACCTTTTTTAGAGATCATTGGAATCTTGTACAAAATAATTTTTTAGATATATTGAAAGGAACAATCAATTATGGGTTGCATTATAATAAGAATAAAAATGTTATTTTATATAGATTTTGTAATTCTAACCATACTGATGTTGTGTTATAAAATATATTGGATATGTATTCAAGTTTTTTGGTGTAGGAACCATTACTTGGAACAACAAATAAAATCAACAGTCTCCATTTCTACTGCGGCAGAGAAGTACAATGGAAGAAGTAAAGAAGACATGTGGCTACAACGGCTGTTGGTAGAGATATACATGGAAGCTAAAGGAAGTATTCCTCTTCTATGTGGTGGCCAGGAGTTGTATTACTCTTGATTAAGAATCAAGATTCAACATCAAGAAGACATAGAACATTGAGATACATATATGCTTCATCCATGAGAAGATGCTAAAGTGATGAGATAAATCTCAAGTTCATGTTGACCTGAAGAACAGGTTGTTGAACATCTTCATAAAGTCCCTGAGTGCTACAAAGTTTTGTCACTTTTTTGAACAATATTGGATTGTCATATTTTCCATTGAGGGGGAGTGTGCATGATAATGTCACTTCCTAATGGAACTTAGTTTTTGTAAAAAATACTTTCGAGGCATTTGTAAAATACCTTCGAGCAAGTGTAAAAAATACATTTGGGAAAGTGTAAAAAGACCTTCGGGCAAGTATACCTCATCGGCTTCTTTTTTAGAAAGAAGTGTCAAAAAGATCTTAAAGACAGTCTTTAGTAAACTCTTTAGTGTTATTAAGTTTACTAGTAAACATCCAATACAAGCATATTGTTAAGGAGGTCCTTGGTTGTAAAAGGATCCTATATGTTTGGGTTCAATAACATTTTATGTGAACCTGTGAAAACATGTAAAACTCAAAAATCATACTTAGCTATTGATTATGGGATGATATTTGGGTTTCCAAATCCTTTTATACCAAAAGGTAAATTGATTATGATGAAGTTATTATAATTCCTTCAACCGATATGCTAGCCTAAAACCTTTATGGTTTGAGGATTATAAATCTTGTAGTGTACCACGAGTAGGTAATCTATTGACATATGTTATGTTATCCCACTTAACATTAAGGGGGGGTGTTGGAACATAATGATTAAGTGGTCTAGCCAACCCTTAATGTATATGGGTCCGTCACTAATATATAGGTTAATATTTAATAATATGAAATATTTATATTTCTTTTATTAAATATGATAACCTAGGTATAGATATATGTTTTAGGTTAAATATTTAATATCATGAACTGATTATATTTCTAATATTAGATATTATAAACCTAGGTGTATGTGTCAGCCATTTTAGGTTGAAAAGGTGAGTCAGGAGACATATCCGATCACCTTGTATAAAAAAATACTTTAGGTACTCATTTGATATATTCAGGAAATATATCGAAGTTGTGCAAATCAATTGATTTGGTTATACCATTGGTAAATAGGGTTTAAAATGAGGAGGTGATCTTACTGGATATAAAATAATTTCTCTAAAGTAAAAGGTTATTTTCAAAGTGGTTTTTACCCTATTCAGGGTTTTCCACTATAAATATTGTGTCACGTGTGTTATTTATTTCCTATAAGTATTTGTTTATTTACTTATGTTATGATGTAATATTTATTGTAACATTATGTAATATGTAAGTTGATTAAATCTGTATTTATTAGAATCCTCAAATTCTAACATAGGTCAGGATTTTTAGAATTGATGATTTTGGTAAATAAGTATTTTGGTTATAGGAAGATCTTAAATCATGAGGATGTTTTTGTTTACATTGGAGTCAGTGAACAAGGTACACCTAAATAAGTTGTGCGACCAGATATCAGACATGATGTTGGACGCGTACCTAGAGTAGGACTATGACATTAAAGTGTGTTGCACGACATGCACGAAGACCAAAAAGGTCATGGTGTTCATTAAAATCATGACCAAGGCCAGTGTGGACTATGAGCAGATCATTTACAAGACTTTTAGAGAAATTGGGTTCATTTTCGATGATGTGGGTCTCGACGCTGACCACTGTAATGTTCTCGTCAACATCGAACATCATAACCCCAACATTTCCTAGGGCGTCCACGGCCATCTCACCAAATGTCTCGAGGGGATTGGAGTGGGAAGGGTTCATTTTAAAAAGCCTCTAGTAAATTGGAGGTGGAAAATCTCCGATGATTATACCTGGAACCACTTTCGCCAGAAAGGTGAATTTTCCTAGGTTTTAGAATGAATTTTTGCCTGATATTTTTAAGTGAGAACTAGGGTCCAGATGTAATTTTTATTCAAGAAAACGTAGAAAAGAAGGTTTTTTTTACGCATAGTTTTCAAGTGACAACAAGGATTATTGATGCATGTAGATAACATTTTTTATTGTGCGATAGCAAGGGTTGTTGACACACATAAATAACCTTTTATTGTCACACAACAGAAAATGTTACCAACGTGCATCAACAATTATAGCTATCGTTCGAAAGCAATGGTTGTAGATGTGTGTCAACAACTCTTATTGTCTTGAGACAATAATAATTGTTGACGTGCGTCAATAAACCTCACTGTCGCATGACAACAACTATTGTTGGCGCGTGGCAATAAATCTTATTGATGCATGACAATGAGCCTTTGTTGACACATGACAACAAGGGTTGTTGATGCACAAAAATAAGGGTGGTTGATGCACAACAACAAGGCTTGTTAACACATGAAAACAACAATTTTTGATGTGCGTCAACGAGAATTGTTGACGCACGTTAACAAGTCTTGTTGACGCACGTCAACAAAGGCTCGTTTTTGTGTGTCCACAACTTGAAAAAACCCTAATTTTACCCTATAAATATCTTATCGTCCCTCATTTTCACGTTCACACTTGTCAGACCCTACAAAAATTCCTTGTTCTCCCAGTGATAACTTCTATAGGTACTATACGTCAACACACTAGCCAAACACAAAGCAAAATCCACATCTCCACACTCCAATCAAGCTCAAGTACTCATGGCTACTAGTGCTCAAACTCAAGATCCAACATAAAATCAAACTAACCAGACATTGGAAACCTCCCAAGTCCTACCCAAGGGAAAGATTTAATACAGGAGTTTGATGTACCCCCACATTTATACAGTTTTTCAAATGAATTCAGAATACAAGGAATATGTAGAAGCATGTGACTTCGTAGGGCTCATTAACATGCCCTAGTTTGAGATTTATCATGAAATTGTTAACAACCTTCTCTCCTTGTAAAATACATAAGAAGGTCATTTTACTGTTACTTTGCAAGATGGTCATACATTCAGGTTCAGTGCTGATGCAACTGATATCCATTGATTAATAGGTCTTCCATTTAAAAAATTTCCCATATTAACAAGAAAATTAACCCTCACTGAAGAGGATAAGATTTACCTCGAATCTCGTTTCGATTTCCATGTTGATTATACATGTAACTGCTTTCATTTGAAATAATTTTATTTTTATATTAATTTAAATTGATATTAATTCCAAATTCCAGTGAATTTGTGCAGCACATGTCAAAAAATCAAGACAAGGTGTGGATATGCAAGGAATTTCAGACCATTTTCTTGCTGCCGTGATTTCTTTTTTCAAGCCAGAATTGTTCTACAAGGTCGGCAAACTGATATTCCAAATTGGGCTATTGCATACATTCTTGCATTGATTGGAAAGCAATAATTTGATTGGTGCACATTTTTATGTAATAAGATAAAAGGTGACATTGTAAATGCAACACTTTTTGAAAAAATAACTATTCGTTCAACTAACTACCTCCTTGGTCTTTATTCTGAGGCGTATTGGAATTTAAAAGACAAACCAACTCTGACCTACACAAACGACACAATGAAGAATTTGTCAATTCCATTTAAAGAACAACAGGTTAATATTTTATATTTTGATGTTACTAAGGTTATTGTTTTGATTTTTTTGTACCATATGCAGAGAAGATTTTTGTAGGCCCTTCCACACAAAAAAACAACATCAAGAGGAAGAGGCCACCAACACACTGAGGTGTCGAGAGATTCCAAATCTGAAATGGAAGTTCACTCATCACCTAACCCCCAAGAATTTTCTTTAGTTAAATGACAAAGATGTAATACCCTTATTCTTAACATCAAATATAGGTTTTTTACACTTACCATTTACTATTTACCATTTACCATATTGAATTGACATGTAGTTGTTGCACTTACAGGGACTTTAGACTATACGTGTGCTTCTCAACAGGCATCGCTTACTCACTCAGTCCAATCGCATGCAATTGTAGATTCTCAACAATAACAATTACAATAGCAACACCTTGCTCCACCATACCAGCCACCCATAACTCCAACACAATCAATTCAAACTCCAACACGGTCATCGATACAGCAACATGTTATCCCTCAACAAGGTATAATTTTATCGCTTTTGTGTAAGTTTTTAATAGTTTTCATATAATTTAATAGCTTTTTTGTAGTTTTTAATAGTTTTTCATATAATTTAGTAGCTTTTGTGTAGTTTTTAATACTTTTTCATATAATTTAGTAGCTTTGTGTATTTTTTAATAGTTTTTCATATAATTTAGTAATGCTTTTGTTGATTGTTCTTGGACTTTATAGTACATAAAAGTCCTTCGTTGTCTATTCAAAAAATGAAACTACCACATCCTCCTCCAACATTATTACAATTCAAAATGCCCACAAAAGTTTTAGGTAAAAATACCATTAGTAAACGCATGCCAATTTCGGCCCCTAGCGAGACATTAAACATTGCCTCTTCACTTCCAATTCTGACCCTCTCTCTCGGTGGTTGGCTCAACCCAACGGACCAATCAATTTTAAATAATATAAATTTAGATGAAGATTATTTGGGTCATTGATAGCAATGATCCAACAAGATTTTTCAACACACGTGATATGATTCAAGGCCAGCATGTATATTTCCATTTCAGTGTACTTTAATTAATTTTTTTACATTTTAATTTCAATTTCAATATCTATTATTAATTTATTTTATTGCAAATAGGATCAATGCACCCAAAGGCAAAAAGAGGCAGTAGAAGATGCTTGACCCGAAAGCCCCCATACCTCTCCATTGGCATCATCCTCTTCAAATATAGATAGTCAATAGTTGTCATCATTTCCTTTGGAGAACTTGATTGGTTATGATTGTCAATCCCATGTCAAATAGTTTATTGTACCTCATATCATTTAGCTCATAGAATGGGAGCGAAGGGGAAAATTATTAATCAACGAGATAATAAGTTGTTATGATAACCATTGGTAAAGGGAAATTTTATATGCGGCAGTCCAAAATCAACCTGCCAAGATGGATGCCTTATTCATCCAAGAAAAAGGTGGGACTGTCACATATATCAATAATTATAACGACAATATTTTAGATAAAGTATTAAACAAATTGGAAAATATTAGTGTTGAAGCCCAGGTGTATTTCAACAAATGGTCAATGGACAAAGATTTGGTGGTAATTGTAAATGTCGAAATAGATATAGCTGTTGTAAGTATTATCAACTTGAAACAATATGTTTTATGAGTTTGAAAAAAAATTATTTTAGTAATATGTTTAATTGAGCTCATTTTTTTGTTGCAGTCGAAATATGAAAATTTAAAAAGTCAAGCAAAGTTGTTTCAAGTTCACTTGGAAACCACTAAGAACAGTTTACCCACAACAATAAAGATGAAGAAAAATATTGTTTTGGTTAACAAACAAGGCAATACACTTAAGTAGATAATTAAAAAGAATGGCTTCGACCCTGAGATTTTGTTCAAATCAAATGCAGTTGCAAATCCTTCTTTGGCATCTCATAGAGATGCTACAAAGGAAAAAGAAACAATCATAAATAATCTAGACATTGTTGAGAAGGATCTTCTTAGTTCTAGGATTATTCAAACAAAGAATATAGGAGGGAAATCCATTAGGGAAAGTGGCACAGTGACAGAAGACGATACAAAAACTCAAAATGAAAGTGTCAGTCGGTCTGGGGAAAAACTTAATGATTGAGAAAATAGTGACTAGTTCAGTGGACTGTGGGTATGGGGAACTTTAAAAATTGAAACTTGAAATATTTTATATATTGAAGAATGAAACTTGAATATTTGTTTAATTTAATTGTTTTACTTTTCATGCAATGGATTTTTATATGTTGTTATATTTATATATAGAAACTCTAGATTGTATATGGTGTCTGTGTTTTATATTGATGTGATGGTTGCGAATAGAATAGTGATATATGATAATGATGATATAGATAATCATGATCCATGGATGATGATAATAGATTTAAACATTAGGCATTATTATTTATCTTCCAATTAATACAGAAAAAAATTCTCTCTACTTGCAATGATGATGACATTATATGTGGATGATGACATTAGAATAGAAATAGATGATGATGAATTGTATTTGGACATAGATGTAGCTTCAAACATGATCATGGAAGATGATAATGGATCATTTTTTTAATAAAATTTAGAATGTGGTATGAGAAAGACATCTTAATACAGTAAAATATTCTTCTCTCTACTTGTAAAATTTGAACTATGTATCAGGTTTCTTCACATTTAAACTTTCTCAAAATCTTCTTCTCTCTACTTGTAATGATGATGACATTAGATGTGGATGATGACATTAGAATAGATATGGATGATGATGAATTATATGTGGACATAGATGTAGCTTCTAGCACGATCATGGATGATGATAATGGATAATTGTTTTAAGAAAATTAAGAATGTGGTAAGACAGAGACATCTTAATACAGTTAAATCTTCTTCTCTCTACTTGTAAAATTTGAACTTTGTATCAAGTTTCTTCATATTTAAACCTTCTCAAAATCTTCTCTCTACTTGTAATGATGATGACATTAGAATAGATATAGATAGTGATGAATTGTATTTAGACATAGATGTAGTTTCTAGCATGATCATGGATGGTGATAATGGATTTAAACAATAATGTTTTAAGAAAAATTGGAATGTGGTATGACATAGACATCTTAATACAATAAAATATTCTTCTCTCTACTTGTAAAATTTGAACTCTGTATTAGGTTTCTTCATGTTTAAACATTCTCAAAATATTATTCTCTCTACTTGTAATGATGATGACATTAGATGTGGATGATGACATTAGAATAGATATGGATGGTGATGAATTGTATTTAGACATATATGTAGCTTCTAGCATGATCATGGATGGTGATAATGGATTTAAATGATAATGTTTTAAGAAAATTTGGAATGTGGTATGACAGAGACATCTTAATACAATAAAATATTTTTCTCTTTATTTGTAAAATTTGAACTCTATATCAAGTTTCTTCATGTTTAAAACTTCTCAAAATCTTCTTCTCTCTACTTGTAATGATGATGACATTAGATGTGGATGATGACATTAGAATAGATATTGATGATGATGAATTATATGTGGGCATAGATGTTACTTCTAACACGATCATGGATTGTGATAATGGATTGAAACGATAATGATTTAAGAAAAATTGGAATGTGGTATGACAGAGACATCTTAATATAGTAAAATATTTTTGTCTCTACTTGTAAAATTCTAACTTTGTATCAAGTTTCTTCACATTTAAAAACTTCTTGATATCATTTTCTCTCTACTTATAAATGTAATGTTTTTTGGGAAGATCAATTTTTACATGTAATTTGATATTCATGCCAAAAAATTTGAACACTACATCAAAGAATTTTGCAAATACCAAAATAAATTAAACATGATTATAAAAACTCAAACTATGATAGGGTTTAAGGTACCTCTTGTCTTCTAGATGGGTGTGAAAGACTTAATACATGTGGTTCTATTATTAATACATCATTCTACAGAGCATGTCAGATCTATTTCTAAAGGGGAACAGAATTAAGTATTAACCATGATGAAATCAAGAACATACTAGATCCAAATACACTGAGAACTAACACTTAGATTCAACCAATATCCTCCATTATATTAAATATGACAATTACACATAAGCTTCTTACAGTAATGGCATTCTATGCCCATACGCACACAGATATGATACAGTAGTCCAGTCTTGCACACATACATACCTATATACATATATCATATATCTCTCTCTATCCACATATATATATGCTCTACTACACAGTTCACTACATATGTATAAGGGTGGGGAATTTCCCTTCACTGCTTATCTAATCCTAAAATAGGTCACATGCTATTATTAGCTACGTGCTTTTTACAGTCATAGCCCCACATGCAAGTGTGTTAATAATAGACTTCCTTTAGTTAACTGATAGTGATAAACCTATTCTTAGCCCACATCCATGCAAAGTGCTTTGTAGCCGATCCTCCAAAAATAGCCAATGTGTGGTGTGCAAGTCTCTGCCTCATTTATGTGCTCTGCATGCCATCTCTAAAAATAGATCCTCATGTGCAAAAATGGCTAAGTCCCAAAATATGAACTTATCCTCTGCGTGTGTTTCCCTTATCCGTTCACACCTTTGAACATGCCCTATTTTCCTGTGCGCGGACCTCTTGTGTGCCTTTTGTTAAGTATTCTCTACTCAACATTACCCCACACTAATTGTATTTCCACCGCAGAAATGGTTGTCTCAAAAATGAATTAAATAATCTGAATGGAAAGAATAAGAATGGATCTATATGCACAAAATAATGATGTTACTCTACAGCTTCATCTGCTTCAACCTAAAAAATTAATTTGGGATATTCCTCCTTTATTTTAGCCTCCAAGGTCTACCACTCAATGAGTGCTTCCTCTACTTTTTCTGGAATGTCCACAGCAATGGACTCCAATTCATCTTGTGTAATCTCTCCTTTCTCATTCCGCAAGACCAACACAATGTTGGACATTACAGTCATCCTTCCCTCTAGAAAATCCATCTTCTATGCGATGAGTTTCCCAAGCTCATCTAGTCATCCCTTGTGTGGTTCTTGTGTTGTTGCAAGGGCCTCACACTTCTTTTTAACCAGTGCTAATCTTTCTACGCTGCCCAATGTGTCATCCTTCATCACTTTTTGGACCTCATTGTCCTCCTCCAAGGTTTTTATTTTGATGAGCACCTCTAGAGCTGTACAGATGTTCAAGGCTTGGTCTACCTTCTTTAGTTCTTCCCACAACACTTGCAATAGTCCTTCATAAGATGAAATATTTCTCTTCACTGCAGCCCTTGCCCTTTCTTCCTCTTTCTCAGGATTCTTTGGTGTTGGCATTTGCATGGTTTCATCTTCAAGTACCAAATCCACCAAATTCTTGACATAGTGCATTACTGAAGGAAATTTTCTGGTACCTTTAACTCTAGATGTGGGTGCACTTTCAGTACATGGTCCCCAATAGTCTCTGCCATGCTAATAAAGGCATGGTTCTTCTTCTATTCCAATTCCTTTTCCTAGATCAGGTGCACTATTTCTACATCCTTTGTTTTAATTTCCCCTCACAGTGCCTGATGGTTGCGGCCTTATCCATGTTCTTGCGAGCCACCTTTGTGGAGACCTTTACCAATGCATTACTTACTTGCTCATTGGACATAACATTAGGCTTTACTATTATGTGTCTAGCTTGGGGAGTCTTTTTCAACCTCCTTGACATACATGACTCCTCACACACATCAAAGTCTGGTTCATCCATATGCATGTGCATCGACCATGAAAGTTGCTTCCTTATGCACACGGTTGCCATATCTTCATCCATCAACTCCCAGCCAAATAACTCCTTTTGTGTCACAGTGCTCTTGAAAATGGGTGCGAAAAATTTTACCTATGTCTTCAATGTAGCCCATGATTGGTGCACTATGTTCTCCACTCATTCTCTTTGTTCTAACCCCCTTAGGAACTGGGGCTTCAAGATTTGGAGTTTGTTCTGACATACCCGAGCAGTCTCATGTGTGGCTTCTGCTGTCTCCTTTTCTCCTTCCTCCCCATCCTTCATTCCTTCATCCTTTGATTCCTCTTGTGGCTCCTCCCTGCTCTGTGGTTCCTCCTCATATTCAGGTGGTGTAGGAGACCTTGGCACGCTTTCCTCAGATTCCTCCACCTCTTCGCCCAATTTCAACTTCCTTCTTCTTTTCTCAGTTGTCTCCTTCTGTGGAGATATTCGAGGTGACCTACGCACTGATTTTTGAGTAGCACCTTGAGTCCTTGTTTTCCTGGATACTCTTTTGAAGCGACACTCTCCTTAAACTACTTCTGGATCCTCTTCTTCTTCCTGCCCATGAGTTGGTGTAGTTACATGCTCTGATTCCCTTTTATCTGATGGTTTCCTCATCCGGTGCTCCAAACCACCACTATCCTCACACTCATCCCCCTCATCCTCTATTTTGATTGTCTCTGTGGGCTTAGGCACTGGAATGTTCTCCATGGTATGCTTATCCTTCGGCAGCCCTGGGAGCGTGAACTCATCTTCAACATATTTGTTGTTTTCTAGTTTGGGCTTCAGTTGGAGGTACATAAGTGTTGCTCTAATGTCTCCAACAACTAAACTTACTAGCTTTATGCTCAACACATATGAGATGAGCCTTTCAATATATGCATTATGTCCTGGATATACATACTTCTTCCTCAGTGTGTGGTAGTTGCAGTCTACCTTGTCTGCATTGAATGTTAGGTGACACGCATCTGAGAACCTGTGAACCGATGCCTGAAAATACCTCACTATGAAGGCATATGGAATTTTACACCATGGGCTCCAAGCCCCATCCTTCATCATAAATCGTGCGATGCAAAATGCTGGTATACTGCAAATTGTACTGCCTTACCCACCACCGAAGGAAATTCTTTGGGGATGTGCCATTCCTCTTCAAACACCATGTGAAGCCTATCATACCACTTCTCAGCCCTCTACTTGACTGGTTCAGTCATCGATCCTTCACATAAGTACTTGTTGAATCATTCTGTAGGTGACTTGTTCTCCATGGGATTCTGCCAGATCTTCTCCTTTGGTCCATCAGGAACACCCTAATCTCCATGAATACCAGAGACAATAGAACAGCCCCAAAACTGATCTTTCCTCCTGAACATGCTTCTTTGATGATAGTTTTCTGTAATGTAATTTGAAATGTTGTATACTACCCCTTCAGACATGTTCTTTGCAACGTGTATCCACATGGTGTTCACTTGTGACCACCTCTCTTGGTCATTTAGTTTTGTCACAAGGTGCACAACTACCTGCACAACTGGGTAATTTTTTAGCTTGTCTATGTCCATGCCGCACAGACCCTTGGTGTACCCCTACTCCCTCCTAGTCTCTAGAATTGTAGCCTTATCTCTTAAGTCCCCATTGAGGTCTTCACCTTTAGCCTTTAACCTATCACTATGGAGATCAGCGTGGCTGAAATCCTTACTCCACATCCTGCAAAGTAGAAGAAGTCTTCATGTACTCTGCTCATGAGCCATTGGTACAAGGGCTCATATTTTCCAAAGTAGGGGAGCTCGTATAACTGATATACTCCAATATTTTTCAATAACTTCTCCCCAACATCGTCATAGACTGACATGTCCTCCACTGTGTGCTTATTTGTCTTCGTGTTCAACAGTGCATCCAACTCCTTGTTTTCTATGGTACGATGGTTGTACTCACTTATCTTTCTTCTCTGAATGTGGGAATCCCATTCCTGGCCTACTATAACCCCCTCTGGATATTGCATCTCTAAAAAATTTCTCTCAGGGTCATTTCTTCTTCCTCCATGACCACCTTCTTCTTTCCCTTAACTCCTACTACAGTTGCCTTCTTTGGTGCCATTTCTACCCTACAATCCTCTGAAAATACTCATCTTTTGACTTCTGCAATGTGTAACTCAAACCCTAGCTCAAATCTCCATGCCCTAGTGGAAATTGAGTGCCCTAGCTCATTTGTAATGCATCTACTTTGCTCAAACCCTTCTCCTGTGGGAACACAAGCTTCTTCTTCACACAAACCTCCTTTCCACATCTGGTTTCACACTCTTCGCACCTCAACACGATTTCTTGGCTCTTCACACTTAGCTCTTTTCAAATTCTCTTAATCACAATGGTAAGAATGAACTTGCATCCCATCCTTATATATATTTTCAAATTTTTGATGCATTTATTACTCCTTCACCTACCCAATGTCCTCTCATTTATTGACCAATTTCATTCATTCCACGTGGTACCTATTCACACCCTAGCTATAACCTTCTAGCATGCCTTCCTACCCTCTGGTCATAGACTTCTCTTCAGTGTGCTTCCTTGCACCTGAGTACCTTGTCACTGCACCTTCCACTGGTAGTTGTTATGGCCTCTGCTTACCTCGTGTTATACTGTCCCTTCATTCATCTCCATCTTTGGTCACTTTTTAGAAGCAATCTTTTAACTTGAATAGCACCCGAATGGCACCCGTAGCATTTTATTCTTTTCACCTTTCAATTCCAGCAGTCTTGTACCTGGATATCAATAACCACCCCACACTAAAAGTATGTGCAGTCCTCTATGCATAAACATGCTTCACATAGTAATTAGCTTCACATGTGCAAACACACTTATTACACAAGAACAACAACGAAATGTACAAAGCATAGTGACGAAGAAGGAAATACATTAAGGAAATATAGAATTGAAATCCTAATCTAAATGGAAACACTGCCTTATTATAAACACCAAGAAGACTTATTTATAGTAGGGCTTCAGCCTACTCCCGTTAAAGTAACTAGGTAGCCGTGTTCCATCAAGTGCTTCTAACTAGCAAGTGTCTGTTTCAAGGATGTAAGTGATAACATACGACCCCAACCAATGTACCTTAAGTTTTCCTAGATGGTGCAAGAACTTAGAGTCATAGAGAAGCACCATTTTTCCAATCTCAAACTTCTTATCCCTTATGTTTCTATCATGTCATGCTTTCTGCCTGGCCTTTTCTTTCTTCTGACTCCAATGTGCTATGGCTCGTCACTCATCTAGCTTGATTATATTTTCAATCTGTTCTTCTAAAGCTTTCTCATCAGCTAGACCTCCAGTGCACATGATACACAAAGAAGGTAACATGAATTCCATAGGAAGAACGGATTATGTGCCAAACACTAACTGAAATGGTGTGGCCTTGTTCAACCTCTTATAAGTTGTTCTATATGCCCAAAGTACATCAGACACTTTATCATCCCAATCCTTTCTTCCAACATCACAATTTTTTGTCAAGGTCTGGCTCAAAATCTTGTTGAAATCCTCAACAGTTCCATTTTCCTGAGGATGGTAAGGTGTAGTCTTATGGTGCGCAACCATAAACTCATCTAATAATATCCTTATTGTCTCATTCAAAAAATGTGTGCCCCTATCACTTGTCAGACTTAGAGGACATCCATACCTTGTAAGAACATTTTCCCATAGAAACCTAGCTGTTGTAGCTGCCATACAATCCTTTGTAGGTGTTGCTTCTACCCACCTTGTGAGATAATCTATGCAAGTAATGATGTAGCATGATCCAGTCCTATGCGTGGCCAGTGAAATAGGTCCTAAAAATTTGATAGCCCATTTCTCAAATGGTTATGCACTAGAAATAGGTCTTAAAGGCATCTCATCTCTTTGCCCTAGTTTTCCTAGATGCTAACAATGATCACACACCTTACAATATGCCTTACAATATTTATATAGGGTCTCCCACCATAATCTAATGAGTAGGATCTTGCACGCAGTAACATCACCTGCATAGTGGCCACCTACAATACCACCATGAGCCTCCTCCATAATATCCATGTGCTCATGCTCCAATACACAATGACGTAATACTTCATCTCTTCCTAACTTGTACAGGTCACCGCTGATCAACATAAAAGGTGTCGCGTATAGCAAGTTGTTTCTTTTCTAAGGCCTTCATTCCTTCTAGTGCCACACTAGTTTGTAGAAAGATAACAATGTCCTCTAATTTTGATGGCACACATTGTAACCTATATAACTGTGCATCTGGCATGGTATCCTCAACTACCTATGCTTCTTCTCCTGACTGTATTCTTGATAGATGGTCTGGTCTAGAATTACTTTTCCCTAGTTTTACCACAACTGTGAAATCAAATTCTTGAAATAATAGTACCCATCTACATATGTGCCCCTATAAAATGGGCTTGTTTACCAAATACTTCAATTCCATGTGATCTGTATAGAATACAAATGGTGTAGCTAGCAGATACTGTCGGAACTTGTGTAATGCATAGATCATTGACAAAGCTTCACGCTCTGTAGTTGTGTAATTTTGTTCTGCAGGAGTCATCTTTCTACTAGAAAAATAGATAGGATGATCTATAATACCTTCTCCAGGTTGAGCTAACACCATGCCAATGGCCATGCCAGAGGCATCCACATGTACATGAAATGGTTGATCCCATGAAGGAAAATGTAGAATAGGCGTGGTAGTAAGTTTCTCTTTCAATATCTCAAATGCACGTTGTTGTGGTTCTCCCCAATAAAATGTACCTTTTCCTTTCAGTAACTCCTCCAAAGGTGTGGCAACTTTGGCATATCCCTTTATGAATTTTCTATAATACCCTGTGTGACCCAAGAATCCACGCACCTCACGCTGACTGGTAGGTGCTTCTAGGCCTAGAATGATTGCAACCTTAGCTAGATCAACTAGCAAACCCTCCTTGCAGATTATGTGACCTAACAGTATTCCAAATGGTGTAGCAAATATGCACTTCTTGATGTTCAAAGAGATACTCAACTATCTGCATCATTCAAACATTAAGCACAGATTGTCACAGTGATCCTTAATAAGCCCATATACTGTCCAATCATCTAAATAAACCTGCAAGAAGTTGTGAATAAAAGGTTTGAATGCCTGAACCACTATCCGCGAGAATACAACAGGTGTGTTCTTTAGTCCAAAGGGCATCATAATATAGAAAAAACTACCCCATTCTATAGTAAAATTTTTCTTTTCCAATCCTCCCGGGAAATCCTAACCTGATGATACCCATAAATCCCATCTGTAAATGAATAGATTTCATGCCGTGCCATGCCTTCCAGTATTTCCTTAGTGAATGGCATAGGAAATGGGTTTGTTACACATGTAACATTTAGCTCCCTGTAATCCACACAGATTCTAATCCGTCCATCCTTTTTGATACTGATCACCATTGGACTAACCCATTCTGACTCGTCTAGGGGTCGAATGATTCGTGACTTCAACATTTTATCAATCTCTTCTTTTACCTTTTCATGCAAGTTAGGGTTCATTCTATAAGGTCTCTTTCTAACTGGGTGCACACCTTCTTTAAGATTTATCTTCATCTCCCCTAGTGATTCATGCATGCCTTTAAGTTCATGATACCCCCGAGGGAACAAGTCTTGATAATCCCATAATAACTCAATAATTTTATCCACTTCCAAGTCTGACTAGTAGTCTCCAATTATGGCCTCCTTAGGCTCAGTTTCTGACCCTATATTTACTTTCTTTGTCTTCATTGGTTCATGATATGTGTGTGTATCCTTATCTATACTATCCAAGACCTTGCGCATTCCTTGTGAATGATCGACATCCATATTTTCAACTTCCTCGTCATCCACTATGTAGACCATCTTTCCTTTTTCTTTCTCAAGGAAAGTGCATTCTAGTAGTATGGAGTCCATGTCTTCTTCTTCTTCAAAATGTGCTCCTGACTCTGTTTCACCAAATAATGCCTAAATGAGCTCTTCCACCATTGCACTATCCCCCATAGTTAAGCACTTGACAAATTTTAATGCCTCTTCTACTGGAGGTTTGGAAGAGAAGTAGTCAAAGGTCTGGATCATTCCTGTAATCAAATTCTACCAATTTCCAGTTTCTCTATGTAACTCTACATATACATACCAAGCGAGTGCACATCCTTGTAGGGTGGAATATAATTTATGCTCCTAGAGTGAAGGTGGTAATGCTTCCTATCCTAATGTCCATAGTCTCTCACACTGTTGGATGTGATGTTGAACTAGTTGATTACCATGATATGTGCAGATCTGTGTAGGTGCATTTCTGCCGAAGAACCGAGTAGATAGTGTGGTCCCGATTTCATTCCATTCCATAAGATTATCTCTATGAACCACCCACTAGCGCATTATTTTCACATGCAGGGTATATGATAACATATTCCTTCTCTGAACTTGGTTTATCCACTGTGCTTCCATGGCTTACAAGAATACTGAAGATCTTCCACCCCAGTATACCAAGGTACCGAGCTACCTATTCGTCAAACTAAGTGAAGTCCATTTTTCCATACAATCACGCTTCTTACCTCGTGCCCTACTAGTTCATAAGTACTGTGAGCCCAATTGTCACAAGCAATACTCGTAGTATCACTAATAGATTGAGAGTCTTCCCATTGAAGGATGCCCTCCTTTGATGGCTCAATGACCTCTGGGTCTTGAATAGCGCACACATAAATTCTGTTTAAGTCCTCTTCACTCAAAGGCTCAACATACGGTGTAGATTTTCCATCTGTTAAGGGGATTACAACTCATTCCTCCTTGTTTTCAAAACTGATGTATCCTTTGTTGAACCTTAAATCAGCATTATTTGCATAACACCAAGGGTGCCCAAGTAAAGATGGAAATTTATCTGCTTCCACGAGTGCTAATACCTCAAAATATCCAGTGAATTTGGTCCCTTGTATTATTATAGATGCATCCTTCAAAACTCCTATGGGAGTGGCCTTAGTCCTATTTTCCATAAACAACACATTAGATGATGGTTGTAATGGAGGTCTCCCCATTTGCACCCATGCATCTAATGTAAGAACATTTACTTCCACACATGTATCAATCAAGATATTCTCAAGAGCCATCCATCCACAACAACATTCAGAGTAATCTCCTTGTCGTAGTCAATGCTATCAGGGGGAATATTTACATGCAAGATCTATCATTCATTCTCAGTACTTGCGCTCGGAGTGTTCCCCTTCAACCAATTCCCTAATAATGGAATAATATTCTCCTGGCGCAACATTTTGCATACTTCTTTTATGTCATCCATCTCAGATGGGGCCTCCCTTGCTTCCTTCTTTGTTCTATCTTTTGTGATTGCTCTTTCAGACACTGTATTTCACCTTGAAGATTTCTGAGGACCTCCATGGTCTCTTGATAGACCTCCTTCTGATGAGCAGGATCTGGGTACCTTGCATGCAGAAACTCCTCCTTAATGATTGTAGGCTTCTTCTGCAACACCTCTTTTGTGCGTGCCACTTCAGCTCGTGTGGTAATTTTCATGGTGAAAGCCTCAGGTTCTGGTGATAACTTGGGCATCCATTGATTTTCCACCATGTGATGGATTCTAACCATCCCTGTGCCTTTGTTCTCCTACTTATGCTACTTACTAAGATGCTCATACAAGTCTAGGCACTCCTCATAGCTATGATTCTTTCCACAGAAAGAACATGTAATATTTTGGGGACATTCGCACCTATAGTGGTCAGGAGACCCACATGTATAACATGTTCCACAAGGAAACTCACCTCTTCCTCCACCATGGCCTCATCCTCCATATCCACCTCGATAACTGCATCCTCTTCCATGACCTCCCTCAAAACACCCCTCATTTTTGTCATAGTGTGCTTGACTGTGATCCCGATCCTGGTGCTCATTCTTGTTTTTAGAATTATCCATTACACTTGTCTATCATACACCAATGTCTATGGCATCATGGATCTGACCGATCAATCTACAATCTTCCATATCATGGGTCGTGGACCGGAAAATTTTACAATAGTAGGATACATTCTTCCTTATCGTGTGCTGTAATAAAGGACAGTGGCTAGCATCATGATTCAAATGATAGATCTCATAGTCTAACAACAATGAACATATGGATCTGTGGGGGAAACTATCCTTGGTGTGACCTTCCACTTCACAATCTGTACACCAAATCCCTGAGCATGTTTCATGGGCTGAATTTTCTGATAGTTTCTCTAACTACTTTGTCATAGCTGCAATTTGTGCCTCTAAGAATGGGCTAACACTAGTGTCAATACTCCCAACTAGCACTCAACATGTAGCAGAGCTACCTCCAATGCTTCACATGGATCAGTGTATGTCTTATGTGACATCGCCCTTCTAAATGGTGTAATCAATCCTCTAATGAACCATTGTGCATGCTAGCTTGCATGAATATCATAAGAGAGCTTCAATAGAAGCATTTTAAACTAGGCATCATACTCACGTACACTCTCAGTAGTGCCTTGTTTGATATCCTTGAGTGTGCTTATACTCTTCTACTCAAATTCTAGGATATAGAACTCTTTTAAGAAAGCATCCTTCAATGTTGCATAATCCACGCAAGTTTGATCAGGGTCAAACTTCCTATACCAACTGTGTGCACGTCCCTATAATGTGGTAGCAAATTGGCTTTCCTTACACTCTGAATCCGTGATCCCTTTTGCGTGCCATAATATTTCACACATGTGCACATGTTTAACAGCATCTTCTATGCCTTTATACTCTGGGAGACAAAGAGACATCTCCATGTAAATATTTTGGGGTTGTTACAGGCCTGTTGCCCACCTGATCCAGAACCTCTATGTTTCCCCTGCCTCCAGAACCACCAGATCCACTAGAACTAGAGCTACCTATGCCTCTTGATCTCGAACCTATGGCTGGGGTTGGACCAGAATATGTACTTCCCTATGTCCCAACAGTATAACTGAACTATACCCTGACAGTCTGCAAAGCATTACCACTCCCAGAAGATAGTCCAAAAATTGGTGCACTTGTATTCTGCACTGATGATACACCTAAAAAAGTACTCCCATATAACAAAAAATTCATTTGCACTACCATTATTGTGCCTTTCATAAGACTCACTCCTACTCTTCCACTGATTGAATTAGCTTGTTGACTATTTGTTATACTAGATGCTAGAAAACCAAGTGCAAGGGAAAGGTTGTCAGGTGGATTTAGATGTGCATCTGTGGCCCAGGTCATCTCTACTGGCGCACTTCTACATGAGGCCAAGGAGGGTTCCCTATCATGTTTTCCCAAATGGGGGAGTTCTTGAGGCTCAGGTTCCACGTCTTCTACGTGAACTTCAACTCCTTCCCGAACTACTTTCTCCACAATGTACCATGTTTTATGTAACCTCTCGTTGCTTCTCGATCTCCCTCTTGGACACCTCATTATACTTAAGCCACCTTTCCTCTCTCTGCCTTTCTGCCACTAGGTCTACCATCTTTCACCAAACCTGCTCCTGCCCCCACGCGTGGTGGGGTTTAGTTAGCCATCAGTTTACTCTCCAAATTCAAAGTTACCATCAGGATCTTGATCACCAGTGGAATGCCTTGCAGGTAAGTTCCCCTTGGATATCATAAAAATTAGAATTCAGCTACTTCTAGACACATGAATAAGTGGAAATTGAGTACTCCAAAATATAACTGTTCAAAACACCATGGAACCACATATCCATAGCTCGAGTCCAAATCAGATCAGCATCATAAAGGGCCTGAAATTATTCATGTGTCCAAATAAGTGTATGATACCTCCAATTATGCTTAGATGCATACGTAATCAACCACTCATATAATTCTACTGGGAAAATAGAAAAGAATCTCTCATACAAACTTTCATACAATATTTTGTTCCACCCAAGTGCGTGCATTAAACTCAGATCTAGTGTTGAACCTTCCATGCGTATTCTTCTTCTAGGTTGTGTATCCACTCCTCAACACTTGCTAGAGTCAACCAGTATGTCTTCATTGCGAACCATCCTAGAAACAACTGAAAAAGAGGTCCTGGCAACATAACCAATGATGCAGTCTAGAATTCAGCAGTAAGACCCCAGGCGCACTGACACATCACTCAGCACTAGAATGAGCACTCACCCGAAGCATGTGCAAAGGTACGAGGTCCCTCTTTAGGGTTGTTGTTGCAGGATGATATCATGATGAAGACTTAATACATGTGGTTCCATTATTAATACATCATTCTACAGAACATGCAGATCTATTTCTAAAGGAGAACTGAATTAAGTACTAACCATGATGAAATCAAGAACATACTAGATCCAAATATACACAGAACTAACACTTAAATTTAGCCAATATCCTCCACTATATTAAATATTACAATTACACATAAGCTTCTTATAGTAATAGTGGTATACCCATATGTGTAACAGATATGATACATAATCTCATTCTTATCACACAGTTCTCACACATATATGCTCTCTCTCTATCCCTTTTATATCATCCTCTACTACACAGTTCACTACATATTTATAAGGGTGGGGACTTTCCCTTCACCACTTATCCAATCCTAAATAGGTCGCATGCTATTATTAGCTACGCACTTTTTACAGTTCATAGCCCCACATGCAATTATGCTAACAATATATCTTCCTTTAGTTAAATTACAGTGGTAAACCTATTCTTAGCATGCACCCATTCAAATTTCTTTGTAGCTGATCCTCAAAAAACAACCAATGCATGACGCATAAGTCTCTGCCTCATTTTTGTGCTCTACACACCATCTCTAAAAATAGATCCTTATGTGCAAAAACAGCTAACTCCTAAAATATGAACTTATCCTTCATGTGTGTGTTTCCCTTATTCATTCCCACCTTTGAACATGCCCCATTTTCTCACGCGGACCTCTTGTGTGCCTTTTTTTAATTATTCTCTACTCAACAATCCTTTACAGCGAGCTAGACGACCTTCGATTCCAGAGAACTCAACACAAAAAATCAATTAGTATATAGATGGGCGAGTTGCCTGACAATGTCAGTCCCAAGAAGTGAGAGCTTCCTCGAATGGATGTCAACCCAAGTTTTCAATCAAGAAAATATGAAATATTGATTAAGTAGATGAAGGAAGAAATAGAAAGATTATCATTAACCAAAATCAAAGAAAACTTAGGTACCTCTTATCTTCTAGATGAGTGTGACAAAGCATATGGAAGGAAAATGAGAAATCATCCTTTGGAACGAGCTAGACGACCTTCGATTGCGAAGAACTCAACACAAAAAATGGATTAGTATATAGAAGGGTGAGTTTCCTAACAATGTTAATCCCAAGAAGTGAGAGCTTCCTCAGATTGATGTCAACCCACATTTTCGATAAAGAAAAGATGAAATATTGATTGAGCACATGAAGGAAGAAATAGAAAGATTAAATAAAATTAAAGCAAATGAGAAAATGTGCATGTCTGGATAGTGGAAGTCTAGAAGTCTGGAAGAGACTAAGAGTGGCAGAATATGTAGATCTGAACTTTGAAGGCCTTGCAAATTAGTATTCAAAAAATGCATGTCACAAACACAACGTCAAAGCAATTTGAAAAATTCAAAATAGAAATTAAATAAAATAGATTTTTTTATAAATAATTATATTTAAATAAATTTAAATATATATACATGTAACATCTTCAATGATAACAAGAGCTGAAACAAAATATGTTAAAAATCCTCCTCGTGTTCAATATTTGCATCTGTAGAATTACAATTGTGTTACCTCTAACTATAAACTTTTATATTTGAATCTATTAATCTGAAATTGAATAAATAACAACAATTAAAATGTAAGGTGACAAATAATAAAAGTGAGGTCAAGGATATACCTATTTAAATCCAAAACAATCCATTATCAATAGCTTTTTCAAATTCAATATTCACTTCTGTAGAGTTTGTTGACGCACCAATTCTAGTCTCATCATTGATACATTTGTACTTGTAATTGTATTATGTACACCTCTTCTTTCAGCAAGGGAATTCCAATGCGTAATTTCTCTGTCGAAAGAAAAGGTTTCCAAGGAGTGGTGAGAAACATAACACCTCATGTAACTTTCCAAATTTTTATCCAACTTGTTTCTCAATTTTGATTTTATAAAAGATAAAGCACTGAAAACACTTTCGTCCTTCACAGATCCCAAAATCATTGTTTAAAATAACTCATATAATCAGAAATATTCACTGATTTCTTCTTGTAACACAATACTTTGATAGATTCCTCACCAGAGCCTTGTAATAACATCACTCTTGGAAAATTTGTCTAATAATTTATATTGGTTCCTCGTTGTCATTGTAAAATGTGTTGATTGAGTCTTTAATAAATCAACATTCAGTACACCTTTGATTTCAATACCCTTGACCTCTAACATCTTGGTGAAATATTGTCTTATTATACCCATGGATTTATGGAAAGCTTTCTTAAAAACATTGCACAAGCACCTTTAGTATTCCAAAAATTAGGATTCATCACACTCATTGCTTCAAGAATTCTATCTTTGCTGAAACGTTCTCTAACTTCTGATGACAAGGATTCTAAAAATTTTATATGTTTTATTCTTGTTTTAACTATAATAGAATCAAACAGATTACGTGTCATGGGAACTTCTTGTCTTTCTGATCCTGTAATATCTTGACATTTTTACAAAATGTGCAGTGGTATGTCCTTCCCATTAACAAAGATATAGAGGTGATCATGGATATTAAATCTCAAATATCTAATGGGATTTTAAAGACCTAATAAAACTTTCTAATTATTGAAAACAGGTGTATCAAAACTATCTTGAGAAGTGTACAAAACATCAAGATTTTACCATACCATTTTTCTCATCCGTATAAAATCAACAATATAGATTAATCTCACTTGTGCATGTTTCATTAATGTATTGATCTACGAAAACATTGGAAGAATTTCAACCAATGTAAGAAATATCTCCAAATTAGTTAAACGGAACAACAAGTACCTTGCCCTATCAACATCATGACGATATTTGTGCATGCAACCAGCCAATAAAGGATATTCCTCACAAACTCTACATGCAAGCTCATACAAATAAATCCACCTTGTCTCAACATCCTTGATGGGTGTTGTCATTCCCTTAATTTAATCAACTTCTTTTTGATGTCATATCAAACCAGGGGTATGTCTAAAGATATATGCAAGAAGAGTACTTTAACCGATCTAGTAGTTGACTGTAGCTATTTTTGTATTTTTTGGGGGATTTCTTTAATGTCTTAAGGACTTCTTGGTAAAACCTTATTCAAATCAAACTATGAAAACTTATTGAAAGTAAAACACACTGAAAGCTTTTTTGAAAGGAAGCACACAATGCAGAATGGAAACACACTTGCTGTTGGAAAATAAACACACTTGCTTTTGGAAATAAATATACTCAATTTAGAATGCTTGAAAATAATTGCAAGAAATATAGAAATTTATCTAAACACCTGTAAGAACAAGTATACAACATATTTTAACTGAAAGAACTAAAACAATACAAAATTAACAGATCTAAGTTATTTGCTGAAGAAATATAAATACCAAATAAACGAATATCCCGGTCCTTAGGGGAGTGGGCCTTTGCTCCTCCTTGAATCAGGATTTTAACAACTCAGAATTCTCTCAAATCAGAATGGCTATTTTTTTGATAAAAACATTCAATATTACAATGTACTGGATCTGGGTACTTAATCTATTTTTTTCTCTGTTTTATACCTATCTCATTATATCTCTTTATCTTCTCTTATGTATCTATTGCAAGTCTTCCTTTATATACATTTTACAATCACAGTTGTCTCAATGATTATGATGAAATCAAATTTGATCAAACAACTGTAGGATAACTCTCCCTGGATCTACGTCCAGAAATTTTCTCGTACTTTATGATTGAAGGGGTCGTAGATGCAAAATCTTCAGATGTGGTTTAAAATAGTAAACTCCCATCGGTTCTGGAACTTTGGAGAAGTTCCGAAACCATAGGAAATTGTTAAGAACCAAAACCTGTGAGAGTTTCGGAGTTGTCCCCAGGAGTTCCGTAACTAAGTCCAAAAATTACAGAACTAAATACTGGAGTTCTGAAACTAAGTCTGAAAGTTCTAGAACTAAATGATGACTGTGTGATGGAGTTTCGGAACTTGCTTGGAAGTTCTGAAACTAAGTTGTGTAGGAAAAGACGTTATCAAAAACATATTGAATGTCACCTACTTCATTTCCTTGACTGATTAGACCTGCTTTATTACAAAAATAAATTTAAACACGCACTATGTCAGAAATTTCATATCTTTTAACATTAGGATCACAATCAATCAAAAGACAGATAGTTACATCCTAACTCATATCAGATCAACTAAAAGTCACACAATGCAATCAAACTTAATCAAAAGGAGAGTAAGATGAGATCATATATTATACATTAATCGAACATATTCTGGCCTCATCATATCCCCCAAACTTACTTTTTTGTAAGTCCCTTTACAAACTCATTCTTAAAAAGTGGGATCATATGTTCTGCATTCCATTTGATTGCTCAAATCAAACGGCTAAAACTAGATTTTTCATTGCTTAAGCTCAGATGTACTATACCCAACTCCTTTTTCTATTTTCCTCTCCGACTTTTCAAATTCAGTAGAGTCTTGAGGTTCTCTGTTCTGCTAAGGAGACATGGGGGTGAGAAGTAGAGGTCACCTTGTTCACATTCCTATCCATATTTGGTGGTAGGTCTCATTGACTTGGGGAATTATTGTGCATAATGCTTTGGCCCTCTCTAAACTCTATATCAGATTTGTAGGAGAAATTACTTCCCTTCTTATCAAAGAAACAGTGAGGAGTTCCCACCTTTTTGAGCATCCTTCATAAATATCTTCAATTTTTTCCTCCTCATAGGAGGTGAAGGTATCAATACTCTTTTGCAGAATGACAGGGTAATGTGTCTTGAATCTCCTATCAAAGGCATGAGTTCTAAAATGTGTGAGGAAGGCAAAAGGTTTACCATAATGAGCTCTCATGCAGAGGCCTATTGAGCTGGATTTCAATAAAAATTCAGATTCCCTTTCCTTCCATGCAATTTAGTTTTGCAAAAGAGAGACAAATGCATTGAGCTGACTCTCCCCTACATATAAGTTAATCATAAATCCCATGTTTTTCTCTAGCATATAATTACAAAGATAAAATTCATACAAGAGATTTTTCTGCTCAGGGCTGGATAAAGAGTAAATTGCCATGAATTCATATTCATCTTGTAGTTCATGTGGAAGCCCACATGTAATTCTTAACAACTGTCAGTGAATAAACTGCTCTTCCAAAAACACACTATATATAGGAGAAGGCTTCCTGCAAGAAAGTAATTTCTCACTCATAATATAGACCATATGAATTTTGACAAGACATTTATATTTATTTCCTTCCTCCTTATAAAATTTTTCTTCCAATTCCTTTCTTGCCTTCATCTCTTCCTTCATCTTGGTCTTTAATTCCTCATTTGATGTTTTGGCTTCTCTAAGCTCTCTAAAAATATCATCCCATTGTTGCTTCAATGGAAAATAGGTCAATTCAGTCTATGCAGAGGCTGTGGACATAGCACTCTATTTTCTGGAAGTCTGGAACTCTTCCTCTTTTTCTATCAGTTTCTTCTTAGTTGCTGATAACTTCTCAGTCATGGCTGTAAGTTGAGTTGTTAGCTCATTAATGAGCATTTCCCTTTGTTCCAATTTAATTTTTAAGAAGTCTAATTCCTCATATTTTTCTCTGATAATGAGCTCTACTCTAGATAAGAATAGAGCATGTTTAACTTGTTGTCTTTCCTCTTCCTCTGAAATTATTTAAGGAGTTTGACATTCTTCCTCTATTAAAGGAAATTTTCCTTTTCTTATCCTGGATGCTAAATCTTCTTCTTCATGTGGCATTGTTGATAGTTCAGCCAACTCCTTAAAATCTTGATCTTCAAATCTCTCCTCTCCTCTATCCATTTCATCATGACTTGGCTCAGGTGGAGTCATGGCCATGCTGCCCAAAATTTCAGCAGCTTCCTCTTTCATCCTTTCCTATTCACTTCTTCCTTTTGGAGTTTCCCTTGACCTCTTATGAATTTTTCTTATTTGGGGAAGTTCAACAGGACTAGGAGTGAATTTCCCTCTATAACTTCTTTTTATTGTTCTTTCTTGTTCTTGTGTGGGTGAGCTATCACCATCAAAGATAGATATTAGCTCTTCTGAAGTTGTTGTGGAAGAAGAAATTTCCTTCACAAGTACAAAAGGATCTGTTGTTTTTATCTTCCTTACCGACCTTCTTTTTCTTGGTATGTTTTCTCTTTCCATTTCCCTTTGTCCTTCTACAGGGGCATCAATTTCCAGATTAGCTGAAGGAGAAAATGGGGCTGGAATTGTCCTTCTCATAAAGGGTTTTTCTTGAACTTGCCAAGAAACTTGTCCCAAATTTCTTCTCCATTATTCTTTGAAAGGAAATGGTGTTGGCATATCAAATGAATTAGACCATGATGCCTAATTGTCCCAACACCCCAGGAATACCTCTAAGCCATGGTCTGAATGGAATCAAAAAGAAACCCTAGGAGGTTTATTATGTATTCAGGCTTGGTGGCTCCATACTTCAGATATATGAGAATTTTTAAGACTTCTTTTCCCACAAACCCAAACTGACCGTCACAGGTTAAATATTTTACTATCGAAAATGCTACCTTGTCAAAGGGTTTGGGCAAACTATCCCTTCTAACCCCTTTTATGATTTTCTTTGTATTATAGATGTATTGGGGTTCAGCTCCTTCTTATTGCAGTAAGAATTCAACTAGTTCTTTCAAATTCCCCTTAGCAGGTTGTGGGACATGAACAATGGGCACTCCAGACACATTACTTATAGAAAAAGGAATAAATACATTTCTCACCTTTGTTCTAGACTATTCGAGGTTTATAACAAATTCTCTTACTAATTCGTCATTATGTTTTAAAATTTTCTTCAAGAATTCAAGCTATCATGTATGCTCAAAGATGGATGTTACTTCTTCATCTGCGAGCAACTGGGAATCATCCTCTGGTTCTGATTTCTTCTTAATATCCATATTGGCTTGAGTTTTGTCTCTTTTGATTTTGTGTGAATTGGTTGTAGGCCTTCTTCTTAGTTGAAAAACTAATGGCTTGGTTGTGGAACCTCTATTTTTAGCTGCATAACCTTAGTTCTTAGCTAAGGAACTTATGAATTCTCTGTTCTTTGCTGCAGAATACAAACTTAATTCATTACTCCTTCCTCAAAATATTTTTGCAATCTTTATTTCACTTGATGTTTGTAATAATGCTTACTCATGATAACCATGCCGCCACTTATTCCATCTAAATCAATTTCATGATTAAAAACTTGTAATCATAATGTGTAAATAGATGACTCGTCATACCTACTTTTAAATTAAGTCACATCACACATGAAAATATTTAATCAGCCCTAAATAAGTTAAAAGACATAATTACCATCCTTGATGATGTAAGCCTTTTTCTATGATGACTCATCATTCCTACAAGTGGAACAAAATATGATTAGATAAGACAGCTGGAATTCAAAATAATTCCTTTATTTGAACTAACCAAAAAGTGGTCAACCGCCATTTGCTGGTTTTCAATTGACCTTGAGAGAATTTTTTTATTTTTTTTATTTTTTTATTTTTTTTGGGGAAGAAAACGCCATTTGTTGGTTTTCATCTTCTTCCCTTTATTTTGGATCTATCATCTAATTATTTGATCATTTTAGAAGAAATAAGTTCTTTCATATGATCAAATTCTTTGTCTGCTTCAATCTTCCTCAAAAATTCATTCTTAGTGGGAGGCTTCCTATAGAGTTTCAGCCTATGTCCATTAACCAAGAGTGTTCTACTGCTACCATCAATGGGAAGTAACTAAATACAACTATTTTCAAAAATCTGATCAATCTAATAAGGTCCCAACCATCTGGTTCTCAATTTTCCCTTGAACTGTTGGTACTTAGAGTCAAACAGTAATTCCTAGTCTCCTACTTTGAATTTTCTTTTCTTGATATGTATGTCATGTCATTGCTTCCTTTGCTCTTGAATCATCTCTTGTTTGTTGAAGTGCATCGAACCTTAATTCATCCAACTCATTGAGTTGAAGGATTATTTATTTTTGAGCTACATTCAACTCAATTCCCACCTTCACTGTTATCCTCAATGTCTGAAGTTCAAATTCTATAGGAAACAAGGGATTTTTCCCATAGACTAATTCATATGGTGAAAACCCTGTTGTAGTTTTCCAAGTTGTATTATAAGCCCAGACAGCTTCAGGTAGTCTCTTTACCCAATCTTTTCTCCCAGCTTCAACCATTTTGGTAAGGATGTTCTCCAATCCTATGTTTGTTACTTCAACTTGTCCATTTGACTGTGGATGGTAAGGAGATGACTTCCTATGATTGATTTGGTAATACTTTGTGAAATATTGGATCAAATTATACATGAATTGTGGTCCCTGATCTGAAACTATGCTCCTTGGTGCTCCAAACTTGGTCATAATTTTGTTCCAAAGGAAATTAGCAATTACTTCTTTAGTGGCATTTGTCAATGCCTGCACTTCTGCCCATTTTGTCACATAGTCATTACATATAACAATATATTCCTTCCCTTGTGAAGGAGGATTAAAGGGACCAACAAAATCCAATCCCCATCTCTTAAATGGTTTAACCACAACTTGAGGCTAAAGAGGAATTTCATTGGTGAAAGTTGGTTGTCCCATCCTTTGACAAGGATCACACCTCTTGATATATCTTTTCACATACTCGTATAGAGATGGCCAATATTAACCAGTGCCAAGTATTTTATGAGTTGTTCTTTTTACTTAATAGTGTCCTCCACTTGGTTCATCATGACATGCTCTAAGGATGTCAAAGATTTCATCCTTTCTTACACATCTGTGCAAGACAAAATCAAGACCACACTAAAATGGCATTCCATTTAACCATTTAAATTGTGCACTAGTTTTAATTAACTTCTTTATTTGTTTATTAATGAAAGAAGGAGGGAACTTCCCTATTGTAAGATAATTGGCCATGTCAGCAAACCATGGTGTACTTGCTGAGATTGTAAATAGTTGTTCATCTAGAAATTTATCCTTGATTGGAACTTGCTCCCCTGTGGTGGCTAGTCTTGACAAAAAATCAGCTACCACATTAGATTTACCTATATTTTCCACAATGGTAATATCAAATACTTACAAAAGTAATAACCATCTAATGAATCTTCCTCCAACCACTGGCTGGTTCATTAAATACTTAATTGTTGAATGATCTATGTATACAAATATCTTGTACCCTGTAATATAATGTTTGAATTTATTGATTGCATAAATTACAGCAAGAAATTCATTTTCAGTGGTGGTGTAATTCTTTTCAGTGGGAGTAAGATTCTTGTTAAGATAGTAAATGGCATATATATTTCATTCTTCATATTTCTGTCCCAATACTGCACCAATGGAATAATTTGAGGCATATTGTTTGGATATGAAATGGCTTTTCCCAATTAGGACCTCTCAATATTGGGGTACTGATTAATTTGTTTTTAATTTCTTCAAAAGCATGTTGGCACTTTTCATCCCAAAGAAATTTATAGTCCTTGGTTAGCAAATTAAACATGGGGGCCACAATTTTACTGAAATCTTTTATAAAGTGTCCATAGTACCCAACATGTCCTATAAATTATTTGATATCTACGGGGGTCTGAGGGATAGGTAAATCTGAAATGATCCTAATTTTGTTTTGATCCACCTAATTTTTTTTTGTGAAATATGGTGTCCTAATACAATTCCCTCATCCACCATCATCAAAAAAAATTCATCACTAAGATACAGGTTGTGTTGTTCACATCTTGTTAACATTCTGTCCATATTTCTCAAAACGTCTTCAAATGTATCTCCATGTACAGTGAAGTCATCCATATATACTTCAACACAATCATTTGTTAGATCAGCAAAAATTACAAGTACAGCTCTCTGGAAAGTTGCAGGAGCATTGCATAAACCAAATGGTAACACTCTATAGGCAAAGGTTCCCCATGGACATGTAAATGTAGTTTTGTCCTGATCCTCAATAGCAACTCTAATCTGATTGTACCCACTAAAGCCATCCAAGAAAGAAAAGTATTGTTTACCTGAAAGGTTATCTAGGACTTGATCTATGAATGGTAAGGGAAAATAATCTCTCATTGTGGCTTTGTTTAGTTCCCTATATTCAACACATATTCTCCATTTTCTATTCTTTTTAGGAACAATTACAAGAGGAGATACCCACTGGCTATCTAAGATAGGGTAGATGAAACCTACTTGTAATAGTTTTTCAATTTCTTGTTTGACTATATCCCTTAAAGCTGGATTAATCCTTCTTTGAGGCTACCTAACTGGTTTAGTGTTTTCATTATAGATGTGATGAGTGCAGATACTTGGATGAATCCCCTTCATATCTTTGTAATCCCAAGCAAAGCTTTAGTATGATTTTTTGAACATCAAAAAATTTAGCTTCTTCATCCTCCTTCAACCAATTGTTAATGTTTAAAGTTTTACCTAGTTGAATTTCAACATGCTTGGTTCCAATATGTGATGAACTGATTTTTGGAAAGGGTTTCATTAAATTATTTATGGACATGCATGTAGCAACATCTCCAAAAGCTCCTTGAGGCACAATACTAGAAAAAGGACAGTAATGAGAATTGTGATACTTATCTCTTTACAGGCCAAATTCCTCGTCACTGATACTTTCCAAAAATTCTTCACCACTTCCTGATGTACTTGAAACTAAAGTTACTGATTCATCCTCTCCCCATGATAAATATCATTCCTCTAGAGTGAAATCATTTTCAATCAAATAGAATTGTTGTTGTCGTGGTTCCGGAACTAAATGTGGTGGTTCCAGAACTATAGCCGTAGGTTCTGGAACTAAGTTCACAGGTTCCGAAACTAAGTTCACGGGTTCCGAAACTAGGTTAATGGGTTCCAAAACTAATTTTGCAGGTTACGAAACTATTTCTGATTGCACCAAAGATAGCAGGTTCTCATCCAATGGTGGATTAATCATCTCTTCTACGTCTCTTACATGGTCCTGCAATGTGATCGTAGCCAAAGAATACAAATTTTGTTTATTAGTTTCAGGAGAATCAACCCACAATTGTTCATGATTGTCAGTAAAAGGTTGTGTAGTAGGATATAAGGAAATTTGTTTAGAGTTCTTACCATTCAAGATTGTCATATCACCTAACCTACAATCTATCAAAGCAGCAATTGTAGCTAACCATGGTCTACCCAAAATAATGGGATAACCCAATGTTTTACCTTTTGGCTACAGTATAAGGAAGTCAATTAGATATTCCCATGGCTCTACCATCACCGCCATGTCTTCAATATTTCCTTCTAGTTTTTCTACAGACTGATCTGCCATCTGTAATATGATATTAGTAGGTTGTATACCCGTTAATGGTAATGTTTTTAGAGTATCCACTATCATTACATTGATAACAGCTCCCAAATCTATCAAAACATTATGTACATCCTTATTTCCTATAGAGACATAAATAACAGGACTTCCAGGATCTCCGTATTTGGGAAGTAATAGTTTTCCTGTTAATAAATCAGCAAGTTTCCCATCTACTTTGATAGTCTTAGGATACTATTTCTTTCTTCCAGGATTTTTCATGCATAACATTTTGATTAATTTGTTCAATTCTGGAATATCTTTAATTACTTGTAACAGTGGTATTTCAATATTCAATTTCCTTAGTTCCTATACCAATTCAGACTCTTTGATTTGTGTATCTTCTTTGAATCTCTCAAGAAATGGAGTCTCAGTAGTGTTGCTATCTAGCTCCTTTTCTTTTCTTTCTATATCCTCTTTTGGAACAACAGTACTAGGGTTTTCATTTTCTTCTGTCATTTCAGTGATTATAAGGGGTGGACTATTAATGATTTTCCCATATCTAGTTTGAATACACTTACAATCCATAGCATGTAAATCAACCGATTTTTCTGGTTTTGTTTCCTAAATAGGAGTTGTTTGTTTGTTTCTAGGGTTTGCTACTGGCTGTGTTGGAATTTGTGTTTGGACTACATTCTTAGTTTGTGAATTTTGTGCAGGGGATCCCATGATGACCTGTTGATTCTGATTTTTATATGTTCTTCCTTGGGAATAATTATTAGGGTTCCATTTAGGTTGTGACCAAGCATAAGGATTTCCTTGACCAACCCATGGTTATTGATGTCCCTGAGCATACCAAGCTTGATTTGCCCAATCTTGAGGGTTCCAAGTTGGTTGAGGTACCTAAGGTGGTTGTCCCCAATTTTTTGGTACTGCTTGAGCAGCCCATGGCATTTTCCATGGATTATGAGCTGATCTTGGCATAAAATGCCCCTAGTTAGGTTGTCTCTGAACAAAATTCAATTATTTGGTTGTAGATGAGGCACTGGTTTGTTTAAGATGATTTTTAATGACAGGAAGTAAAGAACGAACATCAGTATCATGTTCTTTAGATTCACATATAAGACACATTTATGTTTTATCCAAAGGACAATCTCTTAATGCATGCTTCTTCCTACATCTAGTACAATACATAGCCAATGGTTCAATTTCAGAATTTGCTTTAGCTTGTAATCCATCCATAGTAGAGGTTAATTGCACTAAAATGTTTGTTTTAAAGTTTGCTAACTCATCCATTAGTTTGTTCATATTTGGATTCAGACTTTTCACTGATTTTCCTTTTCTAGGTCCACCTCTTGTTCTAGAATAGCTTCTACAAATCTCTTTAATTCCATTCATTCTTATCTGATCAATGTCTCCCCCTCCTATCAAGTTAAGGGCTTCTCTAGATTCGTCATCCAAACCTTTGAGAAAAATGGTTTTACTTAATTCCTATGTAAGCACAAATCCACATCTTTTGCTAATAAAGAGGAATCTATCTAAATAGTCTTCTATATTTTCATCCTCTTCCTGCTTGATTTTGAAGAATTCTTCCTTCCTATTTATCCCTCTGTAATAATCCTGGTATTTATCTAGGAATGAAATCTCCATTTGTGCCCAAGTGCTAATATATTTTGATGTTAATCCCATGAACCACCTCATTGCTGCATCCATCAAGGTGGATGGAAACAACTTGACTTTTTGATTATCTGTTTTATAATCATAGGTTTGACATAGTACCTTGAATTCAAACAAAAATTGGTTAGGATATTCAAATGACATCCCTCTGAAGGTGGGTAAATGTGTAGGTGAGATATTTTTCATTGATATTTCATCATCTCCAATTGGATTGGATAGGTAAAGGTCCTATCAGGTGCTCTCTCAGCTTCTCGTGCCATTTCAAAAATATTTTTTGAATTTTCCTCCTAATCAATGTGGTAAGTTATATGCCTTGAGGAATGTGAAAAATCAAGAGTAGGAGGTTGACTACTCAATTGAGAATCAAAACTTACCCTCAATGGATATTAGGTAATAAGCCTTCTCCTAAACATTCTACTCCCCTCAGGTGATTGATCTAAGAATTCTAAAAATGGCAGTTTTGTTTCTTATCTGGCAGGGGATGGTGGTGCCTCCAATTCTTGATCAATTTCCTTATTTTGACTAGAGGATGTTATGAATTCTTGTGACGAGTTTTTGGAAGGAATCTACCCTGTGAGTCTCTTGGTCCACTCATATATTTTGTGATACAGTAGGGAAGATTCTTCAACTACTATATGTATGTTTTGTTGTCCTTGCTAACACTTAATTAGAAAATTCCAACAGGTGTTCCCCGGAAACAGCGCAAAAAATGATGGGTGTCATCATTCCCTTCATTTAATCAACTTCTTGTTGATGTCATATCAAACCAAAGGTGTTTCTAAAGCTATATGCAACAAGAGTACTTTAACCGATCTAGTAGTTAATTGTAGCTATTTTTGTATTTTCTAGGGGATCTATTTAATTTCTTAAGGACTTCTTGGTAAAACCATATTCAAATAAAAGTATGAAAACTTGCTGAAAGTAAAACACACTAAAATCTTTGCTGAAAGGAAACACACAATGCAAAATGGAAACACACATAAAACTTTATTCAAATCAAACTATGGAAACTTGTTGAAATTAAAACACACTAAAAGCTTTGCTGAAAGGAAACACACAGTGCAGAATGGAAACACACTTGCTTTTGGAAATAAACACACTCAATTTAGAATGCTTGAAAATAATTGCAAGAAATATAGAAATTTATCTAAACACCTACAGGAACAAGTATACAACAGATTTTAACTGAAAGAACTAAAACAATACAAAATTAACAGATCTAAGTTATTTGCTGAAGAAATATAAATACCAAATAAACGAATATCTTGGTCCTTGGGGGAGGTGGGCCCTTGCTCCTCCTTGAATCAGGGTTTTAACAACTCAGAATTCTCTCAAATCAGAATGGCTATTTTATTAATAAAAAAATTCAGTATTACAACGTACTGGATCTGGGGTACTTAATCTATTTCTTTCTCTGTTTTGTATCTATCTCATTTTATCTCTTCTATCTTCTCTTATCTATCTATTACAAGTCTTCCTTTATATACATTTTATAATCATAGTTGTCTCAATGATTCTGATGAAATTGAATCATGCCCAGAATAGATGTAAAATCAGATGGCAGTTGGTCAAATGGCTGTAGGGTAACTCTCCCTGGATCTGCATTCATAAATCTTCTCATACTTTATGATTGAAGGGGTCGCAGATGAAAAATATCTAGATGTGGTTTAAAATAGATAAATCACATCAGTTCTGAAACTTTGGAGAAGTTACATAACCATAGGAAATTGTTAAGAACCAAAACCTGTGAGTGTTCCTGGAGCTGTCCCCAGGAATTCCGGAACTAAGTCTAAAAATTTCGGAACTAAATACTGGAGTTCCGGAACTAAGTTCGAAAGTTCTGGAACTAATGATGACTACGTGATGGAGTTCGGGAACTAGCTTGAAAGTTCCGGAACTAAGCTGTGTAGGAACAGATGCTATAAAAAACATATTGAACACCAACTACTTCATTTCCTTTACTGATTAGACCTACTTTATTACAAAACTAAATTTAAACACACACTATGTTAGGAATTTTAGAGATTTTAACATTAGGATCACAATCAATCAAAATACAAATAGTTACATCCTAACTCATATCAGATAAACTAAAAGTCACACAATGCAATCAAACTTAATCAAAAGGAGAGTACAATGAGATAATATATTATACATTAATCAGACATATTATGGCCTCATCAATCCTTCAGAAGTTTTTTCCCATCTATAATTCTAATTGCAAATTTTTGGGACTCAAGAAAATGCTTTGGGTTATTTTCCATATAGGCATGAAGCTCTCTTATAAGGTCTTCTACTTTAGCAACATTTTCATAGTTGATAACCATTTTATATGCTAAATTCATTTTGTGAGCCATACAGTGATATGTTAGCATATAAGGGGCCATTATTGTTTGCAATCTAACACACAGCCTAGTTCGGTGACATTGCATGAATGATGCATCATCTGCTCCAACGTGTACCAACTTCGTAGCAATTTTATAATCAGTCATGCCAACAATATCTTTCAAATGAGAAACAACTATTTTATGTAAGTTTTCGGCATTACATTTTTCAACCATTTTCATAACACCCATCAGATATGGTGTCCTTATATGATTTTCTAAAGTATAAACATGAATACATACCCGTGCAATGTTGTCAACTGTTGTCACTTCACCAATTGATAGAGAGATAAACTTTGCATTTTTTACACTCTCTTTTAAATCTTCCTTCTCTAACATTGCAAGGTATTTGGCCATTTCCCATGCACTATTGTCGGACCAATGAGACTGAGGAATGTTGTGTTTTCCATTATATTGATACAAAAATTTGAAACCAAGGAAATCTGAAATTGGTCTTCCTTTCTTAAGTATGTGAAATAAATTAGAGAACTGTATGATTTTAGCATGAAAATTTGATTAATTCATATTACCAATTTGCGATGTGATCATTCCTCCCTTTTCCACAAGATGTCTATGTCTTTTCTACTTTTTTTCATACTTTGTTGTGTATTTAACATGCATGCATTATTTTTCAGTTTTCCACCTGTGTGTTTTTATTTTTTGGCCATCCTCACCCGTTATAGTCAAATATTGTTTTCCATAGTGTTTTTCAATTGTGTCCAGCTTCAGTTGCATTTTTTGTTGCTTTCCCAATTTCCACGTACATATTGTACATGTTCATTCATATGGGATATCTTCTAAATTAGCTGGCTCTATAGGTTCGATAAAAGGAACTTTGGCAGCCAAATCAAACGTGTATGTCCTCTCAAGTGTCCACATATTCTTGTTCATTTTCAATTTTTTTATGAGTAGAATTTTCAGCATTATCACAATCATCTGGTTTTCTCTTTCGTGAACTAGAATTTTCATTTGATTTTGTGTTCCATTTTGCTGAATATTTGTATTGTGATATCTTGATGCACTCCCGATTACACCTCAATAGGAATATCTTCAGGATTTGACATCTTAATAGGAATATCTTCAAGCTCTGACATGGTATCATCATAGGTGGCATTTGGTTGATATTGTGTAGAATGCATGTCCACTTCAATAATACCTTCCACACAGTTTGTACTCTAATTGATTCTAGTGGCAGTTGTATGGATGTTGGTGGTTGTGGTATCTGTAGCAGCATATTTTCTAAAATACTTGAACAGGGACTTCTGAGATTTTTTTGTTACTTTTTGGGTCTTCTGAGTACTAGCACCTTCCATTGTTTTGAACGGCTAAGTTGAACCTTTTTGTGTATCACCAAATACTTTATCACGCATCAATAGAACTATGTCATGCATCAACAAACAATGTGTCATGCGTCAATAGCCTCTATGTCATGCGTCAACAACCTCTGTTTCATGCATTAACAACCATTGTGTCATGCATCAACAACATCTGTGTCATACGCAAATAAACATTGTGTCATATGTCAACAAGTATTTTGTCATGTGTTAACAAACATTATGTCATGTGTCAACAATAGTTGTGTGGTGCGTCAACAACCGAAACCTTGTTGTGCATCAACAGTATCTTCTTTCCGCACATTAATAGAAATCCTTTATCATGCGTCAGTAAATAACATTAGTCGTGCATCAAAAAATTGCCCTTGTTTCCCGACTACAAACTTCAAAACAAATCTGCATTATGTATTTGTGCTTAGATTTCACAAGTTCACGGTACTTGATATGCCAATACCTCAACTAGTAGTTAGTATTATACTACCTCGACCTGACGAATCACCTAGGTTTTTATAGGATATGTTTTCAAATGTAGGTAAAGTTGATCCCTAAAGATATATATATATATATATATATATATATCTAAATTTTAAGCGAACAAGACACTGACATGCTCCAAAAAAAATCTTTTCAAATTTTCCTAAAATGGAATATTCGCCACTATAAAATCTCTGGGAGAGGGAGACCATGGTCATATATTTGGCTACACCACCAATGAGACCCCCGAGCTCATGTCGCTGACCCACATCTTTGCCACCAAGCTTACCAAGGTTTGAAATAACGGCACCTGACCTTGGCTAAGGCCTGACGACAAAACCCAGGTGACCATTGAGTACAGAAACAAAAAGGGTGTCATGGTTCCTGAGTTCATGCACAATGTTCTCATCTCCACTTAAAATGAGGATACTATGACGAATGACCAGATTGTGGCAAATCTAAAGTAGCATGTCATCAAGCCTGTCATCCCTAAAAAATAATAGGACGAGAACACCATCTTTCACTTCAATCCATTTACAATTTTTTTCATCGGAGGGCCTCATGGAGATACGGGTATGACAGGGAGGAAGATCATCATTGACACGTATGAAGGGTGGGAGTCTCATGTAAGAGGGGCATTCTTTGGTATGGATCCCACCAAGGTGAACCGTAGTGGGGTGTAGGTTATGAGGCAAGCTATAAAGAGTGTGGTTGCAGTACGGATTACGAGGTGGTGCATTGTGCAAGTGTCATATGTAATTTGAGTTCTAGAGCCCCTGTTTGTATTTGTGGACATGTTTATAGTGGCCATCATTCCCGATAAGGAAATTCTCACCATCATCAAGGAGATATTTTATTTCAGGCCCGACATGATTGTGATCAATATGGATTTTAAGAGGGTTGTAAATGGGAGGTTTCAGAAGGTGGTTTCTTACAGTCACTTCGAAAGGGAAGACCCTGACTTCAATTTGGAAATTGTCAAGACTCTCAATAAATCTGATTGAAGTTCTTCTTTCATGTCTCAATTGTAATAAATGCATCTCAATTTTAGTAGTAACATTTGTGTAGAAATTTTTCTTTGTTTGAAAAGTTGGAAGGAAGAGTGTTTGTGTCTAAAGCATGTATGGTGAAGGGAGCATGGAGGCTTTGTGAAAAAGCATGCGACCCTCATTTTTTACAAAAATAATTTAAGTAATTACGCCAAAAGGTGTTGTCACAGTAGTTGGCAAGTACATGAGTCAGAGAATACTACTTCTATTTATTTATATTGAACATTGCTTGGTAATAAGTTACGTTATTTGCAATTTTTGGGGTTATTCATCCTTTTTGCAATCTTTTGAATTTTAATATAGGGTTTTCACATGAAGAGTGCACCAATAAGTTTGGGTTTATAAATTTTTTCACCTTTACTTTGTTTTTTGGTTTAGGGCTCTTGTTATGAGATTTCTGAAATTTGTTTTATGTTCCACTCAAATTTTTGTCATCTTTTCCATGTCTGAAACTCATATAATAGAGATCCATTTGATACAAAGTGTCACATATGTAATGAAATGGTTTAACATGAGCTTTTGTCATATAAGAGTGTTTCAGACCATAAAGCAAGGTAATGAGACCTTATTTGTTTTATATGGTTATTTCTAGAAATAGTTTATTCATTTGTTGTATAGTGAATAATTGTGTTGAAACCTTAGAAATGAAAATGATTTGTATACCAATTGTGTTGATAAGTCATTAGGTTCTAGATTTGTAAATATATTTAACAAGAAAATGTGAACTATATCAACATGAAGCATGGTAGAGTAAGCATATCTGGTGTTTTGATATCTAAATGTCATACAAATGGAGACCAAAAAGGAAGAAAAATGAGGAAGAAATACTTGACATGTTCAAGAGTTACGGAAACCTAAACAAAATGAGAATAAACGTAATTAAATGTGATAGGAAGTGTAAAATTAGTTCGCTTCATTAAAGAGTTTCTTTTGTGATAGGAGGGAAACGGGTGGAAATTTGGTGGGGGGTTATTCTTCCATTGCATCTATGGTTTTATTTGTTTTATTATTGCATGGGTTTAGGTTAGGTGAAGCATTAGCTGGAGTAATCAGCCTTGATCTGTCCAAACATAGATCAATAATTTAATCCTTTTTTAATTTGTAAATATATCTTACAAGAAAATATGAATTATATTAACATGATTTAAGATAATGTATTCAGATCTGTCATTTTCATATTTAAATTCCATATAAATCAAGACCAAAAAGGGAACAAAATCTAGGAAGAAATAACATCTATGTGAGTCTATGAATTCTATAGTGGACATATTTGACTTGTTTAGGAGTTGTACAAACCTGCACAAAGTGTTGTCACATGGATCGTGCACCCGTTAAATTGTTGAGAAATCTCGTGCAATGTTGGAACATCCCCAAGTTGTGGTACCTTGTTGCCTTGGGATGAACCTCTGGAGAAGGCCGACTTCCTTTAGAACTTGGCGCACCAAATTTAAGATCGACATGTAAGGCTAAGAACACTTAAAAATGACTCTAATCTACTCAATTCATGAGGTTCAGAGTTAGAAATAACAATAAATGAAAATATATTGATACACCAAGAGAGTATAATTAGATAATTTCTTGATCTTCACTCCGAAAAGGGTTAACTTAGAAAGGATAAAGCAACCATCACAATCTAATTCACCTTATGTTATTTATACAAGGAAAATAATAACCGTAGAAAAAACATGCATTTCCTTGTAAGACCCCAAGCATACCTAATAGATAGATCAAATCCATTTGAATACACAATCAACAAATCATGACAATGTATAATAGGCACATGTCATACATCCATTTCTCTCTATGGTAGTTAATGATAATGTAACTTTATAACAGAAGGAATATAATATTTTCACAACTGATAATCAGGATAAACACATCATTCTCTCATAGGTTGAAATAAGATATTTTGAAATAAAGGTGAATTAATGACTTACACTAAGGAATTACACATTCACAAAGCATACATTGATCAACTATTCGACACAATAAACTAGACTTTTCATGGCAAAATATTGTTCTGAATATAATTGAAAGGCTCCAAAGTATTCAAAGTAATCTTCCAAGGTTGAAGAGTAACTTCCCAATTATTTATATCTCTTTAAACTTATGCACTTAACTATTTATAAGTTTTTTTAGGTAGAGCCATTACAGCTCGACCTTAACTAACAAATTACTAAAAATAGAATGTAATTAAGTTACAGGGAACAGGCTCCTATAAAAATAGCAAGGTAGTTGCAAAGGTTTGACTCAGTTAATCCTGCAACTTGGACTGATTCAGAGCTTGGAATTTTCCTTCCATGTCTGCCTAACTTAGCTTGGTCCTACAACATCTTTTCTTTCTTCATTTTTCTCTTGTTCTTTCTCCCACACAGTCATCTAATGCTTGTAGTCAATGAAACTCTTGAAGAATCCTTGTACTTATTCCTCTTCTAGTCCACATGCATAATGATTTACCACATCCATTATTTCAATCTCTCTTGATACTTTAGTCGGGATCCTTTTGAGTTTACTCACCACTTTCTTCAACCGACTTGTGAAATTCTGGCATGAAACCAACCTGTCAATTGAGTCACTATTGAAAGTTCTAGTTACATCATCATCTTTCTTCACTAAATCCTTGAAATTTGACTTAATTTGATCTACTGGAAGAGCATTAATATTCTCATTGAAGAATTTTCAATTGATATTATCAAACTCTTTTGAGATATCATTTAGAGCATCTATTATTTCCACACGCTTGTCGTCCAATTTCTTGATAAAATCTTGTACTACCTGGGATCTAAATTCCATAGCCTTGTGAAATTTAAACAACTTGGAAATATCATCAATTACTTCTTCTTGAAGAAGTAGATCTGGATCTTCCTCTCTAATCTCACCCCATGTGGTCAAATTTAGATTCAAATTTTTATCTTCAGAGAAAGCCTCATACATCCTATGAATAGAGGCTCTTTTGGCTTGCAAATCATTATATATTTTAACAGCTTCTGTGATCAAAGGATTAGCTTCTTGAAGCATGTGTTCCATCCATCCATTCACTGATCTTCCCTTCTGACCTATCTTATTAATCTCATGATATGAAAAATTATCCAGAGCGGAAGAAAATGTCAAATCAGTTGTAGTAGAAGGATCAGTGGTTTGAGTGGGTTGTGTTACTTTTCTCAGTAAAGTAATGATCTATTTAACCTTCGCTTTCAGTTTATCCTTAGAAGCTTTATCCTTGTCATATTTCTCCTACAAATTCCCAAGATTCATTTGTACATCTTGTTTGGCACCTTACCTAGTGAAAATCTGGAAATTTGATCATATGTTTTTGTGATAGTTTTGTTAGTGTGAGTTATCCTATGTGTCCTCCTCTCATATTTGAGGGTCATCTCACATGGGTTGCGTTTAGGGTTAGGTTTAGGGTTTCATGTGTGTCATGCACTAGGGTTACTCAGCACCCTATATGTACCCATTTACTATTCATTTATGAGCATGCCAAGACACTCTGATGTCTTTCCTCTATGTGCAAGATTTGTTTCTTTTGAGCAAGTTCTTCCATTACTGATCAATTCTTTCTTTCAATTACACAGGAGCTATCATGATTCTGTTGGAGTGCAACTACTTCATGGTGCCTCGTTTCCGATTCGATTCTTGCAAACTCTTTTCATGGTATCAGAGCTACATGACTTATTGTCACACCAAAAGTTTGAACTAATGGTGGAGAGGGATCTCATCATGTTAATCAGTTGCTACACCAATACCCTCCCACATGATGGAGCCGGGTATACACCCAATCAGGCCCAACAACATTAGAAGGTAGTGACACTGGGAATTTCCCGAGAGGTCACCCATCACCACACTACTCTAGAGCTAGCGCGCTTAACTGCCTGGCTCTAATACCAAATGATTTGTCGTCACACCACAATTTTGAGCTTTTGGACGTTTCCACTAGCTCTCAAATTAGCCAAATTAGATGGTTCCAAATGGTAATATTTTAACATTATTGTCTATTTTTTTTCTCTAATCGTGCGCTCAAGTGTGTAGCATCACTTTGAGCACTTATTTCCCTTCCAGGCATTTTTCTAGTATTCAGAGGATATCTGAACTCCTTGAGTTCCCATTTAAAACATTGTATTTCACCCCTTATTATTACTTGCGACTAGTGAGTGCGTCCGCCATAGTCTACAACAAGGAGGTTTTCTTTTATGACGTTAGACATTTTTTCTCACCACCAGAGTTGGATTTCACCTCCTTTCTTATTTTTTGCTTGTGCTTGTTTACGGTGTCCTATTTGTTGTGCTCCACGAAACACTGTTGTGGTCTCCTCTCTTTCGCGTTATTATGTTGATTGCAAGATGAGTTACCAAGTGTTTCAAACTGCATGCACATACCCAATTGTAATCAACACACTAAACTATAAAGTTCCAAAATCAGGGGGTTGTTATTGTCCTAGGTGGTTTTGTTCTTTTCTGTATTTATTTCTCTCTCTCTCACTATGGATGCACTTTCAATTCCTTTGCTTACACCTTTCAAATTTTTCGAATGGAGATTGAAAATAATAATGAAAATAAGGGGCAAAGGGTTATTCTGTATCACCATGGGAACTGATACTAAACCAGATGACAAACCTGAATAATCTAAGTGGTTAAACCATAGTGATGAAGCTTTAGGTCTTCTTTGCATGTTTGTTTCTCCTGAATTGCTCTTCCACATTGAGGTGTCCGAAACACCTAAATCTGTATCAAAAACGCTGGATGCGATGTTTGGACAACTAGATGACATGAGAGCACATGAGTTGGAAAATGAACTACTAGGGTTAAATCCTAGTGACTTTAAAAACCTACAAGCTTTTTTCTTGAAATTTGTCCACATTAGATTGTTGTTAAAATGATGTCAAGTAGAGAAGAAAGATTCTCAACTGATCTTTTCAATTCTCTCTAAGCTAGATTCTGAATATTCTGTCGTTGTGTCAACTTTCTACGCTACAAAATATGCTTTGGGCGATACTTGGAATATTCCCTCCTTTGACTGTTTTTCATCCCAACTCATTCGAGAACAAGACAAACTCATTCAAATGGGGTCTCTCAAGTCCAAGCCACATGCCCTTGTAGTAAGTACTAGCAAGGGAAAGAATACTGAAAAGAAGAAATTAAACAAAGTATCAACCTAAGAAAGAAACCAAGATCAAACCTAAAAATGACACAAACACTTTGACTTCTGAGCCTAAGGCACAAGAAAAGAAAGTATTTGTGTTCCTATTGGAAGAATTCTGGTCATGATGAGAAACACTATTTTTAGAAACATAGATTGACCACTTATCTTATTTACATGAGAAGAATAAAATAAGTGTTCCTAAATCCATAAAACAAAAGTGCTTCGAAGGCTGAGTCTTCTACTACAAAAGGTGCTAAAAATGATAAGAAGAAAGGAAAAGCCCTTATAGCCAGATTTGCTCCTTCATCGACATGGATTATAGATTTCCGATGCCTTGCACCACATGGGTTCTTCGCATGTTGAGTTTTCCAACATCAAACCTTGTGGAATGTCCCAAATCACGATGGGTAAAGACATGACAATGTTAGTTTCCGGTAGTGGATCGATAGAGATGGATGGGGGAACATTTAACCAAGTATTGAGTGTTCCTGATCTCTCTACCAATCTCCTATTGGTTTACTAAATTACTCACTTTGGTGAAGGAATGTGAGTGGAATTTTGTCCTAACTCAGTGATTATTCATGAGCTTAACAATGACATTATAGTGGCTGAGGGAAAGATTGATCATCATTCTCGGTTATATACCTTTTCCCACTTTACTTCTGATTCTACGCCCACTTCCTTTCTCACTCATGTAAATGAGGTTAGTAAGCTATGGCATGAGCATTTCAGACATCTAAATTATTGCTACCTTGAATAATTGAGCCAAAATGAAATGGTCAATAGGTTGCCTCGTGTCAAGTTTTCTAAGGGTCTTTGTGAGGTTTGTACCCTTGGAAAGCATCCTGAAAAGAACTTTGATAAAGGAAAAGCCTGGAGAACCACTCATCCTTTGGATCTTGTTCATAGTGGTGTTTCTGGTCCATTTCCTTCTCCTTTTTTTACTAGAGATCACTATGTGCTAACCTTCATTGATTACCATTCGTGATATACTTGGGTATAAATTCTTAAGCTTAAGTCTAAAGTCTTTGAACATTTTTAGGAATTTAAGGCTCTTGCTAAGAAATAGGCGGAACAGTATATTAATGTTCTTCAAATTGAACAATCGAGGTGAATATGTAAACAATAAGTTCATGGATTTTTTATACTTCTAAAGGGATCTCTTTGCAGCGTACAGTTTCTTATAGCCCTTCATACAATGGAGTGGCAGAAAGAAACCATTGTACTCTTAAGGAGATGGCCACTTGTATGCTTCACTCAAACTATCTTCCTCCGTAGTATTGGGCCAAAGCAGTGAATTGTGGAAATTAATTTTAAAACTGTGTTCCTCATAAGGCAGTAAGAGGGATGACACCCTTTGAAGCATAGTTTGGACACAATCTTGATGTTGTGCACTTTGGAGTCTTTGGATCCAAGGCTGTGGCTTGGATTCCCAAGAAGAAATGCAAGGCCTTGGAACCACAATCCAAACCTTGTATCTTTATAGGGTATCTTGATGATGCTTGAAGGGATATCAATTGATGAATCCTACTTCTCATTAGCTGTATATTGAGAGAATTGTTAAGTTTGATGAGTTTTCTTCGAATTCTACTTCTTCACCTATTAAGGTTCTTCATCTCGTTGATTTGGATTCTGACTCATCAGATGATGATACTATTGAGCGTGCTCCTCTTCCAAATCCTCCTGACCATCATCCCTTTGAGTCTTTTGATTCTAAAAATAGTGATGATGATGATTATATCCCTTCTCACTCAAGTGAAGAACCTTTCGACTCTGAGCCTGATACTCCTGGTCCCCTTTGGGCCAAGAAAAATTTGTAAAGTGCTGGAGATTTAGTTGGAGATACTTCGGATATGAGACATACTTGCTCAGATTTCATTGGACCCCATTCTTTCTTCACCTCTGCTTCTAATCCACAGTCTTTCCGGGAGGCTTCTGGTATTCTTGAGTGGGATTTATGCCATAGATGAGGAGTATTCCTCTCTCATGAATAACGATTACTTGGGATCTCACCACTCTTTCAAAAGGAAGAAAAATTGTTAGGTGTAAGTGGGTGTTCTCGAACAAAGTATGGAGTCGATGAAGATGACAAAAAGTTTAAAGTGCGCGATTTGTAGCTAAGGGTTTCTCCTAGATAGCTGGGGTTGATTATACAAAAACCTTTGCTTCGGTTGCGAATATGACTTCTATTTGACTAACCCTAGTCATTGCTGCAACGAATAGATGGAAAGTCCATCAAATGGATGTTAAGAGTGCCATCCTTCATGGTGACCTAGAGGAAGAGATCTATATGGAACAACCTCTGGGTTATGTCTAAGATCTCTTCCTCATTTGTAAGTTAAAGAAGTCTCTTTATGGCCTTAAACAAGCCCCTCGGGCTTGGTATGCCAAGATGGACTCCTTTTTACTTACATTAGAGTTTACTAGGCGTCATTCTAATCCAAATGTTTATATTCTACGGCAAGATGACTCCATACTCGTTCTTGTACTATATGCTGATGACTTGTTGATCATATGTATCTCTTCCTCTATTATTGATTTTGTGAAGATCGCCTTGGCCAACAAGTTTTCCATGACTAACTTAGGTTTTGTTCATTAATTCCTTAGGATCCAAATTTCACAATCTGACTTGAGAATCTTGATTTTGCAACCTAAGTATGCTCTTGATTTTCTAGCTCATTTTCAGATGTTAGATTGAAAGTCTTATCCTACTCCTTTTCTTTCTGGGGTTAAGTTGGTTTCAAATTACTCTACTCCCTTGGTTGAAGGTACTCTTTATCGATAGTTGGTGGGGATCTTGATTTACTTGACTCACACTTGACCAAATTTATCGTATGTTATTAGGATCGTGTCTAGATTCATGAAGGAGCCACATGAGCTACATTGGAAAGCAATTAAATGGATCCTTCATTATGTTCGTGACACCTATGATGATGGCATTCACTATCATGGAGGGGTAGATATTGACTTGATTGGGTTCACAGATTCTGATTGGGCCGGTGACTTAGATCATTGGAAATCTACTTTTGGCTACAACTTCTCTCTTGGTTCAGGTCCCATTAGTTGGTCTAGCAAGAATTAGAATGCAATTGTGATATTGTCTACAAAGGCAGAATACAGAGGAGTAGTTAACGCTGCCATAGAAGCTATTTGGCTACAAGGTATTCTAACAGAGTTTTGCATCCACTTTTGGTGGCCTACCATTATCTACTATGATAACACGAGCACAATCTCTATTTGCAGAAATCCAGTTCAGCATCAGCGGACGAAGCACATTGAGATCCATATGCACTTCATATGAGAGCTTATTCATGATGGTATCATCAACATTCAGTACATTCAGACAGCTAATCAGATTACAGATTTATTCACCAAGCCCTTCACTGAGATGAAGTTTCTTCACTTACGGTCTCTTCTTGGGGTGAGGTCTTCTGCAGCTGCTCATCTTCTTCAGGCTATGTAGTCCTTCTTTTCTCCTTCTTCTTCTAGGAATATTGTGTTTGTATATGGGCACCTTATCAGGCCTTTAGTTGTCGGGCCCCATTGACACATCTTTCTTAGTTTTTTAGGAGTTCTTCCTCTTTCCATCTGACTCATCATAGCCACTACCCCAACTTCGATGAAGGGGGGTGTTAATGTGAGTTATCCTATGTGTCCTCCTCTCATATTGGAGGGTCTTCTCACATGGGTTAGGTTTAGGGTTAGGTTTAGGGTTTCATGTGTGTCATGCACTAGGGTTACTCAGCACCCTATATGTACCCATTTACTATTTATTTATGAGCATGCCAAGACACTCCGTTGTCTTTCCTCTATGTGCAATATTTTGTTTCTGTTGAGAAAGTTCTTCCATTACTGATCAATTCTTTCTTGCAATTACGTTGGAGCTATCACGATTCCGTTGGAGTGCAACTACTTCGTGGTGACTCATTTCTGATTCAATTCTCAACAAACTCTTTTCAAGTTTCTAGAGTCTTTCCCCTCAAAGAGAACATAACGACTGATTTCCATGACTCTCTATCCTCAGTGGGTGACATATAGGCTATAAATGAAAAATGATCCATTGAACTTATCTCCTTGGATTACGGTTTGGAGCACACTCAAATCCAATACATCTTCTAGAGGCACCTTCCATCATCTTTTTTGGAGTTTGGCGATACTTTTCCATAGCTAGTATAGTCAGCATTATCTTCATGGAGATGCACATGACTAATTCCAAGGCCCTAGTTATTCAATAACTCGATAAGTATCATGCTCATAGCATTTAGTTACTCATTTTTTCCTTAAACAAATCTGGAAGTGGAGGTTCTAATGCATGAGATGGGGTACAGATGTCAGATCTCACCTAGCTACTCATCATTTAGTGGCATAATTTTCATTTATTGGGCTAGAATTTTAGATGTTTAATGTGAAAATTACAGATAAAGGTTCATAATTAAGTGGTCACTTTGTTTCCATACCTAGTTTCCCCTAAAGACAAGATATAGACCAACCAGTTGAAAAATAGCCTGCACAATGGATTTTGATGGTAAAGTCTCTTGAAATGACACATAGAAAAATAAGGTAGTGATGAAATCCACAACCATCACATCTTGACACATATTGTAAGGGGACTTGGGCAAGTTCTGTGATACAAGTAAAGAATCAGATAACCTTAATCACTGTCAATGATACTATTACTGTAGAGTGAACCAATCTAGTTGTAATAGACTCCTTTAGGACACTTGAGTTGATACTTAAGGCCCAAGTTTTCAGCAAATGAAATCTTCTTAGGGCATTATACATTGACTACTTTGGCTCTACCATCTCACCTTTTGTGGGTGTATGAAGACTAAGTTGTTGGTTGGGCTCCAATAATTAACTTAAAGATAGATCCAACCCTTTGAGGTGGTTTTACCAATTTTATCCAACTCTAATCAGTTGTGTTTATGTTTTTTTATGGGGGGCCTGCCCTTTCCTTTGAACCTTGCAGCTTATTTCTTGATACCATTTAATCCATCACCACGTTGGCTGTGATTTTCTATAGTATTATTCTAGTATAATTGATGTTATATTTCAAACCATCAAGCTCCTTGGACCAGTAAATCCTTTGGAATCTTTGGAATGGATAATACTATCCAACATGATCCATAAGTCAATCTTTGATATTTATTCATATGATCAACTATATTTAATAGAACAAATCCTACCTTAATACAATTTTTTAAAACATTAGCTTTTTCTTGAAGCACTTGAGAACTGAAGATAGAACCCGTTTCACTGAACTCACCCCAATAATCAATTTTGATTTGGGGATGAAGTTGGTATAGCAGTTTGATCACCTCAGACATTTTCCTTCATAACCATCTTTCTTTGACCTTGTAACATACTGGCAAAAAATTTATCCCTTTCCTTAGTTCCAACTGGGACTAATTTAAGGACACATGATTCATGTCGTTTGTTCTGGAGTTTATGCATAGTTGCATCAGGTTGCCCCTGCATAACAACTTTAGCAAATCTCTTTGTGCTGTAAGATAGGGCACTTTGTTGAACCTATGACTAATATGCACTCCTTGAAACTAGGAATCATATGATGGCATACTAAAACCTTTTGGTACCATCTCCAAGGATAAATTTGGCTCCACTAGCTCTACGTACTTAGGATCAAATCATCATCAGAAATGTTTACACAAGATACTAAATCCTTCTCAAAATTTATAGGGCCATTGTGATCAACAACTGCAAGGTAGTCATTAGTTGTTGCAATAGCTTTTTGAGTTTGGTCATGGCAGTTTATAACCTTGAGGATAAAAGGTGGCCTATAATATGTTATGCACTTCTGAAGACCTGTGGATGATATGGCCTATTAAGTTCCTAAAATTGGCAGCTTCAATTTCCACTATGAAACAATTCATATATTCTCATTTGGTTTTACATTACTCCTTACTTAAGTTGATCAATATCACTAGAGCTGAACGGTGGGAGGTAGTGGTGGTTTTGTAGTTGTATGGATTAGGAGCTATCTTCAAGATATTAATGATGCATAAGAAGGTCTACAATCCTGATTTTCCATCTTGTATAAGGTTGACCTTATACTCTTACTTAAAAACATAATGAGATCATTTAGGCTTACAGGAAGAGTAGTACTGACCCATAGACATGAATCATAGGCAACTTAGTATCACTATTTAGCCAGTAGCACATCATCATGACCCTCACACACATATGCATGTTTCCTTGGACGAAGGCTTAATTGCAGCTTTGAGTGGTATTATCTCTCATAGTCCTCAACATCAAGGAGTCTCAAATTGAAATCTGGTCAAATAACTCTTGAGGTGCTTTCATGATAGTTGTAAGACCTTGTTGTCACCATTCTTGAGGGAAAGATGGTCTAGAATTTGTCCTCAAAATGTGCTGCTGCAGCAAAGAAAAACTCAGGAAAATGCATCCCAAGTAGTGATTAATCCTAACTCGTAAGATTATGTAGCCCACTATGGAGTGTTATGGCCTTTGCATCCAGAGGTACGTAATAACGTGTTAGGACCATTTCAACCTTTCCCCAAAAGTCTAAGAAAGCTATATGTCCCAAGACTAATGTTATCTCCAAGAAGTCCCCATAGTCTAAATGAAAGGCACGAAATGAGCCGTGAATCCTAAAAATGTATAGTTCATCATTTATTGGACTTTTCATGAGGAGTTAACATTAAGTCTCAAATTTCAAAGTTTTAAAGGCTCAATTTTGGAAATTTCTTTTGAAGTTTTCTAAAAGTCCCGAAATTTCAGACTTTCGAAAGTTTTCAGGTATTCGGAACTTTCTGAAGCTCAATTTCCTAAAAACTTGAAAATAAAACCCCAGAAATTCCAAAAGTGAAAGCTCTGAAACTCTAAAAGAAAGAACCTCTGAAACTCTGAATGTGAAAGCTCTGAAACTCCAAAAGTGAAAGCTATGAAAATCTAGGTTCCAAAAACGGAAATTTATGGACCACGAAATCACCGATGGGCACAAAACCCAATACTCATAGAGATCTAGAGGAATATATCATGTAATCTGGACTAGATGCTTGCACATGTTGGATTTTGTAGCTATGTAAATCAGGAAACATTCTAAGGAAAACATGGCGGATGATGAGGGTTCCATTTCCAAGATAAGAAAAAGGAATAACAAAAGAAAATAAACAAGGAAGAAGACCCAAAATGATCATGACCAAGAAGAAATAACCCAAACAAAATTACCTTGAAAATGACACCTCGAAAGTACAAAATTTTGGTAAAAGTCAAAGTGTCATAGCAAAAGGTCATGTGAAAATGACAGATAAAACTTGAATTTATATAGAAAAACCAGAAATTAATGCCCACAATCTGACATGTGGGATGGTTGGTGAGAGTTAAATGCCCATAGAAACCTGAAGTCTAAAACCCCGAAAATCTGAAGTTCCAAAATTTCAAAACTTCAAAGTTTCAGACTTCGGAACTTGAGAGATGAAGTTTATGAAAAGATGACGGAAGACTCTGAAACCCAAAAGTCTGAAGTTCTAAACTTTCAGAACTTTGGAGTTTTGGACTTTGGAAGTCCGAAGGTGAAAATATCAAAATGAAGATAGGAGACTCCGGCACCCAAAAGTCCAAAGTTCTGAAATTTCATAACTTCAAAGTTTCAAACTTCGGAACTCTAAGTCAAAATTTACCAAAAAGGTGACTGAAGAATCCAAAACCCAAAATTTTGAAACTTCAGAGCTTCAAACTTCGGAACTCCAAGTCAAAATAGTGAAAGTTTCCAAAGGAGAATTATAAATCCCGAAAGTACAAAACTTTGAATTTTCAGACTTTCGGGCTTTTAGAGTTTGGAACTTCAAAGTCAAAATTTTTGAATTGGAAACTTCTTCCCTGAAGAAGAAAACCTCAAAAATCCAAAGTATAAAACTTCAGACTTTCAGGGATTTCAAAAGAAATTTTGAATCAACTTTTTACATTTTCAAGGTAAAATTTAAAGGTTAACACAAAGGATGTTAGATGCAATTAAATTTAGTAGGAAATGTGAAATTAGCATGCTTCATCAAGGAAATAAGTTTGGTATTTTAAGATATTAAATAAATGGGTGCAAATTTTCACTAATGGTTCATCCTTCCACCACATCTATGGTAGAAAAAGCTAGCAATCATATTCTTAATTCTGTGTTGAATATATTGTTATGTATTGCTCTATTTTTTGTTCTTTTTTTATTATGGCCACCATCCATATAATATCAAGTAAGGGCTCTGTGGGTTAAAAGATTGAGAAGGCATATGAAAGAACATAATATATCTGAGGTAAGCGTTTTATGTGACACTTTTTTGTTTAATTTTTTCATTAAATTCTTTGTGGATTGGACTGGATGAGACTAGACTAGAAGTCAAAATATTTTGTACTTATTGCTTCTATCAAAGTTTTACCATATTTTATAAGGAGTGTTTGATTTGTTATATTATATAATTTATTCATTCCATTTTCAATCTATTAAATCACAATATTAAGGGGTTAACCTAGGTTTTTGAAGTGTAAAGGTGTATACAACGGTATTGTTCCTTCACTTTGTGCTTGAATGGGGATTTATTATTTAGGGATTTCCTTTTGGAATATCCAAATTGAATCACAGTTTTGAGGTTTTAGACTAAGTATGATTTTAATGTGTTTATTTATTTGTAGTGTAATTAGATATAGGATCTCATATATTTATGATTTATTTCATGTATTTATTAATGTTTGTTTCAAGTAAAAATGATATTTTTGTTATATGTATATTATAAGAATATAAATATATATATATATATATTGACAATTATTTGATTATATATTTGGTAGTGTATATGTTATACAAATGATATGTTTGTATATGTATAATTTATTGCATTGATTTGTTTATTCATGTTTGTTTCAGATAAAAATTAGTATTTATGTTTCTATCCTTATACTATTTTTATTTGTATAATAGTATATTGTATTTTAAGAATATAAATATATAGACGAATATTCAATTATATATTTGATAGTGTGTAATAATGCATATGCATATATTCCACTCATTTGTTTGTTGTAATGTCATTTGCATTTATTTTCATGTTTTTATCTTTGTTACTAAAACCTCCTTTCATATGTAAATTACAAAGTAAAATAAAAACATTGTTTGCAACACCATTTTGATTTATTTTCATAGTTACTAGGTAATTCAAAATCAAAATCGTATATTCATTCATTCATATATATCCACACCTATCTCTCTCTTTTTCCTCTTCATTCTTTATTGAGAATCATTTCAGATAACCATGACATGTATAAACAATATCTAATCTAAAAAAATACTTAGAATTATTTAGATTTAAACATCTTAGTTGAAGGCGAGTGCAACAAGTTTTAATCGGCGTTTTAGACTAGCAGTACTCTAAGTGCAAACAAAAATATTTTTTTCATCTTTCATTTTTCATTAATATAGATGTTTATTCAATTACAAGGCCTGCTTTGGTGTCTTCAAATGCTTTATTGATTCAATTATAAGATGCTTGAAATTATGTGCTTCAAAATAGAGTAAGGATTAATTTGCATTGTTTGCGCAATAATAATAAAGTAGTGACTATGTACAAATACTATTGTACATAAATTAGTTATATATTTGTCCAAATTATAATAATAAGAGTATTTTTTGTCACTAAACTTCAGTATCTCAACACAATGCTCGAGCTTCTTAAGAATCAAAATTATGAATTTTGCACTGTTGAATGAATTTAGAAAAAGCATAACTTTTCTGGTCTTTTCCAACCAAAAAGTAAATCACAGTAATTACAATTTAGGATATTTGTAATTCTAATATGTTTAGGATCAGGAATCAAATTCTCGACTTTAAAATATCCTGAGCCAAAGCATAGATTTTACTGTCCTCTTTCAATGAAAAATTATTGCATATCCACATTACCGGCCTTATAGTAGAGGCAATCATTTTACATTTTTACCTGTGGCAAAAATTTCTATTGACAAGTATCTTTGCTGATATGAGGAAGATAATGCAAATATTACATGTTTTATGTTTCGGATTTATGTTTTCATTTTGTTTTGGGGTTAGAATTATTAAATGACAAGAGAGAAATAGTCTCTTTCTCTTAGAAAACGGATCTTTTTCTACAGTAGAAAAAGAAGATCAACTATTTACCAAAGTTTTGTTGCTTGCAAATTATATTGAGAAAGAAATGTTGACGTTGTGTTACAGACCATAGAAAGTAATAGGGAGTGGTTAGAAGAAGTGATGAGAAACAATGTTGTGCTTTTTAGATAAATTTGTATGAGGTATATGTTACTGATTTCAAGGCAAGCATTCATGCCTTTGCATGAGAAAGACCTTACATAAAATTGAAACATTTAGTTATCAAATTCAACAACTACAATGACTCCATGAATCCCTATCTTTAAAGGGTATCATGACATAAAGAAAATAATGCCCCTTAAATTGAAATGTGTTCTAACTACCCAAAAAGAATGAGGGGGCCCATTTTTAATGATAGCTTGCTCCACCCCCTTTTCTCCAATTTAAATGATTACAAAAAATAATGTGTAGTTCTTATGTTGCTGATTTTTTTTATAACAAAATTGCATGTCAATTACCTACGTAATAATATTTAAGGGATAGAGATTCATACAATGACCGCCACTAACAAATTTTATATTAAACCACTTTCTTTCTTTTACAATTATGTATTACTTCACATATCATATCCTTTAAAAAAATATTGTTTCCTTTTCATATATATACAAAAGTAAACATAAAGATTTTTATAAACAAGGTATTATTTAATCCAATATGAAGCTTACACATATTTCTTGGCCTTAGTTACCAAGAATTAAAGAGAATTTGTTTCATTAAATTTTCTCGAGATATGATCCCTACTTTTGTTGTTGTATCATTGATGCAAGCATATTTATATGGTCATCGCCAACAATGTTGTTGAGAAAAATCCTAATTGTTAACATGTTACCTATATATAATAAAAAATATCTTGGTAAAAATGAATTCAACCATGCAAAAGGTGTGGTACATGTAGGCATTTAATTCCCACCTTTTTTCTAACTTTTCATTCATGTTTGTGTCTTATCTAAAAAATTTAAGACCACCCATTCATGATCCTTGACACCGATGCTCATATAATATAAAATTTCCACATATTACACCACCACCCTTAGTTATGATTTTGAATTTTATTCGACTTTCTCTTCCTCCATATAATTGACACATCAAATACTTTTACAAACACATCTATGCTTCTCATTTTACTTCCCTTTTCCATTTCTCTTTCTTCCACCGCATCCCTTTCGGCGTTCACGTTGCACTATTTGTGTGCCATTGCTAGTATATATTTTCTTATGTATACTTATATATACGTATATGTATATGTTTCCGCATTTATATATATAACATTTATAATTTAATTAAGTCATTATCCATCAATCATTACAACAGAAAATACATTAAATTTGGGGGTGTGACAAGACGGATATGAACCCAATTGATTTTCAAATGATGACACATTGTACGAAGGTAATGATAGTGTACACGTACCCTTGGTGACACCATAGTTCGACCTATAACATGAATTTTGAAATTTAATTTGAGTAAAATCTTGTGGATTTTACTAAGAGACTATACTAACTTATAAATTTATTGAATCTTCCCCCAATATAAAATCATATGGAATGGGCCCTAACATAAATACGTTATGGTTCCTACTGTATGTTTTTGCCCCTATGTATTTTATAATCCAATTTTATTTCTAAGCCATTTTCCGGACTTCTGCAATGTCTAATTTTGTACCTATTATTTTTTTCCCTAGTTTTGAGTTGTTGTAAGGATGAAATATCATCCAATGGTTGCCCCCTTATTTGGGGCGTGTAAGGTAGAGCAATGTGAATGCAGCCCAAATAAGATGACCTAGCCAATGTGCACATATGTTGTAGGATTTCGACGGGATGAAATAGGAGTGTCTGTGGTGTATACCACGTCACATACACAATATTATAATAGAAAAGCTAGCAAAGTTTTAATAATAAGTAATAGAAAGAAAACACAATAGATGTAAGAAAAAGCATGCAAAGGTACACAAGTAGAAAAGTCATGGAAAATAATATGCTGCATACATGGGACACCACTCAGGATGTTACAAGACAATCAAGGCTTTCAAGGCCAATAAACAACAAATAAGTAAAATAAGATACAAGTCATAGAATGCAAATGATTCTTGGTTAGAAGTGACCTATAAAACAAATATTGCACTGAAGCACCCATTAACATGTTAGAGCAATAAATAGTATGACTAGATGTATGTATTGAGTAAATGTAGTAAGAATAAGTAAAGTAGTAAATATTAGAATGATAACCCCTGTGTATAAGAAATTTTAAAGTGGATGCCTCTAGTTTGTGTAGAACAACTAGTAAAGAGCAGTGTTAAACATCCTGCATCGTGGAACAATTTGTCTGTAGCCTGCATTCAACTCAATGTACCACGTGAACACACTATATATAAAAATGATATAACATATTATGTTTCAAGTTAAACATGATAAGTAAATTACAACATGAGTAATATGAGTGTGTAACACAAACATCCAAACAAGAGTGATGCAAATATGTATTGAATTTGGAGATCTATTTTAATGTTTTTGGATTTTAGGCCCTGTAAGGTCATAGATGAAAACCTATTCTCTGAAGAGAAGGAAGGGTGATCTAAGAACACCCCTAAGGAGGGTAATATATAGATTTTTAGTGCTTTTAATGAATTATAGAGTGTGTCAAAATATATGATAAAGCAATGTGTGTGTGCAAAGTGAGGTTTGAGTGTGTAACTGCTCCCTCAACAGTCAAGTTGAACCTATAAATAAAGTGTGACATCAGGAAGTGACGGGGAAATTGGGTGCCCCTAGTTTAAGTAACATAGTAACTAACCAATGAGTATGTTGGGTGAGGGCCCATTATCTGTCGTTGTGAAGAAAGGAAGCATGTGATCATGAATCAAGGGATGAGAGTCATATGAGACTAGATGCACGAGTGTCTGAGTAAAAAATTTGTGTCCTAAAATATTACGTCATGTATGAGGTGAAATAAACCTATTGGAATATCAAGATATGCAACATGTACTATGAACCCCATGTGATAACCTTGTCCTATGTGGTGGTCTACAAGACCTAGAGATATACTGAGAGCGGGTGATGGGAGATGAAGGTCAAAGAGATTGATGCAAGCTAGTGGTTGGTGGTGAAAATGTGGGATTAACACTAGGAGTGTGTGGAAAAACCATAACAATGGCATCACTAATAGTATAAGTAATTGTGACAGCAGGTGGACTAGGAGGAATGCTAACTGGGGCAAGAGGTGCACTAGCGGCAGGAACCTGTGAAGCTCAAGAGATAATAGGTAGTTGGGTTTGAGGTGGGATACTATACGAATGAAAATTGACATGCAACCTTCAATTGTACTCGACCCCCTGAGGTCATGCCGAAGCAACCATTTACTTGAATACAAGCATGGAATATATATGAATTGGCTAGGATGTGCCTTCATTGCACAAGGAAACCTTGGAGTGCCAAATCATTGGGTGAAGAGGCAGTTCAAACTAATTAAATCTATTTAAAATAGAAGAGGGAAGGAATGCCAAGCAATCAAGACTAATTTTAGGCAATTTGGTTCATAAATTCAACCTAGAAGTCAAGTGAAATCATGTGTGTTAAAACCACGCATGAAGAGTTCTGGAAAAAGCACGCAGGACCATCGCCCTACGTAGCGCGGAAGTTTCATAACCGCCACCCAAGGAGGGCGGCGGTCCTGACACTTAAGGCCAAAATATGCACAAAATCAGCAGGAAGTTGGAATAAAGCCTGGAGAAGATAAGTAAGGATATCTAGGCTACAAATATACCCTACGAATGGGTTGAGGAACTCGAACACCTTCTGAATGGCCATGAATCAACACGGGGACTTTTATAACCATTTTCTGACAATGTAGCACATGCAATTTTGGGTGCATACATATTACACACTCAGAGAAGCATCTTAGCCATGAAAAGGTGTAAAACGTAGAGTTCGAGTATGGTGTTCCCAAAATGGGGAGTTAGAAGCTATACCTGACATGCCCGTGTGTTGGAATGTCACCATCCAAACTCCCGCTACCTATAAGATGAAAAGAAGACTCAAGTCCGATAGATAAAATATGGAAAATTAAACTCTAAATTAAAATGACAAGAGAACTTACCATTTGTGCGAGGATAAAAATTTACCTCCACCAGTGCTCCTATTCTGTAAACACATGCACTCAAAACGAAGTTATAACAACATATATATATCAAAACAAACTCATTTTCCAATTCATTTACACGTATTGATTTGGTGATTTTTTTTTGTAAATCTCGGGGCCCACAGTGACCGTTTCATTTGTGAGTATGTTTTAATTGGAATAGATTTAGGAATGGTATTTTGTGTTAGGCTTGGCCCTTTATTGTTTGAATACTTTTGCAAAAAACTCCTAAGAAATTTGTAACTAGAGTGGTCATAAGGGGCCTCAAAAAGGTGAATAGGCAAAGTGCCTTTATTATTTAATCTCTATTTTGTGAGGCATTATGTCATTTTTTGTATATTTCGGGGTCATTACGAGTGTTTTGACCACACCTAGTGTGTGATGGCATTGTACAAAACTATGATTTGTTATGATATATATACAAACTCTTCTTTTTGGTTCAGTAATTCATTGTATCTGAGTTGAATTCCTCTTGACTCACTTCACGTGTGTACTATAGATGTTTAGAAATTCTATTTTTACATGTTTTTCAGAATGTATGCAGTGGATATGAATGTTAACAAAATGATTTCTTTTTTGTATTTTATAATGTTGATATATGATAATGCAATCACATTTTAATGTTGGAATTTAGTTTCTCTAACAAACTTTTGGTACTTTGTATTGTTTTGGAAAATTGTGATGAAAGAGTGATATGATAAGTGAACGAACTTGCCCCACTCTTAACTCCACACAACTGTTAAGATACGAGGGCTCAACACCAAGAGCTAGAAGGGGCATAAGTTATAGAAATTTGTTGAATGGTAATGATGAGAGAAAGACAAGAATTTGACAAAACCAAATTGAGATACTGCAACCTCGTTCTACTCAAGTTTTCTTCATTGTTTAAAATATGAAATGATTTCTAGTTTATCTAGACTTAGATCTATAGATGGCCACTTGGTTGACAAAATCTAGTTTTGAGGTTTTAAACTCTTTTGGAATTTTGGACATATAACTCACTTTGTTTTGATTTATGATTTCACAACATTTAAATGAACTATTTCTAACTTTCAAATTTTTCAAAGAGACCCATTACACCTTGCCCCATGGTACCAGTAGTAAGTATGGGCTCATCACCATGGACAAGGCATAAGCGAGTAAGGGAACTTCTCTCCTTTCCCAACCCTACATCACTAGTAAGAGATAGGCTCAACATCAAAGATTGGTAAGGCAAAGAAATGTCTAAAATAAAAAATTGTTATGGATTTGCATTTGACTTATTTATCTAGGCAAAATGTCTAGAATGTTCTTATTTCCAAAGAGATGTATATGGGATAGATGCAACACCATGAAGCTTCTAGAACAAACTATAGGCAAATACACCTAATCTAGAAGAAACTATAAGTAGAACCAAGTATGTAGGCCTTGTTATGGTTATTGTCAAAGCTTTGTCTTATCTTGCTTGGATTGATGAAATGATTTAGAAACAATTTATGATACCGTGAAGATTTGAAGAGACATGATTTGAATTTTTTGTTAATGTTTTCAGAATTTTTTAGGAATTGTTATAAGAATAAGTCCTTGGATCACAAATTTTACGAAATAAACTGGAAGATGAAAATGTAATGTGGATTCAATAATCTACATGTGGAAATTTAGGTGAAACTACATGTCATGATGTATAAGGTGAATAAATTTAACAAATATCAAATTATTCACCCCTAAAAGTACACAGCGGATAACCATGATCCTTCAGTTTTGTTCTCTTGACAAGGGCCTACCTTTCTAGGTTTTAACTTACAACCCTTGGCCAGAAGTATATATTTCCAATCATTAAAATCATTTGTCTGAAAGAGGTGTTCGTACACCTCTGTGTCACATTATTGAGACATGGTGTGTGGGTGAGCCTAACTATTTTACTCGGCCTTATCTCCTATATAGATAATTTTGTTTACTTGTGACACTTTCTCAATGATGAGGCCTTGCCCCATGGATATGGCAAGCTTAATTTCAGATGCACATGGGTTAAAACCGGGGTTTAGTATAGAAAAACCCCTAGAGATGGTTTTGATGGGTGTCATTTCAATCTCAAATTGCCCTTCTTTGTTTGTTAATTCTATCATGTTTACACCTAGACCTAGGTCTTCAGAGGGAAGAGATGTTAAACCGAGAAGACTACCCATCCGCTGTGGTTCAAATGGGGGGAAGATCGGATTGTCACTCTCTAAGAATTTCATAATTTCCATTTTGGTTTTAGTGGAGACTATTTCCACATATATTGATTTACCCTTATCTATTTTTCCACCTCAAATTTTTTTGGGTCCATAACTTCAGCCTTCGACACACCCGGGGTGATCGAGGCTAACTCTTTTGGTAGAGGTGGTTTGTTTAATTGATTCGTAGGAATTTCATACTCTGTATGGAATCATTTTTTCTTATTGAGGTTTTCTAAGTGTATATCGAAGGGCTTAAGATCCCCCTGAGCGATGAAGGCCTTCCCCAAATGGAGGAATATAATCTCATGGAACATGGTAGAAGGGATAACCTTCATTAGATGAATCCAGGGTCTCCCAAGGATCATGTTATAACTTATTTCTGTTTTGATAATGTTAAAATATGTCAAGATGTTTTTGGAACAAGCGTGACTGGAATAACTGTGGTTCTAATCGAGGTCTCTTTAAGACTGTCATACCCTAGTAACTTGTTTCTTATAGAGGAACAATGTGTCTCTCTATATCCTAACTTCTGTAAGAAAGTGAAGGGAACCACATTTACAGCAGCCTCGTTTCCAATCATGGCTCTCTTAATGCAATTTTTATCAACCCAGACTTGTAAAAATAAGGCACGATCACCTCTTTGGGCAATTTCAATGTCAGATGACATCTTTTCTATGTCAAAAACAAACCCAGTATCCATATCATTCTGTTCTGAAAGATGTGTGTCAAAGTCAATATGATTTATTTGAGTGCTATGAGGTGGTGTAACATGGATGAGATGACCAAGACCTAGTGCATTGAGCAATTTAGAATGATGCGCAGGTGAATTCTTCAGCAAATCTAGAAATGAAATCTAAGAAAAGGTCTTGTTCAAATTTGATATTAAATCATAGACTCCTAGTTTTGCGATTGTAGAAATGTCATCCTGCAAGAAGGAAAGAGTAGGTAAGAGTTTTGAAACATACTCCTTCATCCGAGTTATTCCATTAATTAATGACTTAGCCTCTAGCTCTACTAACCCCAAGATTTTTGTATTATCATTTAAACCAAGGTTAGAAACAACCTGAGAGTTGTCAGAAGTTGAGGCTTCATGGTCATTGTTTCCTATAGGGATACCCTTTTTTATATTCTTAGGATTCACTTTGGAATCCCAAAGATGTTTAGGGTTCACATTTTGAGGTGTGATAAGTCCGGAATGACTAGGTTGCGGGTTTGTTTCAGGATTTTCTAGGAACATGTCTATAAAGAGTTGCCTTTGGTTTTCGGCAAGTCTTTGCAGAAACTTGTTACAATCATGGCAAGTCCTATAATCATGACCTCAAACCTTATGGAAACCATAACATAGGTTAGGGTCATAATCTCTTGGCCTTTGATAAGAATTTTGTTGTTGTTGATTATAACCTCGGTTATAATTTTGAAATTGATTATTATAACCATGATTCATTACCCCTTGGTCAGAGTTTTGATATTAGTTTAGGCCTTGGGTTTGATTTTACTTTTGAGAGGGACAGCTTACGTCAACTATGTTGACCGAGGAGATAGTGTTAGGGGCTCTTTGATTTCTCATGTTGTTTTTATTGTTAGTGTTACCATTATTTAGAATACCACCATTTTTGGATTGATCAGTAGCACTATTCGTGGTAGCACCATGCTTGCGATTCATACCCTTAGGTCCATTTTTGTTGGCACTATTGTTTTGATAATTTGTGTTATTTTGATTTGGGGATACCAATTTCCCATTGAGACCATAGATCTTACGCCCAGTGTCTATAGCGGCTTGATTAATCTGAAGCGTAGCTTCTAATACTTCCTCATAACTGTGGAAAGGAAACTTTTGAACTTCCTCCCTATTATCTCAATTGAGTGAGTGAAGGAAAAGATTACAAACTTCCATCTGGTCCATGTTGGGTGCACTTGTAGAGGAATAGAGAACTTGGCACCATCTCTGTATGAAATGGGTGACAAATTTATTTTTCTCCTATCTAATATGCAAGAAATCCCTAATCCATGTATGCAACAACTTGTTCATGTCAAATGCTTTAATGAACTCAGAAACAAGTTGTTTTAAGGAATGTATAGAATCTTCTGAAATACGGTAATACCGATCCAATGTGATTCCTTCAAGAGTCTTTGGAAATATCTTAACCACTACATCATCCCAAGGAATCAATTCCCTAAAAGCAGTAGTGTAGGTGTTGATATGAGTGTCCAGCTCTCCTTCTCCCTTAAATTTTGGAAGATCCGGCAATGGGCATGGAAGTATGACACCACGTATGGTGAAGTCAAGAGGCTTCTTTAAGTACTCAGTGTATATACCCATTGCATAAGATTCCACCATTAAAGATCCTTGATGAAGAGGTGGAGGAGGAGTTGGATAAGCTGCATTATAAGCATTAATAGGATCGTATGGGGTCTTTTGATATGGCATGTAGGGAGAAAAAATGGTGTATGGGTCCACCTGGGGGTTTTTTGAATATATATGCATGTAAGGTGGGATAGTACTAGGATATAGACTAGTTGGTGTAAAACTAGGGAATGTCGCATTTCCTATTGTGGTGGCATTCAAGAATGCACTTCCGGCCAGCCCTTGTGTAGGATAAACTCGATAAGGATGAGGACCCATCCCTAGTGTGTCTAACCCTGTGAGAAGATCACCTGGATTTTAATGAACCAGATAACCTTGTTATACAAGATATTGCATTGGTTTCTCATTGGAATGGATGTATCATTTGTTCTCAACTAGATACCCTATGTTTTGGCCTACTGCATGTGTTAGTTGTAAAGGTTGGGCACTTTCTAGTTCTCTAATCCTCCCTACTAAATTAGAAATAAGATCGTTGTGAGAGGACTGAGTCCCCTGTTGAGGTGCCTTTTGCGTAGGGTTTGATTGAGCAAGCTCATGATACCCAATCATGAATTTTTCAGTGTTAGAATTCTTGTCTTCCTTAGAATTAAGAATCTTAGGATAGGCATTTGAAATCTCAGAGGTAGTAGCCTTAATTCTATCCAAAGACTCATCTATCTAACGAAGAGGGTTTTTTATTCATGCAAATGTATCATCTTTTGTTGATTGCATGGCGATGTGAGGTCTTGACAAGTCTCTATGGTAAGAACATGTTCCATTTGTGATAACAATGTGGTTTGCATTAGGTTGATCGTATTGTATGTTTAACGGTTGATCAATCTCCTCCATCCTTACATAGCTAATGGGGTTTGAAGTGTAACTAGGGGAGGTTTGAATGTTTTTTATGTAATTGTCATCCCAACTTGAAAGAGAAGGGACATGTTGTGGTTGCACGTTGATTTAATATCTATCAGAGCCAAATGGCCCACCAAACTCTCTTCCAGACATATTTTAGAAAGTATAAAACACATACCAAAATAGGGGAAGAAATGGAGATGTGAGGTAATAGCAATAAAATAAAAGGAAACAAGAAGGAATTAATCTTTCATGTTGGGCTCACCAATTTGTACGGATGAAAATTGACATGCAACCTTCAACTGCACTCTACCTCCCAAGGTCATGCGGGAGTAGCCGATGTTGAACGTATGTGGTTAACTATAGGAGGGTCAGTGACTAAGGTTTGGTAGTGTGATCTCCTGGCAGCTGAGTTGGCAAAGGGGATATCTAGAGGCTATGAATGGGTAGTGTAAATTCCCTAAGGTTTATTTTCCTAACTTTGATCTAAGTGTTGATCTAGTTTGAAGTGTCCAAATTAATTAAGCTGAAAATAACAATCTATGTTACTGCTGAAAGGAAACTAGTCTAAACAAATCACAAAATTGAAATATTACAATCGTAAATAACAATTTTCTTTTATTATAAATAATCAAATATACTTCTACACTAAAACTAAACAAGCGAGATAACCCAGTGTGGTTATTCACCTATGCTGAGTGTATTGAAATTAAACTAACTTAAAACATGAAATTTACCAAAAGATGTATGATATGTAGACAACCTCCTACAGATATTCTCTCCTTCAGATCCATGGGGATAGGAAGAAGAAAATCCGTCACCGGGGATTACTATGAAAGATTTAAACCCTCTTGGAAATTAACTAATTACTTGTAAATGAAAGGAGATTGATTTCTACTCTATTTGATAAAATGTAACAATGATAAATTACATGAATGAAGGAAATCAAATAATAGATCCAACCTGGAATTCACATAATAGAGGTAAATCCAATTGTATAGTAATTTGTCCCCTCAATTTATCCTTTCTTTCTTTGTGTGTTCATATGAGTCCAAGGAATCGGGAATCAAAAGTTAGCAATAGGAGAAGGTGCTTCAGCAATGGCAGTTTGAAGGCAACTTGGTAATAATGCAGGTGGAAGAGAGATAACACAAGTGAACAGAGCTCGGCTATGTAATTTCCAGCAAGATTGTGGTAGAAATACTATGCAAGATACAAAAAAATTATCAAGCCATTTGCTTGAATACAAGCATGGAATATATAGGAATTGGTTGGGATGTGCCTTCATGCACAAGGTAACCTTGGAGTGTGTTGATCTAAAAATCTGTTGGGTGGGTAGATCTATGGATAGACAGGCCAACAGTGTGCAGGGCAAAGCCCCTCTTTGAGATAGCAAAGCAAAACTAGTTTATTGCTATTCTAAAAAGCAGGAAACTGTACAAATCTACACTATTCTAACTTCAGAGGTTTGGGATCTCATCCCAGTAGGGGTAGTTTCTGACTGTGAATAGAAAGGTAGGAGAGAAGGAATGGAGGAAGGATATATCTGAAGGAAGAAAAGAAATGAATTCCAACATAGAAAAGTCAGAAGGTTTATGCTGTGGGCTGGTAGTAAATAGAGCCAAACTTACTTGCATAAACAAATAAAGTAATATTGATGAACAAATGACAAAAAAGTAGAGATAGATCTAACAGAAAAGAAACATAGATCTAACTTAAGAGAGATCTAATGCACATAACACATTAATTCAGCACAAAGTCTCAATCTTTGTATTAATATTTTCTTCTGTTACAAAAAGCACAAAGGATTTCTCTTCTCGCTTCTATTTTTCATCAAAAAAATGTCCACTTTGAATACAACAAGTATCCCAGTATTTATAGAAAGAGAAGGAGGAAGAAGACGAAAGCAAGCCAACCACTATTTACAAAATATTAACAAAATATTTACAAAATATCTAAAAGTCAATTGTTGCCTTTGGGGCATGTATTAGGATGACAACATCCCACGGTGCAACATGGATAATGTCATCACATGTGCCAACATGCTTTTAAATATTTTACAAAAAAAATAATATCATCTTGGAGGAAGAATCTATTCATCATCGTCTCATCATCTCGAACTTGGTTTCTGGCTGAGGCTTAGGTGAGTCAATGTGACACTGTTCTCGATACTCTGTAAACTTGTTGATTATGTCTTGAATTAGATATGGATCATGACCCTTGAAGTTTTCATGAATGACTTCACAAGTTTCCTTTTCAATCTTGAGCTTATCAAGCAACTCAGTGAACTCTTCGTTTGCATCGATCAAAAATCTGATGAAGTCACAGTATGTCAAGAGTTTGTTGATAAACTCTCTATCAAAGGTGACCTCTTGCGCCTGATCTTGAGAGACAATAGCTTTAAACCATTGATATGTATTATCTACTTATTTCAACTCATACAATGAGTTAAGTAGCTCAGGAGCCATCTTCGAGATTATTTTCTCCATGTTTTGCAGCGTGTCTAAGACTCGATCTTTCATTTTATCAATACACTCCAAGATGTATTCCATTTTATCCACCCGGTAATCTAAAGCAGTGAGTGCTTTGTAATGTTCCCATAGGTGATCAATAACACCGACCTTCAACAAATCATCAGCTGAATAGTTGTCCATCATCTAAAATGTTCCTTGCTACAACTTAGCATTATCCAGTTCCTTAGAGAGGGAACATGCTACTGCATGTAGCTCTCCATTTTCCCAAATTATATCTTTGTATAACAACATGAATTTTCCAATTATCACCTGACGATCTTGAAGAATATTCTCAATCAAGGATGACATAGTTGTTCCTTGTTCAACAATTTTTATATACTCATTGATATTTTCCTGACTGGGAGCCTAAATAGGTTCCACGGAAGTTGATAAGGGAGCTTTTCCCATTTTCTGAAAATCTTGGAGGAGATGTTTATTTTCTTCTTTGATCAATCTCTTCTCCTCTTTGGCCTCTTGTAGCTTTTTACATAGGGAATCGATAGATGACAAGGCTTCTCCTTATAGACTTTCTGATGAGGTTCCCATTATGACTTGAGTCACTGTGAAGTCTGTAGGAGATAGATCTTCTTTCTTCTTTATGGGATCTGGGTAGGCTATCTCCATGACCCTTTCTCCTGAGGCATTTTTTGAGAAGCCAGTTATTGCCTTTTGCTTCTTGGGTCCCTTTTTTGGAATAACAAAGAATTCCATGGGTGCTATGGGGACCTTTCTCTTGAGTTGACCTAGATGGTCAGAGATCCAGCTTGGAATTATGGGAGCAGGGCCGAAGGAATAAGAAGAAATGAGAGTAAAAGGAGAAGCAAAAAGAAGGGGTCACTGGAAAGAACGTGGATGCACTTGGTTGTGGCATCAACAAGGAATCCAACGTACTGTTTCTCTGGGGGCGGGAGTTACCACAGGGGAAGAGAGGGACATGGGAGCGAAAGGGATCTGCAACATGATGGAATAAATGTTGGGGGATAGCTCCGTGAGAGAAGAGAAGATGGAAGAGGAGGGAGATGGAAGGGAGGAAGACAGGAGAAGACACCACCATATGAGTGGCTACCTAAGGGACAGTAGGGGGAAGAGGGGTAGAAGAGATAGGAAGGGTGGTCACCTCAACAGTCATAGTTATGACATCATCTTGAGTAGATGTGTCAGTTGGAACATTTGCCACTTCTTCTTCTCCCGAGTGACAGTAAGTCCACTATTTTATATGAAGTAGAAGGAGGGATTTTAGGAGTTTCCTCCTGCTTTCTCGACTCGCCAACTTCATCTTTTCCTTTTCCATTTGGAAAATGTTCTTGCCTTGGAGGTGCCCTTCCTAAGGGAGAAGTAGTGAAATCCATTCCAAGGTAGATGAGACCATTTATTTTGCACCAATGCTTGGTGCATTGTAACGTGGATTTGACCCTTTCTTCTATGGTCTTGGGTGCTTTGGTTCTATCAATAATTGCAAATGACCAGTTATCCCCATATGTGTCAAGGTAGACCTGATCAATTTATTGATTATTTTCTTGGAAATCTTTTGGGATTATGGACAACTCCATAGTGTATGATCTTTGCCAAATCCATCAGAGAGTGATCCTTTCACCTAATTTTGATTTCATAATTCACATCGATCCACATGTCTTCAATCTCTGGGACATGGATGGGATTGATATCTTTTACTTTAAGAAGGTAACTCCGATAGTCGAATGTTGGCCTTTCTAGAAAATCATGCTTCAAGTTGAGAAATTCCAGCTCTGCAAACATTTCCTGGGATTTACTTATTGAAGTGCAGGTGTACCTATCAACTGTGAGGGGGAATGGAGTTGCCTCCCTTTTTCCACTTTACACACTTTTCATGGTATGTAATTATTTGCCTTGATAGCTCTAGTAGGATCAACTTGGGTCCTACATACCTTGGTAACTTTTTTGGATCTCCTAGAAAGTTGGTAGCCCTGGGATATGTGAAGGTCGGGAATTGTGTAAACAAATCCCCCCATTGTTTGGTGGTAGCAATCACACTCGTGCTGGTCTAACTGTATCTCATGTTCGGCCTTAACAGGTAGATCACCTCATAGAAGAATGTGTCATTGATTTTATTAAACTGGGCAATATTGTTCTCAAGCCTTAGCTCTGGGTAATACTCATAAATTTTGACCTGGGGCCATAACCCACTTTGAATTAGCCATGGGAACTCTCTCTCTGATGTAGCTGAATATACAACATAGGAATTCATATATAACTTCCCAGTTGTTGAAACCTATTGGAGTTGCTCTGAGATGGTATCGCTTATGATTTCCCCCCAGCTAAAGTGTTAATCAGGCACATTCTTACTCATGGTCTCTAAATACCTGAGCATCCATTTGTGAAAGTAGTGGGCATCAGGAAGCCCAAATACGCTGCTGAGGAAGGTGATAGTATCACTTAAATCCTCGTTGAAGTCATTGCAATGGATGACTTGAGGTCATCTGCTTACTACCTTCTTGTTTTTTAGTTAGACATCGTTCATCATCTACATACACTTGTCTTCATTTTTGGTCCACGTCTTTAAGAATTCTTTGTGTCTTAATGCCACATACTAGATGTGGTGACGAATTCCCAACGTTATTTCAAAATGGTAGGTAATGAGGTTTATGATCACCTTTCCCTCCTTGTCTTCGACACATCTTGTGTCTTTGTTGTAACAACGGGCCACCAACATGATGATCTCATTGTTTATTGCACTTACTAGAAGACCTGCTACAAAATGTAGCCCATTGCCTACAAGTTTATCACATCCATGGGCCACCGGTCACCTAATTGGTTTAGGCCCTAGAAGTCATCCATATCTATGTGTCCAAGTTCGGATTCTCTGATGTCAAGACTGCACTCTACAAGCAAGTCAAGGCATCCTAACCTTTTGGTATTTATACTTCATCTCCTGTTATGTAAACTTAGATTTACCCTTTAGACTTGGTTGGCTTTTTGTCTTGATGAAGACATATGTGGACTTAAAGATAGATGTTGTTCTGCAAGGAGAATCAAAGGGGTCCAACACAGAAGAGTTATGTCAGCTATCAATTTATTCATAATTAAAGCTTACAGAATGGGTAAATTAACAATTTATAAGCCTTTGGGTGCAAGGTGTGGTTTTACTGCAGGCTACAGGGGACTCAAAAAGGCTTGGGCGCACTTTTGGAGATGTCAAACATGCAAAAAGGTGCACCTGTGTTGAGAGGGAAAAGGCATGCGCTAAAGGATTATAGAGGGTGCACTTTTTTAGAGTGTTGTATGAAAGGTTTCAACGCCAAGAAGAAAGGCACGGGGACGCATGTAAACACACACACAACATGCAGTGTTGGTGTTAAGGAAATGGTGCCAGCACCATAGGAAGAATGTTTTGGTGCAGGGCACAAATAATTTTTATGTTACATGGATTTTAAGTGCGTCCAAGGTGCAAGTACAGAAGATGTTGCAAGGTGATTCAATGTGCCAAATGGTTTTCTTGCGTGGCACAGCGCAGGTTTGGGTTACACAACATATAATTTTAATGTTTTCAAGGGTGCGTCTATGCCATTAGAAAGTTTTCTAAGTGGTTTCACTGCCTTGGCATGGAAAATAATGATGTTGCATCAGGGGACAGTGCGTTATGGCGCAACTGTAGGGGAGTGTAAAATGTAAAAATTTTGTGCTATAGGAAAAATGATTTCTTTTTGCATTTCCTTACAACTTCACAGACTTCTCTCTCTTTTCATGGCCTTTTCTCAATTTTTGGTTTTTAGCAAAGTGATAAAGAGAGGGTTTGGTGGGATTCCTTGCAAGGTAGAGCCTTCTCAGATTTGCAAATCTAGAAGGATGGATAAGATGATTTCAAAATGGTTATGGAGTGGTGGTTTATTTTTTAGTTTTAATCTTTTTATAACAATCTAAAAACCCAAAACAACCAAAATAAAACCACAAACAACGATAAGAGTGATATAAACCACTTACCCAGTTTAATAAAGGACGAAGGACAACTTTGGCATCTACAAACTCGAAAAGTGAAACATGGGCATGACAGGGACAACTGACAGGCGTAGAGGAATATTTCTCACAATTTTTCAAATCGTGAAAATGACAAGTGCTAAGCACCAATTTATAGAGAATTTAGCATTTATTGCACCACCAACTTTTCTTTGGCACACTTTTTGGAAGTGTCAACATGGGGGAAATGGCGCCTTTGGCATAACTTGGTTGGTGTCAACGACATAATGCTTCCAACACCTATGGCAAACTTAGGGGAGTGTCAACATGAAATTTTCTGTGCCAAGTCTTAAAGGGGCGTAAATTTTTTGGATATTGACACGATGGTGGACACGCACCAAGGCGCATTTCTAAGGGGCACAACATTTGGAGTGTCGACATGAAACTTTTAGCACCCAAGGGGCACAACTTTAAGAGTGTTTACATGTCATTTCCTATGGAAAAGAGAATTCCTTAAAGGGGCATACATTTTTTGATGTTGACACAATATTTCTTGCGCCCAGTCCAAAAAGGTTGAAAAAATGGCTAAGTTCTTAAAATTTTATTTCTAGAATGGAATTGTTAGGCCATTTTGAATGTTGATAGACCTTTTCAGGGGACCAAAATGAAATTTTGGTATGGTTACCTACAAAATTTCCCTTGTCAATTTTATAGGATAACAGAGTGCCAAATCATTGGGTGAAGAGGCAATTCAAACTAATTAAATCTATTTAAAAATAGAAGATGGAAGGAATGACAAGCAATCAAGACTAATTTTAGGTAATTTGGTTCATAAACAAGCCCTAGAAGTCAATTGAAATAACACATGTTAAAACCACACATGAAGAGTTCTGGAAAAACCACGTAGGACCGTCACCCTTCCTGGGCAGCGCTTTTAGAACCGCTGCCCAGGCAGGGTGGTGGTCCTGACACTAAAGGCTAAAACATGCACAGAAATGAGTGGGAAGATGGAAGAAAGCATGGAAAAGCTAAGTAAGGATGCCTAGGCTACAAATATACATTGTGAATGGGTTTAGGAACTCAAACACCTTCTGAAAGGACATGAATCATCACTGGGGAATTTTGTAACCATTTTTTGACAATGTAGCACATGCAATTTTGGGTGAGTACATATTCCCCCTCGGAGAAGTGTCTTAGCCGTGAAAAGGTGTAAAACATAGAGTCTAAGTATGGCATCCCCAAAATGGGTAGTTAAAAGCTATACTTGACACGCCCGTGTGTTGCAATGTTTCCATCCAAACTCCCGCTACCTGTAAGATGAAAAGAAGACTCAAGTGTAGATAGATAAAATATGGAAAAATAAACTCTAAATTAAAATGACAAGAGAACTTACCATTTGTGTGAGGATAAAAATTTACCTCCACCAGTGCTCCCATCCTATAAACACATGCACTCAAAACAAAGTTATAACAACATATATATATCAAAACAAACTCATTTTCTAATTCATTTACGCGTATTGATTTGGTGAATTTTTTTAAAGCTCTGGGCCCATGGTGACCGTTTCATTTATGAGTATGTTTGAATTGGAATGGATTTAGGAATGGTATTTTGTGTTAGGCTTGGCCCTTTGCTGTTTGAATGCTTTTGAGAATGACTCCTAAGAAATTTGTAACTAAAGTGGTCATAAGGGGCCCCAAAGAGGTGAATAGGTAGAGTGCCTTTATTTCTTAATCTCCATTTTGTGAGGCATTATGTGATTTTTTGTATATTTCAGGCTCATTGCAAGCATTTTGACCGCACCTGTTGTGTGATGACATTGTATAAAACTATGATTTGTTATGATATATATACAAACTCTTCTTTTTATTTTGGTAATTCATTGTATCTGACTTGACTTCCTCTTGGCTCACTTCACATGTGTACTCTAGATGTTTAGAAATTCCATTTTTATAAGTTTTTCAGAATGTATGCACTGGATATGAATGATAACAGAATGATTTCTTTTTTTGTATTTTATAATGTTGATATATGATAATGCAATCACATTGTAATGTTGAACTTTAGTTTCTCTAAGCAACTTTTAGTACTTTGTATTGTTTTGGCAAAACATGATGAAAAATTGATATGATAAGTGAACGAAATTGCCCCACTCTTAACTCCACGCAACCAGTAAGATGCGAGGGCTCAACACCAAGCTCCAGAAGGGGCACAAGTTATAGAAATTTTTTGAATGGTAATGATGAGAGAAAGACAAGGATTTGACAAAACCAAATTGAGACACTATAACCTCATTCTACTCAAGTTTTCTTCATAGTTTAAAATGTGAAATGCTTTCCAGTTTATCTAGACTTACATCCATAGATGGCCACTTGGTTGACAAAATCTAGTTTTGAGGTTTTAAACTCTTTTGGAATTTTGGACATCTAACTCACTTTGTTTTGATTTATGAATTCACAACATTTAAATGAACTATTTCTAACTTTCAAATTTTTCAAAGAGACCCCCTACACCTTACCCCACGGTATGAGTAGGAAGTATGGGCTCATCACCATGGACAAATCATAGGTGAGTAAGGGAAATTCTCTCCTTTCCCAACCCTACATCTCTAGTAAGAGACGCAAGCTCAACATTGAAGGTTGATAAAGCAAATAAATGTGTAAAATAAAAATAAAAATTGGATTTGCATTTGACTTATTTATCTAGGAAAAATGTCTATAATCTTCTTATTTTAAAAGAGATGTATATGGGATAGATGCGACACCGTGAAGCTTCTAGAATAGACTATAGGAAAAGACACTTAATCTAGAAGAAACTATAAGTAAAACCAAGTATGCAAGCCTTGGTATGGTTATTGTCAAAGCTTTGTCTTATCTTGCTTGGATTGATGAAATGATTTGGAAAAAATCGATGATACCGCGAATATTTGAAGAGACGTGATTTGAATGTTTTGCCAATGTTTTAAAAAGTTTTTAGGAATTGCTATAAGAATAAGTCCCTAAATTTACGAAATAAACTGGCAGATGAAAATGCATTCTGGATATAGTAATGTAAATGTGGAAATGCAAGTGAAACTACATGTCATGATGTCTAGGTGAAGAAAGTTGACAAATATCGAATTCTTCGCCCATAAAACTACACAGCGGAGAACCATGATCCTTAAAAATTTTGTTCTCTTGACAAGGGCCTACCATTCTGTGTTTAAAATTACAACCCTTGCCCAAAAGTGTATATGTCCAATCATTGAAATCATTTTTCTGAAAGAGGCATTTGTGCACCTCTTTGTCACATTCTTGAGACATGGTGTGTGGGTGAGCATGACTATGCTACTCAACCTTGTCTCCTATGTAGAGCATTGTGTTTACTTGTGACACTTTCTGAATGATGAGGCCTTGCCCCATGGATATGGCAAGCTTAATTTTAGATGCACATGGGTTAAAACCAGGGTTTAGAATAGAACAACCCCCAAAGATGGTTTTGACGGGCATCGTTTCAATCTCAAATTTTCCTTCTTCGTTTGTTAATTCTATCATGTTTACATCTAGAACTAGGTCATCAAAGGGAAGAGATGCTAAACTGAGAATACTACCCATCCCCTGTGGTTCAAATGGGAGGAAGTTCAGACTGTCACTCTCTAAGAGTTTCATAATTTCTGTTGTGGTTTTAGTGGACATTGTTTCCACAGATATTAATTTACCCTTATCTATTTTTTCCACCTCAAATGTTTTTGGGTCGACGACTTCAGCATTCAGTACACCTGGGGTGATCAGGGCTAACTCTTTTGATGGAGGTGGTTTGTTTAATTGATTCGCAAGAAGTTCATACTCTGTATGGACTCCTTTCTTCTTCTTGAGGTTTTCTAAGTGTATATCGAAGGGCTTAGGATCCCCCTGAGTGATGAAGACCTTCCCCAAATGGAGGAATTTAATCTCTTAGAACATGGTAGAAGGGATAACCTTCATTCCATGAATCCATGGTCTCCCAAGGATCATGTTATAACTTTTTTCCATGACGATAATGTAAAACTCTGTCAAGATTGTTTTTGGACCAAGCATGGCTGGAAAAACTATTGTTCCAATCAAGGTCACTTTAATATTTTCGTACCCCCGTAATGTGTTTCTTGTAGAGGAACAATTTGTCTCTCCATATCCCAACTTCTACAAGAAAGATAAGGGAACCACATTTATAGCATCCTCATCATCAATCATGGCTCTCTTAATGCAATTGTTATAAACACAGACTTGTAAAAATAAGGCAAGATCACCTCTTTGGGAAATTTCAGTGTCAGATGGCATCTTGTCTATGTCAAAAAAAAACCCAGTATCCCTATCATTTTGTTCCGGAGGATGTATGTTAAAGTTAATATAATTTATTTGAGCGCTAGGAGGTGGTGTAACATGGATGAGATGACCAAGACTTAGTGCATTGAGAAAATCTCAGAATGATGCGCAGGATAATTCTTTAGCAAATCTAGAAACAAAATGTGAGAAAAGGTCTTGTTCAAATCCGATATTAAATCATAGGCTCCTACTAGTTTTGCGATTATAGGAACTTCATCCTGTGGGAAGGAAAGAGTGGGTAAGGGTTGTGAAACATACTCCTTCATCTGAGTTGTTGCATTAATTTCTGACTCAACCTTGAGCTTGACTAACCCCAACATTTTTTTATTATCATTTGAACCAAGGTTAGGAGCAACCCGAGAGTTTTCAGAAGTTGAGGCTTCATGGTCGTTGTTTCCTATAGGGAAACTATATGATAGAAAATCAACATGTGACCTTCTTCGTACCCAACCTCCCGAGGTCATGCCGAGACAGCCGGTGTGGAAATGAGATGGAGGTGAAAGTGATGGTGGCGATCAAGCTAATTGGGCAACCTTATGTCTTCGACACACAATACTGGAATCTGTGAATCTAAGGAAAAGAATGCTCTCCTAACCTAAAGGGGTGTGATGGTACGGTCTGATATGATAGCTACTCAAAGACTCCAATCAATGTCTAGGTCTACTGAGATTCTATTGACTGGTTACAGAACATGTGGAAAGTACCCTACAAGTGCCTCATGTGGGTTTCCAGATAAGGTCATGGAAATGGAGACAAGAGGTCTAGTGGAGTTGTAAGGACTATGGGTGATTTTCTGGTCTTGTCCAAAAAGTCTTAGCCTGATCGACTGCTATGTTTAACAATGAAATTTGTGTAATAATATCAGGTGGAAGCAGTAAAGATATGAATACCAATATGCGTAAACTAGTGTTAATATCTAGCTAACTAGCAGGCTCATTAGGTTGTGGGACCTATGGGTCACAACCAAAGACTCATTAAGGTTGAGGCCCTTATATGGTCATGCAATCAAATCCTATTTTCAAGAGCATTCCAAAATTCATAGGCTTGATTAGCAGTAATGGTCAATGTCTCTAATCGTCTTATTTTCTCAGTGTCTGTGGCACGTGTACGTAAGACTGTTAAGCACAAACTTGTGTCAATGTCATTTATTAGCTCTATCCTGTTGGGTTGTGGAACCAGGGGATCACAACTGTAATTTGTTTCCTGTTGTGGACCATTTATGGTTATGCAAGATGAATTGATTTGTTTTCAGTAAATAAACTATCTATCAATGGAAATCTAATCTATATTTTTGGTATTTTCTCAATATATCAAAACAAAACAATAAAACAAGCTAATCTATGGAAATTAAATGTTTTTGTTCTTTTCTAACTTTTCAAATAATGCATCTAATCTAACAAACAAATTAAAAACAAAAAATTATCTAGATGTATCTAACTATTTATGCAGACTTGTGAATCTAAATCTAAAATCTATTCTAATTCAATCAAAAATCCTTCCAACCCTACCTCAGAAGTGAAGAACAAATCATAACCCTAACAGAGCTATTGTACCCCAAATCTTCCCTAGTAATGTTAAAGAGACAACATCCTATTGATTTGATCTACTTGAAATTATCTAGCTAATTGGAATGGACTGTTTCTCTACTATATTTGATATGCAATTGAAATTAACAATTCGTGACTGACAATTTGATGGACAAAGCAAACAAATACACAACTCCAACCTGGAAGAGCAAGAACCTCGGAAAATCTAGTAGTATCAGTATTTGTCCCCTTAGTTCTTTCCTTTCATTCTCTGAGTGTTCATATGAGTCCAAAGGATTTGGAATACAAAGAACAGCAAAAAGAGGATAGCGTTTGAGCAATGGCAGCTTGGAAACAATTTACACACAATGCAAGTAGAAGAGAGATAGCACAAGAGATATGAGATTGGCTATGCAATTCCTAACAAGATTATGGCAGCACAATAATACAAGATACACAAAATTCTTAGGCACTTTGCTTTAATACAAGCATGGAATATATAAGAATGGAGGATAGGAGGTTACTTCATGCACAAGGAAAGAAGAGGTAGTTCCAACTAGTTAAATCTTATTAAAAATAAAAGGAGCAAGGAGAACCAAACAACCAAAGCTATTTTTAACCAATTCAGCTCACGGACGCATGCAAAAAGTAAATTTAAGTGAATCGTCACATGTTTAAAACATGCATGAAGAATCTGGAAAAAGTGGGCAGGACCGCTGTCCTATGCAAGGTGGTGGTTTCAGGACCGCCGCTCTTCCTGGGCGGCGGTTTATGAACCGCCTGCCTAGGCAGAGTGACGGTCATGTCACTGAAGGCCAAAACAAGCACAGAAAGAGGCGGGGAGATGGAAAAATGCATGGAAAAGTTGAGTAAGGCCATCTAGGCTAAAAATATATAATGCGAATGGGTTTAGGAACTCGAACACCTTCTTGAAAGGATTGTGAATCATCATTGGGGATTCTTGTAACCGTTTTCTTGACAATGTAGCACATGAAATTTTAGGTACGTACATATTTCCCCCTCGAGAGAAGCATCTTAGCCATGAAAATGTGTAAAATGTAGATTCTCTGAGTATGGTGTTCCCGAAATGGGGAGTTATAAGCTATACCTAACACGCCTGTATGTTGAAACGTCACCATCCAAGCTCTCGCTACCTACAAGAAGAAAAGAAAACTCAAGTGCAGATAGATAAAACATTGAAAAATAAACACTAAATAAAAATGACAAGAGGACTTACCATTTGTGCGGGGATGTAGAAATATACCTGCGCCAACTCCAGCCCTATGAACACATACACTCAAAACGAGTTTAAAATAATATATATATTAAAACAAACTCAATTTTTTAATTCATTTGTGCATTGTTGATTCAGTGAATTTGGAGCTTTGGACCCGCGCTGACTGTTTCTAATGTGAATACAACTGAAATGACCTTTGCGAGATAATGATCATGCCTCCACGAGCGGGAGATCGGCTAGTGCGTTCTCAAGTTAGTTATTTCCTCTTTTGTCTTTTTGTGCCCTAAATATTAAAATGTTGAAAAGTTCAACTAGAGGGGGACATTTTCAAATTTTATTGTTTCAAATGAGTCCTTAGGGGGGGGCCATAGGGAATTCTTTTATTTTGCTAGAAATGGTCAATTTTGTCATTTTTAAGCATTTTTGGGGTTAAGGGCACGTTTTGGGAAATTGGGTCAGGACTGTTGCCCTGCACTGGGCGGCAGTTCTGTACAGAATGTCTAAAATGCTCCTTTACTTGAATTTTTATGTGTTTTCAATGTTTTGCTATGTTTTTAATGAGCTTATCATGTGATGTACATTACTAACTTTCTCTTTTCTCATGTTTCGATGAATGTAGAAGAAGGAAGAGTACATATGTTGGAGCAAAGAGAGAGCGTGTGATTGGCTCCCTAGGATTCTAGATCAGCTGACCCAGAATGAGACTGATCTTCTTCAGAGGGTGGGCATTTGGTGGATAGCTCAGGTGCCCCATGTCACTCCTACTAGTCACATTTTATGTGACTTATTCTCTTATTGGGATGCAAACCGGAACACCTTCTAGTTTCCATGTGTTAGGGGTGTGTGGTGTATCACTCTGGAGGATGTATACTGCATCCTTGGACTCCTGGTACTTGGTAGGAGACTAACATTGGAGACATCAAGGTCCATGACCATGATGACATAGTGGGCCACATATATGGGAGACGTCATTGTCTCATCTGGTTCGAAAAAGGGAATGAAGGTTTGGTCCATTGCTACTGCTCTCATTCCTATCCTTCGGAGAGCCATCATGGGTATCTTTTCCTCAAGACTAGTCGGCGTCAAGGGAGGAGATACACTCTTATACTTTTGGGTCCCCATCATTGCACAGATCGAGGCTCATGTCCGTAAGTATGCGTGGGGAGCAAATATTATGGGTACTATGTACCACGATTTGTACAGAGTTGTTATATTGCAAGTACAGTCTTTGAGCCACCCTACTCTGGTTATGAGTTGGGTTTATGAGTGTTTCATCCCCTATGGCAGGGGGTACTGGTATCAGACCCAGGGGCTGTTCAGGTAGCCAGATGGTTAGGTATGTAGGTGCTCCAGACACCACATCAGCCAGCAGCCTCCTTGACTACAGCAAACATGACTGCCACACCCTACTAGGATATGGCAGGGGTATGGGGTGAGGAGGCTACGACAATGGTAGCTTGCTCTTCCATGAGCCAGCTAGTTGACAGAGTTGGGTGATTAGAGATTCACCCATTTGACTGGGTACCTCAACAATTTGGTCTTCCATACCCTTTCATGCTTCCTCTAGTGGAACCTATTTAGAAGACTATTCGGAAGGCTCGGAGGGGTCCTAGAGGGGATCCTAGTTGGATAGTGGTTACTCTTGGCATGCCTATTGCAGCTAGGTGTGTGGTTCAGGCTCAGTGGGCAGCTGGTGCCCCTTGAGCACCTTTACTTCGGATTGTGGTCGCTCCTGCTCATAGTGGGGAGGAGGATGAGCTGATTGATTTGGACTCTAACTCTGAGGAGGATACTGGAGATGATACGGAGGGGGAGTCTTTTGGAGAGGAAGATGAGGGGGCAGGACCTTCTGAGGGAGAAGAGAGTGACCCTAATTGGCATGATACTTAGGAGATCCTTAGAGCAGCACAGGAGGAGGTGAGCACAGAGAGAGATACATTAGTCTCGGAGGAGACACTTAGAGAGGATGATGATTCTGTGATTGGACAGCGTCACGCCTCTAGATCTTGTGAGGCTCTGGAGCTATCAGCAGCACCTGCAGTAGCAGCCACTGATCCCACATGGATGCCTAGAGACCCGAGTATGTTTGATACTCCTTTCTTGATTTTTTCTATTGGTTTTGTATGTTATCTTAGTATTCTCCTTTTGATTTGCATTCGGTGATCTTCTGGCTCATTATATCTCTCTTTTTTTTGTTCTTTTTTTACAGCATCTGCACAAGAGTGGTGAGAACTCATTCTTTGGGTGTGTATGGATACCCTATTGATCCCCTTGGGGAAGACTTGGGCCTAGTTGACTACGGATTCAGCACGCCCTTAGCCGCCGGCTGACATACCGACATGTTTGCTCCCATCTGGAAGGTGGCAAAGATAGTGACCTCTCTTCATACCTAGGTAGCTGGATATGAGACTACTGAGCACCTGATGAGGTGGACCCATTCTCACAGTGAGGCTACAGGTAGCAGGCACCACCACGAGCACTCACACCATTCAGTCCATTCTTAGTGTTGTCACAGCTATAGCATAAACCCTAGATGTGGCCGTGCACCATCTGAGGGATCCCATAGGGATTGACAGGTCATTGATCCTTTATTGCTTTGATACCATTTTTGACATTATATGATTTTTTTGTATAATTCGAGCTCATTGCGAGCATTTGACCATGCCTAGCGCATGATGAAATTGTATGCAAACATGATCTACTATGATATATACAGTCTCTATTTTTGGTTTGGTATTCCATTGTATCCGAGATGACTCTCTTTTGGTTTATCTCTCATGTGTACTCTAGATATTTAGAATTTACTCTTTTCTATGCTTTTCAAAATGTATGCAATGGATGTGAAAACAGAATAGTTTCTTTTTATATTTCATAATGTTGATATATGATGATGTGAACACTTTGTGATCTTAAAGTTATCTTCTTTTTCAATCTTCGGTACTTCATATTGTCTTGATAAAATGTGATGATACAATGATATGATATTTAGATGTACTTGCCCTGCTCCTAACCCCACACAACTAGTAAGATGCGAGGGCTCAACACCAAGAGCTAGAAAGGCCACAAGTTATGAAATTTGTTGAATGGCAGTGATGAGAGAAGGACAGAGGTTTGGCAGAACCAAATTGGGATGCTACAAATTTTCCCTACTCAAGATACCTCATAGTTTAGAATGTTAATTGGTTTATAGTTTATCTAGACTTGGATCCGCAGATGGCCACTTGGTTGACAAAATCTGGTTTTTAGGTTTTAAACTCTCTTGGAATTTTGGACATCTAACTCACTTTTTTATTTATTTATGAATTGACAATGTTTGACTAATTTCAAGTTTATCAAAGAGACCCCCTACGCCTTGCCCCGTGCTACTAGTAGGAAGTGTGGGCTTATCACCATGGACAAGGCATAGACAAGTAAGGGCATTTCCCTCCTTTACCAACCCCACATCACTAGTAAGAGATGCAGGTTCAACACCAAAGGTTGGTAGGGCAGAGAAATGTGTAAAATAAAAAAATTTGTGCACTTGCATTTGATTTACGTATTTGGGCAAAAAATTAGAATGTTCTTATTTCCAAGGAGATGTATATGGGATAGATGTGACACCATGAAGCTTCTGGGATAGACCATGAACAAAAGACACCTAACCTAAGAAGAGACCAAAAGTAGAACCAAGTATGCAGGCCTTGGTATGGTTACAATCAAAACTTTGTCTTATCTTGTTTGGATTGATAAGTGATTCAAAAATAATTGATGATATTATGAAGGTTTGAAGATACATGATTTGAATTTTTTTCCAATATTTTCAAAATTTTTTAGGAATTGCTAGATGAATAAGCTCCTTGATCACACTTTTTACAAAATGAACGAACAAATGAAAATGAAATGCAAATGCAATAATGTACATATGAAAATGTTGATGGATCATGCGTAGTATCTCTTTAGGTGAAGAGAGTTTACAGATTCGATAAACTCCTCACCTTCTAGTGTACACAACTGAAATGCGCCATTTTTATAGTCTTCCACTACTCGATATAGACCTAACCACCTAGGTTTGAACTTTCTTCCCTCGCCAGTCTTCTTGTCTATTTAGCTATCAAATCTTAATACCAAATATCCTTCGTAGATCTCACATTTCTAAACCTTCTTGTTATATTGTTGAGCCATCCGGTCAGCATAAAAGATGTGTCGTTACTCAGCATTCAATCTAACCTCATCGAGACTTTCTAACTGGGAGAGTCATGCTTCTCGATAACCCTCCTCCCCTAGGATCCCATGTAACGAAATGCGGAGACTAGGTATTTTGACTTCAAGTGGTAGAACCGCCTTAGCAAAAAATACTAAGAAAAAGGGGGTTTCCCCCGTTGGTGTTCTAACTAACGTTTGGTAGGCCCACAAAGCTAAAAAAATATTTAGGTCCCAATCTTGTTTATTCTCCTTAATGGTTTTGAGAAGGATGGCCTTTAACGTCTTATTTGTAGCCTCAGCTTGTCCATTAGCCTGAGGATAGTAGAGAGAAGTCGTGTGATGAGTTATTTTTAACTTTGTACATAACTCACATACTTCGTCATTTTTGAAAGACGTGTCATTATTAGAAATAATGACCTGTGGCACCTTGTACCTACAAATGATCTAGTTTAGGATGAACTTAGCGATTACAGAGCCAAGCATGGTGGTAAGGAGCATGGCTTCTACCCACTTGGTAAAGTATTTTGTGGCCATGATTATGAAGTTATGGCCATTTGTTGACGAGGGAGAGAATTTCCCTATCAAATCCAGGACCCATGTGGAGAAGGGCCTTGGGGTTGCGATTGGTTACAAAGCTTGTGCTGGTATGTGAATCTCATGGGAGAACTCTTGACATTTGCGACATCTACGCACAAACTCTATTGCGTCATGTTCTAGGGTGGGCTAGAAATAGCCCATTCAATGTATCTTCCGGGAAGTGGTGTGGCCGCCAAAGTGACCTCCACATACCCCGCTATGTGACTCATAAAGAATATTTTTAGATTCTTCGGCGTCAACACATCTCAACAACATTCCGTCAAAGGCTCTGCGATAGAGCACCTACTCCAAAATAATGTATTTAGCAGTAATGATAGGTAATTGCCTTCTTTGTTGTGATGTTGCCCCTTCTGGGTATGTGTGGTCCATGATGAAATTGAAAATGTCAATATACCAAGGAAATACATAGATAGGGGGCTTGGTTTTGACAAAGTATACACACTCATTAGGAAATTCCAAATCTACCAAGTCACCCACATCTAATGGGTTGTCAGCCAACCAATCCATAATGATTTGTCCCTTAATGGATTTCTGATTTACAAATGTTAATTTGAACTCGCCCATTAAGGTTATGAAATGCCCGAACTTTTTAGACAAGGAGCCCTGCATGAGGAATGTTTGTAAGTGTTGTCTTGATAACAACCCTCGTTTCTTGATTTAGCATATAGTGCCTTAAATGCTTTGTTACAAAGACTATGGCAATACATTTCTTTTCTGCCTTTGTATAACATGTCTCATAATCAAGCAACGTCTGACTAATGAAGTAAACTATGCGTTCTTGTTTTTCGTCATCCTCTTGAGCCAACATGTAGGCTAGCGAGACATATGTAGCTCATGAATAAAAAATCAACGGGTGATCTGATCTAGGTGACATCATCGTGGGAGGAGATAACAAAAATCACTTAACTACCTCAAAGGCTTCGTTGCACTCTTCTATCCAATCAATGTTATAATCCTTTTTCAGCAAATTGTTGATGGGATGAACAACATAGGTCAAATCAGGGATGAGCCTTTCGATTGTATCGAGTTTCCCAAGAAAATATCTAATACCAGACTCATCTGATGGTGGAACCATTTCTAACACAGCCTAGATTTTGGCTGGGTCAACATCAATCCCTCGTGAAGATATAATGTAACCCATAAGCTTTCCTCCTGTTACATTGAATACACATTTCTCTGAATTTAATGTGACGTCATATTCGATTAAGCGTGAAAGAATGATACGAAGCACCTTTGGGTGATCGCAGTGCTTCCTGGTCTTGGCCAACAGTTCATCCATGTATGACTCCATAATATTATGATTAAGATCATGGAATATGTATGTCATTGCTCGTTGGTATGTGGCGTCAACATTCTTAAGACTGAATGGAATGACCGCATAATAGTAGGTTCCCCAAGGAGTTATAAATGTAGTTTTATCTTGATCCCCTTCAGAGATTTTGATTTGATTATATCCTGAAAAAACATCCATGAGAGACAACAATTCAAATCCAGTTGTAGTGTTAATAATAACATTAATGGATGGTAATGGGAAATCATCTTTGGAGCAAGCTTTGTTAATGTCCCGAAATTCTATGCAAATACGGATCTTCCCATTTTTTTTAAGGACAAGGATGATATTAGATATCCATTGTGAATAATTTACTAGCTTAATGAATCCCACTTGAAGAAGTTTCATTACTTCTTCTTTTACCATGAGGGCCACTTTTGGCTTCATGGGTCTTGACTTTTGCTTGATCAGATTTGCATCCGGTTTGGTGACGAGATTTTGCACCGCAATTATTGCAATCCCTATCATTTTTTTGTAACTAAACGTAAAATCCTTTTGATGTTCTTTGAGGATCTGAGTATGTATTTCCACTTCCTCTAGAGTTAGAGAGGATCCTAGTTTTAAAATATTTAGTTCTTCCTATGTTCCAATGTTTATATCAATCGTTCCCTCGATTAAGGATGCGTTTCCCTCCTTAAACTCTAGTGGGGCCAGAGGTAACTCTAATTCTCCTTCTTCTTCTAGCTCATAGATCTCAAGATCCCTTCCTGGGGAAGATTCGATCATGGCATTCACAAAATAAGAAGAGGAACGTGAAATCAAGGAAAGGTCTATCTCGTGGTAGGTAAGATGCAATTCCACCAAAGCATTTAAATAACTCAAAGTCAAGTCATCACTATTAACATGCTCTAAACTGTTGGGTTGACTCTTTGTTTCCACATATGTCAACATTAGTGTCATTGGTGCTTTACAAATCAAGGGTTCAGCATGAACTGAAACCATGAAGATGGTATCTTCCAGGTCACTACTTGGGGTAAAGCGTGAAGCAGAAGTTTCTATAGAATTTACGAGAAGGTTTTGTTCACATGGAACTACCTCAATTGAGATGAAATCGGACTCTTTTGTCAGACCTAACATTGTTGTTTTGTAAAGTTGTAGATGCTCATCTCTAGTGTCATATACCTCAGAAATCTAATTTGTGATAAGTTATGAATCACCCAATACCCTAATATTGAGGATGCCCATCCTCTGAGCTACAATGAGGCCTAGTACAAGAGCCTCATATTCATCCCCATTGTTTGTGCATTTGAAATTCAACTTGAAAGTGAAATATAGAATCATTCCTTTGGGCGAAGTAAGGATCGAACATGCCCTGGTGCCAAAGCGACACTTGGCTCCATCAAAACGGAGAGTCTAACAACTACTCGGGAAGATGGACGTTCAGTCCTCATTTGTACCTTCCACCTTTACCTCGGTTACCTCAACCACACAAACCTCATCTGATGGAAGGGAACTGAGTCCCAAGGCATGTCCCATACCCATAGAATCAAAGGGGAGGAGAATAGGAAAATCCTTCTCTAATAGCTTAAAAATATTTGTTGTGGTTCCTAGTGACACCGTCTCTACAATAATGTTTTCATCCTTGATTGCTGGAATGCCTTCGATTAAACTGGTGACTTCTAACTCTATTGTAGGAACCAATTTTTCTTCTGGTACCGTGCTTGCAGGTTTATTTAACTAGTTCGTGTGAAGTTTGAATTCAGAGTAGACCCTTAGCCTTTTCCTTAAGTTAGCCAAATGTATATCAAAGGGTTTTAGGTCACCTTGTGCCACAAAGAATTTCCCTAAATGTAGGAATCTAACATCCTAGAATAGAGCGGAGGGGATTTACTTCATGTGGTGGATCCAAGGATGACCAAGGATCATATTATAGTTGGTTTCCCGGTCTATAATATAAAACTCAGTTAGTACCATCTTGGGCCTGAGAGTAACCATTAATACTATGGTTCTGCTCGAGGTTGCCTCGAGGCTATCATAACCCCTCAGTGTGTTTCACGTCAAGGAGCAATTGGTCTCCCCATATCCTAAATTTTGAAGAAAAGAGAAGGGGATTATGTTAACTGCTGCCCCATCATCAATCATTACGTGTTTCACGTAGTTTTTGTAGATCCAAATTTGTAAAAACAAGGTCGGATCACCTCTATGAGCTATTTTAACATCCGTAGGCATCTATCTTATGTCAAATACAAATCCAATGTCCCTTTCAGGGTGCCCTAGAGGGAAAACGTCAAAGTCTATGTGATTTATCTATGCCTCTGGCAGAGGGGTAACGTTAATCAAATGGCCGAGACCTAGTGCTTCCAAAAGAATGACTCAATGAGCAGGGGGATTCTTCAGTAGATCCAAAAAGGAAATGTGTGAAAAGGTCTTGGTTAGATCACTGATCAAATCATAAGCCCCTACTAGCTTACTTAGCGTGTCGTTAGAATTATCTGACACAACCGGATTAATCGAGATTAGCTGCGAAGAATAGTCTTTGGCTCTTATTGTGGCGTTAATTTGGGGTTTAACATCTAACTCAACCAATCCTATGATCTTCATAAGTTGGCAACCATCCAAAGGAGGTTCCACCTATGGGTTTGACAAAGTTGAGGCTTCACGATCATGAGTCCCTATTATATTACCCTTATTCAAACCATTAGGATCTAGTCTACCTTCCTTTGGACGTGTGGGGAGAGGATCATTGAAGATTCTTAATGGTGTGTTCTACGGAGACACCAGTCCCATATAGGCATTTTGACTAGTGCAGTTGGGTTTGCCTAAAAACATGTCAACAAATAATTGTCTTTGGTCTTCTAGAAAACGCTGTAAAAATTTATTACAATCACGACAAGTTCTTGCATCATGCCCACGGACCCTATGAAAACCGCAATACAAGTCAGGATCATAATCCCAAGGCCTTTGGTTTGTTCCTTGTTGTGGTCCGAAACTACGGTTATTGTTTTGTTGTTAATTGTTATAATTAAAACTTTGGAACCCTTGCACCTAGTTTTGGAATTGGTTGGGATATTGACTAGGGTTTGGGGTCAGTGTTTGTCTATGTTGTTGAGGTTGTTGTTGCTTTTGTTGAGGATGATTAAAATCCACAGCATTTACTAAAGGTGAGAAATTTTTATTCCTCTGATTATTACCATTATTGTTGTTGTTATTTGTAGCACCTGTGTTAATAGGATTAACAACATTAGGCTTTTTGGGTTGGTCAGTCACACCGTCGATTGTGACTCCATAATTCTTATTAAGGATATTTGGTCCTTGATTGTTATTTGTGTTGTTGGAGTAACTAGGAGTGCTTTGAATAGGAGTGACTAACTTCCCATTTTCTCCATAGTTCTTACAACCACTATCAATGGCCACTTGGTCAATCTAAAGAGCACCCTCTAGCACCTCTTCATAGCTCCTTAGCGAGAATTTTTTAACCTCTTCCTTCGTCTCTCTATTGAGAGAGTGAAGGAATAAATCAAAAAAATTTGTTTGATCCATGTTTGGAGCACTTGGGGAAGAGTAGAGAACATGTCACCACCTCTAAATGAAGAGGGCTACAGATTCGTTATGCTCTTGTTTGATATGAAGGAATTCCCTTATTCCTATTCGCAAAAGCTTGTTCGTATCAAATGTTTTGATAAACTCGGATATGAGTTATTTGAATGAGTGTATTGAAGCCTCTGGTATCCTATAATACCAGTCGAGAGCAATACCTTCTAGTGTCTTAGGGAAAATCTTTGCAACGACTCCATCCCATGGGAGTAACTCTCGAATGGTTGTTGTTGTAGACACTAAAATTAGGTCACACTCCCCTTTGGTCCCTCGACGAATAAACACCCTTCATCAAATTCACCTAGCCATGACCCCTTTCACCCCACTAATATTAATTTAATTAATTTAATTAATTATCCTTACTATATCTATTATTTAAATATCTTATTTTAAATAATATTCGCACATACAGTTCACTTAGACACCTCACCAAGCCAACTCACCCTAAGACCTATTCTTAGTAAGTTGCCATAACTAACTAAGACTTACCCAAACCTTAAAAACCAATGCCTACATTCCCTCTAACCACATTCATGCATGATCACAAGAAGCTCCCATTCTAATCCATGGGTTGATGACACAAGATCTAAGGAAATTAAGAGGATCTCCCTAGTTTAGTAAACCTAAGAAATCTTGCCTTGATCTACACCGGTTACCCCTAACCATTGCCGGTTAAGCTGAAATTGCCGTTGGTTACCCTTTTAACCCCAAAACAACCTTATTCTCAAGGTTGGAGGTTGGAAGTTGGAAGTTGGAAGCAAGAAGTAGAAGGTTGGCAGAGCATTAACACATCTCAGAGAGATAACACGTCTTCAGAGAGTGAATTCAAGCGAGAACCTACAAGCAAGGAAGGAGATCAAACATCTTTTCTTGCACAACCATCCCAACCATGATCTGTTCTAACCAAGCAAAGAGGAATGCACATGAAGTCCATGCAGAAGCTTTCCTTCAGTTGGTGATCACTTGCAGCCTTCAAATTCCTCATCAGCACCTTCATCCCTCACTCATAGGCACTCAAGACCAGAATCCAAGTAAGTATAACGTCATACTTTTCTGGTTTATTTCATTTCATCATCATTTTATCATATATTGCTTACCTATACACCTATTGATCTTCTCCAACACTTCCACCTCCATATTCCCATTAAAAACCTTGCCAAAGCCTACCCCAGTCACCCAATACCTCATCCCGACCAACCAAAGTCCTTTGTGCAATCACAAAGGAGACCAAAAGCTTGTTCTGTGGCATTTCTAGATTTCCACAGTAATCGGCATCGGTTACACCTGACCGCCATCAGTTACCCTTAACCGACATCGGTCTCTATATTTTCCCATATAGCCCAGAATAGAGACCTACCCACCAAATTTCATCTCACCCTCATCCACTTGTGATCTACCTAAGACCTTTGTCAAACCTACAGAACCCATAACCAATCATTTAACCTTTGTATTCTATTCTAGCTTAGCCTGTTAGATTAGACCTATTTCTTATTGTGTTTTAAGTGAGATACCTAAATCATTTCAAATTACAATAGGATTTATTTTGTTTACAGCATTAAATTGTTTAAAACAGTGGACTGACAGCCATCTAGGAAGTATCACACTTCTTGGATCTAGCATACGCTAGGCAGTTCACTGCCCATATTGTTTAATTCCTTCTGGTGGTCTTGCTTTTCATTACAGGTAGTTCCTCCTAGCCAAAAGGAAGCTCTCACGATCAGTTGTGGATTTGGAAGTCATACGAGCGTAACAACCCATCAACCAACATTTGAACAGGTATTCCTCCTACGCCTATTACCCTATCTGTTTCATCAACACTTCAAAGAAATGATCTAAGAATCAAGTGAAACAGTTGCATAAGCCTTGATGTGGGCATTAGGATCCCCCTCCCCTTTGAAATTCAGGAGATCAAGCAAGGGTCTCGGGAGCATGACTGCCCGAATGGAGAAATCAGGGGTTTCTTTGACATATTCAAAATAAGTCCCCATTGCATATGTTTCCACCATTGAAGACCCTTGTTGGGGAAGCAAAGGTTACATTAGTTGTTGAAATGGCATGGCATAGGCATTTGTCGAGGCATATGGCATCCCCTGCGGATAACCATAAGGACCCGGATAGGTGTACGCATCTCCTTGTGGCGTTTTAGAGTATGTGTGCATATAGGTGGGTTGGCCACTTTGATATGGAGCTGAAGGCGTAAATCCAGGGAACGTCACATTTTCGGCTAGTATAGCATTTGAGAATGCACTTCCGGATGGCGTCTATTGTAGGTATCCATATGTGGCTTGAGGGAGCATACCCAAGGTACTCGTCCCAGTTAACAAATCCCCATGGTTTGGAGTATTCATGTAGACTGGAGGATTCTATGCAATCAGTATTTGCCCATAGTTTTGTGGGTAGGAAGGAGTCTGTGCTTTCCCTGCATATGAATATGTGTATTTTGGGCAATCTCTAACTCCCTAGCTTTATCAACCAAAGCTGAAATGACATCACCCATTGACAAGGAGGTACCTTGCTTAGGTACCTTTGGTTGAAGCCTAGGAATTTTTTGAGGAGTATGGGATCCCGCTATTAATTGTTCACGATGTTGTCACCCCTCATTGGTTGTATTGTCATTTGGTGGCGGGTAACATTATTATTTTGAAGCAAGACATCACCTTGTCCTTGCAACCTATCGAAAGATTGGTTCATGTGTTGGAATTTTTGTTCACTCCTAGCATATCGTGCTAAATACTCCTCATCGAGATGGGGGAGTTGATCAAATTGCACGATAATGGGTTATCAAAACAATACCCAAGGAGATGAACTCATTTCACCAGTGAACATCATGTTATTTGAACTTGATGATTCGAGGGGATAAGTCTGAGTGACTAGATCTAGTTCTTCAATGTGTACAGAAGAACCAACATTAGTTCCCTGAAGCAGAGGGTTTTGAGTAGATGAGCGGTTGTCTATCCATGTTGAAAGTGAAGGTCATTGTTGTGGTATACTTGATTGGTAATGGTACATGTCAAAACCCGGGATGGGCCGACCATACTCGGCATATCCTAACATATTCAGGGGGTATAAGAATACCCACAGAATGAAAGGATGGACGAAGAAAGTGGAAATGTTTAGGGATTAGCTCTTCACATCGGGTTCACCAATTTTGTACAATATAAAATCAACACTTGACCTTCTTCGTACCCAACCTCCCGAGGTTGTGCCAAGATAGCCGGTGTGGAAATGAGATGGAGATGAAAGTGCTGGCGGCAATCAAGCTAATTAGGAAACCTTATATCTTCGACATGCAATACTGGAATCTACGAATCTAAGGCAAAGAATTCTCTCCTAACCTGGAGGGGTGTGATGGTACGGTCTAATATGATAGCTACTTGGTTACTCTAATCGATGTCTAGTTCTACCGAGATTCTATTGACTAGTTGCAGAACACGTGGAAAGTACCCCACAGGTGCCTCATATGGGTTTCCAGACAAGGTCATGGAAATGGAGACAAGAGGTGTAATGGAGCTGCAAGGACTATGGGTGATTTTCTGGTCTTGTCCAGAAAGTCTTAGCCTGATTGGCTGCTATATTCAACAATGAAAGTTGTGTAATAATATCGGGTGGAAGCGGTGAAGATATGAATACCAATGTGCGTAAACTAGTGTCAATATCTAACTAACTAGCATGCCCGTTGGGTTGCGGGACCTATGGGTCACAACCAAAGACTCATTGAGGTTGAGGCCCTTGTATGGTCATGCAATCAAATCCTATTTTTAGAAGCAATCCAATTGTCGTAATCTTGATTAACAGTAATGTTCAATGTCTCTAACTGTCTTATTTTCTCAGCATATGTGCCAGGTGTACGTAAGACTATTAAGCGCAAACTTGTGTCAATGCTAGTTATTAGCTCTAGCCTGTTGGGTTGTGGGACCAGGTGATCACAACTATAATTATTTTCTTATTGTGGACCGTTGATGGTCATGCAAGATGAATTGATTTGTTTTCAGTAAATAAACTATCTATCAATGGAAATCTAACCTATTTTTTTGGTATTTTCTCAATATATTGAAACAAAGCAGTAAAACAAGATAATCTATGGAAAGTAAATGTTTTTGTTCTTTTCTAACTTTTCAGATAATGCATCTAATCTAACAAACAAATTAAATAAAAATAATTAGTCGAATGTAGCTAACTATTTGTGCAGATGTGTGGATCTAAATCTAAAATCTATTTTAATTCAATCGAAAATCCTTCCAACCCTACCTTAGAAGTGAAGAAAAAATCATAACCCTAATAGAGCTATTGTTCCCCATAGCTTTCCTGGTAAGTTGAAGAGACAATTGATTTGATTTACTTGAAATTATCTAGCTAATTGGAATGAATTGTTTCTCTACTCTATTTGATATGCAATTGAAATTAACAATTTGTGACTGAAAATTTGATGCCTGAAATATCAACTAAGTCCAAAAAGGGCGCATAGGTGCAATGGTTGAACAAAAAAGTGTGCAAGATAAGGCATGCAGGGAAGGGTTCAAGTAGGGTTTTGGTAGAACCTAGGATGCGCACCCATGGAGCAGAATCTGGGACTTAGCCATTTTTGACCTATCGGGAAGGACGTGAGAAAAATGTGACCCGAGTGGATAAGGTGCCAGCCTGGTGACAGGGTGGCCTGGAAGGAATATGCCCTGTGATAGAAGCTTCTAGAAGGACATCATGGCAAGGAGTGGTGAGCTCAGGCCTGGAGGAGCATGCGCCCATGGAGGACCACATTCAGACACTTGGCGATAGATCTGAGGCCATAGAAGAATGAGTTGGTAGTTCAAGAAGGCTATATATACAAGTGCCTATAGAAGTAAATAGAGAAGAAATGGATAGAGGGAGGAGCTCTATAGAAATACTACAAGGACTTTGTTAGCTTGGGTAAATAAGCATAGGAAAGGATGTATCAAGGGTTTGGGGGTTATAAATTTTCTTTTGAGGGCCTAGTTATATGAATCCAGTTATAATGCATGACTGCGGTCTACCCTTCTATGACATTCTGTAATGGGCCTAATGAATGTAATGAGGTTACCAGTTTATGTGAATATGAACATTAATGGTTATGATGCATACATCCTTCTTCATAGCTCTTTTTCATTTATGTTTATGAACTAAGTATGAATGCTTATACAACTTCCTTTCTGTTTTGGTGTAAGTTCTATAATCTATTAAGCTCTTTTCTGTCTGGAATGACTGTAAGGATCTAGAAGCCGTTTTGAGCTCTATGGTGCTTGTATGTCTTATTCCCTCTCAAATCTCTTAAAATCAGATCATAGATGATGTTTCCTACTAAACTCACATAAAAGAGAGAATTGGTATTTACGCGTGCCTCGGGTGAGTGCCCAGTGCTGCTGGGTGATAGGTCGGTGCATGCATGGGATTCCTTTCCTTTGTGATGGGTGTAAAAATGACTACATCTTGGTTCCATTGCCGGGACCTCTTTTCAAAGTTGTAGTGGGAAATGACATACATCATGATCTGTGTAATGAGTAATGACATAGTGTTTAACTTTGGAAAGTGTTGAATCATGGTTCAAGAGCATGGAGGATGAATTTTCTCAGAGATTCAACACTGGATCTGAGTTTAATGCACGTAGATGGGTAGAAGAGAACCTCTACCATGATTTATATGAATTTTTTTTCTGTTGCTTCCCAGTAGAACTGTATGAATGGCTCTCAGCATATGCATCTAGATCAAGCTGGTATTATAGATCATGTGTGTGGACCCAAGAAGAATACCAGAGGCTGCAGGATGTAGATCTGACATGGACTCGTGTTGTGGATCATTGGTGGAAAGGTGTGTTGGCTAGCTACACTCTGGAGTATGCTATTTCTACATATTCTTGTCTGGAAGTTGCTGAGTTTGAATTTTTGTGGGAGCCCAGAGGATCATTTCTACATGTTATCCCTCTAGCAATGAAGATCTTGATTGTTACCTTGAGTTTAGAGGCATTTCCAATGGCCGGCTAAACCATTCTGAGCAGGGTGAGGAAGCTAGGGTGGAGGAAGATGACAGATATTATGATGGAGAAAGAAAGGGAGGAGAGATGGCTCAAGTATAGTGAAGCATGTGAAAGGGAGATTGCTAGACAATGCGAGGTTGCAAGTGTGATGGATCTATGGAGGCAGACGTTGTGGGAAGGAGTTGAGGTTCACGTAGAGGACATGGAACCTGAGCAGTCTGTGCTACCCCATCTTGGAAAGTGTAAGAGAGACCCCTTTGGCTTCTGATGAGAGTTCATCATGTGGAGAGAGAAGAGTCATTGGCACGTATCTGAACCCACCTAGTGACCAAACCTTGGTGCTTGGTTTTCTAGATCAAGGAAGGAGTATCATTGACCCAGTTGGTATCAGTGGAAGTGACAGATCTGCACCCAGGAGATACAATTTTTCATTTCCCACTTCTATGGCTACACATATTCTAGTATTCAGAGGAATTTTTGGACAAGGAGCAAGTACACAAGCCTTCGGTCTCACATCTGGGAGTGGCGCGGGGTACACTAGTGGTAGTGGGGCATTATCACAGACCATCGGTGTGTAGTTCAGTGGAACCTTGGGGACACTTGGCATGAACCACTACAGGACCTGGTGGATCTGGTGGATCTGGTGGGTCAGGAGGAATAGGACCTGGTGGATCTGGTGGATCTGGTGGCTCAGGAGGCACATGACCTGGTGGATCTGGTGGATCTAGTGGTGGAGGAAACACCAGAGGGAACCAAGGCTCTGGCTCAAGAGGACAAGGGCCCCAACCACCCCCTCAAGTCTTCTTTGAAATGTCTTTACATTTTCCAGATTATAGAGGTATTGAAGATGCTACAGAACATGTTCACAAGTGTGAACTACTATGGCGCGCAAAGGGGATCACAACCCCAGAGCGGAAGGCTAGTCAGTTTGCAATGACATTGTAGGGGTGCACACATAACTGGTATAGGAAATATGACCCTCATCAAATGGTGGTGGATTATACTGCTTTAAAGAACACCTTCTTGGTAGAATTCCACATTCCTGAGTTTGAACAGAAGAGCATCAGTGCCCTGAAGGAGATTCAACAGGGAATGGACAGAGAGTGTGTGGGAATATGATGCACACTTTAAAACTCTCTTATCTAAGTTATAATATGATATTCACCCTTCACAACATGATCAGTGGTTTTTTGGAGGTTGATCACTCCTTTTAGAAGGGCTTTATCTCATAAAACTTTCATAGACCTACGAGGTGTTAGAAGTTGCTCTGTGTGCGAGGCTGTTAGAAGTGTTGATACTGGTGTTAGCCCATTTTTGGAGGCTCAAATTGTTGCTATGGCTAAGCAGCTGGAGAAGTTTTCTGCAAACTCAGCCCATGAGACTCGTAGTGGTATATGGTGTACAGATTGTGAAGTAGAGGGGCATGTCAAGGATAGTTTCCCCCAGAGGACAGTACGTGCCGTGACAGTAGACTGTGAAATTTGTCATGGGGACCATGATGCAAGTAGATGTCCCTTGTTACAACGTGTAATTTGGAAGAATGTGTCTTGCTACTATAAGATCTACACCTCTACAACCCATGATACTAAGGATTGTAGGCTTATTGACCAGATCCATGAGGCCATTGATCATGGGGTGTGCCAGACCAACATTTCTAGTAGTTCTAAAGGTGATGATCACCGTTATGAGGAGCGCACAGATGGAGGTGCACGTGGAAGGGGATTTCATGGAGGATTCCATGGTCATGGTAACTGTGGAGGAGGAAGAAGTGAGTTCCCATGTGGAACCTATTTTAATTATGGGTCTACAGAGCATTACAAATGAGAGTTCCCAGACCTATTGCAGTGCTCATGGTGCGGGAAGAAACACAAGTATGAGGAGTGCCCTGAGTTGTTTGAGCACATGAATCAGCAGCAATGGAAAGACAAGGGCACTGCAATGGTAAGCATTAAGAAGACAGACACACAATGGATGCCATGGGTGACATGTGATGCAAGTTTGGAATCTGTTCATGGTAACAACAAGAGCAGATGCCATGTGTGCAAAGGAAATACCAAGGCAGAGGACCCTAGTTTCAAGAAAAGAAGTGGTATATGGAAAGTACCTAGATCCTGCTCATCAAAAAGAGGTATATCAAGATACCATGGATGTCATTCAGAGTTTACAAGGAGAAATCTAGTGTCTAAAGGAGCAGTCTAGGAGGGAGGAGCAAAGAAGGAAGGTCGAGGCACCAAAGGATGACCTGGATGAGGTCAAGGAAGTATGTAAAATGCTAAGGCAAGAGAATATTATTCCCTTGCTAGGAGCATGGTTGAGAGAGAAGGTACCATGTGCCAGAGAAGAGCATGAGAGGCAGGTCCTGCATGCAAACCTTCCCCCTCACAGCCTTGACTATGATAGGGAGATCATGTTAAATGCAGTAGTGGATGGATGGATGTTGAGTAATATCCTCATTGACATAGGCACGGAAGTCAATGTTCTCACCTTGGATGCATGGCATCAGATGGGAAGACCTGCATTACAACCATCTTTGAATGTGTTGTATATGGCAAACAAAATGAAGGCAATGCCCATTGGTGTCTTAAAGGATGCAACTATCACCATTCAGGGAGCTAAGTTTACTAGGGACTTTGAAGTCTTGGTGCTCGCTGAGGTAGACAATTTCCCAGCACTGCTTGGGTGCCCATGGTGTTATAAGAACAATGTGGATCTTTGGTTCAACAAGGGGTACATCAGCTTTGAAAATGAGGAGGAATGAGTCATCATACCCCTGGCTGATGGGAAGTCAACACCCTATACTGAACCTTTGGGAGAAGAGGTCCTAGATAGAATATATGTGTGCTCAATCAGGGATCCAGAGATAATCCATCCTACCGACAGAGTTATCCAGTTTGAGGATGCTCAGTCGGTAAGTGACACCACTAGTCTAGCATGTGATAATTGGGTGCATGGGACCTACGAATTAATCAAATGACATTTAAGAGGATCGGTGACAAAGGTGATAAAGGTGTGCACAGTCTGGCACCTAGGAGGAAAAGAGCTACCTAAGTACTCAGGAGGAGCCTCCCCTGAGGTATTTTTGTAGAAAATGGAAGCTCAGTGGAAGGAGGAAAATGAAAGAAGGGGGATGTTAAGTTACGTCCTACTAGGAACTGTTGCGCGCTGGTGGGCAACACATCGGGATAATCTCTTGGAATGGCATGAAGTGAGAATTGCCTTCTCTATTCATTTCTCTAGAAGCAATGTGCCCACCACCATCAAGGACTACCATGGTAAGGAGCCCACCTCTTTCCACATCCAATCCTGTGAGAGAACCTAGAGGGAAGGCATGGAAGCTTTGCCACCATCCCTCTGGGTGCACAAAATGTATTCTACACTGCAGGGTTACGCACGTGCATGGTACATACATTCTGAGACATGCCGCTAGATAGGGAATTGGCAAGAGCTAGTGGCTGACCTCGTTCAAACATTTGAGTATCGAAGTACCAAGCCATCAGTTGATAAGGCATTACAGGTTGTCAAGCACCTTACCATGGGGGATAGTGCCATGACAGAAGATAGGCTGCTGGACTTGCTTGGTGAACCAGGTTTGGAGGCACACTTTGAAGAAGAGGAAATAGAGGAGGTTCAGCTTGAGCGTGCGTGTGTGAAAAAGGAGAAAGGAAAGCTTGTATATGTGATTGATGGGGAGGAAGCAGAAAGCTTGGATGTTAACCATTCTGTAGGGACGTGCGAGGTAGTGGACAATGCTGATACTCATGTGCGTGCCTACCATGAACCTTTAAAAACTAAAAAGGTTAACATCGGCTCAGGAGAAGAACCTAAGGAAGCTATCATTGGAGATTACTGGTTGGAGAAGGAAGTCTCTAAGATCATTGATCTTTTGTGTGAATTTGAGGATTTATTCCCGCGCGGGTACCATGAGCTCAAAGGTGTCCACCATTCCTTGGGGGAGATGAGGATAAAGCTGAAGGATGGTGCACACCCTAGTCAGGAAGAGACCCTACCGGATGAATCCCAATTTACGTGTGAAGATAAAGGAAGAGTTAGACAAAATGATAGATCTAGGATCATTGAAGCTATTGAAGAATCAAATGGATAAGTCCAATGGTAATCAACATCAAGAAGGATGGGTGGATTAGGATCTGCATGGATTATAGGGAGCTGAATGTAGTTTGTGTCATCGATCCTTTTCCAACCCCCTTCACTGAAGAAATTTTGGAGGGAGTCGCTGGGCACAAAATCTATTCCTTTACGGATGGATTTTCAGGGTACCACCAAGTCTGGATTGCAAAGGAAGACCAAGGAGAAGACAACTTTCACCACTGAATGGGGAAGTTTTGCATACATGGTCATGCCCTTTGGGTTGAAGAATGTGCCTACTGTTTTCTCACGCATAGTGGTACAGGCATTCCAGGACTTCATCCATAAATTTCTTCAGGTCTATCTGGATGATTGGATGGTGTATGGGCTAGTAAAAGACCATTGTGATAATTTGAGGTTGATGTTTGAGAGGTGTCAGTAGTTGAGGATATCCCTCAACATTAAGAAGTGTGTCTTTGCTACCCCCTTTGGAATGTTATTGGGGCATATCATATGTAAGGAGGGCTTGCTAGTAGATCCTGCCAAGGTTACAGTTATTGTGGGATTGGGGGAGCCTACTAGCCAAAGTGTAGTGCGCGGGTTTCTTGGACATGTGGGCTACTATCAGAAGTTCATCAAGGGGTATGCCAAGATCACCATGCCTTTAGAAGAATTTCTTAGACATAAAAGTGCCTTCCATTAGGGAAAGGCACAACAGAAGGCATTTGACACATTGAAGGATAGGCTTGTCACTACACCTATACTACATTTCCCCTCTTGGGATAAGCCCTTCCATGTTCATATAGATGCCTCCGGAACAACCATTGGGTCAGTACTTGCATAACCTAGTGAGGGAATTGTTGATCACCCCCTATGCTTTGCAAGCAGGAAGTTGACACCAGCAGAGTAGAATTATACTACGACCGAGCACAAAGCATTGTCAATGATCTATGTGCTTCACAAGTTCAGGCAGTATCTACTGGCAACTCCCTTTATCTTCTACACTGACCACATGGCATTAAAGTATTTGGTGAACAAGCCAATTCTACAAGGGCGCATATGTCAGTGGGTGCTGTTATTTCAAGAGTTTGAGTTCACGGTAGTTGTGAAGCCTGGAAAGAGTAATTGTGGACCTGATCATTTGTTCAAGAATTGATTCAGGGGAGGACATGTGCAGAGCATTGAAGAGACTATGCCAGATGCACAACTATTTAGGTTGTGGACGTGCACCCTCAGATTTGGAGGAAATTGTAGTATTTCTAAAGGAAGGTGTGGCACCAGAAGGGATGAAGACATTAGAGAAAAAGTAACTAGCCATACGCGTATGCCCTACATGTTGATCAGTGGGGACTTATACAAATTAGGGCGTGATGAAGTTTTGTGCAGGTGTGTACTAGAGCATGAGCACCTCGCCATCATAGAGGAAGCACATGGAGGAAGTGTAGGTGGACATTATGCAGGTGATGCCACCACACGTAAAATATTAATGGCAGGATTATGGTGGGAAACTTTGTATAAGGATTGTAAGGAGTATTGTAAAGCGTGTGACCACTGTCATCGCGTTGGCAAGCCAGGAAGGAGAGATGAAATGCCTTTGCACCCTATACCTAGCGCTGAACCTTTTGAGAAATGGGCAATAGAATTTGTAGGCCCTATTGCACCAGCAGTGCGTAGGACTGGATCACGCTATGTAATCACTTACAAAAACTATTTGACAAGGTGGGCAGAGGAAGCCCCAACTAAAGACTGCACAGTAGCTACAACAGCAAGATTTTTGTGGGAGAACATTATCACAAGGTATGGATGCCCTTTAAGTTTAACCAGTGATAGGGGTACACATTTCTTGAATGAGACCATGAGGATCCTGTTAGTAGAGTTCATGGTGGCTCATCACAAGACTACACCTTATCACCCACAAGCAAATGGAACTGCAGAAGCATTTAACAAAATACTGAGTCATACCCTGACAAAAATTTGTGATGTCGGAAGACAAGATTGGGATGACAAGGTATCAGCCGTATTATGGGCTTATAGGAAACTTATAAAAGGTTGAACAAAGCCACACCATTTCAATTGATGTTTGGTATGGAAGTTGTTCTGCCGGTTGAGTTCATGTTACCTTCTCTGAATAATAGCGCATGCAGGAGGGTTGGCTAATGAGCAAGCACTGGAAGAGAGAATTGATGAATTGATGAAGCTAGATGAAAGATGATCACTCACCAGGTGGAGCCAAACAATAGAAAAAGTAAAGCAAAAAGCATGGCATGATCGCCACATTAGGAACAAGAAGTTTGAGGTTGGGAAGATGGTCTTACTGTATGATTCTAAGTTTCTGCACCACCTTGGGAAGTTAAAGGTCCATTGGTTAGGTCCCTATATAATCTCGTACATCCTTGATTCAGGCACGTGCCAGTTACAAGCACTGGATGGAACGAAATTTCCTGGACACTTCAATGGGAGTAGGTTGAAGCCCTACTATAAATAAGGCTTCTTGGTGTTTGTAAATAAGGCAGTTTTTCCAGATAGTTTAGAATTTCCTTTATGCATTTCCTTTCTTGTGTTTCCCTTTCGCGTTGTTGTTTTATTTTGCACCTTGGGCACTAGTAACCTTGTTACTTTTTGAGGTTTTGAATGTGCAGAGGACCGCACATCATTTTAAGTGTGGGGTGGAGTGATGTGAAGGAAAGCGTGGGTAAAGTGCCAAGGAGGATTATGTTGGAAAGCCCAGTTGAATGGCCCTGTTGAAAGAGGTGCATGAAAGAAAAGGTGGAAAAGGATGGTTGGTGTCAAGATAAGGCTACTTTCAGATCCCACGTACAGAGGAGGAAGAAGTGCATAAACAACATGAGGTAGGCAAGAGAAAAAATCATGACAGAAGAAGTGCCTTTGGCTGGTTATGTGCGCGCACAAGAGTCTCCTGTCAAGATGGATTGGTTACGTGCCAGAAGGTTGGAAGATTATTCGCGCAGGGTTAGGCGTGTGAGTTAGGGTGCAAAAGTCAGGCTTTGTTTGAAAAATCCACATTAAACATTAAAAGTATGGTGGTAGGTGAAGTAGCATTTAATGTTTTAAAATGGGAAAAACTATAAATAAAGGTTTGGACATTTCATTATTTCACTTTGCATATACGAAGAGAAGAGATTTTGTGAACTAGGGTTTCCAGAGTTGATCCATGTGAAGAAAAATTGTAAGAATTTGAGCATGAGTGACCAGTTTGGATTTACAAACCAGAAAGGAAGTGATTCACGGGTGTGGGAAGAGTTGTGGAGAAGCGTCGTCTAGTGAAAAGAGATTCTAGTTAGGGTTTGGTATCTAGGGCATGGGTCGGAAAAGAGTTTCTTCACCAGTTTGAGATCTAAACTTGGAAAGGGGTAGTAAAACAAAGCAAGTGAAAGAATTTGAAGTGTTAACATAAACAATGGCACCCAAGAAACCAGTTGGCACACCTAAGAAGGGAAAGGGCAAGGGCAAGAGAAAGCAACAAGACACTGTCATGGGTACAAATGAAGAGTGGTATGTAGAAATGCAGTACCCAGATGGAGTATTGCTTGGGTGCGAGTGGGAGTCCCATTTAAGAAATATGTTAGTAAATGATTACAATCATCATTCAAGCACAATTCAGAAGGAAATGGTGTTGGAGTTAGTGTTCCTAATGAATAAAAGGACACCAGAGGGTTTTCCCATTTGTAATGATGATGTAAAAGTGAAGATGAAGAACTCAGGATTATTGCAACTCTTTAAGTTGCCCTACTTCGGGAATCTTGAGCGCCTATATCAATGGTTGATGTCATGCGTGCACAAAGATTACTTTCACTTCATAGGGCATAAGATGTGCATTACCCCTTTGCTTGTTTCACAATTCACAGGCCTCATCTATGAAGGAGAAATTTTGAAGGATGGCCTATATGACAAGGAGGTAATTAAGGAAACCATCACTGCTTATGTGTACAAAAAGGGGTCGAGGTACTTTGATATCATGGACATCATGGACCTAGTGATGAAGATGGCCGCACACCTTGTGACAAAGTTAAATGGCCAGGAGAGATGGACCCAGGTAAACAAGTCTTGGTTGAATGTTTGCAAGAGGATTTCAAAGGGCACCATCTACAACTTATCTGCATTCATCATAGATAAGATTGTCAGCAGCACGTAGGAAGGTGATAAAATCCTCTTTGGTAATGTCTTATTAACCATTGTATTCTTAGAGATTGGAGTATCGGATGCAGTGGACAAATTCGTGTGGGATTACCCTACTGAAGACCCTTTTCCTGTAAAGAGGTTTGAGAAGTACACCTGTGATAGTATGATGGCCATGCATAAGGTGCACCTGGAGAAGTGGTACACATGCCTGAGGAACGCGTTCAGGGTGGAATGGAGGATCCCTGAACAACTACCAGCGACCACCGAGGGAGAAGCCAAGTTTGTTGTGTACCAACATTTCTACCTCAAGAGATTTAAACTAATGGATGAGACATGGAGCCCATGGTGCAAGCTCCCTTTTTCCTTCACAGCTCAACACTTCCAAGTGGGAGTGAATAGGTTCAAAGAATCCAAGAAGTTGAAGTTAGACCTTGGTAATCTAGACTGAGACCATAGAGAAATGCACAAAGGGTTGGTATACCCCAACAAGCACACATACATGGAGAAGTACATGTTGCATGAGGTCCAAATGGTGAGACCCATGACTTTTCCCATTGCAGGAGGGAAAAAAAGGTGAGTATACCTCTACATAAGACCCAAATTTGAAAGTGTGTGTATCTAGAGAATGAGGTGTCCATACCTAAGGACCCAACTCGCAGGAAGAGACCCACACCTAGGTAGAAGGAAAAAGACCCAAAGGAGAAAGTACCAAGTGTAGTGAATACACATGCAATAGGTACCCCTGGGACAAGCACCAGAAAAAGTATGTATTTGTGCAAGAAAAATTCCATAGTCAAAGAGAAGACTCTAGAGCCAGTAGGAACCGTTAGATAAGGAGTCTATGTCAGAAGAAGAAGAGATAGAGTCACCTGCGCTGGAATTCCCTATAGGAAAGAAGCAGAAGATGACGGAGGAGTCAGATTTTGAGTACACTGAGAGCTTGGGGGCCTACCAATTTGAAAGGGATGATGATGGGGAAGATAAGCATGAGGTAAACCAAGAACAACCTGTGTTCAGTATACATGACTTAGAGGAGGGAGAAGGAGATAAGAATGAGTACATCTTCGCGCGGAGAGAGGGCAGCCAAGAGGGGGAAGGCACCCAGGACAAGGATGGATGCACTGGAGGATATAGACAAGGAGTTAAAGAAAATTATTGACATCATGAGTGCCCAAGGGGATGGGTTGGGTTTTGATCAGGTGAGCACCTTAGTAGGTGATCTTTTCTAGAGAGCACAGAATGAGGTCGATGCCTGGAACAATCTAGAGGCCGACTTGTAGAAGAACTTTCCTCTCTTATTGCTTTAAGTAGCATCATTCCCCATTCTTCCTTCTTTTCCCATTCTTTGTCCCCTTTATTGTGTATTTCTTTATTCTTTGAGAAACTTTCCAAGGGTGGAGAATATGTAAAGTTTGGGGTGATGTTGGGCCCTTGAAATATCAACTAAGTCCAAAAAGGGCGCATAGAGCGCAAGGTTGAAAAAAAAGTGTGCAAGATAAGGTGTGCAGGGAAGGGTTCAAGTAGGGTTTTGGTAGAACCTGAGATGCGTGCCCGCGGAGCAGAATCTGGGACTTAGCCATTTTTGACCTATCAGGCAGGATGCAAGAAAAATGTGACCTGAGTGGATAAGGTGTCAGCCTGGCGATAGGGTGGCCTGGAAGGAATATGCCCTGCGATAGAAGCTTCTAAGAAGGACATCATGGCAAGGAGTGGTGAGCTCATGCCTGGAGGAGCATGCACCCATGGAGGACCACATTCAAACACTTGGCAACAAATCTGAGGTTGCAGAAGAATGAGTTGGCAGTTCAAGAAGGCTATATATACAAGTGCCTGCATAAGCAAAGAGAAATGAAATTGATAGAGGGCGGAGCTCTGCAGAAATACTACAAGGACTCTGTTAGCTTGGGTAAATAAGCATAGGAAAGGATGTATCAAGGGTTTGGGGGTTATAAATTTTCTTTTGAGAGCCTAGCTATATGAATCCGGTTATAATGCATGACTACAGTCTGCCCTTCTGTGACATTCTGTAATGGGCCTAATGAATGTAATGAGGTTACCAGTTTATGTGAATATGAACATTAATGGTTCTGATGCATACATCCTTCTTCATAGCTCTTTTTCATTTATGTTTATGAACTAATTATGAATGCTTGTACAACTTCCTTTCTGTTTTGGTGTAAGTTCTATAATCTGTTAAGCTTTTTTCTGTCTGGAATGACTGCAAGGATCTAGAAGCCGTTCTGAGCTCTATGGTGCTTGTATGTCTTATTCCCTCTCAAATCTCTTAAACTTGGATCATAGATGATGTTTCCCACTAAACTCACATAAAAGAGAGACTCGGTGCCAGCGCATGCCTTGGGTGAGCACCTAGCGCCCGCTGGGTGATAGGCCGGTGCACATGGGATTCCTCTCCTTTGTGATGGGTGTAAAAATGACTACACCTCAGTTCTTTCCTTTCATTCTCTAAGTGTTCATGTGAGTCCAAAGGATTGGGAATGTGAATAATAGCAACAAGAGGATGACACTTGAGCAATGGCAGCTTAGAAGCAATATGGACACAATGCAAGTAGAAGAGAGATAACACAAGAGATCTGAGCTTGGATATGCAATTCCTAGCAAGATTATGGTAGCACAACAATACAAGATACACAAAATTCTCAGGCCCTTTGCTTGAATACAAGTATGGAATATATAGGAATGGAGGGTAGGAGGTTACTTCATGCACAAGGCAAGAAGAGGCAGTTCCAACTAGTTAAATCTTATTAAAAATAGGAGCAAGGAGAACCAAGCAAACAAAGCTAATTTTAACCAATTCGGCTCACGGACGCATGCAAAAAGAAAAATTAAGTGAACCGTCACATGTTTAAAACATGCATGAAGAATCTAGAAAAAGCGGGCAGGACCACCGCCCTGCCTAAGCGGCGGGTCTTGTCACTAAAGGCCAAAAAAACACAGAAAGAGGCGGGGAGATGGAAAAATTCATGGAAAAGCTGAGTAAGGCCATCTAGGCTACAAATACATACTGCGAATGGGTTTTGGAACTCGAACACCTTATTGAAAGGATTTTGAATCATCATTGGAGATTCTTGTAACCGTTTTCCCGACAATGTAGCACGTGCAATTTTGGGTGCATAAAGATACCCTTGTTTATATTCTCAGGATTCACTTGGGAATCCCCAAGACATTTAGGGTTTTCATTTTGAGTTTTGATAGGTCCAAAATGACTAGGCTGCAGGTTTGTTTCAGGATTTTCTAGGAACGTGTCTCCAAAGAGATACCTTTGGTTTTCGGGAAGTCTTTCCAGAAACTTGTTGCAATAGCGGCAAGTCCTATCGTCATGACCTTGAACCTTATAGAAACCACAGTATAGGTTAGGGTCATAATCTCTTGGCCTTTGATAATCATTTTGTTGTTGTTGATTATAAACTCGGTTATAATTTTGAAATTGATTATTAAAACCATGATTTGTTGCCCCTTGGTTAGAGTTTTGATACTGGTTTAGGCCTTAGGTTTGATTTTACTTTTGAGAGGGACAATTTACATCAACTATGTTGAATGAGGAGACAATGTTAGGGGCTATTTGATTTCTCATGTTGTTTTTATTGTTAGTGTTACCATTGTTTAGAAAACCAACATTTTTGGCTTGATCAGTAGCACTATTCGTGGTAGCACCATGATTGCGACTCACACCCTTAGGTCCATGGTTGTTGGCACTATTATTTTGATAATTTGTGTTATTTTGATTTGGGGATACCAATTTCCCATTTAGACCATGTATGTTATTTTGATCTGGTAGCACCATGATTGCGATTCACACCCTTAGGTCCATGGTTGTTGGCACCATTGATTTGATAATTTGTGTTATTTTGATTTGGGGATACCAATTTCCCATTGAGACAATATATTTTACGCCCACTGTCTAGTTCTCTAATCCTCCCTACTAAAGTATAAATAAGATCATTGGGAGAGGATTGAGTCCCTTGTTGGGGTGCCTTTGGCGTAGGTTTTGATTGAGCAGGCTCATAATACCCTGTCATGAATTTTTTAGTATTATAATTCTTGTCTTCCTTAGAAGTAAAAATCTTAGGATAGGCATTTGAAATATCAGAGGTTATATCCTTCATTCTATCCAAAAACTCATCTATCTGACGAAGATGATTCTTTATTCATGCAAATGTATCATCTTTTGTTCATTACATGGCGATATGAAGTCTTGATAAGACTCTATGGTAAGAACCTATTCCATTTGTGATAACAATGTGGTTTGAATTTGGTTGACCATATTGTATGTTTAACAGTTGATCAACCTCCTCCGTCCTTACATAGTTAATGGGGTTTGAAGTGTAAATAGGGGAGGTTTGAACATTACTTGTGTAATTGTCACCCGACCTTGAAAGAGAAGGGGACTGTTGTGGTTGCACGGATGTGTAATATCTATCAGAGCCAAATGGCCCACCAAATTCTCTTCCAGACATATTTTAGAAAGTATAAAATACCTACCAAAATAGGGGAATAAATGGAGAGGTGAGGTAATAACAATGAAAGAAAAGGCAACAAGAAATAATTAATCTTTCACGTCGAGTTCGCCAATTTGTACGGATGAAAATTGACATGCAACCTTCAACCGTACTCAACCCCCCAAGGTCGTGCCTGAGAAGCTGATGTTGAATATGTGTGGCTAACTATAGGAGGATCAGTGAGTAAGATCTAGTAGTGTGATCTCCTTGTAGCTGAGTTGGCAAAGGGTAGATTTAGAGGCTATGAACGGGTAGTGTAAATTCCCTATGGTTTGTTTTCCAAAATTTGATCTAAGTGTTGGTCTAGTTTGAATTGTCCAAATTAATTAAGTTGAAAATAACAATCTATGCTACTGCTGAAAGGAAACTAGTATAAACAAATCACAAAACTGAAATATTACAATCATAAACAACAATTTTCTTCTATTCTAAATAATCAAATCTACTTCTACACTAAAACTAAACAAACGAGATAACCCGGCGTGGTTATTCACCTGTGCTGAGTGTATTGAAATTAAACTAACTTAAAACAAGAACTTTTCCAAAAGATATATGATATGTAGACAACCTCCTATAGATATTCTCTCCTTCATATCCATAAGGAGAGGAAGAAGAAGACTTGTCACCGAGGGTTGTTATGAAATATTTAAACCCTCTTGGAAATTAACTAATTACTTTTAAATGAAAGGCGATTGGTTTCTACTCTATTTGATATGATGTAACAATGATAAATTTTAGAAATGAAGAAAATCAAATAACATATCCAACCTGGAATTCATATAACAGAGGTAAATCCAGTTGTGTAGTAATTTGTCCCCTCAATTTCTCATTTCTTTCTCTGTGTGTCCATGTGAGTCCAAGGAATTAGGAATGCAAAGGCACCAGTAGGAGAAGGTGCTTAAGCAATGATAGCTTGAAGGCAATTTGGTTGCAAAGCAGGTGGAAGAGAGATAACACAAGTGAACAAAGCTTGGCTATGCAATTTCCAGCAGGATTGTGGCAACAATACTATGTAAGCTACATAAAAATTCTCAAGCCATTTGCTTGAATACAAACATGGAATATATAAGAATTGGTTAGGATGTTCCTTCATGCACAAGGCAACCTCGGAGTGCCAAATCATTGAGTTAAGAGGCAGTTCAAACTAATTAAATCTATTTTAAAATAGAAGAGGGAAGGAATGCCAAGCAATCAAGACTAATTTTAGGCAATTTGGTTCATAAACGTGCCCTAGAAGTCAAGTTAATGGAAATCATGTGTGTTAAAACCACACATGAAGATTTCTAGAAAAAGCGTGCATGACCACTGCTTTACCTGGGCGGTGGTTTCTGAACTGTCACCCAGGCAGGGTGGTGGTCCTAGCACTAAAGGCTAAAACATGTGTAAAAATGAGTGAGAAGCTAGAAGAAAGTGTGGAAAAGTAAGTAAGGATGTCTAGGCTATAAATATACACTACAAATGGGTTGAGGAACTCGAACATCTTCTAAAAGGACATGAATCATCATTAGGCACTTTTGTAACCATTTTTCAACAATGTAGCACATGCAATTTTGGGTGCGTACAAATACCTTGAATAGTAATTACTTGATGCTCATGTATGAAATTGACACATTGGTGTACAGTAGATGGAATAACTCTAACAGTCTTGAGCCAAGGAAGACCTAAGATCATGTCACAATGCTTTATTTTAGATGCTACAAAAAATGGTAGACATATAGTAAGAGGCCCAATGGTGATGGGAAGAATGATACACTCATAAGAAGTAGGAGACTTGCACATAATTTGATATAATGGAAATCCAATAATAACATGCAAAAGAGGAAGTGAACATGCGTTATATTTGAAATTAAGATTGATCGTGACTCTATTGAGAGTATGATTTTCAATGGATTCATCAATGTGAAGCTTGGAAAATGTGAAAGAAGCATGGAGATCCACATCATTGAAAGTAGTGCTTAGTGGCAGAGTAGTGGTAGTACCAATAAGAAAGTCTAGAGGATTATGGGTGGATTGTGGAGGTGGAACTACACGATAGGCATGATTACCAATTACTTTAGATGTAGCCTTATCGTGCTTAGGAAGCGGGTCATAGAATGTCTTGAGCTTATCATTATTGTTAGTAGGTTTGGATAGGGAGGCTCATCCCATTGTATTTTATTATAATAAAATAATTCTAGGATCACATGTTTAAGTTTAAAACATCGATTGGTGGAGTTCCCATTGTATATGTGGTAATCACAATATGTTTTTTCATCATTTTTTTACCTTGAGGATGACTCTAATATGATTCGAGAGGTGGAGGAAGGAGATAATATTACTATCAAGGAGTTGTTGTAACCCCGCTCGAGGTGGGATTTGAAATTAGTAAAATGTCACTAAGGAGGTTGGATTTAGAGCTTCATCGGTTTGGACACTTGATAGTGGTTTTGGCATCATCTCAGGGCTCGGAAGGTTTTCTCTTGAAGGTAGATTTACTTGGGGGTTTAGCATTAAATTGATTAGAGGCGTGATCATAATATTTAAGTTTTCCCATGGAAATTATCTTTCCTTCACGATCTTTGAGGATATCACATAAACAATTAAAGGAACAAAAGGTATCGAATATGACTGACTATTGGATAAGAAACACAAGACTTTGTAGAAATAGATCTTGCAATTCGAATTCAGATAGGATATTGTTCATTTTAGTAAGATTAGTCTTATAATGTAGAAAATGGTCACTAAGGTGCTCATTGGGGCTGTGTTTCATTTTAACCATTTGTGCATAAGATATTTTAGTTCCAATATTAATAGATAAATGTGATAAATTTTTATTTGCTAAAGGAGTAAAGGATAGTATAAAATGAATAGAAAAATCATAAAACAATTGTAATGCATAATCTTGTAAATTAATAGGAAACAATTTTGTTAACAATGTACCATCAAAATTATAATCTAAGCAAGCAACATGAAATGTTCTAAGATGCTCTTATGGATCTTCTTTACCAGTGAAAAGAGGAAGCTTAGGTGAAACAAAACCAAAAAGAAGAGGATAAAAAGAAACCTCGTGTACAAGAAAATTGTGTAGAAAAAATGAACAATCCATAGAATAAGAATTGATGGTTGTACTTTGTTGTAATTGAAGAACTTGGGCTTATAGGTTTTACACCAAGGACTATAGGGCACGGGTGCTAGAAGAATAATTAAGTTAAATATGAGAGATAAGAGGAGAAGAAAAATGAGTGGTAGTCATAGGAATGGAAGCATTGAGACTAGATTTCCCAATAGAGGTGTGGGGAGAAGAAATAGGAATGGAATATATAGGTACAATGGAGGTGACAAGAGTAGAAATGGGAATAATAGAGGCCTGGAGACATTGTGATTCCTCACAAGTGGCATATAAGAAGAGATCAATATTTGAGGGTTGGTAGCTTCGTATTCATTTAGATCATTTGAATGTTCAGTAGTAAATGTCTCAGGAGGATCCTCAACCATGATGAAGAATTGAAAGAAACCCTAGAAGAAGATAGATCTGATGTGTAATATATAATTATCAAGTTCACCAAATGATTTAATCTAAATCAATTAATATCTCAAGGGGGTAGTAATCAATAGTAGATTATCCTAATCAATTATTTTTGAAGGATAATTGCAACAATATCAGGAACAACCATTAAGAAATGATCAACAATGATAGGTAAAAATGTATAAAGTACTTGCAATGAGAGAGAGAAGATGACTTAGTTGACCTCCTACTTTTTGTGATGATCTGGGTTGGTCTAACAATTGAAAAAGGATGGAAATGACTTGACAGAGCCTTGTTGTTGAAACTATGTGTTGAACTATTACATGGACCAAAGCAATTGGCATGGTCAAAAGTGTACTCTCGTTATGGCCCTTTCGGTACGCTCTTGTCCCTTTAGATCCTCTGCTCTTGATATTTTTTGGGTTTGTATATTACCTTATTATCTGCTCTTGTCTCGAATATGGGCTCCCAAAATTGTGCAATACTTATTATACAACCGATAGATCCTTCAAAACCCTAGATGGCCAAGACGTCCTACAAAAAAAACATTAGGTGTGTTATGGGTACCCCTGTGCACCGCCGATGTAACCACTACTTCGAAGAGGGCTCAAACCTCACTTCGTTCTCACCTAGCATGTGATTTTAAGAATTTATGCAACCAAGTAGATAATCACGAACTTATGATAATGAGATTATACGAGCACCTTTTCCCTAGCTTTACTTAGAATAATGATGTGTTCTTTTGCATTTACATACCTGAGTAAATGATTTCTCTAGAGAGAGTATGTAGAGAACAAGAGGCTCAAAGGATTTTTGGGATGGTTTTACGTGTGATTGCTCTTAGTGTATGCTCATTAGGATCTTTGGTTATTAAGTGTGCATCCTCTCCTCATTGATAATGGATGAATAACCAGCTTATATACGTGTTCTAGATTTGAAAATCTCTTATGAGGATGACTAAGAATGACCCAACGGAGTTTGAATTATAAAAGGTGTCATTAGAAGAGGGACCAAAGCGGATAGGTCATCCCATAGCATATGGGCGCTATAGCTTTCCCTATTCGATATGTTCCGGAGATTTGAAAGTTAAGATTGCAATATGTGAGAGTGTAGCCTAATTTGATGGAATAATATGACCATTGTGTAAACAAATAGCTTATGTGTGCAAGAAATAATTACTGATACATAACTAGGGATAACATGATTGACTAAGTTGGGAAAGTTTGGACTAGTGCAAAGGCATTATACAATTTAAGTTGTTGCAAGACATGAATCACTTTCTTGACATTGAGTGAAGCAAAGAAAGAAGACATGGGCATTATCATAATGCTCCGATAAATAAAATGAAGGGATCTTCCCCACCACAAGTTGCAAGTGAGGGCCGAAAAAAATTGGGGAGTAGAAAGACCTGTAGTGACTGTTGAGATGGTAGGAGGACAACTACTAATAGAAGATTAATTTTGAGGAAACAATGTAGAGAGGTTATTAAAAATTTCATGCTCGGGAGATCACTTGGAACTAATGAGTCACTATAACAATGGTGTGATTTGTTCAACGGATAATATTTGGTTCCCATCAATGCCACCACAATCACTCATACCATTGGGTTTCCTAATAAGGCACATCCATGTCGGCATACAAGACGACTAGACCTCCTAGTTAACAAGCCACAATGGCCACATATGGTTCATTACACAAAGAAAGGGGATCCCGTAGGGATAAATTTTGAACCACTTAATCAAAGTCTTGACCAAAATGGTGGTAGAGAGATTTTGTAAAGCAACCTAGGGAAGTAAGCAAGCATCACTTGGTTCCATGGACATGGTAACTCAGATGTGGGAACAAGATGAAAATTTTATTTGTCCTAAATTATTGACCCCTAGGAGTAAACATAAATGCGTAGAAGATTGTTGAATCCTATTATACTTTATGCATTAGAGAGTGCTAGAGGGCATAATTGAAGTTGACAATTCATATTACCCACATGATAGTTTTGCATAATACATCTTAAAAAATCCATATACAAAATTTGATGATAATCATAAGATGAGACTATGACTGGTGAAAATTAGGGAAACATTGAGCGTAGACCCAAGGATTCCAAGGGATATGCACACTTACATAATGCCCTAGGGAAATTTGGGACTATTGTGTGATGGGATCCTACTTCGCTCCAAAGGTGATAAAATGAAACATACCAAAAATTTATCATTCTTCATTGAAATGGATATAGCTAAAGCAGAGTTGAATAGACAACAAAGGCTAATTCCCATGCACATTTAGACACTGCATACTAAAATCCAACACAACCAGTAGTAAGAGGACTGCAAACCACATCGGTTATGTAAGTAACCACCGAGGTAAAAACCACAACACAAGCTGAAGATCAAAGTAGAAAACTCATAAGGGAAATCAATAACAAAGAAAAGAACATTACATAGCCTGAACAAGCCAATCACCAAGTGGAAAATGATCCTAGATTTCCAAGATATTTTATGAACTATGATTTTGTAAAGTTGTAAATAAGTCGAAGCAAAGTACATATTATTACGTTAGAAGATATAGGTACAAAATTGTACCTACCCAAGGAGTGGGTATTATATATTAAGAAGGTCGTAAGGAGAGCACAAAGATTGACCCATAATCTAAAAGATGAAGATATGATCCTAGTATCACTCATGCCACACTCTTTGATGATCAAATTTTAAAAAGCGAATGTAATGTATGATCAAGTGATGATCAACATTGTGAAAGGGCCTAAAAGAAGTAGGGGTGGTGTAGACACCTAATTTTGACTGTGTAATTTTAATACTAAAATTAAGCTAGTGGTTCTCTTTACCATTATTTCATTATAATCAGTGATTTCCCACTAATTAGTTAACATTCCCCTTTGTCTTGGTCAATTAACGACACTTCGTTAATTAACTAGCCGCATCCCTCACCTTGGATGCCAATTAACATCACTTCGTTAGTTAAAATTCTCTTTTAATTAATTAATTAATTAACCATTATTAGTTAATCAATCTTTCAATCTTGTATTTAATCAATAAACCCTCTTATTGGTTCAATCCCCCTCTTAAACCCCTCAAATTCTACTAATTTCCCTCTAAATCATCTCCAAATGGCTTCTATAAGCTTAACTTGGCCTATTAATTAATCCTAATAGATTAATTAAACCTTCCCAAACTCCCATGAGTTGTTTATCTCTAATTAATCTCTTCAAATCATACTTATCCATTTCTAATTCTACATTCACTTTATCCCACATTCACTAGGTTGCAAATGGGTTGCAAGCTTCTCCCAAAATGGAAAGTTATATAAGAAGCCTAGTACACCTTGTCCCAACTTACACCATGTCCTTAACAAACATTATAATTGAGAATATCATTTCATGTTGTTGGAAGAATTTTTAAATCCCCCCTTTCTACTTGTTAAAGAGTAGTAAGAGAAGAATCAAAATGGCAATCAGACCATACTTGATGAGATATCTTCCTCTTTGCTTCAAAAATCTTTTATCATACTTGGTCTACGTTTGGCTCACCAAGGAAATACCTACATCAAAAGCACACTAAAAGATCAAAAAGAGGTTTGAACTTAGTATACATTCATATTTTTTGGTTTAAATAGCTTCCTTTTCCACTTTATCATGATGTATTTGCTTGAATTTAACTCAGTTAGGATCTACTTGGTGTTAGGTTCATTTAATTAACTTAGTTTAAGTTTAACATGCATATATATGGCACACCTGGTGGGTTTATATCCTCCCTCTATTAACAACTATGGAAATCCCACCAACCCTCAAGCAGAAGAAAACCCATTGAAACAAAATTTTATTTATCCATTGTTTCAAATTTAGTTGAGCACCAACTCAATGAGGAGCACCAACCCCTGAGATCAGTGAGGCATCAACACTACAAGGAGCATCAAACCCTAGTTTAGTAGATCGCCAACTCTACAAGGAGGCACCAACCCTGTAGATGAATCAACACCAAAAAAATCCATATGAATTTTTTTCCATCTCTTAAATGTTGCTCACACAACTCATGATGAATCAATGAAGCTCACTCTCCTCTCTATCTTTCTCAAATTTGTCTTCTAGCCTCCATGCCCAAGAACCTCTTCCTTCAAGCTGATTTCAACATTTTACCTGGCTTTCCAATATTATATATCTCTCTAGAACATCATTACATCTTCATTTCCCTCTCTTCTAGGTCACAAATACCTCTAAAACCTTCAAAAACTACCCTTTAGGTCACATTTTTCTCCACACACACAACTAGCTCAAACGAGCTTTTTAACTTGCCTTTATACTTGTATCTTCATTATAACTCACCTAGGTCAGGAATAATAGAGTTAAATAACTCTCCAAAACATAATAAAATCATAAAAATAACACTCAGAGTACCATATAGGTTATCAACATCACCTAGAACCATCTAGACCTCCATTAGGACTCAAGAATCCCTAAAGCACCAAAACAAACAACTCGCCAAAACATGAATATTCTAGAGCAAAAAAAAAATTCACCAAAGCACATATAACACTTAGAAGACATGTTTTATAATCCTTCATAAACCTCCAGAAACCATGAAACACACTGTAAAAACTTCTCATGCTATGAAACCCACTTGAGACCATGCACAACCAAGCAACCTCAAAACCAGTCTTCAGAAAATAAGCCATAACTTCATCAAATATCATAAAAAATGCAAGTGTGATATACCAGTAGAAATTTGATGAACTTATGGTCATCTCCAAACTCAAACAGTCACAAATATGAATGTACCACCTCCAAAAATCCTCTACAGCTATACTACCTCAAATTGTCTAAAACTGCCCCAAAACTAATCATGCAAGATAGGGCACAACAGACCTCTCAAAATCTCAACCATGATCTGAAACCATCATGGACATGAATAATAACTCCCATACTTCCTTAAATTCTAATTTACTCACTAGGTCCAATGGAAAACTTGAGCACAAACTAAAAATTTCCATAAACTTTTCATTTTAAGTGAGGCCCACATACTGTCACAACCTCTAAATATTGTAGTCTTTATTTTCCCACTCATAACCCTAGGCACATTAGCATATCATTCAGATAAAATGAATGCTCACTCGAAGTGCGCAAGCCTACCAAGTCCCTCTTTTATGAAAGCCTTGTTAAGATGTTAACATACAAGTTCATACATTCCAAATCCATAACATGCAATTAAAGGCAAAGCATAACAAGAACTAGATCACAACCATATTACTTAATAAATTAAACAAGGATTAAGATCAATTTTACCATGTAAGAACCATAGATAGAAACATCCACAACAAGTATCTAGCCACAAAGATCCATCATATTAATCCATCACAAAACACAATAGTTGAATACATAATCGTAGTGTCTCAATTGTCAAGCTCACAAAATCATACCAGCAACATAACTTTGTTTCTCTCGTGTGTATAAGCCATGTAAATCAATACATATATATAGGGAGGGGAACTTTACCTTCGCCACTCATGTACTCTCAAAATAGGTTGCATGCTCAAAATAGTGATGCATGCGTACAAGGATAACTATAACGCATACAAGCTTTTCTAATAATAGTATATCTTATAAATAAACTTTAATCTAGTCCTATTATTAGCTCAAAATCTTGATATTCTTGTGCATGTGCTTTATAGATAGTCCTTCAGCCACAAGTCTCCATATTTTAATATTTTCACGATCCACACTCAATCCTATTTTTAGCCCATGTGCATCAAAACAACTAAGTCCAAAACTATCTCTTTCTGGGTGCAAAACTATATGGTGCCAATTTGTCACACTCTCGCACCTACTTATGTGCCCCCTACCTTCACGCTAATATCATCTACACATTCAATACTTAGGAATTTTTTTACAGGCCCAACATTACCCCACACTAATACCATTGCCACCCTTGGCAATGAGGTTGTTTTAACTTATATCCCTAAAGAATAAATAATGAAATATGACATCAAATAAAAGAATTTGAATACTAGAAGAATGATTAAATAATCATTACACTTCTTCTACATGCAGCAAAAGCTCTGGGTACTCATTCTTGATGTTTGTTTCTAATTCTTCCCTATTGTTGATTCCCTTCTTCACTCTTGCGAGAACATCTCCAAGCACAACATCCATGTCTGTCATAATCATGCTCTCGTCTTTGTGCTTCAATTCCTGAACCACATTCACTAAGCCTGAGATCATTCCATCCATGACGTCCATTTTTTCATGCCATTAACTTCCTTAATTCCATCGCCATGAGGGTCATAGGCTGCTTTAAGTACGTCACACTTTTCTACTAACAACTCCACCCTCTCCTCATGCCCCAAAGTCTCATTATTCTTTACTGCAAGGATGTCATTTTCTTCTTGAATTGTCCTTATCTTAATAATATGTTCCATCTCCTCACACATCTGTAGCGTCAAATTTTCCATTTTCAACTTATTCCTCAATGTATCAAATATGGCATCATACTCAACTATTTTCCACGCTATCTGCTTCTTGGCCCTGTCTGACTCCTTGGTAACATTCTTTTATTCCACTGTTGCTTGATCTACTCCACTCGGTGCCTATAACTTATTCTCATCTAAAATCAAATGAACAAGGGTTCGTAACTAGTGTAATGTGGAGGGGAACTCTCCAAATACATCCTTCTCATATTGTGGTCAGGCTACTAGAATCTCATCACCAATCTCCTCAGCCATGTCTAATATAGTGCGCACTTTTGCTTATGCTTTCTCCTTCTATTCTGTAAAGCACTAAATTTCCTCCTCCTTATCCTTCTTATCTTCAGAAACCATCCTCAGAGTAGCTTCCTTGTCTATATTTCTTCACGTGACCTCTACACCTATCTTCGTCACCGCATTACTCGCTCGTCTAAGAACTCCATCGGCTTGATAGTCACTTGTCTAGAATGTGAAGCCCTCTTCATTCTTCTCAATGCACATGACTCCTCACACACGTTAAACACAGGCTCATCCATGTGAGTCTACATACTCCATGATAATTTCTTCCCGGTTTGTGTGTTTTCCATTTCTAGGTCCATCAGCTCCCATCCATACAGTTTTTCCTTTGCAATGGTGCTCTTGAACCTGGCATGGATAATCTTCTTTGGGTCATTACTTTACCCCAGTTTCTATGTCCGCACCATCTCCTCTTCACCTTTCTCGTTGGTGCACTCACCTATATGCTCATGTGTCTTAGTGCCCCCCTTATTTTCTCCTCCAACTTCTCCCTCATCTCTAATATCGAGGCCGCCATTTGTCTACTCAACACTGGCTTCCAATTCTATACCCCCACTAGCGCAACTCTCTTCTTCATGCTCGTGCAGACTCATGTTGGGAACTTCTTCATTAAACTTTGGCTGCTCAGTGCCAACCCCTTCATCTCTCCCAACTTCAAGGCTTGGTGTGGAGACAATTTGGCACGTGGACCTGTCTAACATATTTTCCTCATCATTGTTCCTGACTGAAATGTACTTGCACCTTTTCTTCCTTTCCTCTTCAGATTTCCTTACCAGTGTTACACGTGGTGACCTCCTTAAAGGTTGTGAGGGGCCAGCACCAACATCTGCACCTATGCACCTTCTACGTAGTTGTCTTCTCCCATTTTCAAGCACAGTGTTGTCTTTGCATTCCTCTTCTTTGTGCTCAAGGACATTCTTCAATTCCTATTTCTCCTACTTAGGGGGTGTTTTCTCAAGTGACCTCTTTGTCCCCATAATTTTTTTACCTTTTGGAGGAAGTAGTAGTGATAATTCCTCACCTACAATAACCTTACCCTCCTTGAACATTAGCCCAAGGTATGCATACACGCACGTTGGCTCAATCTTCCCTATAGTCATAACCTCTGGAGAGATGTCAATATTATTTGACTCCATTGTCTCTTCATATGCCTCCTTATTAGGCTAGACATATGTCTTGCGTAGAATATTGATATCGGTGTCTACTTTGTCAGCATCAAATTACAACTTACACATGTTGTGTAGCTTGTTCACTTAATCTTTAAAGTAGTGAGAGGTAAATGCAAAGGGTAACTTACACCATGGGCTTTTCTCACATGTCTTCATGTAGAAGTGGCCCAAGCAAAAATGATGATACGCCGTGAACTCTGCCTAACCTTCTAAAACATTGGGTGATTCGTGCAGTATGTGTCACTCTCCTCAAAACATGTTGTGTATCCTCTTAAGCCACTTCTCTTGGTGTTGCTTATAAGTATTCGAAATTGAGTTGTAACATGTATACTTTGCGAATTTCTTTGCGGGAGACTTGTTTTCCAGGGATACTCCCATACCTTCTCCTTTGGCCCATCGGGCACACTGATTTCACTAAACATAATTAACAACAAGATGATGCCCCAAGTTATCTTCTCACCTTTATCTTCTTAGACGTGTGCCTCTACCACCAAGCTCTATACAATATATCCAACAATGTTGTAGTAGTCTTGTTTTCCATTTAATGCGCTACATGCAACCAGCGCTTGTTCACTTCCTTCCACCTCTCTGAGGTGCCCAAATTACAACTTACCAATCACGTCGTTACCATTGTAGCAAGGTCTTCTATATGTGTGACACTGAATGTTCAACCTCCCTTATGGTAATGGAACGCGTCAGCTGTCACCTCTACTCCCTCATCATTTGAAAAATCTCCTGCAATTTCCGAACTAGAGTCACATGAACCTATAACCCTGTCAATCATCTGTGTTGTAATTCTCATCCTCTTCCCAACAAAGTAAAATAAATCCTCGTGCAAGCGTGACATCAACCACTAGTACAAATGGTCGGGTTCGCCAAAGAACGGCAACTCATACAATTGAATAGATCCAAAACTCTCCATTAGCTCTTAAATTGAATTGTCCATAACCCTCTTTCCATCTGTAATCCTCCTATTTATTTTCAAAAAGGTCTCAGTAAAAATATCCTTCAAGTTTTTCTCAATCTGGTGATTGAAATCAATGATCTGCACTTAGATAGCTAGGATTTCCATGGCCTCCCTTCAATTAATTCTTTCGCGTACTACATCTCTACAAACCACCCCTGTGGCACTTCTTTGGTCTCCCTCTAAATGACTGGAGCTCTCTTTAGTTCCATTTCCTCTTCTCAAGTAAGAGCACGCTCTGAAAACTAAAATATTTCCACTACATTTCCCACACACTCCTCGATCTCCTCTGGTTCTTCAGATTTCCCATTCCCTAGTGTGCCCTAGCCGTAAATCTGCATCCGTGAAACCCTAATCGTGTGAACTCTCCTTCCTTACACACCCAACCAAATCAAACACACTTCTTCGTGGAGCTCTATCAATGTCATGTCTTGAATTCACTTGGTTTTTTGTTCAATAGCTCATTCTTTGCACTATGCACTTCTTCACACTTCATAGCTCAATAGCTCAAAGGATGCAAGGTAAGAATAATGTTACAAACAATTGCTTTTAAAGGTTTTTCAAAAATCCCCACATTAATTACTCCCTAACCACCACTGTACACTACATTAAGTCCTATCCTTTGCTCATCTGCATGTCGTGTTGTCTTCTTCCACGTTGTATCCTTCCATACCACAATCATAACCTTCTACGGTTCCCACTACTTCTAGGCCATAGATCTCCTTACGCGCGCTTCCCTATACCGAAGTACCTCAACCACTGTGTCTTTACCAAGTAGTCTCCCATGTTGTTGACTACCTCTCGTTACACTACACATCCATCCATATACATGGGGTATTAAATATGAGCACATCTTCTTGGAATTATCTCTGAACCATCTTTACTTTGAGCACCTGTAATTTCATAATGCACATTTATCTGTATCAATGCACCAGTCACTTTTTCTTTCTGATCCTCCCCACACTAAAAATATGTGTGGTCTTCTATGCATGAATTCAATAAAAAGTAATCAACTACCAGCGTGCAAACGCGCTTATTACAACAAAACAACACTAAACTAAATTGACAAAGCATAACAACGACAAAAGGAAACACATATAATGAAAATGTGTTAAAGGGAAATCTAATCTTAATGGAAATATTGCCTTATTACAAACACCAAGAAGATGTATTTATAGTAGGGCTTCAGCCTACTCCCATTGAAGTAACCGGGAAACATACTGACATCCAACACTTGTAATTGACAAGTGCTTGAATCAAGTATCTTCATTAAAACAAAGGGTCCCAACCAATGAGCTTTCAACGTCCATGGGTGCCACATGAATTTTGAATCATATATAAGAACCATCTTTCCCACTTCAAATTCTTTGTTTCGGATATGCCTATCATGCCATACCTTTGTCTTAATTTTCTGTCTTCTGGCTCCATCTTGTAATGGCACGCTTCTCATCCAACTACGTTAATTTATTTATGCACTCTTCAAGTTCTTGTTCATCATCCAATCCTCCTACATGTGCAATAAACAAGGATGGTAACATGAATTCTATAGGTAACAAAACCTTCGTGCCAAACACCAATTGAAAGCGTGTGGCCTTATTGAATCTCTTATAAGTAGTCTTATATGCCTAACATGCAACAGAGACCTTATCATCCCAGTCTTTCCTTCCAACATCACAAATCTTTGTCAATATTTGTCCTAGAATCTTGTTGAAAGCCTCAACAATTCCATTAGCCTATGGGTGATAAGGGGTTGTCTTATGGTGTGCTGACATAAAATCAACCAATAAGATTATGATAGTCTCATTAAGAAAATGGCTGCCCCTATCACTTAACAAACTCAATGGACATCCATGCTTGCTGATAATTTTTTTTCCATAGAAACCTTATTGTTGTAGTTTCCATACAATCCTTTATAGGCATTGCTTCTACCCACCTCGTAAGATAGTTTGTACAAGTTATAATGTAGCGTGCGTCGGTCCTATACATGTGTGGGGAAATAAGACCCACAAATTCAATCGCCCATTTATCAAAATGTTCAACACTTGCAATAGGTCTCAGGGGCATCTCATATTTAGATCCAGGCTTCCCAAGGCACTGACAATGATCACATGCCTTGACATATTCTTTAGTATCCTTATATAAGGTTTCCCACCAAAGGCCGGTCATCAGAATTTTACGCGCAGTGGCATCTCCTACATAATGACCACCTATAATTTTGCCATGAGATTCCTCCATTATTGCCTCGTGCTCATGTTTTAGTACACATTGGCGCAAAATTTCATCACAACCCAGCTTATATGAATCTCCACCAATCAATTGGGAAGGTATCACACCTATTACAAGTTACTTCTTTTCTAAAATCTTCATTCCCTTAGGTTCCTGGCCAGTGTGCAAAAAGATATCAATTTCTTCCAGCTTGGTGGGCATGCGATTCAATATAAAAATTTGTGCATCTGAAATTGTGTCCTCAATGCTTTGTGCGTCCTCAACAAAATTGATTCTCGAAAAGTGATCAGGCCCTGAGTTACTTTTTCCTGGTTTCACAATCACTGTAAACTGGAACTCCTAAAATAGTAGTATCCACCTACAAATGTGCCCTTACAAAACATGCTTATTGACCAAATATTTAAGTGTCATACGATCTTTAAACAAGAATAATGGTGTAGCCAATAAGTATTATCGAAACTTGTGCAACGTGTAAATCATGGACAAGGCTTCACGCTCAGTAGTTATATAGTTATGTTCAACTGGTGCCAACTTTCTGCTTACAAAACAAATAGGGTGGGCTACAATTTCTTCACTTGGTTGTGCTAACACAATGCTAATGGCCATCCTATATACATCCACATGAACATGAAATAGTTTGTCCCACAAAGGAAAGCACAAAATAGGTACAATGGTTTGCCTTTCCTTCAGTGTTTCAAATGCATGTTGTTGCGCCTCTCCCCAATAAAATTTTCCTTAGCCTTCAAAAGTTCCTCAAGGGATGCATATATCTTTGCATAACCCTTAATGAATTTCTTGTAATATCTCATATGACCAAGAAATCTATGCACTTCACTTTGATTGTTAGGTTCTTCTAGTCCTAAGATCACAACTACCTTGGCTGGATCTACCAACAACCATTCTTTCACCAATACCCTTAAGAGAGGCTCCACGATCTATTAACTTCAAAAGCATTTATGAATGGGGGGAAAATTACACCATATGAGAAGCACATGGTAATCCACTACTACATGCTAAGAGTTACATTTATCTAAGAGGAGGAAAAGGGTTCAAATGGAAAATTTATAAAATTTCATGTGTTCAAAATCCTTTTAAAGAAATATTTACAATCTTTGATAATCATACGTCATATGTCCTTTACTTAATCACTAAGATCCTAAGGAGTATGATTTCACACTTAACCAAGTTTGGATTCCTAGAAAATTTAGTATTAGATGCATGTTACAAGGAGACACTCAATTATAAAATTTACACACCTTACTAAGGTTACAACTAGAGTGATTGAACACCCTTATCTCCAATAATCATCATGTAACTCTAGGTAAATTTGATACTTCTTGTTAAGTTGAAACTCTTATTTGAGAGGGGTTAAAGTGGATTCACACTCAATATTCTCATGTGTAGGTATCTAAAACATAGGATCCACTCAAATCATTTACATTCATCTTAAAATATTTTCACTTAACTTGATTTAAATAGCGTTTAGAAATTAGTTGTGTAACCCATTTGTTAATAAGGAAGATTTGCATGCTCATGAGACTACTGGCTCTCATCCTAGGGAATTGCCTCAATAACATGATTACCTAGTTTCACATCATACATTCATTTCACAATGGGACAAGTGGGAGAACAAGGAGTAACTCTTTGTTTAAAGATTAAGGTTCACATTAAATTTTACGCGTCATGGATTCTATTTCTCTCAACATGATGATTTAAACACGTTACAAGAAAGATCTAAATTTTGCTTTTTTCCTAGCATACCATCTCATGGTTACCCTTTCACAAACTAATCATAAATTAAAATGTTTTTAAGTTCTACAATTAACTCTTAAGCTTGTACCATAGAATCCCAAACGATAATCTAAATTGGGTATTGAGTTCATTTATAATCTAAAGGTGACTTTCAAGAGTAGTTGATGATCTTACTACCTAACATCTTTCACTCTACACGTGTGTTGAGCCAAGAGGGTTTTACATTATGTTAAAGGTTTGTTTCCCATGGAGTACTACCTTAAGAGAACACATTCCCCTTACTACACACATGACCACCAATCCTAGGAGGGAACCCCATACCCAAGACAAAGTTTAATCATGTTGTTCATGACTGTTGGGTTCACAACAATGTCACTAAATAGACAGGCTAAGATGATAACCTCAAACTTGGGATTTTATTACCTTAAGCTAGAATTTTCCATCGAGTTTAATGATTTAGGTTCACTCTATGGTTTTAGTTTTTCGTGTTAAGAAGGATCACGTAAGAAGGTAGGTATACGAGAGTTTTATACCAAGGTTGACTATTTTATTTATATTTTATTTCTATGTTATCAAGGAAAATAACACAACACACTAGAGATTTAGTCATCAATTTCACACTAAAAAAGCACTATAAGATGTCAAACTTAATTACATTTAACATATACATCCAAATTTTACAATACATAATTTTGAATCAAAATGACACTCATGGTTAGATACACATTTCCCAAACAACCCTAAACACTTGCGACTCATACATATTACAAAATTTCAATAATTAGCCTTTCGATATATTTAACATTATTATTGCTACAACTTGTACAATTACATTTTTCTAAATAACAAGTTATGAATTCACTAGTACACTTTGCTTTCTTCGTGTCTCGGTACCTGTAACCACTGCATGGTTAGCACAAGTGTTGGCATGAAATCCACCTAAATCTAACATAATTAATGTTTTTAGTTTTACATTTACATAATCAGAATAAGTCACACGCAATAGAAGAGGGTTAGAGACATATATTCATTTTATTTCATTTCATTTCTTATCTAAGGGAGAGAGAGAAAGAGAGAGGGAAGAGAGAGAAACACTATTTTTCCAAAAGTCACATTTCACACAACAAGCCACAAGAGATACTTTCATACAACTATTTCTAAGTTTCAAAAAGTTTCCATGTCACTTTATTGTCTTGACTAATATTTTACATTTTTTCTAATAGATGAAAAATGTCTAAATTTGGCTTGGAGGCTAAGGAGCCACATATGAAAAATGTCTTTCGATGGGAAAATGTATAACGGATTAGTTCCTTTGTGTACTCCCTTATACAAAGAATTTATAGGAACTTATGGAAGTCAGAATTGGTGAATGGTTTATAATTTGCAGCTAGTTTTCCTGGGCTATCAGTCATAATTGGCCTAGTTGCAAAATGACCAATTTTAGCTCGAGGGCTAAGAAAACCTCATCCAAAACTAACCTTTGATAGATCAACGTGCAACAGAAAATTTCCTACATGCTCTCCTATATATGGAGAATTCATTGGAGTCGATGGAACTGAGAGCTAACAAAAGGGTTACAAATGATGACAAGTTTTTTGGAGCCACCAGTCATAATTGGTCTAGTTTGACCTAGTCAAACAGCAACCGAAGGCTTACAAAACCCCTTTTCCAAACTTGCTAGAAATGTGCTTTTCCAAAACTAAGTTTTACAAGAAATTGTCTAGTAGAAATACTAGAGGTTTGGGAAAGTGGAAAAGTGTTCCTTCGCTCAGGGTCCAAACAGGGAGTCGAAATGAAAACCAGCTTTCCACTTTTAATAGCTCCCTCAACTACAAAATGGGATAACAGGGCTCCTAGAGGGGTGGAGAAGAGAGCACAAACGATCAATCAGGGGTCAATATAAAGCTTGATGTGACTCCCCACATAATGAGGGACACAAACAAAACTTTTCATCCCTTTTTCGGGGCCTAGAAAGTTATTTTGTGAGTCTTCAAAAATCACAATTTACCTACTTTTACCAAAGAACGTTAGCTAGGTTTAACGACGAACTCAAACTCAACTAGCCCACTTGAGGGGCTGCAACTATCTAGTTTGATTACAGAGTTTCCAAAACATCTGAGAAAGTGGGTTTAAGTCTAAGGTTTACACCAAGGTTTATTTACATCGCGTAAGTTACAAGGTGGTGTTTTATTGTTTTGCGATACAATTTTGTTTAAAATAACCAATTGTTTAAGTATATAATGGTTTGTCATTTCTATTATATTGCAAATGAAGAACCAAATCAAACAAAAATTATAAAATATGAAGGTAAGGACACCGTGCCTAGAAATACTAGTGCTTGTAGTGTATGGCGAGTTCATATGCATTGTACAAGGTGCCAACTCTCTTTTAACATTTCATCAAATAATTCGTGAGAATTCATAAACTCCCCCATTTGTAATTTCTTTGTGTAAATAGTGAAAAACTACATGAGAGTGGAAGAAAAACAAAATACAATGAAAACCTCCCTGTAATCTTTTAGTGCAAACCTCAATAAGGTTGTGGAGACTTTGTCTGTGGAACCTTGCAAATGGATGTGGGTGCTCTTGAATGTTCTCCAAATGCAATTGAAAATGCTACAAACATAGATACTTTGGCTTGGAAATTTAGTAGAATTATTGTACTTAAGATTCAAGAGGATAAGTAAGAGAGTAATCCTGCAATTTATAGAGACAAAAGTAGTTGGAAATTAGTTATGCACGGTTGAATGCACATGCTCAAAATAGCATTGGAGGAAGTTACTTTAGTGTTGGGGCATTTAGGGGCAGTAAATGGAATTAATTGCAGAAGATGCATCTTAGAATGTGGTTGTACATGCAATTCAAATGCCTCCACCTTTCTAGGATTCTAGAAGTGCAGTTAACTAGGATAAGGATATGGAGTCCAAGTGGATGTTGACCAAGTGACAGTTGACTAGGATGTGCACACACTTAATTAATTAATTATTTAATTAATAAATGGTAATTAACTTAGCTAAAGGGGTACTAAGGATACATGGGATTAATTTCATTAATCCAAAGGGTAAAATGTGTGTGAATTAATCGATTTAACCAATTAATCACAAATGGGTGAATAACATGGTGTATTAAGAAATGAACTAGGAACAGGTGGAAACATGTGTGTAATTTTGGGGTGTCTACATTTTGCCCCTCTTTAAAGTGCTATTGCAAAGTAATAACTTTTTTAAAGATAGTAAACGCATGTAGTTTGACGAGTGGAAAATTGTGAAGCATTAGGATGCCCCAAAAATTAGAATGGAGTGAAGCATTGGGATGCCCCAGCAAACAGAATAATAGAGGAATTCCCCCTCAAGCGGGTGGATGACGTAGTAAGGCGGTGGACAATCGCTTGATAGGGAGAAAGCAAGGGATTGGAACAAGGATGGGAAAGGAATGTGCCCTTAACATAAGCATTAATTTGGAGAATAATTTTAGAATAGCCTTATTTTTGTTGTTGCACAATAGAATTGTCACCATGATTATAAAAGAATCAAGATGGTTAACCCATATGTGCGTAAACAAACACACACAACAAAGGAAAGATAAAAAGGGAAACAAACCCAATATACAAAGTAGGTGCCAACATCAGGGTTATAAAGGAACCAAGATGTAATCACACTACTTATAAGTGGTCCAAAAATTAAATATAAATAATGCAACACAAAGTCGAAAAAGAAGATGATCAGCTATGCCCCTAATGCGTGCCATAATGATGATTAAGTAGATACAAATGCTCCCAAGTGGGAATAGGATCTGTTGGTCGTCAAAAGAGGATGATGAAAAAGAACAACAGTCAGGGGACAGAAATTCCCTCCTCTTTAATGGGAGAGGTTCCCTTATTCAAAAGAAAAACCTATTTACATATGTACAGTCATAGTTTTAACATGGAACTTGGATATCATGAAAGTTTTTAAAAATATAATGGATCGTCAATGCAAAATTACAGAGGAATGAAGTAGCGGAAATGAGCAGAAAGGCATTCTTCAGAACTATAGATAACAAAATAATTCCTTATGCATGACAGAAATTCCCTCCTCTTTAATGGGAGAGGTTCCCTTATTCAAAATCAAAACCTATTTACATATGTACAGTCATAGTTTTAACGTGGAACTTAGATATCATGAAAGTGTGTTAAAATAAAATGGATCATCAATGCAAAAGTACAAAGGAATGAAGTAGTGGAAATGAGCAGAAAGGCATTCTCCAGAACTATAGATAACAAAATAATTCCTTATGCATGCTAGAATAATTTTTTTTGGAATAAAACCATTTGCATTTGAATTAATCAGATGCTATTGCAACAACACAAAGTTATAGAAATAACATCCACAAGAATACAAAGCTTCTTGACATAATGCAGACAAATGATTCAATAGTATTCAACAGATAGCAATGAATAACAGGATCAGATGGGCAAAGAAAGAAAATCCTTTTGTATTGATTTCTTTGCTACTCTGTTCACTTTCAAAAATAAGCCAAGTTCTAGCCCTTCAAAATGGCGTAGAGAGCCCATTATATAATTTTACAAATTAGTTACACTTGGTAACTGCTTCTTTTAACTAAAATGTTTAGTTAAGGGGATGCTTAACGCAAAACCCCAATTAATTACAATAAGTCTGAATTGAGAAAAAGAGAGAGAGAGAGAGAGAAGCCAGGAGAGGAAAACAAGTGCTCATGATTGGGAAGGGCCCACTGACTTGAGGATTCACTGTCTAAACCTTTTCAAAGCCTCTGTTATGTCTCTGCTACGTGGAACTAATGTGTTGGCAGTAGCCTGAGTCCAAGATCCTAGACATTTCTCCATCTCCTTGTCAAACTCAGTGTGCATATGATACTCCTTATTCGCTTCTTCAATGGCAGATTGGAGGAAGCATATTTCCTTTATCTTATCTTTAGTAATGGAATCCTCTTTAAACAAGTTTTCTTTGACAAAAGATTTGAATTGAGCTTTAATTTCCTATAGGGAGAAAGGCACACCTGAAGTCTCATCATGGAGGTGGTAGTGGATATCCTTAAAATTAGATACCACCAAAGTCTTGAAAGCCTCTCCCTTCTATTAGCTATTCCTTAATTCTCCTAAAGCCTCCTCTAACACTTTGATTTTCCACTCCGCGTTGAATACCCATGACTTTGACAAATTATCTTTCATATCATCAAAAACCTTACCATCAAAAGATTTTCATCAGTCTGCCCCATCAGGCGAAGGTCTACTATGCAACTACTCCAAAGTCTGAGCTCTTTATCCATATTTCCAATGGTGGAGGAGAGCTTTTGTTACAGATTATTTACCTTCTCATTAAGCTTGAAGTCTTCACCAATGAAATTCAAGCCTGCAACAAGCATTTCGTCCACCATGCCCTCCATAGCCCTCCCATAGATGGAGTACCTGTGTATATCCTTGATGCTCTGGACTTCATCTTGACTGAGGATCACAGGTGGTGGAAGAGCAGTTAGCGAGGTAGGGTCTAAAACTTTATCTTTAGATAGCAGTGACTTGATGAAACTAGAAAGCACTTGAGCCTGCTCCTCCAGCTGCTCTATAGTCTGCTACCCTTTTTCTACCCTCCTAATGACCCTGGTGAATGTCTCTTGAAGGTTGTGTATTTCACCTTCAGGAGTAGACTCTCCATTAAGATCCTTGAAAGTTCTAGATCAGAGGCTTGCAAATCTTGCTCTGGCTTATCAACCTTGGGCTTAGCTATCTCAAGGAATTGCTGACCTTGGGCATCAGTTACTATTCTCGAAGTGGTCCTAGCTTTCTTGGCAGGAGCAGAAGGAGTAGTGCCCAACAAGGCCGCCATAACATCAAAGTTGGGTCCTGAGATCTGAGAAAAAGACTTCCTCTTCCTACTATCAACAAAAGGCTGCACCCATGCAAAAGAGGAGGAAGAAGAAGAAGGGGGAGCAAGAGAACCAAGAGAAAGGGAACTCATGGCACTCAAAGTATGTACAGTTGTTGCCTCCAATAGGGATGTGAGGGGAGTAGATGAGGCATCTTGGGTAGAAGAATCCATGGTGTTTAGAGGCTCGGTGTTATGAAATTCCTGCTCCTTATCCATTGTGGTTTCAGAAGCACCTACAGGAACTGGTATTTCACTATCTTCACTCTCACTAAGAACAATGATGTTCTCTGGCCCAAAAGGCAATTCTAAATGTTTTGACAGAGGATCGTCTTCAATGGGCTCCTTCTTGACCTCCTTTACCTTATTTTGATAGACCTGAGTGGAGGAGGAAGGAGCGGAGGATTCAGGTCCTTTACTTGATGAGGCAGGAGGAGTCTGTACAGGTACCTCTGAACTGGGTGTTTGTGCCTCCTTCCTGGGTATCAAGGTGTCTTTGGAAGAGGATTCTCCTGTGTTCTTCCTCAGCTCATGAACCTTTCTATCAAACCAGATTTTGGTTCTTACCAGGACAAGAGCTAGGATCTCAGCCAGATCATCCTTCTCCCTTTTGAACCAATCTAAATCCTCCAAGGGAGTGTGCTTGATCAAAGTATCAAATTCATATGACAATAGATCAGAATTATCATCTAGAAGCCCTTCAGGAATTGTATATAGATTGAGCTCTTTTATTAGCTAAAGGAAGAACCTGTCATAATGTCTCCTTGCCTCAAAATCTTCTGTGCAGTCAGCCCAATAATCCTCAATGTTTGCCCTATGATGGTAGTTGATTCTGAGATTCAGCTCAATGAATTTCTTCAAGTTGAAATAGGTTCTGGGCCTAAAGAAGTGGACAGTGATGGGAGCTAGGGCTCTCTCTATGTTTTGGGCATCCAAAGCGGTTTTGCATGTATAGTTCCCCAAAGATATGGGGAAGTGTAGACTAGTGATTTTCTTATCCCTGCAGGTCCTGTGTAATTTTTCCAATTGCCTGCATACTTCAATCAGGGCCATCTTATCATTACAAAATAAGGGGAGCTTGAGAGGGGTGCTCTCATAACCTACTAGCCTGATATAAGAGAACCTCCTGAATTGGATGAAGTAGGCTCCGTACTTCACTATTAGTCTCATGACTTCATCAAAGAATCTCCTAGCAGTGTCACTTTCTAGAAGCCTTACAATGTACATAGTGAAAGCATCATTTACCCTCCTAAAATTGTGATTGCTAGTGTCCAAGGTGAACTGAGGACAGTAAGCATATATGGGATCACCCTTCTGAGCATCAATATAGGTGAATCCAAACCACTGTCTGGATGCTGCAAGGGTATACATCAGATAAGAAGTCATGTAAAACTTCTTAGTTTGCTGCACATTGGACAATTGCTCTGTCAAGTTCATGCATATGATCTCTGCCCAGTTGACGTTTTGGGTACCTTCACACATTATGTTGATAAGTGGGCACATCTAGAAGTGGAACTCGTTAGTAGAGGGCAAGCCCATGACCCGAGCTAACAGGATTATGAATTTTGATAGCTCCTCATTGAAATCGGACCTAAACAGAGCTTTGGATAGACGGGATGCCCCTTTCTTAGGGTTTTTTAGCCATGACTTCGCCACTCTTGCCTTGTATTTTTCACTATCTTGGTCAAAGAGTGCCTGTGCTTGATTTTGGGAGATCACCACAGAATTGTCCATCTCGGGGATCCTTAGGGCAGTGGTAATGGCAGTAGTGTCAAGATTTGCGATGAGCTCCCCATGCACATTCGTTAATTCACTTGTGTCGGGATTAAAGTGAGCCCCGCAGGTGAGTATCGTGTCTACACATTGCATCGAGATTGGGAAACCAACAGTAAATGCTAGGCCGCTATCGTTAATCATTTGTGTCATAGGAGAGGGGTTTGGGTATGTTAACCTAGTCTAAAAATCACCAAAGTCCAGGTAACGAACTTCACTATCCCCGATATTGGGAATGGCAGACTCGAGTGGAGAAACCTACTCCTAGCCTTGGAACTTAATCTTCATGTTGACAGTACTTTAGAAGAACAAAGTCACAGCTTGAATCTGAGATGGAATTGTAGGGGAAATGGGGACGCTAGCAGAGATTTCAATTGTAAGGGTATGAGCAAATGGCAATGAGAAAGCAGTGTGTAAAAATGCGTAAAGGGGCAATCTATTAAATAGTCATTTAGGAGAGAGAAGGTTATAAATGTGCATTAAATTCATATCCACCAACGCAAAAAGCAAACATCGGGAAGAGCAGGAAAAATTAGCCCGGATGGCCTTTGGTACATTTGGGACACGCGGGACGCGAAAGTGTGATTCGGCCGATGCGGGCAATGCTGGTGATGCGGGGACAGAATGCACAAATGCTTTCGGGACATGAGGGACCAAAGTACACGAAGTGCGCGATGCGGCCGACGCGGGCGATCGGGGAACAGAGAGCCCAAGTGAACTTCGAACAGTTGGAACAAAAAGTTCCGATAGGCCTGCAAGTAAACAAATTTCGAAGAAAGCAGTCGATTGAAAAACTGAGAGCCCAAGTGAACTTGGGACGCATGGGAAAAAAATGTCTGACAGACCCGCAAATCACACAAATAACTCAATAAAATGCAAAATTTTTCTAACTTCTCGACTTTTCTCTTTACTAGAACATCAAAAAGAGGTGTTAACTCAAAAAATTTCAATCCTTGACTTTCGAAAAAGGGGAAATTTTGAGAGGACAACAGGATCAAATTGTAAGAGTGGAGTTAAAGCTAATCCTTATGATACTCTTGCTGAATCCGTTGTGTAAATGATCGAAAATATATTGCCTCGGGTGAAGTTATAACACGAAGGAAAAACAATTTTGTGACTTTCCCCTAGCAGAGTTAGCATATCATGTAAAGGGAAGAAAGTGATAGTTGTAAGATTGGCACAATCACTAGGGTAATAGATAAAGGAATGACATTTATCAAGATTGTATTGAGATGTTGAATGAATCACTTTAAGGGTTTTCTGATTGTAGGATTTCTATGATAAGTGAATGTTTGTTCAAATTTTGTGATTTTTTTTTTGAAATATCTGATTTTTTTGGATTTTAAAATATTTGATTTTTTTGAATATTTGAGAAGGAATTGAAAAGACAAATGCAAAGAAAATGCAATCAAATGTGAATACACAAAAAAAAAGAAAATTCTCCATGGCTTAAGTAAACCAGGAGAAAAACACAACACATGCAAATGACAAAAAGATACAAAACAAGTAATAGAAACAAACCCAATATTACCAAGAAGGATCCACACCAAAGTTATATGTGAACTAAGATGTAAACAAATTTCCTACAATTGGTCCATAAACGCATTCCAAATACACAGAGTAATGGTTTTTGTAGCTAACAAACATAAGAGACTAGGCTAAGAATATACAAGACAACATTCCATATGTACAGAATTTAAACAAGCAAATACAACAAAAAAGCTAGTGAACAAAACACGCCAATGTTAAATACTAACAAGCAATCTGTAACATAACACAACTCACAACAATAATTTCCAAAGACTTTCTGAGTGTTTTATACAATGAAGAAATGAACATATGTCAAGTTGTCCCCATGAGAAGGCCAAAGCCCAGTGATGTCCCTAAGCAAAGTTACATTGCAAAGAGTGACTTGATCGATTGGAAAAGATGATTGGGAATAATCAGATGAAGAAAATGGCGAACGAAATTACATAGTCACAAGTTTTTTTTTTTGGAAAGCATTTTCGAAACATTTTGTATGTTTTTTTTGTATTTTATGAACAATTTTATATTATTTTTGGGATTTTGAACAATTTTATATTGTTTTTGAAGTTTTGTGAAACGTTTTTTGAATGTTTTTGATCTTTTTGGAATTTTGAACCACACGCCAAAGAAGAGGAAATTCCCAAGTCAAAACCAACATGTTACGCATGAAGGAAATGAATGAAAACAAAATGGAAGGTGAATAATAGTGGTCGACAATGGGCATGACAACCTAACAAGGAAAACATGTGACACACGATGAGGTGAAAAGTTACAAGTGGGAAACAAAGTGAAATGATGAAATAGGTGGATGCATTGATATACCCCCAACACAAGGGTAACTCTTCAGAGACTTAGGATCAGAACTTCTTCAAATGAATGGCATTCATAGGCTCCTTCAACTCTTTTTCATTCTTGGTAGAAAGTTTGTATCCGTCAAATCCAAATTTAGCAGTTATAACATAAGGACTCAACCAATTAGGCTCAAATTTGCCATGTTTTATTCATGGTTTAGTTATATTCTTCTGATTTTCCTTTAGGACCAAATCACCGATTTCAAATTGTTGATGTTTGATCTTGTGATTATAATTACGGCGCAGTTTATTCTGGTATACATATATATGGTCTAAGGCGCGAAGCCGTTTCTCATCTAGTAATTCTAGCTCTGTAAGGAGTGTAACACGGTAATTCTCTTCATGAATGAGATGTTAAAGGGAGACACCAAGTGAAGGTAGTTCAACTTTGATAGGTAATATGGCTTCAAAGCCATACACTAGGGAAACATGAGTAGCTCTTGTAGGTGTACATAAGGAAGTGTGATAGGCCCGGAGGGCGGGATACAACTGCGTAGGCCAATTATGTCCATGTTTATCGACTGTTTTTTCTAGAATGGGTTTAATAGTCTTGTTTGAAGCTTCGGATTGGTCGTTACAATGTGGATAGTAGGGTGTAGCCCATTTGAGGTGGATCTTATATTTTTTAGCTAGGGCCTTGAGATCCTTATTTTTGAAAGAACCGCCATTGTCAGTGACAATAGTAGTGGGGATGCCAAAACGACAAATACCATGGTTGAAAATGGATTTAGAAATATTACACCCTATAACATTGGTAAGAGGAATAGCCTCGACCCACTTGGTGAAATACTCAGTGGCAGTTATAATAAATGTGTGGCCATTAGAAGATGTGGGCTTTATTTTTCCAATTAAATCGAGTCCCCATTTTAAAAAAAGCCAAGGTGAAGTAATGGGTTATAAGGCTTGGGATGGTGCATGAATGAGATTACCGTGTTTTTGGCAAGCCTGATATTTCTTCACAAAGTTGCATGCATCTTCCTCCATTGTGGGCCAGTAGTATCCAACGCGCAAGATCTTCTTCGCAAGAACCATTCCACTAGTATGGGCACCAGAAATACCCAAATGTACTGCAGCTAACATATGATTAACTTCATCATGATTGAGACATCTTAAGAGAGTCCCATAATAGCCTCTTCGATACAAGGTATCAACAAGAAGGGTGTAGCGCAAAGCACGCAAGTGCTAAGGCTCTTTTATTAGCTGAATTAAGACTAGGAGGATAGGCTTTAGTTTGAATGAAGGTATATATATTGTGGTACTAGGGTTGATTAGGACCAAAAATATCACAAACCATGGTGGACTTCGATAATTCGTACGTGGGCACCAAAATATGTTCAAAGAGGAACTTGTTGTGAGTTTGATTAGTGTCGAACGAAAGAAGGGAGGGATAGTTGTCATGGCATCCGTTGCTTTGTTTTGTATGAGAGGAACTTGTTCAAAATTGATAATATGAAAATACCCTTTAAGGCTATCAACCATTCTTTTAAAGGGTAAGATATTTTCATCTTTTACTTGATACTCTCTGTTAACTTGATCAATGACAAAAAGATAATCACCAAGAACTATCAATTCTTACAGGCACCATGAGATAGCAAACCCTAAGCTTGCTATCAATGCTTCATACTCTGTTATGTTATTTGTGAAAGGGAAGTTGATACAATAATATTTAGGTATGAGGTCTCCATCTGGTGTACGCAAGACGATTCCTGCTCCAGAACCATGGATGTTGCAAGGTCCATCAAAGAACAACGTCCATAAGGGTGTTGTTTCTATGCACAAAAGGTATTCACTTGGAAATGCAAAATTTAACGGCTGTGAACCTGACAATGGTGTTGCGGCTAGTTGATTTTCCAATGCTTGGCCTTTGATAGCTTTTTGATTGACAATTTCAATGTCAAATTCACTAAGTAGTGCAATCCAGCTAGACATTCATTCTGTGGTGACTGGTCTCGAAAGTAGGTACTTAAGAGGATCAACCCTTGAAATTAGCTTGGTGGTATGATTTAGGAGATAGTGTCACAACTTGCCAAAAGTATAAGCAACCACTAAAAAAGCCTTTTCAACCTGTGAGTACTTAGTCTCATGTTTGAGGAGAGTTCTACTCAAGTAATACACAGCTTGTTCTTGACCCTTATCATTGTGTTGCGCTAATAATTCCCTAATGGCATGTTCTATTGTAGATGTATACAACAACATAGGATTATCATGTATAGGCGACATGAGTATCGGTGAAGATGTCAGGTATTCTTTTAATTTTGTAAATGCATCTTAACAGGGTCGTGTCCATTTGAATTGGACATCCTTCTTAAGCAATTGGTTGAAGTGATAACACTTATCTGCCAATTAAGAGATGAAGCGACGAATAGAGTGTAATTTTCCTTGTAGGCCCTTTAGTTGTTGAAGGTCCTGAGGATGCGGCATATCTATTATAGATTTGACCTTAGTAGGGTCCACTTCAATTCCTCTTTGTGAGACAATGAATCCCAAAAATTTTCCTGAAGTGACGCCAAAGACACATTTTTTTGGATTAAGGCAAACCTTGTACTCCCTTAACCACTCAAATATACACCTAAGAAATGTTGGATGATCCACTCTTGTCTTGGATTTAGAAAGAATATCGTTGACATAATCCTCAATTATGTCATGAAGAAGGTCATGGAAAATAACAATCACTACATGTTGATAAGTTTCACTAGCATTTTTAAGGCCAAAAGGCATGACCTTGTAACAAAATGTGCCCTATGGGGTTTTCAAAGTTGTTTGATGTTGGTATTCTTTAGAAATTTGAATTTGGCCATACCTAGAAAATCCATCCATAATGGATAACATCTCATGGCATGCAGCAGAATCGACAATCATGTCAATATAATGCAAAGGGAAATCATCCTTGGGACATGCTTTGTTAATGTCACGGAAACCTGTACAAATACGGATCCTAGGGGTCTTCTTCGCAACTGGTACCATATTAGATATCCACTTTAAGTAGTCAATGCACCGTATAAAGCATGCATCTAATAATTTTTGTAGTTCGACCTTAACAAGTAATGTAACCTTGGGATGCATTTTACGTAGTTTTTACTTTACAGGTTTGGCATCTAGGTGCACTACAAGGTGATGAACCACAAGAGAAGGATCAAGGTCTGGCATATCTTTGTAAGACCAAGTGAATACATCTTGAAACTTGATTAGAAGTGTTGTGAAGGCTTTGATTTTAGTTTCTGATAAACTGGCACCTAGTTGTAACAATTTTGGTTGGTCTTCAGTTACAATGTTAATGGTTGTTGTCTCTTCTACCAAAAACTTAGAAGTGTCATTATCTTGAAATGATGTCGTAGTCTTGTGTAGATTTTCTGATATTTTTTTCTCTCTCAAGCGCCTCTAAAAGGTTTTCACTAGGAGATACGTCATTTTCCTTCTTTTTCTTTTTCATTTGTTGTTTCTCGCATAGCTCCTCATAAAGGTTTTCACTATGCGAGGTATACTTTTTCTTTTTTCTGTGTTTAATTTATTTTTCTTTAGGACTGGAGATTGTAAGTTCTTCATCGAAGTAGATGGTAGCATCGAGGTTTATATCGAAACCCTTCTTGTGATCCGATAAGGGAAAAGGGTCTCAAGCCCCGAGGAACTCTTGGATGGCCTCATCGTTTTGAAAGAGGTCCAAGGAAATATGACATTTTTGGTCTTGATCAATGAGGGAAGGGTAAACAACATCAAGGGTTTGAATGGATAAGTATTCAAGGAAAAATGTAGTTTTGGCTAGGTCTTCAAAGAGGCTATGTGTGGAACTGGTCTCAGCTTCGGAATCTGAGTCCTCATCACTAGGTAATACATCAAAAACTATAGGCCTCTTCTCATATGTCTCGTACCTTAGACCACTTGTGTAAAGATTAGACTTTATATTCATAGGTTCAAGAACACAATGTTCTTATGAGCCAAGACCTCTTCCTTTCTAGTTCATGTTTTTCATCATTTTATGGCCCTTGGTGTATTCAATGGATTCGTAGCATTTCGCCATCTTGTCTTCGTATAGCCAAGAGTCGTCAGAGATTGGAATATGTTCATCTTCTAGATATCCATATCATCTCCAAAGAGTATTTCTGAGATAGTAAGCTAGAGGTTCTCGTAGATGAGGAGAGTTAGGATGCCCATAGCTGTGAGGTGATAATGGGAGTTTTCCAACAAGAAATGCATTGTCAAGTGTGTACTCACCTAAGCCTTTATGGGAGAATGTAACTTCAGGTGATGCATTAGATGTAGATGCTTTAGAGGAAGGAACAAATACATGAGGAATATCTTCAGGTGACGCTTTAGACGTAGATTCTTTAGAAGAAGACGTGAAAGCATGGGGGTGTAATATTATTTCAGGGTCAATACGGTTAGTAACAATAGGAGTTGCACTAGAACTGATTGTACTATCAGCAGATGGACAATAATTTGCTTTTTATACCTATTTTGAAAAACTTATAGTATTAAAAGGGGTCAGTATCACCATGCAAGGTGAAATCTCTACCTTTATGTGGAAACTTTATGCATTGATGGAAGGTGGAAGGTATTGCATGCATCGCATGTATCTAAGGTCTACCCAGAAGAAGGTTATACGACGTTTCTGCGTCAACTACATGACATACAATGTCAAGGAGTTGTGGGCCTACTTGTATGGGAAGAGTGATGGTACCACAGGACTAGTGCTTGGTATTATCATAACCATGAATGGTAATGATATCAGCATCTAAATCATTTGTTGTATGACCAAGACAACAAATCATTTTTATACAGTAGATGTTAAGAGTCACTCCATTATCGATAAGAACTCTTTTGACCTTATGGTCTGTAATGTAGGCTTTAATGTACAAGGAGTTATTATTAATCAGATTTGGGCTCAACATATCTCAAGGACCAAAAGATAGGATATGAGTTCTAGGCGTAAGGTGTGCAACCATAGCCTAAAATTGTTGAACATTGAGAGTATGAGGAACATGTGATTCATTTAGAGCATGAGTGAGAATATCTTGAAAGTTAGGTGACTCTTTCAATAGTTCCATTGAGATATGTGCTGGCGTGGTTGCTAATTGTTTGATGAAGTCATATTGACCCAGAGTGGGAGATTTAGCATTAGAGTTTGACTTTTGATTTAAAGGAGTTGTTGGTTTGGACATTTAATGTTTTGTAGAAGACATAGAAGGTTGGTTTGCCATGGGAACCCACATCTTCCTTTTGTGTGTGGTCACAACATTACTTGAAGCTTTGAATTTAATGATAGCCATTATATATGGTACTTCCTCAATAAATGAGATAATTAAACTAAAATCAGTGTTATTGGCAAACGAACCTTTGTCAGCGTTTTTATCATCACCGCCATGATTGGGAAATGGGTCTGAGAAGACCTTAAGATTTTTGTTGGGTGTCTTATTTGGTGATGGCTCTTCAACATTGATATCTCCACTATAAATGAGGTCTTGGACAAAGTGACGAAAGTGAAAACATCGATCAGTTGGGTGACCGTCAATGCAATGAAAATCATAATAAGTATCAACTTTATACCAAGTAGGCTTGGGTTCTCCCTCAACCCAAGGTATGGTGATGGGATAAGTAACCATGTTTGCATTAACAAGTTGTTGGAGGACACTTGATAAAGGTTCTCCCAAAGGAGTGAAATGATGTCGCTTAGAATTAGGAGAGGAGGAAACCTCTTTGCTAGAAACAACAAGAGGTTGTTTACCTTTGTTTGGTCTAGTTTGAGTGTTTTGGATGTTGTGGATATTGCGATTGTCTGTAACACCATCATTGACCATATTACGATTACGGTTAACATGTTTAGATTTGTCTTGGTGAGAGCTATTGGGATGGTTACTATGTTGCCCATTATCTTTTGAATGAGGTTTAATCAAACCTTTTACGACAAGAGCTTTTTCAATCTATGATCTTTTCTCAATAACTTCTTCAAAAGTATTAAGGAAATGCATTTGCATGTGAAAGGATAGCTCACTGTGGAGGTTAGGTACAAAGATTATGACAAGTTTTTTCTTAGGCATGAAGCATGGGAAATGACTAATGATCCTACGCCATCTTTGTAGGAATTGTGCAAAGGTTTCATTTGTTCATTGTTTGGCATTACACAAATCCATCATTGTAATTTTAGAGTCTAGGTTAAATGAGAAATGTTTGATGAACTTCTCTTAGAGGTCTGTGAAAGTTTGTATAGAGCCCTTGGGGAGGTGTAGAAACCAGTCCAAGGCTTGTCCACCTAGACTTCATGGAAAGATACGCATTAAGAAGACATCACTATAGGCCATCTCTTAGCAAGCCATATAAAACTCCTTGATATGCTCTCTAGCATCATTCTTTCCCTTGTATTTGTCAAATTTGGGTGTCTCAAAAGATTTGGGAAAGGGGACGTGTAAAATGTCCTTATCGAAGGGGTAAGGACACAATTCTTCAAAGTTGAATTGTTTGCGTTGATGTTGCATACCTGAGATGGTGTCCTTCATCATTTTACATTCTTGGGAAAATGGTGAGTTGTTGCGTAAGAAAGATAAAGAACCATCACTCATAGAGTTGTTGTTATCTTGGGTGTGTGCAGTATGACTCTTAAATGAAGCATCACTAGTTTTCTTTGGTGCCTTAGTGCTATGGGATTCATTAGTGACTTTGGAATTTAAGATAGCAAGTTATTTAGCCATGTCATTAATTTGATTCATGAGGGTTTGAGTGGGACTGGTGGCCAAATCAATTGATTTGCCTTCGTTCCCTTCATCAGATTTGTCTTTGTTTGATTCATCGCCTTTGGTGTTGTGTTGTCACCAAATCACTGCACCCCCCGAATGGCCTGAAAATGAATCAGGATATTTGGTGTGATTAGGACTCATGGGACCACCTCTCAAGCTGTGGGACTTGGGCTCAAGCTGAACCTCTGGAGAAGGCCGACTTCCTCTTCTTAAATTGAATGCTTTACTACTCATAGTGTAATAAAATGACTATCTAATCCTAAGCTAACATCTTCATGAGTTTTAAGGAACGAGACTTTGCAGAACTGAAACTATACTAAGGGTGGTGATGCACCAAATTAAGGGTTGTCTAATACCTGGAAGGGTTAATGTGGGAGGGATGCTTGCATCACTAACTACCTTCACCTATCACCACTCAAAAGGGTACAAAATACCACAAACCAGGGGCGTACGTTCCTTCGTTAAACTTGAGCATACATAAGGATAGATCAAATTAGATTCAACACACAATTAATTTATCATGAGGAAACCACACATGCATATGTCAAACATCTATTTCTACAACTAGGGATGATGATGACATAACTTAATACAGAAGGAAAATAAGGTTTTCACAACTGACATAAAAGATAGTCGCATTATTCCTTCACAACATGAAATAGATAACCTGAAATAAAGGTAAGATAATTATTCATGCTAAGGAATTGTAAATTCAAAAAGTAAACATGGATTAACCATTCAACACGATAAATAAGATTTCCAATAGCAAGGTGTAACTCTGAATATAATTAAAAGGTTTTTTAGAAATCTCTGAAGCACTCTTCCAAGCTTGAGGAGCGACTCCTACCAAAAAATAATCTATATTACTAACTTGAAGCATTCAACTATTTATAAGTTCCTTGGTTGAGCCATCACAGCTAGGCCCTTAACTAACATTTGACTAAAAATAGACATGTCATTAAATTAAGGGAACATGCTCCCATGAAAATAGCAAATTTGTTGCAGTGGTTTTGACTTAGTCAACCCTACAACTTTGACCGATCTAGAGCTTGGATTTGTCCTTTCATGGCAGCTTAGTTTTGGCTTGGTTTAGCTACACCTTCTCTTTCTACAAGTTTTTGTTGTTCTCCTTGCCACACAGCCATTCGATACTTATAATCAATGAAGCACTTGATAATTCCCTAAATTTCTTCATCTCTAGGCCCACATGTGTAGTGATTCACTACATCTATTGTCTCGGTCTCCTTTGTGATTATGGCTAGCACTCTTCGAAGTTTATTTGTAACCTTCTTCATCCTCCCTATGAAATTTTGGCAAAATGCCAATCGGTCAATGGAGTCGCTATTGAAAGTTTTGGTGACCTCATCGTCACGCTTCACCAAATCCTTGAAATTTTCCTTAATTTGATCTTCAGGAAGAGCATCGATGTTTTCATTGAAGAATTTGCAATTAGCAATATCAAATTCTTCTAAGATGTCATTTAGGGCATCCGTGATTTCCACTCATTTCTCCTCCAATTTCTTGATTAAATCCTGTAATACTTAGCACCAGAATTCCATGGCCTTTTGGTATTCAAATAATTTTGAGGCATCATCGATCACCTCTTCCTGAAGAAGAAAGTTAGGGTATTCTTATCTGATCTCACCCCATGTTGCCAAATTTAAATTCAGATTATTATTATCTTCGGAAAAGGCCTCATCCATTTTACAAATAATAGCCTTCCCAACCTGCAGATCATTATATATTTTGACACCCTCCTTAATTGAGGGATTAGCTTCCTGTAGAATTCTCTCCATCCATCCATTCATTGATCTCCCTTTTTGGCCTAGCTTCTTGAGCTCATGATAAGAAATATCATCAATTGCAGATGAAATCGTCATAGCTGTAGTAGTTGAGACTTCAGTAGATGGAGTGGGTTGGGTTACTTTACACAACAGCGCAATGAGTTGCTCGACCTTGGCTTTGAGTTCATCTTTGGTGGCCTTATCTTTGTCATATTTTTCCAAAAGAGCCCCAAGGGCAGTGAGCACATCTTGTTTGGCTCCTTCATGAGTGGTCTTTCCCAATGAGAATTTTGAGATCCGATAGTCTGAAACTGTGATTGTTTCTTTAGTTTTCCCCTCAATGGGGGTGGCAACTTCTATCACCCATTCTCCAAATGGGTTAACTATCAGACTTGACATAGTTCTTGGTCTCTTGGTCTGTCTCTTGGGCTTATACTCCAATATGTTGAGATCTATAACATCTCCCATAAACACCTTCTTCTTTTGCTTTAGGGTTTGTCTAAACAACCATTCAGGAATAGCTAACGTTGATGAAGATGAGACAGTAGATTCAATAACTGAGACATTAGATAAGGCAAGGGCACTAGAACATTAGTTGGTATTTGGGTAGACATGGCCATGATGGATAGGGTGGACGTAAGGACAGCCATAGGAGTTGATAAAACGATGCTAGGGGATATGATTGAAGAAAATGGAAGTGTTAATAGAAGTGAAGAGGAAATGGGTGACCCAATATTTTCCCTAGCTGATAGAATTGGAAATGATGAGAATACTTGGGCCATAGAAGGGGATGGGAAAGAAGAAATGATTGTGGAAGTGGAAGGAACTGATATTGGAAGTGACAATGAAGGAGGAAGAAGATGTGATGGATCTTGGGAGATACTAGGGGAGTCATTGACTTCAACTACTTCTGTCACAGGTGTTGCAGGAGACATAACCTTAGGAATAGGCACCTTAGAAAAAGAAGAACCTCCAACAACAAATGAAAACTTCTTTGGAATTGTAGGAGTCTTTTGAGTCGACCTTTTTCCCTTAGTGGGTGTTGGTTGGCATATTGCTGGTGGGGCAATCGGTATTTATAGGTTGTTCTTCTCCCTTGGGTGAAATTACCAAGGCAACCAACCAGCTGTAAGTTCTCTGCAGAATGGGCCCCACCCTCTCCTTTGTATTGCAGCATTCCTCTACATACTAATTAATCCATGACAATGGTTTATTAGCAATATTATCATTTTTGTACGCCACATCTAAAGTCTCGTCACCATCTTGCGCCTCCTTTGGGACATCGGCCAAGAAAAAATGTCGAACCTCATCTAAGGTCAACCTCTCATAATCTTTTTATTGCATGATATATTCATCCTGACAATGAATCCAGATATCTTCCAATTGGGGCACGTGGGCACTGGACTGACCTATTTCACCAAATTTACCCCAATAATCAAAATTAGTTCATGGATGAAAGGTTCACAAAGTCACTTCAGCCAATTCTACATCCACATTTTTGGCCTTATGAATATTCGGGCAGGTGTATATGCCAATTGAAATAGGGAAATGCATTCCCAATTTGTGACGCTTGTTTTGAATTCGATGATAATCCAACAATTTTCAGACCAATTCCAGTAGAACCCATTTATCAGTTGGGCACCTTGGTAATTTGTTGGGGGGGCCTATAAAGCCTGGAAATCGAATGTATGTGAATGTAGGGAACTGCAAATAGATGGCTCCCCACTCATGCACCTCTTTAAAGGCTTCATCAGAAATCCTTCTGTTATATAACTCTTTGTCAAAACGGTAGAGAATAACTGCAAAGAAGGCATCATTGACCCTTTGAAAATGCTTTCTTCCTTCACTCAGTGTGAGTTGTGGATAGAAATCATAAATTTGGGAAGTGCTGTAAACACCTCTGGTATTCAAACCAGCAAAGTCTCCCATAGCAGCAGCAACATACACTAGAAAGGATGTCACGTAGAAAGTCTTTGTAGCTGACACCTTGCTCTATTGATAGCAAATGGAGCTACTAATATGCTCTTCCCATCGGATAAACTCATTTTTCTTCTTGATGGTGGCAATGTACAAAAACATCCATTCCTAGAATTCCTTTGCAGAAGGGAGACCTGAAACTCTGCTTAGTAGCACAATAAGATCATTGACATCTTGAATAAAATCTGACCAATGCATAGTTTTGGGTAATTTGGCGAAGCTCTTAGCCAGATAAGTTTTCATCATGATTTTTGAGCATACTTCCTCTTCCTTGTCCCAATGTTCCACTGCTAACTCTGGTGAAATTGTGGCATAATCTTGAACATCAGGAAGTTTGAGCATATCTTCGAAGAAGTCTGGGTCCCAATGTATTACTACCTTATCATCATTATCTCTGACTAACATGGAGTCTTTGTCAAAGTGGGTTGCTATGGCTAAAATGAACTCTGGGCAATGCATGGACATGGGAAGACCGGTAGCAAGGGCAATCCCACTTTCATAGATGGCCTTCATTCATGATTTCTTGTTCGGAGCCTTTACTCTTTCCCAGAAATATGGAAAATCAATTTGCCCTAGGTTGGTGTCTCATATATTCCCTAAGTTAGAGGATAGGCAGGAGTGAGGAGCAACCCCGAGAAATGAGTACTTCATCTTTTCTTTTCCCTTTAAAGTGGAAGCAGACATCAAGCCATGTGTTTCAGAAGCCAAAGTTGGATAAATCTCTAAAAACCCGAAAGAAAAACCTCCGAAGTCCCGAACTAAAAAGTTCTGAAAAGAAATGTTGAAGCTAAAAGTTCCAAAAGAAATTATTTGAAATTTTTCTCTGAAAATGCAATCTCTAAAAATTTCTCCAAAAATTTAGGGAAAGGATTTTTGCTAAACAATGCTAATTCCCAAACCCTGAAAAATGAGAATGTTGAGGAAAAATATGGGAAACTCGAGAGGATCATTCAAACAACTCTGAATACCTGAAGAAAACTTGAAATGCAAAACATGGTGAACAAAGGGTTTGTCATTTTGAAAGATACACAAAGGGAGACCAAAGAAACAACAAATGAGAAGGAAACAAAAACTAAAAGACCTTGAACCAAAAGAAAAATAAACAAATTACCATACCTTGAAAAGGACGTCGTAAAGTACAAGAAAAAAAATATCAGAGCAAATGTGTCAGGTAAAAATGATGAGTAAAAATCGAGTTTAAATAGAAAACCCAATATTATTGGTAGAAATTTGATTTGTACGGAGGTAGATGAAGAATTAATTGCACAGTGGAGCTCCAAAAGTCTGAAACCCGAAAGCCCAAAATTTAGAATTTTCAGAATTTTGGGTTTTCGGACTTCGGAGATTGGGAGACGAAGAATGCAAATTGGCAATGAAAATTTTCAAAACCCAAAAGCCCGAAATTCTAAATTTTCAGAATTTCGGGCTTTCAGACTTTGGAAGTTCAAAAGTAAAAATCTTAAAAATGAATCAAAGAATTCTGAAACCTGAAATCCTAAAAGTTTGAAATTTCAGACTTTCAAACTTCGGAAGTCTGAAAGATATTTAAACAAAATGGGGCCAAAAGTTTCCAAAAAATTGAAAGCTCGAAAGTCTGAAATTTTGGACTTTCAGGGTTTCAAACTTCGGAGAGTTAAAAAAGTAATTCCAAATCCGAGCAATTAAACTCTGAAAGAGAAAAATCTCTAAAGTCTGAAGATCGAAAATTTCAAATTTCGGGCCTTGGAGAATTTCATTGTATAAAGGATTTCTAAAATTTTTGTTTGACATATTTTCTTCAAGGTAGGGTAAATGGCTAACATGTTGTTCGAGGTGGACTTTTTTCGATCATCATTGTTTGTGTGACTAAGGCCTACCTCATTGTCATTGTTTGTTGAAATGAAAGGTTCACCCTTATTAGGTGGTGGTTTTCCAAGTAATGTCTATGGAATATCCTCATCAAAATCAGGGGGTAATTTTACTCCCATCTCAAGGAGACGAAGCAAAAATTGGTCTTTATTCATACGCAAGATATTTTTGACACGAGGTTGTTCTTCAAGTGAGATGTCATTATGATCATCCTTAGAGTTTTGGTCATTATCACTATCAAAATTTCCAAAAGGATTTCGATGTCGTTCACCCCTTCCAAAAGGACTATAATCTCCGTGTCACGTTCCCACCATTTTTAAAAGAGGGAGGGAGCAAAAGAGAGATGTGAAAAATAACTAAACTCGTAGCAAAGTGAATGCAACGATGCTAGAGAGGTGTGCGATTAAGTTTGGTAATAATTTGTCCCTTAACAAAGTGAATGTCAAGATGGGAAAGAAGTTTGGGATATATGAATGACGCAACCCTTAACAAAGTGAATGTCAAGATGGAAGCATGCAAACGTGTTTAATAAACTCAACCTTGAAAAAGTGAATGCCAAGATGGAAGAGTGGTTCGATTGAAGGTTCTCGTCCTTTAACAAAGTGAATTCTAGAATGGAGGAGAGTTATAGTGACAAAATTCCAAATGTGCTTAACCTCTAACAATGTGAATGCTAGAGTGGAGGAGCGAGGATAGATTGATTGCAAATGCACTCTGCCACTTAGTAAAGTGAATGCTAGATGGAAGAGAGTTATGAAAAAGGTGTCAAATCATATGCGATGTGCTTAACCCTTAACATGAATTAATTAAGAAGGAAGAGGTTAATGAAAGGATAAGACTCAAATATTGACAACCTAAACGTTGGAAAAGAAGAAGTGTCTAAAACACAACAAAGATTTTGTCAAGTTAGAGACGTGAAGAAATCAAACATATATAGTTTAACGACGATGATGTCAAACTAAAGGATGCAAGAAGAGAATGAAGATAAGATGTGATGAAACAGAGTTGTGACAAAGTGGAACACAACATTGTCAAGGTGCGAGTTGTAAGATGAAAGTGCTTGAGCGAGGACGTGGATATCCGCAACTCAAGATTTGATGTCGAAAAGGAGATGAAATCTTGAACTTTGGGAAATGTAATCCAAATGTTTAAGTGTCGTATGAAATGGGAGATAAACTCAAAATGAGGTGAATACGAAAGATAAAATAATTTGATGACCACGAAAGGGGAAGAATCAAATAAGCGAAAAAAAACTCCAAATGAATGAAATAAGGTCAAATGGAGAATACAACGAGGATGAAAAGATTGGAATAATCAAAAGAGAAAGTTTCAAAAAGGGAAAACTTCAAGAGTAAAATGAAAGTTAGTGAATGAATGATGATGAAGAAGAAAGATGACAAGAAGAGATGAAATGAGAATGAAAGTAGAATCTAAACAAGGATTGTTTGGAAAATGACAAAAAGATAAGAAAAGTGAAGGATGGATCCCAAACAAGGAATGTTTGGAAAAAAAAGCAAGTTTGGAACACTACTACAAAAATAAAGAAAAAGAAGAAAAATTTGAAGATAAGAGTTTTTTGTTTAACTGTTTATTTGTGGCCGCTACCTTATATTGGCTTGGACAATGTTTGGCTTCCTAGGTGACTCTCTCAACTAGGTGTCAACAGTATATCCGAGCGAGCGCGACACTATTGCTAGTTATCAGCTTTAATTTACCCCCTTTGAAACCTCGAGCAAATATCTTTCTCAGAATGAAACGCACTGGGGTCGCCACTAAGGATATCCGTGACTCTAACTCACAAGGCTTTATTAGTCAAGTAGGAGAAAATGTTCCCGTTTCATCCACTAGTTCCCTCAAGGTGTGGACTACTTTGGGGTTCCTAGAACTACCCCCTTTGTTGTAGCTTAAGGCTTATGCCAAGGAGGCTATGTTCTGGTTGAGCAGTTGAGCTGTAGCTCTTAACTGAACTTGTAATTATAGTATTTTGAATGTGGTGTATTTTCTTATCTTTTGAGCTTAATGTGGTTTAGTCGTACACCATTTAGCAACCTGCAGTTAGTAGCTTGTAAGTGTTTAATCCACCTTTTTGAGAGTGGATCCTACAAGAAAAGATTATAAAGTTTTCCGAGAGGAGGTAAAAAATAAGATAACAAAAGCAAACCCACGTTTCTGATTTCCAAGGTCACTTAAAAAGCGTGAGGAAAGAACATACATGTGGGTTAACTTTGATTAAGCGAAACTTTGATTCTTCAAAAATGAAAATAAATGACCATGTTTCTTATTCTTAAGATCGCTTTAAAAGCACGAGGGAAGAGAATATGCGTGAGTGTTTCGTGGTTAGTCTCACAAAAACAAAAGAAAATGACAAATGAGAAGCATGCAAAAACATGTTAGAAAGTGTTAGTCTAGTTTGAAAAGTGATTAAATGTGTACGAGAATGGCGGAAAATATGATAAAAAGTGGGAGTGAAATGCCCAATAACCCTAGTGTATGAATACGGTATAATTAGTGTGAGTTACAAAAAGGTTGAAAATAAGAACGAAAAAGTGTTTGAATAGAAGAAACTACAAAAACACTTGAAGACTCTATGTAGATCTTGTAACTACAATTTGCATAATATTCAAAACACCTGCAAATGCAACATATTCAAAACTTCAAAAAAAGGAAAAAGACTTACAAACAATGAACCTGGAAAAGTTGCACACAAACAAGAGATGTATTGTGAAACAAATAAAACATGTGAACACGAAATAAAACCAATACCAAAAGAAGATGGGGTGCGAGTCCCACCGAGTGTGTCAAAATGTAAATAGTGAAAAAACTACCTAAGAGTAGAAGACAAACAAAATACAATGCAAACCTCCATGTAATCCTTTAGTGCAAACCTCAATAAGGTTGTGGAGACTTCATCTATGGAACCTTGCAAATGGATGTGGGTGTTCTTGAATGTTCTCCAAATGTAATTGCAAATGCTACAAACACAAATACTTTGGCTTGGAAATTTAGCAAAATTATTGTACTTAAGATTCAATAGGATTTGTAAGAGAGTAAGCCTGCAATTTATAGAGGCAAAAGTAGTTGGAAATTAGTTATACACAATTGAATGCACATGCTAAAAATAACATTGGAGAAAGCTACAGTAGTGTTAGGGCATTTAGGGGCAGTAAATGGAATTAATTGTAGTTTTTGCATCCGGGAAGGTGGTTGTACATGCAATTCAATTGCCCCCACCTTTCTAGGATTCTAGAAGTGAAATTAACTAAGATAAGGATATGGAGTCCAAGTGGATGTTGACCAAGTGATTGTTGATTAGGATGTGCACACACTTAATTAATTAGTTATTTAATTAATAAATGGTAATTAAATTAGCTAAAGGGGTATTAAGGATACATAGAATTAATTTAATTAATCCAAAGGGTAAAATGTGTATGAATTAGTCAATTTAATCAATTAATCACAAATGGGTGAATAACAAGGTGTATTAGGAAGAGAACTAGGAACATGTGAAAACAAGTGTGTAATTTTGGGGTGTTTATAGTTTGAAAGTATCTAAAGCCACTTCAATAAAATAATTTGTGCACATCCTGAAAACGAAGCATTTCGTGAGGCTATTTTGACAAACCAACACACGAGCTTTTCCTCCATCCTCCACATTTGCATACATATATGTCACAACACTTCTCACTACAAAATTAGATAACAAAACTTGCCCCATCATTGATTCCAAACTCTTGTTTAGACATTTTCAAGGCTTAATTGAAGGCCATTCGTGTTGGGATTTAGGGGCAGCGGAATAGTGTTATGATTTAATAACAAACAAAATCATGCACACAGGATCTAAACAATTCCCCACAAAATCTACAGCAGTGGGAGGATAAACTAGAATAATCCAAATCACATAAAAGTACACACACATAACAAGCATGTACCGTGGTTCACCAAATGTGGGCTACGTCCACCAAAAAAATAGAGATCTCATATATATAATATAACAAGAGATTACAAACCCGCTCTTCTGCACACGAGTACATGTATCTCTACAAGAGTATCTCCTCCTCCCAGATCCCCAACTGGATCTGCCTAAGTACACTAAACCATGCCTCCATACCACTGCTTGCGTCTCCTCTAGATCTCTAACAGGATCTACCTGAGTGAACTCCAACCGTGCCTCTTAAACATAACTAGATCTCACATACCTGAAGCTACCCTGCATCTGCCACTGTGCAGCCAAGCTCTCACTGTATTGTGAATCTGCAAACGATACTTCTACAATATTTAGATCTACATGGATCAATAATACAAGATCTCACGGATCTACAATGCAAGACTAGATCTACATAGATCTATAATACAAGATCTCACCAACATGTGGATCTACAAGAAGAAACACTATGTGCTTTGCATACTATGCAAGCCATTACATGAGACTAAACAATACAAAGGAAATACACTAGCCTGCTATTTCCTTCTGTCCAACTCCTCTCCATGGAGTCTTTGTCTTCATGTAACCTGTTCCTTTTTCCTCTTCTTCTTCTTCATCTTCATCCTCTTGGTCTCGGAGAATCAAGGATCTAATCCGATCCTTCTCATTTTTTTTTTCCACATAAGCCCTAATGTTCACGCTTATATATAAATATATAAACTTAGGGCACCTTAGCTATGCAATTACATCCAATATATTTGATTTAAAACAAAATCTATATTTAAAGCCCGTGACTTAAAATAAAACACATCGCACAGGTAATCGACGCCGATTAGGCCTAACCGCGGACGGTTCCCACTTGCTCTAACTGATTTCTGTCCTGTATAACCGATGACGGGTCGTGGTATTTCCAGTCACTTTCCATTGCATGCTAATTGTGAAGCAATCTAGCTCCACAACCTAACAATCTTCCACTTGGAGATAAATTGTTGAACCTCTGTACCTATACCTATATATCACCATCCTCTACACACCGTGAAGACCATTTATTCTTTCCTTCAACAATTTTCTCAAAGAAATAAAACCAGGAAGATCAAAACCATCTTCTCAAACCAAGAAGATGAAACCATGACTTACCGAACCTACACAAAGCTACAACTGATCCATGATACCAAGCTCAACCTCCCATCTGATATCATCACAGCATACCCATTGTTGGAATCAGACAAACAAGTCAACCTAGCTCCTCGTACAGCCAAACCATCATCACTAACACACTTGCAAGAGATCCCCCTCAAACTGAAGTTCTAAGCCTCAATCATATCCGTAGCCATACCTCTAAAACCAACCATGTTCTCCATCCGTCTATCCATGTCTCCATGCAACCGTCAATGTAAATGACCAAGACAAATCAAACTGGAATATGCAAAAGAAAAACAATATCTTAGGTAAAGACAGCCCACATGAGTTTTACCTACAACAGTGGGTGATCAATCCACAAACTTGCATAACTCAATAGAATCCAAACACTACAATCTACAAATCCAACCCTGCATAAACAACTAACATGTCTAAGACAATCATCTGTAGATAACATCGATAAAAGAGTAACGTAGTAACAAGAGGAAATAAAAACATCCCCTACTCATGCTCAAAGAATCCATGTGCAAATCAAACATCTACATTATCATAGACTCATAAAACTGAATCTATCCAACATGTACAAACTCACCATGTACATCCATTCATATCACTAGCTCTCCAAAAGCTCCAAGTCTACCATCAACTAACTCAAATGTTGAATATGAATCATATGCTCATCAATGTCAATAACAAACATCCATGTTAAACCATGCCACTAATACCAAGTACAAATATCAACATACATGTCATTAATAAACAGCACTGATCAACCAAGATGAAAGAAAAGACAAGGGCACCATCTAAAAATGGTAAATAAACACTGTTGTTAAACCTGTGACCAAACCGACCATGGTTTCCTAACTGACCTCGGTCACTACCTGACTAGACCACGGTTACCAGATGACTGACCACGAGTTAATCCTAACTGAACACCAGTCTTTGTAACAGTCAAATTTTCTCTTTTAACCCTTAAAACTCTAAAAAAATTCTCTATCATCTTCACCCAGTTGAATCTAACCATCAACTGTTATTTCCATAGGGATATCTAGGCACCACAAAATAAACCAGAAGTGACATCACAAAGCACTAAACTCAATATACCTACAAATCCGTGACTGCCCTCCAAAACCAAACTAGTGCCTGTGCCACTCTGAATAAAAGCAAATCTCCTCTCACTTTGCATGTGCATCATGTATTCAATCCTGCAATGCCCAATTAGCCATGGCTTACTCCCACTGAACACGAAATCCCTTTCATTGCCTGCTAATACGTCAATGATAAATAAAACCAGATGAAAGACCTATAAAATTGATTCCCTTTCTTCTCTGAGAATACTTCTATTTCACAGAAGTTTGGACTTCTTGTGAAGTAGGTGGATCAACTCCTTTTCATCTCATATGTACTCAAAATCTCTCGTCACCTGCAACTGTGTCTAACCATGACTTTTTATTGAGGATCTCATCCTTAGACTAGAAAACCCTTGTCCTCAAGATTCCACACAACCAGGAAATAAAATTCAAACAACAACAAGAAACCATGGTGTAAATTTTTGCACACAATCCAAACATAATATTAGTTTACTCCAAACGAAGGAAATAAGACGATGAACCTTTTAGAGATACCTAACTCAAAGTCTCAATGGACTAACTGAGCCAACTCCGTCCTCTTTCTGATCCAAACCATTGAAGTGATCAACACGGTTTTTACCTGTATACACTGTGCTAGAAACCTGGTCCTCTAAAACAGGACACTGAATCAACTACCCTCTCTTGCTGCAAAAAACCCTGTACAAATAAGTTACCACAAAGACTGACCACGGTCATCCCCCTAAACCAACCATGGTTAGCTTACTAGTATCGATCCCTTTGTGACCGACCTCAATTCTCAGACCGATGTCAATGTTGCTGGAATGAACCCAACGTCCACATAATTTGGCATAGCACACCACACTAGGTGCCTACTTCGAATGAAGCCGATAGTTGAGATGAGTCAATCATTTCAAGAAGCATCCAAATCTCATACAAAAAACTTAACAACAAGTTCATGCAATAAATTGCATCGAGATAAAACACATCACCTTACCAACACCAAGACACTCAACCGCATCTTCAACTGAAGTACATGCTTTTCTGATGGAAGCCCCGTCTTCGTTCTATGTTACTACCTCTCTACCGAAACCCATGCATCTAACTACACCAAAGGATGCATAACTACTCCTTTTCTCATTCTCAGATCTAGATCTACAAATCCCAAATATGCATGTGCAACCAAAATAATATAAGCACTGCAATATCGAGATAAAACCATACCTCAATAACCAAATCTGCAATATGACCAGCATGCTTATGCCTCCAAAAATTGGAGACACCTCAGTAAACAAGATACATTCTATGCATCTTTCCATTTCTTTATATATATGATTTTCTGTTTATAACCAGGCTGCTCAGTAACCGACTACGGTTACCCTGTAACTGACCACGGTGACCCTGTAAACCGACCACGGACACCTCACCAACGATGGTTGCCACTTAACTAACACCAGTCACTGTAATTTCCAGCAACCTTACTCTTCCAGCTCCCACTTGAGATTAAATCTCTTCCTATGATCTTCTCATTAGGTGAAACAAATGTTGCTCTGATACCAGTTGTTTGGAAAATATAGGGACAACGGAATAATTCTATGATTTAATAACAAACAAAATCATGCATACGGGATCTAAAAAATTCCCCATAAAATTTATAGTAGTGGGAGTATAAACCAGAATAATCAAAATCACATAAAATTACACACACATAACAAGCATGTACCGTGGTTCACCCAATGTGGGCTATGTCCACCAAAAAGATAGAGATCTCATATATATATATATATATATATATATATATATATATATAATATAACAAGATATTAGAAACCCACTCTTCTGCACAAGAGTACGTGTATCTCTGCAAGAGTATCTCCTCCTCCCAAATCCCCCAACCAGATATGTCTAAGCACACTAAACCATGCCTCCATACCACCACTTACGTCTCCTCTAGATCTCTAACCAGATCTACCTGAGTGCACTACAACTGTGCCTCTCAAACATAACCAGATCTCACATACCCAAAGCTATCCTACATATACCATTATGCAGCCAAGCTCTCACTGTATTGTGAATCTGCAAACAAGACCTCTAAAATATCTAGATCTACATAGATCAACAATAAAACATCATCTCATGGATCTACAATGCAATACTAGATCTAAATAGATCTATAATACAATATCTCACCAACATATGGATCTACAAGAAGAAACAATATGTGTTGTACATACTGTGCAAGCTGTTACAATGAGACAATAAACAATACAAAGGAAATATAGTAGCCCTACTATTTCCTTCTGTCCATCTCCTCTCCATGGAGTCTCTGTCTTCATGTAACATGTTCCCCTTTTTCCTTTTCTTCTTCTTCGTCTTCATCCTCTTGGGTCTAGGAGAGAATTGAGGATCTAAAGCGATCCTTCTCATTTTTGACTCTACTTCAAAGCCCTGACTTTCACGGCTTATATATAATATATAAACTTAGGGCTCCTTAGCTATGAAATTACATCTAATAGATTCGCTTTAAAACAAAATTTATATTTAAAGTCCTGTGACTTAAAAATAAAACACATCACATGGGTAACTGGCGCAGGTTAGACCTAACCACGGCTGGTTCCCACTTGCTCTAACCGATGTCTATCCATGCTGAATGATGATGGGTTAAGGTTCCCACTTGCTCTGACCGAAGTCAGGCCTTTCTGACCGATGATAGTTCTGGGTGACCATGTTGGTTTCCCTTTGACCGATGATGGGTTGCAATATTTCCAGTCACTTTCCATTACATGCTAATTGTGAAGCAATCTAGCTCCACAACCTAACAATTCATCCAATCACGAAGAAAATGACCCACATAACCTTTATAGGCTTTATTGGCATGTTTGTGATACTCTTTAAAGTCTCATCAACATAGTTGGGTAGCCAAATCCAGTTCAGAAGATCCATAATGCAGATCCAACAACCATGGCATTCAATGATACTTCTTTTCCTACATTTGTGGCATTCCATGGGCATATTTCTTTGGGGCATTCTGTTAAACAGTTCACGTGTCATATGTATGCTCCCACATTTTGCATAAATGTCAACTAGGGCACTTACAATTACAACATCTGACAAAAAACCCCTTTCCATTATGTTACGATGGATATCCACTCCCTGTTCCAAAGCTATTATTTTGGTGCAAGGAGGAGGCTATTGGAAATGGGCCAACAAAGGGTTTCATGTAGAGGAAGAGTTAAAGATATAAAATCTTACAGAGCCATACATGGGACAACAAGAGGGCAATTTTAATGTCTTAAACAATACAACCACTACATCGAATAAAGATAAGGAGCAGGAAGGAAGTGGTAGTTGTGTCTACCTTGAGAATGACACTGCTCAGGTTGTAATGGTACATAACATAGGTGCATAGAAAGCATAAAAAAGTCAAAAACAATACAACTAGGCATTATCCCTGAATACAGTGCCTCCTTATCCCAAATCTTTGTCTTCCTTTGCATACAAAAACAAACTAGTGGTCATCAGGAAGAAGTTTCCTCTTCCCTTTTATTTGTAAAACAAAAAAAAAATGGGCTTTCATGCAAAGGAAGAGGGAAAGAGACTAATCTTGCAAAGACCATGAATCCTCTTCAGATGCAGGCACATATCCAAATCAAAATTTTTGTATAAAATAAATGAGGAGGTATTTGTGATACAAATTTATCTCGTGTGCAGGTCTGGTCGAACCCATAATGGACTGATTTTAGGATGGTTATAGTTAGAGCTCTACTTATCACAGTTCCTTGTAATACTGTGACCAACCAATTACTGCTAAATCTACAATGTTAACTTGGGTTCCATTGTGATTAACGCCGTTAGACCTCAAATAATGTGCTTGGATTATTATGCAGGGAAGATGATAGGTTTGAAGGACGTTTATGATGTGTCGCTCTCCAAGTTCTGCCAATCCAGTACGTACCCCCTGCAAAAGTGTGCTGTCAGGTTGGGGCACTACATTGGTGCTCCTTGTAGAGTTGTTGCCCTACTAAATTATGGGTTAGTGTTCCTTGTGCGGTTGTTTCCTCATTAGAAAAATCTCATGTGATGTGCAATATTCACTTAAGTCCTTTGTGTTGTGTTCATGTGTTCCCTCTTGCATCTTGCTCTTGTGAATGATTGCTTAATGTTTAATAAGCACACATATGGCTAATGAATGATTGAATGGTTAAGTTTGATGACTCGCACGAGTATAAACAATTGAATTAAAATTTTAATAAGACTGATTCACCCCCACCCCCTCTCAATCATTGTGCTTCCAATAGGAAATACCTACATCCAAAGCACATCAAAAGATCAAAATGAGGTTTACACTCATTGATTTAATTAGCTTCCTTTTATGCTTTATCATGATGTGTTTGCTTGAATTTAACTAAGTTAGGATCTACTTAGTGTTAGGTTCATTTAATTATCTTAGTTCAAGTTTAGCATGCATACATATGACACACCTAGTGGGTTTATATCCTTCCTCTATTAACAATTGTGGCAAGCCCACCATCCTCCTTAACACTCCTATCATCAATATCAAACATCCACTTTCTTCCCCTGTTTCTTGTGATCATCAAACCAAAATAAAATATCCGAGAAACTACAAAGAATAAAAAGATCAATACGGAGTTGAATCAGGCTTAGCTAGTGGTCAAAATGCCTACTGTGCAAAAACATCCACTATAACAACTCAAACTGTGTAGTCCGGAGAAGAATAATAGAAGCAAGAGAAGAAGGAAGATATGAAAAATCAGTGGGATGTTTAAAAGGAAGAACAAGAGAAATGTAAACAGGAGGAAACCGCCAAGGAAGTTATCGAGTAGGCAGAGGAAGATGTGTGTATTGTGAAAGAACGAGAAGACATACACAAACATAAAGTAGAAAGAAAATAAGGAGAAACAAGAGAAAAAGGAACAAGGCGAGAAATTAATATAAGAGAAAGGGACTAATGAATCTTAGGTGCAAGTAGAGGAGTAAAATCGTTTTGTGAATGAATAAATAAAAACATGAGTAAAGGCAAGGTGAAACAAAAGAGTAAGGAATCATAAATTATTGAGGTAAAAATATTTAGTCACCCCTCAGGTGGAAACAATTAGTGCACAAAGTGAGCAAAAACCAAAGAATAATGTTGTGGAGGTAGGAAGCTCTAGCTTGGTCAATCTTACCACATAAGAAGTTGCGACAAGGGATACCTGGACATTTTGGTGGGAAACAAAAATAACTCCATGAATGAGAAAATGTAAGCTTGTCTTTTCCTCCTCCCATGTGCGTAGAATAGTGCCGCAGATGGCTTGGATAAATGCACGAACAATGACTTTGTAAGCCATTGTCAACACTATTGAAGTAGATATTGAGAATATTCTATTGTAGACACAAATTGAGGGAGCGCACTCGTTGCAGGAAAATATTGATGCAACAAAAATGCAATTGGCCCAACAAAAGGCAATAATTGAGTATATATTGTGCAACCTCAAAACCCAAATTGAAGACAATTGTCCCAGACTTGTCACAAAGCTGTAGGTGACCAAGTCACGAGTCAACAAATGTAACCAACCAATTTGGTTACTAAGCTTATGGACAATTGACAAGAGCATGAGACTGTAATGATGGTGAAGACACAGGTGCTTTAGACCAAAAAAATAAGTGAAAGATGTAATTTTGATATTCTGCGAGCACATTAAGCTTCTCCATCAAGCTACAAAACAACCTAAACAAATCACATTTGAGCTATTAAACTGGAATGCACAACTACATGCTACAATGAATGAGAGCTATGGTGACACCGATCTTGTCGAGATAACGCAAGCACAGATGGTAGTCAATATATATGCTCAAGAGGTAGACAAAGCACTACGAGCATCTTTCCAGGATCGAATAATGTCAATGACAAGCTGTGAGAGTGGGAGCACAACACACATTGTAATAATTTTGTTGGGGTACAAACATAATGAACGAGGGATCATGTAGCGGGGTTGATCAAGGAAATACATAATGCCATATCTCTTCAGGACCTAATTATAGATGCCACAAAAGTAGATACTTTGTTTGAATTCATGCAAGCATTGTCACAATTACAAATATACTCTGATAGAGTGAATGAAGCTATCATAAATTGGAATGTATAAAAACTAAACCTGGAACTATTCCCACTAATTGTGAAGAACATGAAGAATAATATAAAGTACATCATCCCTTATGTCATGCTCTGGAAGATTTAGGTAGCACAAGCACTACCACCTCTATATGCTCCTCTATCAATATAAATTCAAACAACCCCATCTCAACAACTAGAACAATAGAAATAGGCTCAAACGCAACACAATTTTGTGGCAGGTAGAATTTTGAAGTGTTAGTTACGCAAATTTTGAATAGATACCTGTAAGCATGCCCACATGGATTGAAAAATTGAGAAAGGTGATCTATAAGGGGATTTTCATAGATTGAAAACCTGGAAGGATGGTATGTTGGAAAGACTACTTAATTGAAAACCCGTGAGGGCAGTCAAGTAGTGTGTAGAGTATGAAAATTGGTGAACAACATCCCCTATGTCTACTGTGAGTAGAATATCTTAGTGCACAATGCAATCAACATTCTAGAAAGGTTGAAATAACATGATTGAGTACATTCTAGATTCTACAAACATTTTTTGTCTCGGGATGAGACAACTATTTAAGTGTTGGAAGTGTATATGGGTCAAAAAGCCAACTTTGATATATTTTGGACTTGTTGTATATTGCACAATACCTAACATAAATGCATAACATATATAAGACAAAATAGAGGATATACAACGCTCTTTAAGTACAAGTAGAGGATGTAAAAAGTTTCTCTTGATAACAAATGGAAGAAGAAGGGACTGGTAAGCCAACAATCACCATGGAATGTATAAAACAACGTAATCGCATTGCACATAAGGTTGATCTCAATTCTACTCTAAATTTAAGTTTATGTTCTTAATTCAAAAATACAAATCCAATATGTTGTTGCATCTCTCATTCTCTTGCTTGTATGTTGCCTTTATAGTCTCTGATATGTAGCCGTTGCACAATACGAGTGATTAAATATGTTTGAGTTATTGCACACTATTTTAACAATAGTAAATGGAATAATTTGTGTTTCTCCTAGACTACAACGTGTAGCATGTCTCGATGAGTTATTCCAAAGATTGTTGCCAATAATAATATGCTACAAAGTTTATGTTGTCTTTACATATTTGAAGTTATCCTATACAATCACTAGTTTTTCTTTAGATTCAAATGTATTTTGAAGGAGCAAGAGTGCATGCCTCAATTTGGGGTTGTTGTAACTTGCAGGGAAAGTTAGTGCACGCCTCAATTTGGATAAGGATAGTGCTAAAAGACATGTGAAGAAGTTGCATAGTTTACAATTATTTGTCTACATTATCTTGTAGATCGACAATTCAATTTCCACCATACTTCAACGCATAGTAAAGCCCAACGCTCACAACTTCAAGTTGTAGCTCGCTCATAGGATAAACATCACCCATATTAATAATTCACGATGTGGATGACTCAAATTATACTGTGCGTCATCAAAACTCTGTAAACAAACCAAAGCCATCCATCATGCCTACTCTGTCGGAGCCAACAACCCTGCACCTCGTTGAAATGACATCTATAAACATAATAACTACTAAATGACCATTTTAAAAGTAGCTTCACATTTAAGTAACCAATTTATAATTATTCAAAAATAGAGAAAAAGCCCTTCTTTGAATACATAAAAATATCCTCAACACAAAACAATCTTTTTTATTTAAAGAAAGAGAAAATCAATAATCTAACCTTAGCGTCCCTTTTTGAATACGCGCCCCTCACATGACCACGCTTTGCGCCAAACCATAGAACCAGACGCCCATGCGTTAAACTTTCTAAGTCGTATAAGTATCTTTTAAGAATAATTTCATTTTCATGCGGTATTTAATAAAACCCCATCGCCATTACAAATACATCTCAGAGCAATTTCTTTCATCTGTTACTAATTTCATTTTATTCGTAACATTTTTGGTATTCGCAGAAAAAAATAGGCACAGATTCGGCGCAGTTCACTCAGATTTGTCTCTAATTTGGCGGATTTTTTTTTTGCGGTCTTCATTTGACAGCCTGCAAAAATGGTAGTGTATTCTCTACACTATTTCTTTTTTCCTTCTGTTTGTCAAATGATATTTCAGATCCAATCTGAAAACCCAGTTGTGTGATTTTTTGAGATCCATGCAAAATTAAGTTTTGTTAAAGGATTTACACAGGAATATTCATAATTTGTAGCATTACATTTTCTGTACATAACTTTAGATTGCGAAGATCTAGTGGAGGGTTCTATTACAGTAGAACACACTGTAATTAGCTCGTATTCGATGCATATGTTGAAATTTTATATAATAGGATTTGTAGTATTTTGTAGAATGAATTTCAAGATCTACTGTGGTTTTTGTATTTAAAGTTTATCTGAGAGAATTATATGAATATCTCTGCGAATGCCCTTTACTGATTATATCTTTGTTTCTGATTTTCCGGTCATGGTGGGCAGCCTCTCCGGCTAGAAATCAAGGTATTTTCCTGATCCTTATTCTTTGTTGGGCGAATTGTTTTGGGTTTGTGGTTATTGAGTTTGAGGCGTTTGAAGGTACAATGCTTTGGGGTTTGAGGGGTTGAAGTACAATTCTTTGGGGAGTTATCAATTGCATATACAATGTTTACTGAAAGTTTAAAGGAAACCTAGTTTTTTATGTAATCACCAAGTGTTACACCGATCGGGTGTATGATATCCCTATTCTCGAGTTAAGACCTTGTGACCAAGCTCATTAGTAATTTTTTGATTGGAGCTGGTGGGCCTCAAGATTCAGAGTATACTGGGACACTATATTGAGCTTAATTAGTTTAAGAGCTCTCTCTTAGCTTTGCTTCGGTTAGAGAGCTTTCCTGTCAAAGTATTTTTTCCTAGTTTAAGATCAAGTATGTTGGCGAAGAATACCGGTAGTTGGGCACCCCATATTGATGGCGTCTGCTATGTCTATCTGGAGTCAGGTCAGCTAACCAAATTCAAACAGTAGAAATATTACTACGTGTGGAAGCTAAGATTTTCATTTTGGGTGTTTAAACGATACTGACAACTGTTGTAAAGGTATTCACCACAGCGGGTTTTAATTGTAAAGAAAATAGGGTTGGTCCATAACTTGTTTATTAAGACATTCGACTACGATGCATCTATGTGTAATAATATGATTTATTCTATTGACTACTTTTTGTTCAAACACTAACTTTGAAAGTACCATCTAGTGGATCCTTTTCAAACAATAAATGACCCTTAACTTTATAAAATTCATTACAACTAGTGGGACCTAACTCAGTATTGGCTTCTCTTACCTAGCACCACAGAGCTATGTTGCTCGAATGTTGAAACAGAGCTGCCTAGGGTTGTCATGTTCTGCAACCTCTTTCTCAACAGACTGTTGCTTCTGAGGCCATTTGTTAACATCATGCAGTAACTACTGGAACATCTGTCCGTAATAATTTCCTTTTGATCTGAAACCCTGAGCTCTCCATTGAGATGGTTTTCTGTTCAATTGGGCTTGGTGATGCTCAAAGGCTCAGTGTTCACTGGAACACCATTAGTGAGTTATTAATGGATTCCAGAAACTTAGATTTTAGTACTTAGACAGTTTATTTCTTAACTTTCTTCCTTTTCCAAAGCATTGAATACAGTGGGCTTGCTTGGAAAAGTGATTTTAGTTGTTGAAATTCACTTGGGACATGCACACGGTCTCATCCATTTGGACTGCATTTTAACTATTTCCATTAGTGGTGGTAAGGGAAAGCATACCCAGCAGGGTAATGGGCATGTCATTGGAATTTTGATCCAAGAATGCACATCTAATTTAGCAAGATTGGAGCTATTAATAGTTTCAGGTTTCTGCAGTGGATTTCTTCATTTGTTGTTTGTGGATTCCCTGTGTTCATACTTTCATGGTGCAAGTCTTGAGTCTCCTCTTCTGTATCCATGGTTGGTCGTATAAATGTGTGAAAGGTTGTGGAGGTTTGTGCTCTTATCTATATGGTTTGCAAGAGATGTCAAATGGGTCCTATTACCTTCATGTTCTTGCAGAGATCAATTGCAGAGGCAATCAAGTCATATATTTGTGTAGAGTGATTTGCTTCATATTGACCAAATAGTTTGAGCTTACAGCGTTATTCTTTCTTATTTATTGGGCGTGCTAAAGCATATATAAATTCAGGTCCGATCCTGGAAACCTCATCTGTATTGTTTCTAGTGTGTATTTGCTTTTTTTTTTTTTTGTCTTGCCAGAGGAAACTTGCCCAAAGGTCTCAACGTGTGAAGTCAGTGGATCTTCATCCTACAGAGCCATGGTAATTGCACTTTTTCATATCAAGCTTGTGAAACATAAAGGGATTAGAGCTTGCATTTGCATTTTTTGAAAACTATTGTGTAGATAATGCATATCAGTGACAATACGGTTACTTTTTCTTGTGCATAAAACATTTTTAGAGTTTAAGTTTATGAAGTTAATATTTTATAAACATCAAAGTATGATGGAGATGGGGGAGTATATGATAGAAATTATATCTTCATATTTTTTAATTGCAGCATGTAGATTATTGTTTCCCCTCTTAAAAAATATATATTTTTGAAAAATGAAGTATGGAAAATTGACTTCGCGAGTAGGCTTGGAATTTCAAATTATTTGTGCCTGTCAAAGCAAAATTTGTTGACGGTTTACCTCTTTCACGTGGCTGTAATTTCAAGATTTTTTTATAGATATATGTATAATCTGTTTATATATATAAATAGGTATTATGTTTTTAAATAAATCCTTTTAAAAAATTGACAGTTTTCAAAATTTTCAACCTGTTATTGTCTACAGTTTCTAAAAATTTTTCCCTGTAAAATATGATTAAAATCACAAAAAACGGCCCACAACCTATCAATTTCCAGGGTTGTTCGTGAGAAAATATTGTCCAGTCACAGAAGTATGGGTAGTATTTATTGAAAAGTAGGTGTAAAATCTCAGAGTTGCAGTCGGCAATTGACAAAAAGAATATTAACAAATATTCCAGATTGTAAGTGCAGGTATAATTAATTGAACTGTGCTTATATTGAAACATTAATTTGAATACTGATTATATTTGAACTAGTACAAATGTATATGATTTCCAAATTGACCAACTACAAAAGTAGGCCTATAAATAAGTTAGCTTACAAAATTATATAATTGTTGAAAACCTGAATCAGTTGAGGACTCGACAACAAAATACATTGTGAATTTTACAGAAGCATCATTGAATGGTGTCTTGGTAAACTACTACGTTGTGTCAACACTGTATGCAGTTTACACTTTAATATGCCACCTGAAATATTATTGTACGTGTTGCTCCTCCAAACACCCCACGTGCATGACGTGCATGTGTATCCACCCTACTCTAGTCACATATAGTCGGTGATCAACAACAATGAAGCAGCAGTTGGTGTTGAGTTTCTTAGCAACAACCCTTATAATTTTCATCGTCGACCCCCTTCACATTGGCAGACTGCGATGAGAGTAAAATAGGCCCTTCGTAATTCCTATTTCATTTGGGAAAAGCATGTTCCTTGGGAGCTAAATGAGCAGGACATTCGTCAATACCAAATCTCACAGACTTTTCTTATGTAAAGTCGAGGATTTGTCAGGGATTCAAGGTATTCTTGGAGGCTATGTCACAGGGAACAATATACCTTCAATTTCAATCCAGAAAAAGTAAATTTAGATAAAACCAAGTCGAATTTCCTTGTAAGCAACGTCTATCTCCGTCTCTAGCTTTTCTTCCTGCTGCACCGACCTGTATGGATCAATCCTCATTCAAATATTGCATTTACATCAACCAAAGCAACCTGTATAATTCTTATCATAATATTCTCTTATTCAATTTTTGAGGTTACATAAACCAAAGCCACCAGTTGATGGTGTCACTCAACACACATCTACCTGGAACTAAAATAGCAAACAACATATAAAAGTACAAACCTCTCTCTTAGAGACACATCATCTATTCACAAAATAGGAGGTATCTCACTATTACCAATATACTTTACCAATATCATGCTCTGTACTGACTCATTGAGTATGATGGTAGGGTTGTTGCCTGCATGGTATGCCATGAATCCCAGGAGAGATTTTGATTTTGCTATTGATTCGATGCCAAGGACTTGGCCTCTTTCTATGACCCTGTACAAGATGATGGCACCAGAGCTACATAAGTTGTGCATTCAGTTAAGGAGCTGATCGGAAATGGATTTATTAGGCCAATACTTCGACCATGTAGGCCACACTCTTACCATCATACGTAGCAGTTAGCACATGACAGATGATATCTGATAATAAGTTCACAAATTGTACTATTTGTGCGTTTTGTTTGGAAGCCAACAAGCTCCCCATGTTTGTAGTTATACTGGATGTGTGTCTCCACAATCATGTATGATTAAGAAATAACAAAATTCACTGCTAGTGGGTTCAGTTCGGAAACCACTAAAATTATTATATTGGATTGCTGTGTACGTATAGGTCGAGCTAAACCTTTCACTATTTTGTAGTGATATTTCAAAAGACTCGAGCATGAGAGCAATCAGAGGCAGAGGCACACCTTTTAACAGAGAATAGCAAAATTCAAAGTAGCTGGAAAAACAATAGAGAATAGATGGCGACTTTTCTCAGGCTCAAACACTTTGTCAAACACCAAGCATCATGCTTTAAAATCTGCAATTTTGTGTGATTAGTTTTGTCATGAATGTTGTAGTTAGGAAAGTATATTTGCGGAAAAAGCTGCAGTGAATAAAAAAAGTGTAATATTTTGGCATCAAGCCTGATGTTTTATAATCTGGAATTTTGTGTGATTAGTTTTATCATGAATGTGGTAGTTAGCAAACAATATTTGTGGAAAAATCTGTAGTGAATGAAAAAATTGTAATATTTTGGCCATCTTAAATTAATAGTACTTTTTGTTGTTCCTTATGCGGGATGCTTGCAAGTCTTTATTCTGGCAGTGTGTGCATTTGGAATTACCAGTCACAGGTAATAAACATTTCCAGTATGGATTAATTGTGGATGCAGATTCTTTGTATTCCTCCTTGGATGTGCATTTCACTGTTCTTCTCACTTATTTGTTTCTTATCCCGTTTTTAACTAAATTTAACTCAATTAAAAAAGGCACTCTGTTATGATTATCGACCAATCTGATTCGTTCATTGTTACTGTACGTAGAAACTTGTCTGTATTGAAACTTATCGAAAAAATCATAGTCACATGCATCCATATTTCAGCTGCACTGGGTATGCACATGCACTGTCTCTTGGGATGCACCCAATCATATCATGGGTGTATCTGAGGTGTTCTTCTCATGTCTGAATTGAATGTAACGTATGAACCCTATGCAATAAAACATAATTTATAGTACAGTTATGTTGTGAAAGTAAAATTGAGTATTATATGAGACACATGTACCCTGCATACCACTGCACTTGCATACCCATGTAAGCTTGAAAAAAAAAAATATGTGAAAACACGTATGCTAGGTCTCCATCACGTATTTCAAGTATTTTAAATTAATGAAATGATAAATCTGAGGAATATTAGTGTTTAAAAATGTAAAATATCAGTGGTATTCAAACGAAATTGTCACTTATACACCTGTAAACATCTTAACCATGAGCATTCCTGAGCATTACTATTACTAATATCACTCAAGTTAAAAAAACCAAAAAAAACATGATGGTATATTTCTTCGGGAGAAAGACTAGGATCGGGGGCCTCTCAAAGTTGTAGCTTGAACCAGTTTTGGTGCGGTTAAACCTCCCATCCAGATAATGGTTTCTAAACAGGAACATCACTTTCTGTTCAACCTCTGTGGATCCAGATAATGGATTTGAACAGGCACAGCAATTTCTGTTCTACCTCTGCTTTTTAATAATGGACCTGCCTCTGGTAGGCGTATTGTGAGTCTGAAAATTGTTAATAAAGCATCTTACTCTTCTTGTTTAGTAACCTCTTTGACACCATAAGAGCGTCCCACATTGGATCAGTAATTAATTCCAGCTGAACAGCAATCTGCACAATAATAAGCTGGCACTTGATTTCATGAATGACAGCCAGTTAGGGCCTTTGATTGCCCCTAAATATTCTATTGTTCCTCTTCTTCCAATGTTGCCAAAGTCATTCGACAGTCAAAACATGCTATAATCTCAAAAGAAATTACTAACTTATGTCTTGCAAATTTGTAATCCAAATATCTTATAAATTTATGCCTCTACCAATCAGGTTTTGAAAATAATAGTGCTATCTTTAGAAAGTAAATGTGAACCTACAGGCAAAAGCGACATTCTGGACTATTTGGAGTTTCCACAGACATTACAAGGTTAAACAGTGGCATTAGATTTTTCTGTGAAAGATTAACATGCAATTTTTTCCAAAGGAAAGAACATTGACAATTTTTCTTTATCAGGATCAAGAAAATCTGACCAAGATTTCATATATGGTGCAAATACATGTGATCTATGACAAAGGTCATATATTTGAGTCTGGAGGGGGGTGGTAGGGTTGTAAACCTTATTGAATAATACATAAAGTAACTGGAAAAATAATCCCGGGCTTACACAAGGTGGCTTATACACTAAATTGGCATCTTACTTGGCAGTGACCTAAAAAACTATCTTATTCATATCAGAATACAAAATTTCAGGATTATTTTTTATTTCAAATTGGTTTGAAGAAATCCAAGACCGGTTTCTAGGCGAAAGAAGTTTGTGCAAGGATTTAGGGACAGTATAAATAAATCTGTTTGTATGAGCCCATATTATCATTTACCACGTGACCAATAACACAACCAGCTCAGGCACACGTGCAAAGGGATTTTTAGGTGCAGAATCTAACACGGTATAAATTCTTTTGTCGCCTTCAACCACAAATTTTCTTTTCCCTTGAAGATATTGATGTTCGTTTTCATCCAATGCTGTGAAAGATCTTACATTGTAAAAATAAATCATAATGATGAGAAATCGAGAACTTATGCCATGAAGTTTTACAGTCTGTATTTCTTGCAAATGCATGAATCCATTAATCATCTTTTCAAATTCATAGACATGATATGTCCAGAACTTAAGTGCAAACCTACATTTGAAAAAAGACATGTTTGATTGTTTTGGGCTTAAGTCAGAGGTTCGAATTCGAGTTCATGTTTGACGAGGATAAAGTTCAGATCAAGTTCGCCAATTGATTAAGTTAAAAAAAAACATCTTTAAGTTTGAACAAAAGATTTTTTTTTAATTTAAATTTTCTAAAAAACTTCAAGCATATGTAAGAGGAACAAAGTAGAGAGAACTTTCCGTTCTCTGCTTTTGCTTGGTTTATGTACACACACACACACACACTTACAAAATAGTACAAAATCATGTCAAAAACTTCCCAGGTTAAAGTAATTGATAAAATTCGAGTAAATGTTTGATGGGGGATAAAGTTACAGCGAAGTTCAAACATTTTCCTTAAAATTTGGCTACCTTGTGACACAGGTTTTGGGATTTTCGCAACCTTACTTGGACTAACATTGATATCAGATCTTTCTTAGACACCTTAACAGGTAGTCCATTCGAAGTAACTGTAAATTATGGTTCCAGATCATACCAAAAGTTTTCAGTTTCATTATATCAAATGTGGTTTCTGAAAATCCAAGTTCAGTTGATGGGGGAAGAAAGTTATGTAAAGATTTAGGAATGACAAAAAATTCTGGTGATTCTTCCTTTTTGTTGACAAAAGCAGCTAACAAATATATAGAAAAGAGATGTTTAAGAGTGGCACAGACAAGGTATAAGGTCTGTTGTCACTTTCAGCCAGCCCAAATCTAATCTACAGCTCAATCCAAAAGGAACAAGTATGAAAGGGTATAATAGTTCCCATTGGCCAACAAATCAGAGCTGTAATACAACAGTTACCGTGATTTAGTGAATGCTCATCATTTTGTTGAATTTTACGACCTCTAGTAGTAAACCTGCACTTAAAAATTTGGTCTATCAGCTCTTATATTTTAATGTAAGAGTTGATCAGCTTTAAAAGCCCTCGTTGTAAAGGGAGCAATAGTAAGCCAGAGATCCTTGAGAAATTGGAACTGCCTGACACTTTTAATATGACTTGGAATTTGTTGAAGACTCATTTCAAAATACCCAGACAAGGGTGTGGATTGGATTTTAATGGGAATAACTGTGGTTGAAGAATCATTCTTAGTTAAAGAAAACAGCCAGTAAAGTGTAACTGAAAAACTACTTATTATAGTGCTCTACATATTATGATTCTGGTTTCGTTTTGCATGGAGGTTTCTAAATTCAATTTTCTCGAACTCAAAAGAGATGCATATCATATGGTATATCACAAACATTTGTACTGTTAGATCAACTATGACTGGGATAAAATAGAAACTAACCAGCCTCCAGCATGTGTGGAAAAATCCAGCATGTATGGAAAAACACAAATGAAACCACATAGGTCTTTTCTGTTAGATCAACTATGGTATATCAAAAACATTTGTACTGCTAAATCAACTATGACTGGGATAAAATAGAAACTAACCAGCCTCCAGCATGTATGGAAAACCACAAATGAAACCACATAGGTCTTTTCTGACATTGTAGATCATAATGCCAATAGTCAGGTAAACACAACTTTCAATGCCTGGCTAAAGGAAAAATATGGGTAAAAAACTGAAATACATTTATTATTGTGAATCATCAAATGTTCTCTAGCTCTGTCTTGATATTGTCAATGTTGTCATACAACTGCATAGGTATGTAAGGGTCGATTGAAACATTTATAAACCAATCTAAACCTTGCGTAAATCAAACCTTGAATTTCTTATTCATCCTAGTTGCCACAATGGTGGTAGACTGATAGGACTGCAGGCTTTTTCAGATTTGATCTTGTTATTTGTCGGATGTCTTGGTAAAGCAGTATGTCTAACTTTCACTGAAGTATGCATGATGCCAATGCCTTGAAAAAGGAGTTATGTTTAGATAATAATGATTTGATCTTTATATGGTTTTGGACAGACTTTGGCAAAGTCTTTCGAAGTCACGGAACTTCCAGGTATGGACGGATATGCATATTATCTTTGTTTTATTAATATGGTAGAATGAGTCAGTAGTATGACAGATTCTAACATTGGAGCTTATTTTATGTGCAGTACGGTCTGCAAAGTTTATAGCCCGCAAACAGTGGGTCGTGGCTGGTGCTGATGACATGTTTATTCGTGTCTACAATTATAATACCATGGACAAGGTGAAAGTATTTGAAGCACATACTGACTATATCAGGTGTGTGACAGTTCATCCGACCCTGCCATATGTTCTGTCATCATCTGATGACATGCTAATCAAGCTTTGGGACTGGGACAAAGGTTGGCAATGCACACAAATATTTGAAGGACATTCACATTATGTGATGCAAGTTGCCTTTAATCCCAAGGACACAAATACCTTTGCAAGTGCCTCACTGGATCGCACGATAAAGGTCAGAACCAGTGCTCTTTCTAACATGAAAATTCATGTATTGGGCTTGGTTTGATACAGATTAAGCATCTAGCAAATATCTTCTTTTCTCTCATTAGCCAAAATTCAAATTATTTGTTAGTATCTTGGATGATTAAAACCCTGTTTAGTTTCATTTCAACTAATTTGTTTAACCTGAATGCATCATCTAGATCTGGAGCCTTGGCTCACTCGAGCCAAATTTCACACTTGATGCCCATACAAAGGGTGTGAATTGTGTTGACTACTTTACAGGAGGTGATAGGCCATATCTGATTTCAGGCTCAGATGATCATACAGCAAAGGTACTCCATACAAATGCATTTTCTATACATGCCTGCTTTTGGTATGAATCATTTGGAAAATTAGTCCATTGTTCAATTTGTTGGTGTACTGGTGTCAGGTTTGGGATTACCAGACAAAAAGCTGTATCCAGACACTTGAAGGACATACACATAATGTCTCTGCAGTTTGTTTTCATCCTGAACTTCCCATCATTATCACAGGCTCGGAAGATGGTACTGTACGGATTTGGCATGCAACAACATATAGGCAAGTTTAATTGTTTTTCTTATTGTAGCTTGTAAACACGAGATCTTTTTTCAATGGTGATGCCATTTACTTTCCTAGCATTTATAATGTTGTATCCTTAGCATCTTCAGTCTGATGCTGATAGTATCAGACAAACTACATAGATTCCTGTATGGGGGCCATGTTGTTCTGGGACTGGTATTTGTTGTTTTAGGATTTGTATTAATTTAGCATCTTCCTGTTTGTAAGAGAAAGGAATACGAGTTCAACTTTTCAAAGGATTGCAGTTATGTCATATCTTGCTAGCTGTTACAATCTGTTGCAACTTGCACTGAATGAGATTTAATGATATTTAGTTATTATAACTGAAGTTGTTTAGTGAAATCCGTTATAGCTATGAGTAACTCTTTCCTTTGCAGGCTTGAGAACACATTGAATTATGGACTAGAACGTGTTTGGGCCATTGGCTATTCAAAAGGCTCTAATCGGTGAGGATATATTATCTTGCTTACACGTTTTTTCTTGTTTGTCCTGTTGTCACTATTAAAATATCGGCAGTTTGACTACCTAAGACAAAACATGCATTATGACCAAAGACAAGATCCACAAACCAACCTAAGATATTGTCAAAAAAGATTATTAATTGTTCATTGCATCTCTCAAATAAGCTTTGATTGTGTATTTTTCACCTCTAAACACTTAACACCCAGATCAGTAGCAATAGCTGAATTAAAAGGTCTATCACATTAATTTTTTGAGTAATAACTAATAAGGGAAACTATTGTTTTCTTCTCTAAAGAGACATGGTTGTTATGTTTTATCTGGCTTTTGGCAGGGTTGCTATTGGGTACGATGAAGGCACAATCATGATCAAGATTGGTCGAGAGGAGCCTGTTGCTAGTATGGACAGTAGTGGGAAAATTATTTGGGCAAAGCACAATGAAATCCAAACTGTAAACATTAAGGCAGTTGGAGCAGATATTGAGGTTGGACCTATTTACAGAGTTATTGTTGACACTTACTCTTGCAGTTACAGTCCCTGATTAGAAACTTATGATCTACAAGTTATTATTTGTTTGAACCCTGCTGTTTATAGGTGACAGATGGGGAGAGATTGCCACTAGCTGTCAAGGAATTGGGTAGCTGTGATTTGTATCCACAGGCAAGATCCTTCAAATATTTTTTAACAATTTGTCTGAACTGGCTATGGGATTATAACTATAATTTTTTATTGAAAATTGTCATGTAGGTAGGAAATGTTTTTGTTCGTTTTATTCTCTGAACGTCCTACTAGAGTGGTGTGACCCGAGTCATTTTAATTATACAATTGACAATATATCTGTTTTCAGGTCTAAAATCGGTAATCATCAAACTAGTAGCTAACCTTTAGATTGTCTATGTATGTGGGTACATCATTTTCTGTACTGTTCTTAGTAACATGATGATTTACAGAAACTACGAGGCTAATAGTTTTCATGTCTTATATTACAGAGCTTAAAACACAATCCAAATGGAAGGTTTGTTGTGGTGTGTGGAGATGGAGAGTATATTATTTACACTGCTCTTGCATGGAGGAACAGGTCCTTTGGATCTGCCCTTGAGTTTGTTTGGGCCTCAGATGGAGAATATGCAGTTCGAGAAAGTACTTCCAAGATTAAAATTTTCAGTAAAACATTTCAGGTTTGACTTCTTTCGTCATCATTAATCTAGTGTTCATCAAACATTTACTTAGAATAAAATCTCCTTGGGGCAAAAGGTAGTCAAGCTACTAATGCTTTGTCAAAGTTAAAATGCTGTCTATTTCTATTTCTTCAATTGGGAATCAGCAGTTCTTTGAGCATCTTCTGAGACATCAAAGATACGCTTACAGTGTTCCTTTTTTAGTGATTTATCTTTATTGATGAGAACCACTCTCTGAGCAATATCCTTCCTTGTTCATATTGCAATCTTTATAATTATTTCTCATGTTCTTTGATATAACTCTATTTCTGAGAATATTTACGTAGGAGTATATATTTATGGACTAAATTTTCTACAATGATATTTAGCATGTCCAGCTGTCTACCTAATTTTTGATTTATTTCTATATATCCATTCCATCTGTCCGAGCTGTCCAGCTTCATTTTAATTCATTTATAACTACAATTTATAGGTGTTCCAGCTTTCCACATTTTAAAATTTATTTCTTTCTACCCACTCACATATGGATTTGATTGATAAATAACTATAGTTAAATTTCTAACTATATTAGATGTCCTTGTCATTTCCTCCCTGTTTAGGTGAAATTGTCTCCAATTTCTACGAATGCAACATAACCACATCGTAGCTGCCAATACAAGCAAGGAGAAAATTGTATCTGATGTAGTATAGATCAGATTGCAAATGCTGATGATGAAGTCCTCATTTGGAAGTGAAATATCTTGGAGATTGAAATGCTTTGTTGATGCCAAATGGATCTATTCACAGAGATAAAAGATTGAGAAATTTATGAAGTGCATATCTTAATATTGAGGAGATAGTAATGTAGTGGCAGGAGGGTTGAATCCAAGGATCTCGATCATAAGAGTTGCTGAAAGAAAAAGCACTGGGGAATGAAATGTACCGGAATTCATCAATTTGCTGAATTTCATAATTGCCCAAGGAAGAAGCGTGTTCTAGTTGGAGAGATAGGAACATATTTGGCATGGTGCTAATGGCCCTGTCATATGGATGCTACCACTGGAGGAGGTAGCAGGATGTTGAGGTGTTGATTAAAAGATTCTCTCAGAAGTGGAGCCTATTGTAGATGGCTGTGGTCTCCAAACAATATCTTGATCGTGGGTTGTGTGGCTGACCAACCGAGGAGTGCATGGCACCTCGTGGTTAGGATGGAAAGGATCTTGTATAGATGGTAGTGCAGGAGAATAAACAATTTCGTTAACAGCTACAGGAAGTGAAGATGAGAAGCTTGGTTCTGTAGACAGACCCAAGTTGCCAGGTAGAACCATTTTGGATTTATCACATGGTTGTGCTGCTTGTCGAATCAAAAGTTGAAACTTGCTCATCATTTGCTGCAAAGGTTGGAGATGAAATACGTTCTGTTGTTGCCTTTGGTCGTTAGCTTGTGGGTTTTGGGTAGTGCTTTTAGGATATGAAACATATAAAAATTAATAGGGTGTATTGTCTCGTACCGTAATTTGGTGTCTACAGTACTCCATGGAGATTGCACACATTCAAATTAGGAAAGAGGTAAGTGTATGTACACTTAATTGACTAGTATATAATATTAAAAAATGATGGACACTTTTATTAAGATTATCGATACAACATTGGTTAATGTTTCCAAAATCATAAAACATTAAGTGATGTTAGTTTTTTTTCCAGATGTCTTAAACTTAAAGTTGAAATTTGTAAGTTCTAGATTGTTCCACTTTTATTATGATTTAGGATTTCAAGTTTCTTGCTTGCTTGGAGTACTGTAGACACCTGTGTTTGGCATAGGACTGTACAAACTAACAAAAAGATGCAAAACAAATGAAAACTAACAGTGTTGGTGTTACAATAACACAGTCATGAGCAGGAAGCTTAGTTCAGGAGAACCCTGAATTGGATTTGTTATAGACTAAGTCACAAGGTTCGCCGAACTTTTTGAGAAAAGTTCGAAATTCGACGAATTTAATCATGCGACCAAAAATTCGTTAAAAATCGGGGCTGTTTGGTAGAGAGTTGAGCAATGAGCCGCACCTGCCGAGCTGAGAGAATTCTTGGCGGAGCGGGGGAGTTGTGCTTCCATGGAGGAGTGGAGGAAGGAGCTGCAGCTGTGTTCGCATTGCAGATTTGAAGTCTGCATTGGAAAAGACTTGTTGAATGGTTGCGACTCGCGGCAGGAGCAAACTTGTCACCATGGTGGTGGTGGTGGTCTCGGATCAAGTCAAGTCGAGTCATGGTGGAATGGATTGTCAACGTCGCCGCTGTTGCAGAGTAGGGTTTGTTCCACACTTCATTCTCTTTGAATTTTGTTTTCTATGAATGGTTTATTAAATTTGTTTTGTTTCGGTCTTTATTTAGTTTGTTTTATCTATATGTTACTTTGATTTTGTTTTTATTTATTATTTATGATTTATTTTTATTTTATTTTATGCTTATTACTTTTATTTATTTATTTAATATCATTTACATTTTTAATTTATTTATTTTACCTTGTATTTCATTTTTATTTAGTTTTTATTTATTATTTATGTATTTTATTTTTTTAAATTTAATCGTTTTTAATTACATTTTATTAATTAGTTTTTAAAAAGTTTTAATCATTCAGTTTTATATAAACTATAATTATTTTTAATCATTTTCTAATTTATTATTTATGAATTAATTAATTTTAAATATTTTAATTTAATATTCATTTTTTATTATTTGAACTTAATGGCAATTTTTTTTTCGAACTTTATCCATTGAATGAATTTAAACCGAATTTTATCCTTGTCGAACTTGAACTTGAACTCGAAGTCGAACCTTGGTACTTGGGTTATAGAAATGAGCTGCTGCTGGGCTATGTGTGTCTGAACAGAAAGCAAGAAACTTGAAATCTTAAATCAAATGAGTAATCAGCAATTCACTGCAGAAGATTATGTTGGAAAATTAACAGCCAAAATTTTACAAAATAATTGACAGCAGGAATTGCAATCAGACATTTTCACAGCAAGAAATCTAGGGCGACAAACTAAGTCACCAGGTTCGTGTTTGTGTTCGGCAAGGATAAAATTTGGCAAAAATTCGTCAACTAATAGTTTGGGAATTTTTTTTTGTCAATAAGTTCATATCATATAAATCTACATTTTTATTATTCTATTTTTAAAATAAATAAAAATATACAAGAATGGTTGAAATATACAATTATTATTAAATGCCAGTTTCAAAAACTGTTTATCCATTGAAACGACAGCTTAAACCGTAATTATAACTTATCCTTGTAAGCTGAACTTGATACTCGAACTCGAAGTATTACACGCATGTGAACTCACAAATTATAAAGAAGGGATTGAGCTTGCTGCAAATGGGTTATGTGACTCTGACATTCTAGAACATCCAAGAAACTTGAAATCTTATTCTCAAACTTGAGTGGATTTCAGCTAAACTTTTTACTATCAGAAGATTATGATCGGAATATCATTAAGAGCCAAAATTGTGAGAAATTTCTTGGATAAAAGATAATTGACAGCAGGAATTGCAATCAGATCATTTAGGTTCACCAGCAAGAATTCATCTCGTGAAAGACAAGTCAGGAGTCATTTGCAGGTCTGCCATGTCTTCTGAAATCGGGTTGGAGTTGATGAAGATTCGGAAGTAGCGCTTACAACGAGTCTTTTGTTTCTTTCTTCATATAAAATTGGGAATTCTTACGAATTTTGTAAATAAGATCATATCCCAACCTCCCATACAATCTACATTTGTTCTATTATTCTATTGGTTAAAATGTGATAAAAATATACAAGAATGGTAAGAACCAGATCTATGAAATATACAAATATCGTATTAACATGCTGATGAGCTTGCAAAAACATTATGAAATGACAGCAAAACGTATTAATAACTTATAAGCGTTGTATCTTTAGTTACTAAATAGAATATTACCACGCATGTGAATTATCATGCAAATTTAAAGAGGGATTCTTGTTTCAAAACTCGTTAAATAGACTCTACATTTCTAAGCAACCCATCCAAGTTCTATCATATTCTCAAACTTCTGGATTTCTCTAAACTTTTTATATCAAAAAAGATCAAAATCATCAAAAGCACTTGGATGAGATGGTTCAATATCATCATCACTACATTCACTTCTGAATTCATCTCGTGAAAGCAAGTCAGGATCATTTGCATCTGCCATGTCTTCTGAAATGGGCTGGAGTTGTGAAGACGAAGTAGACGAGTCTTTTGTTTCTTTCTTCATACAAAATTGCAAATTCTTACGAATATAAACAAGATCTCCCAACCTCCCATACATCAACTTGTTCCACTTCTTTGGTTGAATGTGGTCAAAGCAACTTCAATTCCTTTCACATGCTGATGAGACTCAATACTTTAACAACAAAGCGTTGTAGCCTTAGTTTCTGCATTCTGCGAATTATATGCGAAAAAATCAAAACTTGTCGAATTTCAAAGCAACCCTGATAAATCGTTTGAATTTGCGAATGATTCAATTCATTTTTTGCTTTGTTATTTTTAGCATTCAACATTTGGCAGTGCAACATGACTGTAATTTTCAGCACTGTGGCATGACTGTAACATTCAGCATTGCAGCATTAAAATAGTCTAGACGTTGCTATGAAATGTCTATTGGTGTCGTGGAGAAGCCTATGAGGTGAGGAGAAGAAAATGTGAGGTTGCGAGAACCTGCAAGGAGAAAAAGCGCTGTGAAAAAATGAACCTTTGTTAAAGCTTATTGATTAGGTCTATATTTTGAAGTTTAGGTTATCCTATTATACTTTTGGCTTAGTTTACTTTATCTTATTTAGTTTTACCGTTAGGTTTAATTTATTTTATTGAGTTCGATTTACATTATAGTTTATTATTAGATTATTATTTTTATTATAATCAGAATTTTTATTAAATTTTAGAGAATCTTAATTTTTAAGGTTTTATAATTTATGTTTTTAATATGGTTATAGATAATAGCTCCTTTTTTTTAAAATTGAATATTTTTAAATTTTAACAATTTAAAATGTGTTACATAAATATAATTGTAGATAGTTATAATGTTTATTTATAAGAAATATGAAATTATTTAGATTTATTTTAGTTGAACTTAATCATGAATTTTATAGCTAATTTTTTAGCAACGAATTCCATAAGAATTTTACACTCCACAAATTTGAACACGAATTCGAATGCGGCGACTAAGATTGTAGCTCACAAGTATCTGCTCCAAAGTTACTCCACCACCTCCTTCAACATTTGGGTGTGACATGTCATACTTGGCTGCTGGTATTCCAAGCATCTTTTCATCTAACCTATATGTCCCACCATTGATCCCCGATTTTACTTGCAACTTGTGGATTTGGGTCGAACCTTATGGCTTCATGAAAGCCTCTCATGAGTTCATTGTCACTCTGTCTGTCTATATGGAGGAGTTTTGACTCTAAATAGTAAGCTGCTACATGCAAGGGGGTGTGCATCATTTTCTACCTTGAATCAGTTGTTTCCCATATCACAATATAGTTTGCTTCCACACGATTTTTTTGAATACTTTCCTTGCAATGGTCCATGCTTTCATTAAGCATACCAAGACAAGGTTTATCGCCATCAACCATATGAAGCACTTCAACGATTGGTTCACACACTTTTAAAACTTTTGTTGTATTTTCCCAAAAATTGTTGTTTAAAATTATTTGCTCTATGTTCTTTCCTTTTGCACCTTTAGAAAGAGCTGAATTTTCCCAATCAGTAGAACAAATAACTGATCTTAGCGCTGCTGTCTCTTCAACCACTCTTATCAAAGTGATATAAAATGAGGCAAATCTTGTTTCATAGGGCCTCAACAACTCTCTGGATGCATGCTGCTGCCTGTAAGTATTAAATGTGAGGCGGTTGTTTCTGATGAAATTTGCAATTGCTCTCCCTTTGTGAATTGCTTCGTGCAACCATGGAAATTTAGCCAAGTCATGGAGCAACAAATCAAGGCAATGTGTTGCGCAAGGACTCCAAAATATATGCAGGTACTTCTCCATAGTCAACTTCCCAACGGCCACACAATTTGTCGCACTATCAGTTACAACTTGAACCACATTCTCCATACGCACTTCAAGAATGGCTTCCTCAAATATTTTGAAAATATACTTGGTGGTTTTTTCATGGCACATGGCATCAACTACCTTCAAGAACACTACGCCTAGAGGGCAAGCCACCAAAACATTAATCAATGGCCTCTGACACATTCTGACCATCCATCACTCAATATGGTGCAACCAGTTACACTCCAAGAGGCTTTCATTGCTGCCAGTTTTCGGCCACCCTTCCTTTTGATTTCGTCAAAAGAGTTGTTCTAAGAGCCTCTGAAGTAGGAGGGGTATACCCTTTACCAAACTTCGCAAATTTTTAAATTGCATTTTTAAAATGCGGATTCCTAGCAACATTGAACGGAATTGTACTTGAATAGAACAAATCAATCAATGCATTGTCCACATATTGTTTCTCCATTGGTTTCCAAAGCTTGTTCAAAGTTCCACTATTTGATCCCGTTGTTGCACCACCGGATGAGGGAATGTTTGAAGGGAAGACATAATTTGTGGTGAACCTAGATATTTCTGCTTGAATTCTCTATTTTTTGTGTGCTGATTTCTGCTTTCTTGCGAATGAAGAGGCCTGGTCCTTCTCTAGCGCTACTTTGATCTGTGGAGTTGCATTTGGGCATGCACTAACACCCCTCTTGCACCAATTGAGATGCCAAAGTAGGTGGTTTGCTATGCATGTCGCACTCCCAACAAATGAGTGACCCCACAACTCATATTTGATATTATTGCCATTGCGTGTTACGTGTTTCCATCCCTCAACGTTCAATTTCGGGGGATGCCATTCAATTTTGTTTATGAACCTACATGTTTTAGAGAAGATAAGATTATAATAATTGTATAACTTTAAACCCAAGTTAATACCAAATTATAACTTTAATACTAGGCAAATATTAAAAAAAATCTAATTAAATTATTAAAACTTAAAAGCCTTCTAAAAATAATAATAATCTAATTAGAAATCAATTGGAGAATAATAATATTTATTGATTAAATTTACGATAAGAACGTTGAAATTAATGTCTATTGGCGGGGTTTGAAATCTTTAGATGTATTTAAGATATTTTTACTGTGTGCTAGTTTATATTTTAAACTCAAAATATATTAACCACCTAAAATTAATTAATAAATATTAAATAAGAAACTATGTTTATAAATTTATAATTTCTTAGTACTTATCGTTTAATTATTAAATTATTTTAAGCTAATAATATATAATAAAAATATATTAACAAACTTAAAATTAATTATAGAAAATTTTCTAATTCTACCTTTTAAATTCTAATTTCTAATTATCAATATCACATAATAACATTTATAACTTCAAAAATTCTAATGAGTATATAAATAAAACCAAAAAATTAAAATTTCTAGAACCTAAATAAATAAATAAATATTTTTACAATATAAATTAAAGTCCTAAAAAAAGTATTTACTATGTAGTAACACTGAATACTTGTTACCTAATTAAGAAATTAAAATCCTACACAAAGTACCTAATAAATTAAATTAACTTACATAATTCATTTAATAAATATTAAACATAATAAATTATAATGCCACAGTCTACACTAGTCAGTGGTGACTAAATAGTAATTTGTAAATACGTCATAATTCATTTAATAAATATTAAACATAATAAATTATAATGCCAGTCTACACTAGTGATTGGTGACTAAATAGTAATTTCTAAATACATTAATAATTTATAAATACATTTTATGCTAATAAAATTAGGTAATCTGATTAAGCCCTAAAAGAATAATTTATAAATACCTAAGATTTAATGGCGTTAATAAATCCAAAAATGTTATGATACTTTTTTACTGACAGTTTTTAACTTTTTATTATAAGCCTAGAATTAAATGGCACAGCTGGTCCTTTTTTATCATTCAATGGCAATGCTAAAATTGAAACTGTAGTAATTTTTTTTTATTATTGAATGGCAATGCTAAATGCGAATTGAAAAATATGCTTAGCAAGTTAGCTGAACGGTGAAGAGCTGAATCAATCTGTCCTCTTTTGGCGGTGGCGGTAGGCTTGGGCTTGCACAAATCATGACTGCACAGATTGTGACTGCAATGAAAACCAATGCCCTTGGCTCTTGTGGCGGCAGCAGCGGCGGTAAAAGGGTTGGGGCTTGGTTCCTATAGTGGCAACGACTGCGGCGGAAGAGTTGGCGCTTGGCTCCATGAATCAACTTCATTATAAATCTGCAACTTCAAATTCACACTTCGTAGCTGAAACTTGAGGGGCTTCAAAATCGCAAATGAAATGAGTGGCCTTTATGAAGCCATAGGGAGATTTGACCCAGATCCACAAGTTGCAAGTAAAATCAGGGATCAATGTTGGACATACAGGTTAGAAGAAAAGATGCTTATAATACCAACATCCAAGTATGACGTGCCACAGCCAGATGTTGAAGGATATATGACCTAGGTGGTGGAGTAACTTTGGAGCAGATACTTGTGATCTACAATGCTTTGTTGTTAGAGTATTGAGTCAAGGAGCAAGTTCATCAGTGTGTGAAAGGAATTGGAGTTGCTTTGACCACATTCAGTTAAAAAAGCGGAACATGTTGTCTGGGAGGTTGGGAGATCTTGTTTATATTTGTAACAATTTGCAATTGTGTATGAAGAAAGCAACGAAAGACTCATCTACTTCGTCTTCACAAACTCCAACCCATTTTAGAAGACATGGCAGATGTAGATGATCATGACTTGCTTTCACAAGATGAATTTAGTGGTGAGTTTGAAGATGATGATATTGGACCATCTCATCCAAGTGCTCTTGATGATTTTGAGCTTTTTGGATGTAAAAAGTTTAGAGAAATCCAAAAGTTTGAGAATAGTGGTAGAACTTAGATGCTTTAGAATCTAGACTCTTTTTAAAACAAGAAACCCTCTTTAAATTTGTGATTTCACATGCGTGTAATGTTCTCTTTAGTATTTTGATCAGCTTATAAGTTATAAATATGTTTTGACATCATTTCATAATGTTTTTTTGAAGGTATTTAATAATATCTGTATATTTCGATCATTCTTGTATATTTTTATTTATTTTAAAAATAAAATAATAAAAAATGCAGATTTATATGATTCAAACTTATTGAAGAATTGTTTTTCCCGAGTTTTATTAGTTGACAAATTTGTGTCAAATTTTATCCTTGCTGAACACGAATGCAAACATGGACACGGACACGCACATGCACACAGACACGAACACGAGCCTGGTGACTTAGGATATATGTATTTAAGATATCTATACTAGTAAGCTAATAACGTTGCCTGGTAGGACCGTTCACCTATTGCATTTGTTTCTGCAGAAATGATGACATCACCAAAGCGCAACTGTAAACTAAACTTTACATTCGCTTTCTTAGAATGGCTTCTACCTTATGCAGTACATCTAGTTCTGATCCAGATGTGTTGGGCTTTTACACATTTGCATCTTCATTCACGGCAATGTGAAAATAATCCTTTCACATTTAGTTATCAATTATCTTATTAGAATCTTACCACTCGTAATAAGCTTGATATCTCTACGATGTTGTGAAACACACATCTGTGCTTGCTCCATGATTGATTATGAGACGGGGGAGTGGGAGGCCTTTTGAAACGATATCAAATATGATGTCAATCTCTTAGGAAGTCTCGGGCTTCTTTCTAGCACGAGGTACTGGGATGGTTCATGCTTCACAAAGGTTTGGTGGATAAGGCAAGGCTGTACAAAGTCGGTGTTGCAGATTCTTTACGTAGACTTTGTGGTTGAGAAGAAACTGCTGATCATGTTTTTTGGAACTGCCCTTCTGCTAAGATCTTTTGGTTTGTTTTCGGCTGGAATATTATTCAATTAATGCCCCTCTAGTTTGGCAAGGGCCTTTCCTTGGAGACACAAACTATTATTAAAAGCTGCAAATTCTTATGGTTCACAGTTTGGTTGGCAGCTTTTGAATTTTCACGAGAACCTCTCCTCTCTTAGCTGAAGGCAACAACAAATTTCTAAGCTAGACCTGGCTTTGCTTGTTAAAGTTCAATTTAAATGTTTTTGCAATGATATCGACTCTTTGGGGACCCTGGCTCAGATTTTTATCTTGGTTGGCTTACTTGGGTAGAAATCTTCCTTGTAACTCTGTTATTAGTTTGATGTAACTTTTTCAGTTCTATTCACGTAATATAAGATACATTTCTCTAAAAACATTTCCGACTTGAGCATTAGGGAGATCACATGTATGTTGTACCATGTTTGCATTTGTGACACTTCGCGAGACTGTTATTGAGGGCATTAATTACATTTTTGGTTACATCTTGATTAAATTTGAATGGAATGATTTCAACATTTTATTTCACAATTCTGCTAATCAATTTAGCTATAACATTATCATGAACTGATGAGGATTCTCTATTGCAGGAGAGGAAAAGTATCCGCCCAACTTTTTCTGCCGAGTCTATATATGGTGGAACCTTATTGGCTATATGTTCCAATGATTTTGTTTGCTTCTATGATTGGGCTGAATGCCGTGTAATTCGAAGGATTGATGTTAGTGTGAAAGTGAGTCTAAACATTTACATACTCACGCCTCTTGTTTACTGTTCTTGAATTTTATTTGCTGAAATATACTCTATATTACAGAAATAATGGTTTAATGGGTACTAGGTATTTTTTTGTTTTTTTTATTTCATTATTAATTGCTGCTTATATCTCTTGTTACAGAATATCTACTGGGCTGATAGTGGAGATCTTGTTGCTATTGCCAGTGACAATTCGTTCTATATTCTGAAATACAATGTGAGAGACCCTGATGTGTCTTGTTTCATTATGGAAAGCAATAAGCTCTTGTTGCCATCCCTCTCAGTGGGCTTTCTTTAACATATTTCATTACCTGCCACTCGACAATTCTATAGTAGCTGCAATTGAGGGGCTGCCTGCCTAATGTTTGGCATTATGGTTTGTTTTTATGAATGATAATAGTAGTTGTCATTCGTTTTGCAGCGTGATGTTGTCTCTGCATGCCTGGATGGCGGTAAACCTATCGATGAACAGGGGGTAGAGGATGCTTTTGAACTTGTACATGAGATAAGTGAGCGGGTTAGGACTGGAATTTGGGTTGGAGATTGTTTTATATACAACAACTCAACTTGGCGTCTCAATTACTGTGTTGGTGGCGAGGTATGTATCAATTTAGCCACATGTTAATGTCGTGTATCTCTTGATTTGGTTATTGTATTATTCAACTTTATACATCCCTCTGTTGAATTCACGTTCACATCTCCTAGAGGCAGATGTTTGGCAATCTTTATTAGCCTGTCTAATTTAGGATTTTTAGTAACTGATAAACTTGATTTACTCTGCTTACAAATGCAGGTAACAACCATGTTCCATTTAGATCGGCCTATGTATCTGTTAGGCTACCTTGCCAATCAGAGTCGGGTATATCTTATTGACAAAGAGTTCAAGTGAGTGTGGTGTCAAGATTTTTTATTTCAAGTGCATTCAGGAGATTTTAATTTTGCTAACCAAGTTTCACATTGCTGCGGTTCTCTTTTATGTTATTTCAGTGTGATGGGGTATACATTACTTCTTAGCTTGATAGAGTACAAGACACTTGTTATGCGGGGTGACCTTGATAGGGCAAATGAGGTTTTGCCCACAATTCCTCGGGAGCATCTCAACAGGTAGTTTTCAACCTTAATGTTCTGAAATTATAAGTTGAAACAACAATGGATGTTTTCTTTTTTATTCTGATGTTTTTCTAATCTACATTTATATGTGGAATCTCCTCTGTTCTCATTTACAATTTGAAACAATAGTTCAACAACACAGTTTCAAACTTTGGTGTCTTCTATTGAATCGGGCTGATAAATTCTGATTCTCTGTCATTAAAAGTGTGGGTCGTTTTTTGGAGTCTCGAGGCATGTTGGAGGAAGCACTTGAAGTGGCTACAGATCCAGACTACAAATTTGACCTGGCTGTACAACTTGGAAGAATTGAAGTAGCAAAGGTTAGCTTGAACTTTCATTTGTGCTGATGGTATATGGTATAAGCAACCATTTAATTTCATGTTAATATGAATAAGATACATTATTGATGGGATTGGCTGGCTGTACATATGGTTGTGTAATGATCACTGTTTAGCAATTTTTGGTCTAACTACATTGAAGGCATTGTCATACTTATACTTAAAAGACTTTACATCTAAAGGCGAAATATTTCATTCTATGTGGAAATGCTTTAGAATCCTTAATAAAGACTATGAATAATGGAATGCTGTTAGAATCCTAGTCTTAGACCTCTTATAATAGTTGTTTTTGTGCTTATGCTTTGGTGGAAGAAGAGGCAATGCTTTCTAATGAAAATTAATGGGAGATTTGGGTTGGTTAAATCGTAGAATTTCTGTTATATTCTTCTTTGTTTCTTCATTATTGATTTTTTGTTTAATTAAACTTTTATACCATCATGTAGGCAATTGCAGTTGAAGCACACAGTGAATCAAAATGGAAACAATTAGGAGAACTAGCCATGTCTTCTGGAAAGGTATCTATTATGTAGAGTTTACGGGACAGTTTTATTTTATGCTTATCTTGCATTGATTTTTGTTCTTTTTTGGTTTAAAATGAAATCCTGTATAGATCATTTTGCCCTGGGTTTTGGTCTTTTATTCAAGATGCTGATATGCTGCATGTAGTCATTGTAGTTTAGGTAGGTAGGTTTTATGTAGTACCATTTAGTGGCAGCTTCTATCATATTTGCCCAGTTGTAATTATTTTCTGGCAAACAATAAAATGAACCGATTTTTTAAAACCTATCAGAAGGGATATATTGATGTCCATATTGTTTGATAAATTGTGGCTCTATTTGATCTAGTTCACTGGCATATTGATTGATAAATTGCTACAAATTCCAGATCTTTAGTTTGAAGGCTTGCAAAGGTAACCAAGGATTTACAATTATTATTTATTCTTTCACTAATGGGAACTTATTTTGATGAAAAAAGTTTTCTTGTAATGTGTTTCTCAAAAATTGTAGCAATACTTCTAGCACCTAAGTCACAGCTGCTAACTAGCTTCTTTTATCGTTGTATCTTGTTGAACCTCTAATACTTTGTACCTTTCCTGTTGTTTGGCTCTAACTTTCAGAAAAGATAATTGAATTTTCTAGCTAAGAAGTAACTTACATTATGGTTAGCTGAATGGTCAAGATGCTTGTCTGTGTCTATGCAAGAGCTTGATAGAGAGTGTGAACAAATAATATAATGTGAACATTTGACAAAATCAGGTTGATGAGACTGAAAACAAAAACATCTCCGAAAACAAAAGTTATATAATAATTGCAAATGTTTACAAGGAAACTTTAACCATAGAATAAACAGTACAGTACATGATTACATTTTAACAGCTATAGCAGCATATTCTCGTTAGTTATGGCAAGTAAGATGAGCTGATTCCCCAGAGTAGAGGAAGGACCGAACATGGAGCTGTGGAAGTCAAATACCCCTTGTTTGCTTAAACCACAGAAGAAGAGGTTGTAGGGCTATTAATCTTGGAGAGAGAGAAAGAGGGCAAGAAGAGGAGCAGATCATACTTGACTAATGTCCAGGGGATGTCATATACCCTTATTTGTCATGATAGCTTAAATGTTAAGCATTTGTATTTGGATGGGCTTCATAATAATTCTGTTGCCTGTCACAATGGAACCTGAGATTCAGATATTTCATGCGGCCATTGACTGTAACAATGAAACCTGGGATTCACATATTTCATGTGGCTACTGAAAATAGCAGCCTCTTGTTTACCACCCTGAATGTGTAGGTCAACTGTAAGGGGGTTGAAACCCTCCTGTTTCTAGAGTCTGTACGACTTACCTAATTTAATTGCCCAGAAATATGATAAAATGAAATTCTTAATTGTAACCTATCTACAGATGGGATTTGAAGATACAAATACTTGGCTAACACCAAAAATCGATGGAGCATAAAGAAGATTGGAATGATTAACTTTAAGCTGTTTTATAATCAAAAGGACATATGTCTAGATTGATTATAGCACTATGCAAATTTTTATTTAGAGTTACTAGATTTTCCCCTAAGTGACAAAAGTTCATTGAAGCTAGACCTTTTAATAATCTGTTGTAAATAGAAAAGACTCAAAGACATGGACTATTATGAGATCCAGGAGTAAAGAGTGCATATGAATTCAAAATTTTAAATTTAATTACATCCACCTAATTTAAATTATGAGATAACTGGTAACCAGAGTACAAAAATAGCAAAAGCACGGATCTTAGAGTTGATAAAAAACAAACTGCATGAGGTAGAAACTGTTCGCCATTTACGTGTAGAGAAAGTATTTGCCCCTTTTATAAATACTTCAAAATAATTTGTCTTTCCTTGAGTCTCTTCTTCCAACCCAAAATAAGACTAGAAACCACATTTTATACACTCAAGGAGATGGTTATAAATTATTTTACGTCATAAGCATGGTTCACATAGTTAAAATAATTGGATTTCCCAAGCCTAGTTCCATTTCCTTTCCCTAGTATGGTGTGTGCTCTTGTGCTCAAGAAGATTACACAGGATTATATTTGCAGCAGTAACAAGTGTGGAGCTAGTACGTGGCAGTCCAGTGATAAGAGGTAAAAACATACCTAGTTTAGGAGTACTTGGAGAGGAGGCGGTCTGACTTATCATGGATTGAAGAATGGAACCGGAGACTTGGATATTAGAGATATCTATTCTCATGCCTGCCAGAAGGGTATTGAGAGCATGAAATGGGAATTTGTTAATGTAAGTAATGGAGGATGGAATTTCTAAACTGATGGAATGGAGAGGTGTTGTAGCCTTAAGTAATTGTGCCTGAGAAATAAGAATCCAATCTTCTTTTGATGTAGAGGTTAGTCGAATAATCTCAGAGAATGTCTCGTGGTATTAACTAACTGCAGATGTTGTGATGATATCTAAGTTACTTGCTCGTTTTGTGTACAGATTCATGTACTTCAATTTTTTTAACCCTGGTTACGACCGGCCTAGTAAACAGGAATTAACCACATTGTATGCGTAGAATAAAAAAATAACCATGATACATTGTAATGCTAACTGAATGCCAAATGGCACAACAAATATTAAATATAAAATCAAAAATAGTATTCATCCTCAGCTTGCTATTCATCGTGAGCATCAACATTAAAATCAGTATTAAAAAATTATTTAAAAAAACAGGCAGAATAAGTGCATTTGCCTTGGGTACGTCTGGGGTGGTCTGGGTATAGAACTTGATTGACCCGGATCTAGCTGGGACGAATCCGCAGGCAAATTCTGTCCAGACCCATACTGGGTACAAACTGGCCCGGTATTGGGTAGGGGAGGAGGGTTGAATCGGGAATGTAGGATGGTATTGGTTGTTGGCGATGTGAGAAAATCCATGAAGGTGAAATTTGCACTATTATCAATATAGTTTTTGTGACCAAGGATTGGAAAATGCCACAAGTATTGGTGGCTCTTCTAAGAGAATGAGACTTAGATCTGTTCTGGTTTGGAGGAGCAAAAGCTGTGGTGGTGCTTGGAGTTGGAGAAGCAATTCCTCAGAGTACAATATTTGTTGAATTTTTCTTTGCACTTACTCAAATGAAGTGTTATGCGGGGACACACCCCCTAGATTTTGGTGACATCCCAAACATTTCAGGGATTTGGAGGGGACTTCGCCCATTTTGAAAAAATTCTTTTAAAAGTTTTCCTGATGTTTTTTACTTTATCAAAGCTGTTATTTTTACTAAAAACATAAATTATAATATTGGAAGTACCTAAAAAACAGCACATACAATTTAAATCTGTAAATTTCATTGAATAAAGTTCAAATATTAATATATTAATAGTTATATATTATTTTAATAGCCGCCCCCTTCGCCGCCCCCAAAATTAGGGATTTTTTTGCAGTCTCAGAAACCTCATCACTCTGCCCCCTTGTTCCCAAGATTGAGATAACTATGCTCAAATGTCTTTGCATTTTTGCAAACCATTTCATCTTTGAATTTTCCATGTTGGCAGTACAAGATATATTTGTTCAGTCTTAATGTGTTCTACCACCTTGCCTTTTTTGTCATATTGTGTGAATTTGGCCTTGTCTGAAATTTTAGTTATACATATCACTGCTTTACTAAGTACATTTGTGAAATTTTGAAACCCAACCATTCCAATTTCGAGGGAAGTTGTGATACACGGGTGCATTAAGTCTCTTCAGATCTCCTGTGATTCAATTAACAATATGGAATTCAACCTCAAAATATGTAATGTCCACTTTTCAGAATTAAATGATTTTGGGCATGAAGCCTATTTTTTTAATTTTCTGTAGGCTAAGGGGAATTAATAAGGGAAATAAATAATAATCATTTTTTTTAAGTATTCCAAGTTACTTTATATTTTAATTGGAAAAAGACACTTAGAATTAAATTATTATTTAGCGGGGCCAAAAGTAGAATTGAATGCATGGGATTAAAGCTTATATTTTTAATATGGGGCGCCAACTTTGGATATGTCAAAAAAGTATTTAATTACTATTTAGCATGCACAAAACCCTAAAGGTGGCGCCACCCTTGGAGAAGGCATTTAAAAATTATAAAAGCAGCCTTGGGGGTTTCATTATCACTCATCTTGGAAATTTATCAACTACATTGTCTGCAAGTAGTTTCTGCTTTTGCATCAGTAAGAGGTCGAAAACCCTTATTTACACAATTTTGAGGACAAAAACCCTCATATCTAAGCTTGGCAATTCCATCTAGGGGTTGCAGTGATCATTAAGAGTTCAAATAGTCATCAAGTTCAACTAGGGCATCATATTCAAAGGCTATTTTGGCATTCAGAACAACAAAATACATCCAAGATTTCTTCTGACAAACATCTACAAGGCATATTGGACACTTCTATGATGGGAGATTAATTCTATGATGGGCGCCGCATTTGGAGAGTTTTTGCAAGGGTTTCAGCTTTGCATGTTTATTTCTTTCAGCCTTCTACATATCTGGATCATCAAAATCGAGCCAGTAATTGTATACAAATATTTTGTTATTTCCTTGAAGCTGATTTGAAAATAAATAAATAAATTCTATTTTGTCTGCAATTGGGGTTTGTTGTTTTTATAAAAAAATTAGTTTATTGATACAGTCATAAAAGTTCAACTTTTTGTACTACTGCTCTAGGTTTTGATAAAATATCCAGATTTGTTAGAAATCATTTATCAAGGATATTTCAGTGGTATTAGAGCTTTGTTTCCTTCCAGCTTGTGTGAAAAAAATTGTAGCTTTGAATTTCATGTAGGGTAGTGACAGAGAAGTCAAGTACCACCAAAGGGAGAAAAATAAAGGTACAAAACCACCAGAAGTCATGGGTAACAAGGATCCGGATGAGGCAATTTTTGACAGGCTTGTTTAGGGACAAGATATGATAGCTGATACGACAGGTCAATTAATCCAGTTATGCAGGGCACGAATGTGCAAAGGGCTCTAAACAGTGAGGAAAGCTCTTCAGGAGTAAACCATAATCAACACTATCAAAGAACCATCGGTTCTATTGTTAGGCCCTTCCAACCTAACTTCCTACGTAGAGAGCAAGCAATTTCAAAGGCAAAAATTCAACCTTCCATATCAGATGACATTGCTGCTAGCTATGAGGAGTACATGGTACTTCCAGGTGAGATTAAAGAGGCTATATCACTTACCAATTTTATTAATTTGAAGAAAAATAGGGGTGGACCAAGAGTTGAACTTAGGGCACAAACTAATCAAAGAGACGTATAGCATGCATTAGGAAAGTTGTCACTCCCTACATTTGACAACTCTAGTAAGAGTTCAACTCGTGCATGGATACAGAAACTGGATACCTTCTTATCACTTAGGTCAATGATAGAGGAGGAAACCATCAAATTTGTAATCCTTCATCTGGAAGGTATGGACACATGAGTGGTGGTACTATGGGCCAATTGCTCAGGGGCACAAACATAATGATTCTTATCCTATGTTCAATAATAGGTTGATAGAGAAAGTTGACAGAGTTGATCCAAAAATTCTTTTCCGGGAATTAACTCAACTTAAACAACTACATTCAGTGACTATGTAGCTGAATTTCTAAAGCATTTTGTGATGGTACCTGATGTGATAGAGAGAAGATTGGCTGTTTTGGTCATGTAAGGTTTAAGTGAATCTCTTAGGGTTTTAGTGAAAGCTTTCAGCCCTACCTCTCTTCAAGAAGTCATCAAAAAGACTTTTGATTTGGAGACTTTAGCCCCAAAAGGGAGATATCAGCCTATAGGACAACCTACAACATAGCCAAAACCAACACTTTATGGGCAACAGAAAAAACCATTTCAACAGGGGGATAGAAACAAGAAATGAACTTAGGAAGAAGAAATTGTATTTCACTTGTAGAAATCCTTGGGGACCTGGTCACAAATGTATTCCCAAAGGATAGGTGCACTATATAGAGGTGATATTGGATGAGGAGGTGTAAGAAGAGGAACCAAAAGTGGAAAAAGAAGAGGAAGAACCGATAGCTGAAAATAAAGGAGAAGAAAAGACTCTAGACAGTACTCTTGCTACACTTTCAAGTGCTCCCAGGTATCATTCTTTCAGAGTTCGTGGAGTACTTAATGGGCATAAGGTAACTATTTTGATTGATAGTGGGGTAACTCACAACTTTATTGATGAGTGTTTGGTAGCCCAAAGAGGATTGAAAACAAAGGTTTCTAGGGTTTTAATGTTACTGTAGCTGATGGATTTACTATTCCATGCATTAAGACTAAGAGGGTGAAGGGATTGGAGATTACTCTTGGTAAGCACAAGGTTTGTGATGATTTCTATTTGGTGGGCATAGGAGAAACCAATGTCATTTTAGGAGTGCAATGGTTGCCTTCTATTGGAGAATTCATGCAAATTTGCCAAGCTATGGAGAAATTTTAAAATTGATGGAAAAGTGGTTGTACTTCATGGTATGGCCAATGGAGCACCTAAGGCTATCATAACAAAGCGGATGGAGAGAGCTTTTCGTAAGGGGCAAGTAGCTTGGGCAGCCCATTGTTTGGTGAATATTTCCACTTCTAGTACTAATGATAAATCTTATCATGTGGATATACAATCTATTTTGGACAACACCATGGTACAATATTAAGTGATTTACCATTAGGATTGCTATCGGATAGAGGATTCCAACACATCATAGAGTTGGAAACAAGTTCTAAACCTATTATGATTACTCCTTACGACCACCCTAGAGCTTACAAACAGGAGATTGAGAAGACAATCAAAGAGCTATTGAAGATGGGACATATCCATCCTAGTTCTAGCCCTTTTGCTTCTTCTATTGTCTTGGTGAAGAAGGATTGGGACAATGAGGATGTGCATCGATTACCACACTCTGAATAAGAAGACTATCAAAAACATGTACCCAATACCCATGATCAATGGATTGATAGTGAACTGCATGGAGCGGTGTATTTTTGCAAAATTGATTTAAGATCCGGTTATTACCAAATCAAGGTAAGAGATGAAGATGTGCACAAAACAACTTTTTGTTGTCATTTTGGGCATTTTTGAATTCTTGGTGATGCCTTTTGGTTTAACCAATGCTCCAACTACTTACCACTCTGTTACCAAGAAACACCTAGTGGCCCCCCGTTTCGTTTCCGAAACGAAAACTCCTTCGAAATGTTCTAGTCTCCTAGAGATAAGTATACATGATAACAATGTATTATTTCAATGAATACAAAATATTTTTAGTGTTTTATCAGCTATACTTATCTCTTATGGTCTATGGAGTACAATTTTAAAATGAGTACTATGCATATATATTAATAATATATTATATGGATGTTTCTCGTAATGTTTCATATCCATCCAGGATTCAGGAAAATTGCCGTTTCCGTGTTTCGTACCTGTTTTTGTTTCCGTTTTGTGGCAACATAGAATTTCCAGTCATGCATGAACCATGTTTTTAGTGAACACTTGATGACATTTTGGTGTACACTAAGACTTAGGAAGAGCACCTAAAACACTTGGATACAATGTTGAAAATTTTGGAACAAACTCTTTTTGCAAAAGAATCCAAGTGTGAGTTTGGAATGATTGAAATTTTATACTTGGGACATGTCATTAGTGCTCAAGGAGTACAGCTTGATCAAGAGAAGATCCAAGCAATATTGGATTGGCATCCACCCATCACTTTGACATAGTTGAGAGGATTCTTTGGTCTTTGCAGTTACTACAAGTGGTTTGTGAGACGGTTTTCACAACTTGTTGTCCCATTGACTGATTTGACAAAGAAAGGAGCTTTCAGTTGGTTTGAAACAACCCAAGTAACCTTTAATAAACTCAAAGAGGTAATGAGTTCTTGCCTAGTATTGGCTGTTCCTGATTTTTTATTCCTTTTGTGTTAGAATGTGATGCATTAGGGTTGTTTTGATGCAAAAGGGGCATCCCATAGCCTTTGAGAGCCGAAAAATTAGTGAAGTAGAGCGTGGATTCTATATTTATGACAAAGAAATTTATCAACTACATTGTCTGCAAGTAGCTTATGCTTTTGCATCACTAATAGAGGACGAAAACTCTCATATCTAAACTTGGAAATTCCATCCAGGGGTTGTAGTGATTATTCAAAGTTCAAATATTCATCCAGTTCAGCTATGGCATCATATTTAGGGCTGTTTTAGCATCCAAAACAGGAAAGTACAGCCAATGATTTCTTCAGACAAACATTTGAAAGGCATACTGGATTCTTCCATAGTTGGACGCCACCCTTGGGAGATTGATTCTATGCTGGGTGTCACATCTGGGGAGTTTTTACAAGGGTTTTAGCTTGCATGTTTATTTTTTGCAGCCTTCTACGTATCTGGATCATCAAAATTGAGCCAATAATTGTATACAGATATTCTTGTATTTGCCCTGAAGCTGATTTGAAAATTAATAAATAATTCTATTTTGTCTGCAATTTGGGCTTGCTGTTTTTATAAAAAAATCAGTTTATTGCTGCTGTCATAAAATTTCAAATTTATATACAGCTGCGCTATGGTTTGATAAAATATCCAGGTTTGTTAGAAATTATTTATCAGGGATATTACAAAATATCAGTCTCTTAAGTATAGACATGGTAATACGTTGGGAGCTATCAAGGTTCCATCAACTTGAGAAATGAATAATATGGTTATATGAACCAATCTGCCCATAGTTTTAACCCTTGTCTAATTTTTTGAGATATCGTAGGGATTTATTTTCTGTTGGGTAAAATCTGATACTCTTTGGTCACTAATTTTATAATATATCATAAATAATGGTTATGATAAATATGTTTCCATAACATATAACTGTGCAAGTGGATTGGTTTGTCAACTTGTGGGGACGATGTCTTGAACAAGTCAAGGTAATACAAGCCCATAGAGAAATCCACCAAATATGAGGTCATGGAGAAACATGATTTAGCTTTGTACTCTTCTATCCTTTTGATAATATAGAAGGAAATGGACACATCCCATTTAAACAGGGTTCGCTCATTCAAGATTTCATACAACAAAAGGCATCTGTCACTCATCTACAGGCACTGTCAGGGGCTTCTGTGAATAAACACAGTTTACTCATCCAAGATTTCATATAACAAAAGGAATCTATAACTCATCTGCATGCACTTTTGGGGGCTTCTGTGAATCTACACATAAGTGTAATAGCATATCTAATATTCGATTCGAAGTTCTTTATGACTTGCTACTTTGGAGAGGTTTTACTGACTTGAACTTGAGTGCACTGTCATACCAATGTCAATATCATTGTTAGTTGCAACTCCTTGCAAATTTTTCTAGCCAACTTTGATTATACTATTTCTTCCATTTAGGAAATTCGTAAACAATGTGCAACCTCTAAAGTTTTACCAGACAAAACTGCAATCACTTGACCTGTATGTGAATACACTTTGTTTTGTATTTTGGCCTCATGTAATAGGTATCATATATCTGCAAGTGGAAAGATTTTGGCTCTGTTTGGTGGAGGACCGATTATCTTTTGAGGCAATCCTGTTCTTCGATTGAGTTAACCTCTTCAGGGTTTCTTGTTGCTTCTTTGCATTCAGTGAATGTATGATTGTTAATCTATCTCTTCAGCACAGGTTTCAGGAGTAAGCACCGTGCCCCCTATTTCCAAGGGTTTTGGGTGTGGGTCTAGCTGAGTAGAGCTACCTCCTACTTCTGTTAGTTTTCTTTTTCCCATGAAGAATGTTCTTCTTTGGTGAACTTAAAACCGGTGCTGGGTCCTTAGTAAGTAGCACTTTTTTGAATGCAATTCTTAGAGAAGAGTAAGACAGCTAAGGGAATACAACAATGGCAGCAATCTGAGTTTCTTTTCTTACAAGAAGGAATTTTTACCAAATCGTAAGAAAGAACTAATGGTGATACAACTTAATTTCTCTCATACAAGCTGGGAATGAAGGTAAAATCTTTGTGACATGCATAAAATATTTGGGGATTTGCAAACTAAATGATTAAAAGGGCAAAAACAAAGGTTATTTTGTCAGTTCAATACAAATCCAGGTTGTTGAATTATAATACAAGAAAAATGATGGGGAACATGGTTCAAAGTTCGTTGGACACCGTTGGATACAAATCAACGAATTTTTGTTGAACTGCTTACTGAGCTGTAGACTTTTTTCCTATAGATTTCGTGTACATACGTCTCATGGGGATGGGGAAACGTCTCCATTGCACACTACTGCAAGGTCACGGGGTTCTTCTGAGTTTGAAAAGTGTTTGAAAGCTTTTTGTTTGGGGCGGGTGCACTGGATGGTGATAAATACTGCCATTGTGTGAAATTAAAAGAAAACCCTTTTAAAACGTGTCTTCATTTATTCAAACACAGCACAACTTTGTTTTCTTAGAGGGATACACTTGTCTAAATTTTCTGCATCCATGAAATTACCCAAAGCTGTGTTTATTTATAATTTGTGTGAAAACTCAGTTTTAAGACAATGTGTGGGATTGAGACACTTGTCCTTATTCTGTTTGTTAAGAGGTCTGCAGAGTTTCATTGTTGTCTTTTATCTTTAACTTTACTAATAGTGCTGCAGAAGATGGAAGACAAAAATTCATTAAAGACAACTGTGGTGCTAATTTAAATTAGAAAGGACTGTTTGAAACTTGAAAGTTTAAAACCAAGCATTAAAAGAAGCTCTAAGATATTCACTCATTTTTTTTATATGAACCCAAATTCTAGAATTTGGGTGTGTTGGTGACAACACATCTATCATAGGTAATAATCTATATGCTAACTGAAAATGTTACTCTTAAAGGAGGAATGTCCATTTTAACAAAAAATGAAATAAGGTTTTATACTCGTGTTTTGAATATGCTAGACTTATTTGACATTTCTTTTCTATGTTCTCCGTGGTACAGTTAGACATGGCTGAGGAATGTTTAAGCCACGCATCAGATCTAAGTGGATTGTTGCTTCTCTACTCTTCAATGGGAGATGCAGAGGGGATGACTAAACTTGCTACACTTGCCAGAGAGCAGGGAAAAAACAATGTCACTTTTCTTTGTCTATTTCTGTTGGGTAAATTAGAAGAATGCATCCAGCTATTGGTGGACAGGTAACTTGCTTAATGATGCTGTACAAGTCTGACTTTGTGCCTAAATTCTAGCAATGCTGGCTGTAGATTTGGCAGTTGGGGGTTTTTTAAAAACTCATTTTCATCCTATTGTTATTGGCAGTAATCGCATACCAGAGGCTGCTTTTATGGCACGATCTTATCTCCCAAGCAAGGTTTCGGGAATTGCCTCCACCTGGCGTGATGACCTTAGTAAGGTATAGTATTACTCTCTATGAGCTTGTATATACAAATGCTTTTCCGCATAAGATGTGACAATAGATTTCACAATTATATGCAACCCCAGGTTTTGTGGGAATCAAATTTCAAATTTCTGTCCATGCCTATATGGCTGAAATTAGAAGGCATATTGTCTATTAAATTGAACCAGGAGTATGAACTAGGAAAAACTATCCTCTTCAGTATATATATATACAAAGTGGGATTTCTTTGTTTCCTGTTTGTTATATTTACAATTCTGTACTAATCTAATAATTATAGGCAGCTTGTTTTTGCTGTACAAACAAGAGCTTTGTGTGGCTCAAATGTTTTAATTGTATTAGCAATGTTATTTTGACGCATTAATTTTCTTCCCTTTCAATAACCTTGTCTTGATTTATGTTTCAAAGGTAAATCAAAAGGCTGCAGAGTCTTTAGCTGATCCAAAGGACTACCCTAACCTCTTTGACGACTGGCATTTGGCACTCATGGCCGAATCTAAACTAAGGGATTCAAGGTTTTTATCAATATGATATTTGGAGATTCTAGATGTGAAGAATAAAAAGTGTTTGTTTTGGGCAAATGTTCCCCTTCCCTTTCTTTTCAGTTTTTACCATTCATAAAACCTAAGGTCAATTGCTTTGCATTCTCTAACGATTGATTGCAGGAATGACTTCCCTCCTGCTGAGGAGTATCCTAAATATATGCATACAAGGAATACAGACCTCATAGAGGAGTTCAAAAATTTGCATATTGATGGAGAAGAGCCTCTAGAAAATGGGGATTCTTTTCATGAGGTAAATCTTTTCTGCTTTTATTTTGAGTATAAATAATCCTGACCATGATCAGCTTTTGTTTAAATTGATGAGGTTTTAATGTGCTTGTATTCTGTTTATAGTTTGAGATGTTTCTACTGATTCAAATTTGTAGGTAATAGACACCAGTGAAGATTATGTTCATGATGAAGCTCAACAAGAAACAATTGAAGATTATGTTCCTGATGAAGCTCAACACGAGACAATTGAAGATTATGTTCACAATGAGCCTCAAGAGGAAACAATTGATGGGGAGAAGTATGTAGAAGCAGAAGGCTCTACTGAAGGAGAGGTTCTTGTTAATGGAAACGAGGCAGAAGAAGAGTGGGGTATGGACAATGAAGGAAACCAGCCAGCATGAAATTGCGGGTAGCAGTTCATTCGGAGTGTATAATGCAAACAAACCAATTTTTGTGTTTGGTGATTAGGATGATTATTTTGCTTTTTCTAGGCGTGAGTAAGATCAGGGCACATGATTTGTCTGTTCCTGTTGGGGAATAGGTTCACCAGATTATAAATTGAGTTCATGAAGAGCTTTAGGAAAAGAAGGAAATTATGTTTTGAGATATTATTTAAATTGTACGTGTTGAGGAGTAGATTTATCATATTCTTTCAAGAGTCCTTGTAATAATCATAAAAATAGAAACATTTCATCAAAAATCAATTGGAGGCATCAATGTGTGGTTTACAATCATCATATAGATGCTAGGAGTCATATTATGTTGGTTTTTGCTGACTGGGCTAATGGTTGTCTTTTGAGTTGTGCAGTTGTTCTAGCATGATGATAGGATGTGTATTTCTGGGATTCTCATTTCAGTAATTTTGACAGGTGATCACTGTGGCAGATTTTTTACCTTTTTCTCCAATATATATGCATACTTAAACTACCTTTGCATCCCTAACCGCACATGGTATGTGATAGATAAGTTTAATAAATTAAGAGAGAAGACTTCTAATTGCTAATCAATCTTTGGGGTGTCTGCTCTTTTTGCCTGTCTTAGGTTGTAGTTCCTGTACCATATTTTTTGATGTATCCATGGAACTAATTTGAGACAATCATCTTTGAAAGGCCTTCAGGGGCCTCTTTCATTTCTTAATAAGATGTAATCAGAAATGCAATAATTAGTGGATAGTTCTTTCATTTCTTGGAGCATAGTTTCAGAAAGTAATTTGTTATGTTAACAAAATTTCAACCACGAGAAACTGCTTAATAATTCAATCTGTATAAAGTGGATGTCATATATGCCTCTGTTTCATAAACATATAGGTATTTTGGATGAGTTGCATTTGATGCTATGTAACAGTAGTTATTATGCTATGTTGAGAAGTAGCCAGGTCTAAATTCCTTTGGTACCTTGAAAACATGAGATAATTTAATCCCTTGTACAGCAGTTAAATATGTAATTGGTTGTACTTGTACTTCTGAAAACATGAGATTGTTAAATACATTGTTCGTAGACTCATCTACATGCGTTGAAGAGTTCCTAGTTTGTCCTCTCTTTATTCATTTTATTTTATTTGCTGTCTCTTGAAATTTGTTTTCTTCGCTGCAAAAAGATGCTTAAACTGGAACAAGATGTCCCAGGTGACTGTATCAGGATGGAGTAGCTCAAGCACCAGGTGCGCAATCCCTTTACAATTGAATGACATTGCATTCAACTTTCACAGTACAGGACCGTCCGTCATTATCTCAATGAAAGAATTTTTGAGCGTAGGTTGCTGTTACCTGCCACGGGTTTAGATGACAGTCGAGCATGGATCACTATTTAGTATTGTCAGTTTGCACTGAAAACAACATTATTGTTTTGCTGTGCTAAAGATCAAAGTCATACATCTGTGTACACTCTGTGATAAGGGAGGTCTATGGCTTCAAAACAAAGAGGTGGGAGTACATCCTAGATGATTCTGTTATGTTACAAGTGTTTAAAACAATTTGTTTTGTACTCTTTACTTCTATGAATATGTTGGTTACAAGCAGTGTTAAGAAAGAAATAGAAAGGAGTGCAAATTTGTTCGTAATGGTTAGCAATATGTCTACAAATTACCCCACATGTAATAGAGGTAATGGATAACCATATGTTATATGGGCTTCAATACAATTTATGTCGGGGAGGAGATGCCATGAATTCTTTTATGAGGTGATTATGATATTTTATTTAAAATTTGGAATGTCATTTGCTATATTGTTTTGCATGGTGCTCCTAATAATTGTGTGTTCATCTAGGGCAACAGAAAAGTAAGCCCTAACTAATTACTAACAGAACTTTGTTAATACACACTCTCTCTCTCTTACAAGTGTGTATTCTGACACACATATACACATCAATAAAATTATTATTTTTTGATTGGTAAATACCCTTTTTGTTAGCGGAATGGGGGCCATGTATTCCCGAGGAATTTGATTGTGGTTCTGCTTGAGAGCGAAACCCCTGTACCATTAGACCACTATCACACGTGCTACATGGCTATACTTGTTTTGAGGTGCACCATAACTGTTAAAACCAAAGGGTATTGACACCATGGCAGTATGGTCATTTGATTCCCAATATTTAGAATATTAGCTGGTTTGTAAATGTATGTGATTTTCATGGTCGTTCGCTGTACTTAAAACAACTTTTAGTTGTGGAAGACATCTAACATTAATATAATTTATCACTGCTGAAATATATTGGCAAATCTAAGCTCACTGTCGTTAATTTATTGCAGTTTGGCTTTGATAATGTATGTTTATAAGTTCCATGGTTGGAGTCTATTGTACTTTTAACTACTTATCGCTATGGAAGACATCTTATATTAACATAATTCGTCATGGCTGAAATCTTTTGGTAAAATTTGGCGCTTTGTCAACAATGCATTAGAGTTTGGCATGACGATTTCATGGGTGTTTGCTATACTTCAAACTACTTTTAGTTGTGGAAGACATCTAACATTAATATAATTTATCATGGCTGAAGTCTATTGGCAAATCTAAGCTCACCCCCAACAAATTATTGGAGTTTGGTTTGATAATGTATGCTTATAAGTTCCATGGTTGGAGTCATGGTTGTTTGCTATACTTCAACGACTTTTAGTTGTGGAAGACATCTAACATTAATATAATTTATCATGGCTGAAGTCTATTGGCAAATCTAAGCTCACCCCCAACAAATTATTGGAGTTTGGTTTGATAATGTATGCTTATAAGTTCCATGGTTGGAGTCTATTGTACTTTTAACTACTTATAGCTGTGGAAGACATCTTATATTAACATAATTCATCATGGCTGAAATCTTTTGGCAAAATTTGGCGCTTTGTCAACAATGTTTTAGAGTTTGGCTTGACAATTGGTGTTCATTGACAAATGATGTGTTAAATATTTACATATTTTTTCTTTTATATCTCTCGAGGCTTACAAATTTTCTTCGAGTACTTTTTTCTTTTCTTTTTCGAATTACAAGGTTTTTGAGGCTTCCTAAACTTTACAAAAGATTAGGATATGCACCTTCTTATTCTTTTACTTTTGATCTTTTAAGATTTGTAAATTTGCTGAAAAAATTGTGTAGTGTATTATAATAATCATGGGTCATTTTGCCTTTGGGGCTCATTATATTTGCCTTTTTTAAGTTGGAAAGCTACTTTCTATTAATGTTTCTTGAAATATTGTAATCAACAATACATCTCATTAGATTCTGATAATTGGATTTAGATTTTGATAATTGGATTTGATATATCAGGTGTTTGTTTGGGATTGATTTGACTTCTAGGATGCAATTCTCTTCCACCCATTTTTTGAACTATCAACAATTTATTTTTATGTATTATGGATATAAATATTCGTTTCAATCAAAAAAATAATAATGGGAACTTGATTACTGTCGGTGCTTTGTTCACAGTGATGAGTTGTGTTTTGTGTTTTTCTCTCTTTAATAAGATGAAATTATATCTAATTTTTGTGGATGAAAAATTGTTGCTGAAAACTAGACGAGATAGCTACATTTTGTTTGTGTAGGATTTTTTACTTTCTACTCATAGCCACATTTTGCTTGTTTAGGATTTGCTACTTTTGTTTATCTAGGTAAATGTTAGTTTTATTTTGCCTATAGGTGTTTTGCTATCTCCAATAGTTAGAATCTTTTCAAGATGTGATAGCTTGTATAACTAAGCATAGTGATGATCTCACCACCAATAGAAAGTATTAAGTCTATGATGAATGATTACCATGAAAGGGGTCTTGAGCTTGTGGTGTTGCTTCTTTTAACACAATTGCCAATGGTACTATCAACTATTGTCACTCACAAAAATTGCATATCAATGGATGAATTATCCACATGTATAAAATAATATTTGGTTTCTTCATGAGCTTTAAAGGAAAAACAAGATAATGAGCTTGGCATGTGTAGTACATAAGCCCACAATATTATGACAAACAAAAGATTATGGAGTAGCTAACATATGCTATCAACTCCTTGTTAGTTATATAGAACCTAATAAATAGCTAAAGGGGTCTTGAGCTTGTGGTGTTGCTTCTTTTAACACAATTGCCATTGGTACTATCAATTATCATTACTCACAAAAATTGCATATCGATGGATGAATTATCCACCAATATAGTGATTGTTAACGATTCTTGGTATAACATAGCATAGTGATGATCTCACCGCCAATAGAAAGTATTAAGTATATGATGAATGATTACTATGAAATGGGTCTTGAGCTTGTGGTGTTGCTTCTTTTAACCCAATTGCCAATGGTACTATCAATTATCGTAACTCACAAAACTTGCATATCGATGGATGAATTATCCACTAGTATAGTGATTGTTAATGATTCTTGGTATAACATAATATTTGGTTTCTTCATGAGCTTTGAAGGAAAAACAAGATAATGAGCTTGGCATGCGTAGAACATAAGCCCACAATATTATGACAAACAATAAGGTTATGGAGCAGCTAACATATGTCATCAACTCCTTGTTAGTTATATAGAACCTAATAAATAGCTTAAGGGGTCTTGAGCTTGTGGTGTTGCTTCTTTTAACACAATTGCCATTGGTACTATCAATTATCATCACTCACAAAAATTGCATATTGTTGGATGAATTATCCACCAATATAGTGATTGTTAATGATTCTTGGTATAACAGATTATTTGGTTTCTTCTTGAGCTTTAAAGGAAAAACATGATAATGAGCTTGGCATGTGTAGTACATAAGCCCACAATATTATGACAAACAATAAGGTTATGAAGCAGCTAACATATGTCATCAACTCCTTGTTAGTTATATAGAACATAATAAATAGCTTATGAGTTTATTGTAGCTTCAACAAAAGCTCGTGGGTTAAACATTTATCGTTGTTTGGGTGAATGAATACCTTCCATTTGTCTCTTCTGTAGGTGCTATTGTCGTTCTCAACCGTACTTTCATCATTGAATGATCCGTGTAATACATTATACATAAAGCTCATTTTGATAAATCATCCTGTATACCAAATTTCCAACAAGAACCAACATCCTATGAAAACTAAAATTGAAGTCAATGAGAATCTAAGAACCACATTTGGGACTATATATTAGATTCAAATTGCTCTCCAACATGGACTAAATGAGCATGAAAAACCACTTCATTTCCTCACAATATTGTCTAAATACATTCTCACATTGGAAACAATTTGGTTCAAAATAAGGCAAAATGTAAAATTGTTCGTGATATACATTACAACCTCGTAAAATTTAGGTTGGCAAACACATTTGTCTCCTGATTCCATCAATGTCCATAGTTGTGATTCCTTTCATCTCACATTTATCCACAGTCATTGCTTTGATTCCATGAATGTTGCATCTTGGTTAGGACATGTTCAAATATTTGGTGACTGACACTCTATATTGCTAGAAATTTGGTGGTTTACATGCAAAAGCAAATTTTACACAAATTCAAAATGGATCTTGTCCATAACTATAACACGATTTTTTTGATTTCATTGTTCCATACATGGCATTCACTTGAGAGACATGAATGGTTGTCCATCTTCCTTCTATTTTCTTTCTATATTTTTATGTATGTTTATATGAAGATATAAAGTTGTGGAAGGAAAATAATCATTATGGAAAATGAAACAATTGTTAGTGTAGGTAGCCATTTTTATTTGTCAATTATGCCCTTATGATTGATCTAATCTTTAAGGTGTTGTCTACACCCCACTACGGTGCTACCTCTCAAACATACAAGGTGACTCCCTCAGTCATATGTAGGCTCTTATCCAAAGTCAACAAAAATAGAAAAATTGCCGAGGTATTAAACAAGTATCAACAATATAATGTGCCTATGGAATTGTTTGTGTAGCATAAAGTGGCACATTGAATAGGCCACAAGTGAGTAGGATATTATTCTTGTTGGCATCGTAGGCCTTTAGTTTTCTATTATTGTAGACATTATATTTTGGTTTGACATCAGGATCAATCATTGATAACTTATGGTGATATGGGTTTCAATAATATTTTGTTCTATTTGTTTTGATTCATCAAATTTATATTTTTTGTGTTTTTACGTAGATAACTACTTGGAGGTTTCTTCATGAACAACCAAGATGTGTACATGATCTTCAAAATATTTTTGGTGCTCTTATTTAGACTATTTCCTATGTTCTTTATATTCTTCATCTTATCATGATTTTTTTAAAAACACACCTCATGATTTTTTTCATAATCCTTATCGGTTCCTTATGTTATGTGTTAATCTAGAAGGTTACCTTCGTTTACATCTTACCAAACCTTCAAAAAAACAATTCTTTTCTATAATAAGATTAACAATTCCTAATTCTTATAACCATTGCCATCAAGAAAAAGAAATCTAAAACCTCAATAGTTATGACATAAGAATTATAATGCAAAACCTATTTGATTTTGTTGAAGTTATACTTGCTACTAGGATTTTGGAGAAGACAATCTTTCCTCAAGATTGCATCCTTGAACTCGCAATATTGATCTCCTTTTGTTAGGAACAAAACATTTCAGCCTATTCTATGATAATTTGATCAATGGGTAAGGTTTCCTCTTCTTCTCCACCACTCGTCATCATAAAATTGATGCCCCACACTTTCATATATCTCGAGCTCTTAGTATGTTGTTGTCCTTGTTACCCTAATATCCCATTAAATTTTAAATTGTTATTTATGTATATAATTCATAATACATATGCATTATGCTTTCCTTGCACTAGAGATATTATCACAACCATTACACATCTAAATATCTAAATTGCCCCAAAATTAGAAGCTCAACACTATTAACGACATTAGTTAGGTAGAGGAACAAATCAACATGGAATGGATTTTCCATCCTTTGTATTACTTTCTATAGAGAATTACATGTTACAATGATAGATTCCTCATTCAAAAGGTTGATGTGATATCTTATCATCCTTTACCATTACATCAATGTTTTGTCCCATTTGTTTCCTTTTCTCTGGAAACCGCTCAAATGGACAATGACCATGGCTAATATTTGATGCCAGTGATGCCTCTCTTCTTGCATTTCACATGTATTTTATGCATAGCAAAAAAATTGAATTGTCAATGAGGTAGATTATAGTATATATGATCATCTTGTGATGACGAACTATCTATAATCTATGAATTGTTTGGAAGATGCCAACTTAATCATATCGTATGTGAAATTCTATTATGCAATTAAACACATTAGTTGTATAATTATAACCTTCAATAAGTTCTATATAGAAATGAAGCAAAATTTATTATAAAATAAGATTCTAGACCATAACATTACAAAATAAAACGACCCACTATAACTTTTGAACTTGAAAATATACTTTATGATTATGAAATGGTTGTTTATAAGCTTAATTCGTCACCTAACATTTTTGTAAAGATTTATGGTAGTACTCGAATCTCATCTCTCAATAAGATTTGCAATCTCAACTATTACACATCAATTTCTCCTTATAACTAACTTATTTCTATTTACTTCTACTTATATTTATATTGCAAAACTGATTTTACAGCAGTGCATTAGATAACATAAATACACATACACAATTGAATTATAAAACAACCAAAAAAAACATGACCCCCCTAAATACATAAAATAACCTATCTCAAAAATAAAATAATGATTAGAAAATTAAGAATAGCTTGTACTATGTCTATAAGATTAAGAAAAATGAGTCTATGTACAATGTCCTCCAAAAGAAAGATAAATATCCCTCGTACCCTTTTGGAGGTTAGCCCCAAAGAAATATAAACCCTTAGAAAAGAAATTAAAATACATTATACAACCGACACAACCCAAGTTTCGAGGTTGACCTTCCACAATAAATGGGAATTGATAGCGAAGTAAAAGCAAAAAAGGGTACTCCATGAGTGCCTAGCATGTTCTTTTCAGCTACTCACTATGTTTTATATCACATCTTTGCTTTGCATTGAAGTCTTATTGTGTCACATATTGTGATAGGAAAGAAAGGAAATGGTTTTTAAAGGTTCATAGCATTTGGTACTACAAGACATATTATAGAATATATGATCATTTTGTGATGAGGGATTATGGATCGTAATTTAAAATGTGTCGATTAAAAATTTAACAAGTGATTTTTAAAAAATCCCTCAAATCTCATGGGATGTAGAAAAATTAGAATGCTCACCTTATACTTTTACTATGTAGGAGGTACCTATGTTTATTTTAAATACGAGGCATATATACCTACCCCTATAAGATTCAAACTGGTGATGTCCCTTAAAAGAGCCCACATTCTTCACCATTACACCAACTCAGATATATAGCAATAGTAAAATTTTTATTAACACAAAGTAATATGAATGAAAGATTTCAATAATGTCTACGATATAAAAGGTCTATGGGATTATCGTGTAGAAACAAACAAGAAGCAAATATTTGTAAACACCTAAAATGGTCACCAAGTATTTAATTTTTATTAAATTGCATAATATTAATATGTTAGTGTAATTTTTGATTGTTGATCCAAATTAAGTATTATTGACACAATTTTTGACTTCTAATAATTTGTGACCATTGTCTCCATTCTTTCTAGCATTTCCCTTGATTGTGACCCCATTTAGCTCAAGTGTTATCATTCCTTAACACCGCCTTTTTTGCTTATTGACCATTGAATGTAGGGTTGGGTGTTTATAGGGTCCTAATTTAGGTTCAATTTGTTTATAATAATTGACATCCTAGATTAGTTGTCATCGAGCACTCTAAAGAAAATCCAAACATTTATAGGGAATCAAGAAGTGCAATGAACATTTTGTTGAATCATTTTAGATCAGGTAATCAATGTAAAGAGAAATACCACACTTTGCGTAACACTACTTTAATTGAGTGATGAAATACTGTAATTATAGGGGTGTTGTTTCTGATAGTGTTATTGCCTAGGGGCTTGACAAACATCAAGATGATTATGTTATTCTCTAATTTATTGTAGGCCCAAAAAACGTATGTTGTTTTCTTTAAGGTGTTTCTAGACATTGTTGCTTAATTAGGGTAAGAAGAAGGTTCTTTGTTTTACATGTGATCAAAGCAAAATCGTAGAAATTTGAGCAAGGTCTTTAGAGAAAAAAACCAAGCGAACGCAGTTGTCAATTTTTTTGGACCTATCAAGAATTTTGTGTTGAAGCATGTGGACACTCTATACACTTTTAGGAGAGTACAAAATGTTCCAGACAAGGTTTCTTTGTTTCTCTCGAATTTTCCATGTTAACTTTGTCTTGCATCTGGATGCACATTTTTAATTCCCGACTACTATCACGAGATATCACAATATTTAAATTACACTTCCAAACCTCATATAACACATTTATTTATTTAGATTTACAATAATTAACGAAGTCTGATTACTAATTTTTCTTGTATTAAATCTGATTTTAAATGTTATATTTATAATTAAAATCTATCTATTATGTTGATAGGCATTTTATAATGACAATTGGGGGTGGTGTACTATAATTGCATGAGTTGTTTACAATTATGTCTGGCCTCAAATTTGACACCCATTTGATGTTATATGGAAATTTCGACCTCAAATTTGATGCCTATTTAATTGTCACACGAAATTGTCAGCCTTAAATTTAATGTCCATTTGACTATCATTTAAAAGTTCTTTCTTTTCGCTTCGAGAAGTTAATTGAAAATCATAATATCTTGGCCATATGGTGGAGTATGAAGCCCTTTTTTTTGGTAGAAGGAGTTTTTCAATTCCAATAAGATAGTGGGACAAAATGAACGACTTTTATCACCTATCAATATCCTATCATTTGAAAAATCTAAAATAAAAACCTTGGAATTGTATTAAATCTGATTTTAAATGTTATATTTATAATTAAAATCTATCTATTATGTTGATAGGCATTTTATAATGACAATTGGGGGTGGTGTACTATAATTGCATTAGTTGTCAACCTTAAATTTAATGTCCATTTGACTATCATTTAAAAGTTCTTTCTTTTCGCTTCGAGAAGTTAATTGAAAATCATAATATCTTGGCCATATGGTGGAGTATGAAGCCCTTTTTTTTTGGTAGAAAGAGTTCTTCAATTCCAATAAGATAGTGGAACAAAATGAATGACTTTTATCACCTATCAATATCTTATCATTTGAAAAATCTAAAATAAAAACCTTGGAATTGTATTAAATCTGATTTTAAATGTTATATTTATAATTAAAATCTATCTATTATGTTGATAGGCATTTTATAATGACAATTGGGGGTGGTGTACTATAATTGCATTAGTTGTCAACCTTAAATTTAATGTCCATTTGACTATCATTTAAAAGTTCTTTCTTTTCGCTTCGAGAAGTTAATTGAAAATCATAATATCTTGGCCATATGGTGGAGTATGAAGCCTTTTTTTTTTTTTGGTAGAAAGAGTTTTTCAATTCCAATAAGATAGTGGAACAAAATGAATGACTTTTATCACCTATCAATATCCTATCATTTGAAAAATCTAAAATAAAAACCTTGGAATTGTATTGAATCTGATTTTAAATGTTATATTTATAATTAAAATCTATCTATTATGTTGATGGGCATTTTATAATGACAATTGGGGGTGGTGTACTATAATTGCACGAGTTGTTTACAATTATGTCTGGCCTCAAATTTGACATCCATTTGATGTTATATGGAAATTTCGACCTCAAATTTGATGCCTATTTAATTGTCACACGAAATTGTCAGCCTTAAATTTAATGTCCATTTGACTATCATTTAAAAGTTCTTTCTTTTCGCTTCGAGAAGTTAGTTGGAAATCATAATATCTTGGCCATATGGTGGAGTATGAAGCCCTTTTTTTTGGTAGAAAGAATTTTTCAATTCCAATAAGATAGTGGAACAAAATGAATGACTTTTATCACCTATCAATATCCTATCATTTGAAAAATCTAAAATAAAAACCTTGGTATTGATGTTTATCGAGACATTTCATAAATATTTTAAAAATATCTATACTAGTCTATTCTACAGTTATATGACCAACTCACAACCATTTCTATTCCAAACTCTATAGCTAGATGTAACATCTCGTGAGGATGAATAATTGACATATAATAACAAGCACCTTGGTTAACAGAGTGGATGTTGAGAGGATGTTCCTCAACTTAGGTGCACAAGGAAAGAAACTTCGTTAGAATCACATGCCACACACTTTCTTTCCCTTCAGATAATTTATTATTATTATTATATTGCCCTTGATAAAGACTTTATGTTTGTGCAACCATTATTCCTTGGCATAAAAATTGAAAGCATTGGATTGGTCTATGGAGGAGCATGCTTTCTCTTTTACCCTTTTATTTTTCTTCCTAGGAGTCATTTTTTTAACCTTATTGGAAGGAATAAAATGGGTGGGGGGTTTGATTGAATGGTGTCGGTTAGATAACGTGTGGGGCATTGACAAACTGGCATGTATTGAAAATGTATGAAAAAGAACGTGATTAGGGGAGGACCTTTTGCACAACTTTCCTTGGCAATATGCCAAGTAAATGAGAGGCTCACGTTACGCGGTGAGATATGAACATGGACCATTTTTGCTGGTTTAAATATAGATTCTATTTCCATAGAATAAGTAACTTGGTTTCTTTCCCCCATACGAGGCGAAATCTTCTCCATTGTAAGCTGAATCTACCCCACATCTTCTCTCGGAATGGTACTTTTTCTCCCCTTAGAAAATACACACAAACCTAAACTCTAAGATGGTAAGTGTGAACTCTTTTGTTGGAACTTTATGACTTGTAGTTGGTCTTGTTTTTTTATTCCATACAGAAGCACACGAGGTTAACGAGATTTGATAAAACAAGACCAAGACCAATTACAAGTCATAGCATGGTTGTGGAGTGTAATGTTCATGAGTGTGTTCATAAAAGTAATTGACATTAAATTCCATACTACAAGTCATAGCATGGTTGTGGAGTGTAATGTTCATGAGTGTGTTCATAAAAGTAATTGACATTAAATTACATACTACAAGTCATAGCATGCTTCTGTATGAGATTGGACAAAAGAACAAGACCAACTACAAGTCATAGCATGGTTGTAGAGTGTAATGTTCATGAGTGTGTTCATAAAAGTAATTGACATTAAATTCCATACTACAAGTCATAGCATGCTTCTGTATGAGATTGGACAAAAGAACAAGACCAACTACAAGTCATAGCATGGTTGCGGAGTGTAACGTTCGTGAGTGTGTTCATAAAAGTAACTGACATTAAATTCCATACTACAAGTCATAGCATGCTTCTGTATGAGATTGGACAAAAGAACAAGACCAACTACAAGTCATAGCATGGTTGTGGAGTGTAATGTTCGTGAGTGTGTTCATAAAAGTAATTGACATTAAATTCCATACTACAAGTCATAGCATGCTTCTGTATGAGATTGGACAAAAGAACAAGACCAACTACAAGTCATAGCATGGTTGCGGAGTGTAACGTTCGTGAGTGTGTTCATAAAAGTAATTGACATTAAATTCCATACTACAAGTCATAGCATGCTTCTGTATGAGATTGGACAAAAGAACAAGACCAACTACAAGTCATAGCATGGTTGCGGAGTGTAACGTTCGTGAGTGTGTTCATAAAAGTAACTGACATTAAATTCCATACTACAAGTCATAGCATGCTTCTGTATGAGATTGGACAAAAGAACAAGACCAACTACAAGTCATAGCATGGTTGTGGAGTGTAATGTTCGTGAGTGTGTTCATAAAAGTAATTGACATTAAATTCGATTTGTACTTGCTTGGAGAAGGCGATCGAGAAAATGCGTATTTGGGGCATACAATGGAGTTTCAAACCCATTTATTTTCCTTAAAAATATTTTTTTCAACCTCGACTCAATAGTAAAGCTAGATCAAGGCCATTTGTCACTTGCGAACCTAAAATTTGAGGAGAAGGTATTCGAGTTTGATAAAATTTAACTATGAGAGAAATTTAAGTAGGTGCCTCGAGATTGATACATCTTGATGTTTTTCTAGAGATATATTTACGACATTCGAGTTGATATGATACATCTGAAATATGTCAAGTAAACTTAAAACAATAACTTTAATAAAATTTAGTTCAACGGAAACCTCACACCCAATCTCGTCCTTGCATCATTAACATACGACTCATTCAATAGTAATAAAACCCTAATACTCCACTCGAACAAAACAAACTTCACCCTAACTTCAACACATTCACCAATAATGAAATCCCAACACTCCACTTGAATAGACTAACCCACACTAATAAACTCCCTCATCTTCAACACAATCACCAATAATGAAACCTCAACACCCCACCTGAACCGAGTCCCTGCACTAATGGACAACTCCACTTAAAACCAAATCCCTGTACCAACAAACTCCTCCACCCTCACCTGAAGACGAAAACGTCAGACACTTTTGTCCCCCATAAATTCCCTACACCACTACAAGCTTCTAATTTTCCTCTCAACTTTGGATAAGAACGGCTAAGATTACCCAGATTGCAAGTGGCTACCCTCCTTGACCCCCCAATTGTACCTAAAACCAACCCCTCCAAAAATAATTCCATTTCCTTTTCCGTGAGTTGTCCACACCCTCCCCCTCATTTATAAGGGGGGTTGTAAGGAAAGTGGACTTTTTATCCATACCTCTACCTTTGCTTTATGACTTTATGTCCACATCACCATACCATCCTATCATGTCGATGCCTCCCATCCCCATCATCATCCATGTCATCATCATCCATGTCATGATGACCCATGAAATAATCATTATACCCCATCATGATGTTACCATGGTTAGGCGTAACGGCGGTTATATGTGAAAAACCGTCATCGAGAATTTTTTAAAATAAAAATAAAAATGCATGTGGGAATATTCTGGCACGGATTCCCAGTTTCCGTTAAACGGCATACGATGCCATGCATTACCATCGCCATCATTGCCATTAATTGCAAGATTTGACTATTCGTGGTGGGGCCCGCCGCCCCGACAGTTTCCCTGTTCACACTGTAGGAAAAAGACCGGTTGCTGACTTGGCGCCCTGCCAGCTGGCGCGGCGAGGAAGGACGTCCGGTTTTCGTCCACGTCGGCAGGCCCACCGTTTGTTGGCAAGTGGCGGGCGGGAAGGACTTTCACAGTTATTATTATTTGTTTTTGAATTATTGTTTGGTTTTTCTTTTTGGCGGTTTGTGTTTTTGACCTTCTTCATATTTTTTTTCTTCAAAATAAGGGTTCTCATCTAAATCTTAAAATGGTCCTAAATCTTTTATTTTATTCAAGTTTCGTATATCTATTCATGTATAGTTATCAACATTTTAGAATAGTTTTTTCTTATTTTATTATACAGATTATACTGTACAATCTTCATATTATTTTATTTGCATTCTCTATGTTTCTAACTATTGAAAGTTAGCATGTATCAATATTGTTAAAATTGTTATTAATAAATAAATATTGTGATTTATTTACAAACACAAGTACCATCAATTACATATCTAGCATTTGAGCATATATGTTGTTTTTGTAAAACATATTATGCCATTTTAAGGTTTCCAACAATTTTATTGCTCTGTTTCATGAGGTCTCATTACTAAAGGGTTGGTTAATGGACTCTAAACATTCAAACCCTAATGCATGCCTCCAATCTTTGATTTCCTTACTATTTGATCATACATTCAACTATTGTAAATATAAAAGACAACATATAACACAACACTTGAGGGTAGGGAAGATAAGAAAGGTACAAGTGAATAAAACCCACTATTCAAGTTTCAATTTTGCCAACATTGTTCGTAGTTGAGTGTTTTTGATATTTGTCTTCCATCGAATACAATTTTTTGGTGACAACAATTTTAGATTCAGTTGCACGTTTTTAAATTATATTTCTATTGCATGTCTTCTACAACATTGTACACATAGATACATTATTTCCATCTCTATATATTCACTGCATTACTACTCAATTTATTCATTATCCATTATTTTTGTGTTACATAAAATGTAGAGTAAATGTACATATCCACAAAAGTTACGTAAATCTCTTTCGAACATCGTGTTTGAAAGTGGGTGGTTTATGGTTGAGTTTATAACCATCTTTCCTATATGGGTTTGAACTCCTATAAATATATTTGTTTTAATCTCACATTTGTGATTTGAAAACTCATTGGTTAAGGTAAACTTAAATGAATTTCCTTTATAATTATTGCGAAATATATGTTACAAAATTTACAAAATCATTAAAGTAAAACTATTAGTGGCTATAGTAATCATAAAAGTAAGGCTATCATATCTAATTTCTCTTTAGTCTAATTACCACGATAAATATTTTGATCTTAAGATTTTTTTTAACTTCTTTTTAATGTGGAAGAAGAGAATAATTTCACACCTCCACATATATAGTAATTTGGAGGGATCAACAAATACCTAATGACTTGAATTTTAAAATAGGGAAACTTTAATATAAGGCGAGTGTTACCGATCAATTTTATTTAAAACAACATATACGAAACCCTCAACACATACTACAAATTAATCTTAGAATTTAAACCCATGACCTATACCACCTACAAAAATGACTGAAACAAAACAAACCAACCTAAAATATTATTGTAGAGAATTTCACACCCTAAAATAATATTCTAGGATATTTTCTTTTAACTATTATTGTAGAGAATTTCACACCCTAAAATAATATTGTAGGATATTTTCTTTTAACTTCCTTTTAGTTTGAAACAGAGGAACTATTTCACACCGTATAATATTATTGTAGGGGTATTTTATGCCACACACGGTTGGGCAAATGGTGTTTAGGAATATGAGAATGTTTCACAAATAGGGATATTGGCTTTTGTTTTTATTGTTTGGCATTCCAAATAAAACTAATACAATATTTTTTTAAATAAGGGCAAACAATAGCCTTGACAATATCCTAAGATTATAACAAGGGAATCTTGTGAGTCACGAGGTGGGTGAATGAATAATGAAATGATTAGGAAAGATGGCATATGATTTGAACAGAGGGCATGATGGCAAATATGTTTGTTATGCCAATTCCAATGTTTATTATTGGTTTGCTTGGTGTCCTTTGATATTTACTATAGTCCACTAAAGTTCCATTTCACACTTTTAATAATATTGACCCGCCTAAAATATTTGAAATGTATGTACACTCTACAATCCTATTAAGAAAAGTGATATATTTTAAGTTTTTGCTAGCTGTCTCCTTGGTGTTTCCAAGAATCATCTCTTCTAAATGTATTTTGAAAAACAAACTATAGTTTTTATAATAAAAATAGACCAAATTACTTTTATCTTAAATGTTAAAGAATGTCGGTAATTCCTTCAAACTTTAATAACGACATTAGTAAAACAAACATGCAAATGAAATGAAGTTCTAGTGAACATAAAAGAGCAAATGGGTTTTTTTATCGAGGTTATATAATCTCCCTGCCGGCATTTATCCTTCTCTAACATATTCTTGTGAGTTATCTTTATGGTTATGTTATGCCATAAACAACATATCAAATCCAATAGTTTAAAAGTTCTAATTTAGATACGTACATGACTAGTTGGTTTATATGGCCTTAAATTTTAAGGGTCATTAGTGCATTTAAGTATTTGTTAATCATTGGTTTAAGTTAGTTTTAGTTATGCTTTTGACATTTTTGATCTCATTTTCTTTTTATCGATTTTTCATTTTTTTTTGTGTGCATTTTTTCTCTTTCTTTTCTTTTGCGCTCTCTTATTTTAATGGGTTTCTTTCTCCTCCCATTATTTTCTCATTGTTTTTTATGTTTCACCATTTCTAGAGTGTGTAAGTGGCCACTTTAGTTTTTGGTCTGTAATAGAACAAGCTTTTTGGGCCATTTTCGGCCATAACTTGTGTGCCTCAACATTTTTGCCCATGTTTGTTAGTATTTTTCGCTCGTTGTATGCCGAATTGCTTATATAGGGTTCCGTTGGTATTTAATAATAATTGGTTTAAGTTAAGTTTAGTTATGTTTTCGTTGCTTTCGTTTTCCTTTGATCGATTTCTCATTCTTCTCTCTGCAGACCTCGTGTCTTTGTTTTCTTTTGTGTTCTCCTATTTTTATGGGTTTCTTTCTCTTCCCATTATTTTCTCTTTGTTTTTCATGTTTCACCATTTATATAGAGTGTGTAATTGGTCATTTTAGTTTTTTGCCTATAACAAAATAAGGCTTTTGTTGTCTTTTGGGCCATTTTCGCCCATAGCTTGTGTGCCTCAAGATTTTGGCCCATGTTTCTCAATATTTTTTGCCCATTGTATGCTGACTTGTATGCTAACAGGGTCGTAATTTGAATTCAAGAACTCTATAAATTCACAAAGGTGCAATAATGCATTTAAGACATGACAAAAAGAATAATCATATTGAATTCATAAGGAAGGAATGTTATGTACTTAGGGATATGATATTATAATGTATATGGGTTGATGGAGATTCTAACATGTGGCACACATCTCCCTTAATTAGTTATATGGTTACGTTATGTTAGATCAAATAAGTAATTTATGGAATTAGCTGTACTAGGTAATGAGTTGGCCTATAATGGGATTAGAACTTACCCACCCAATAAGAGTAATAAATGTCTATATATAAAGGAGATGAATAACATTATGATGGATGTCAAGTATGTGAAGAATCTTCAATTTGGTATAAGCATATCGGAGGTGTCCCCCTAGAAGTGGCATTCCCATATTAGAAGATATTGTGGAGTTATTCCTTAAGGAGTATTATATGATGTTGCCCTACCTTAGGGGTACTTATTCAATTCATGAATATATTGACTATTAGGACTTCTTAACCCACCAATATCTCTTATTAAATTTTGTTTATCTTCATTATGTCTTGTTTATTATATGGATTAATTATATGTGAAGATCTTACCAAGCAGTATCAAAGATTCAATTTGGGTAAAAATTGGGTCGAAACCATATATATAAGATTAATCTATATCTTATAAACCATATATTTTTTACTGAAGTAGGAGGATTATTTAAATAACTTATAGTCCAAAGTTTAGCATTGTGTCATTTATTTTGAGGAAGTTATTGTGATTTTAGGGGTTTTCACAAATTTCCTCCACAAGCCATTTTTTTGGATTTCTTTATGTTGCCAGAAAGTTCACAAAAATTTAGTGAAGGTTTGTTCTTTGTGTTTTGGATGTAAGGTCAAATTTAGCCCAAATTGTCCATATCAAATTCTGGTAAAAAAAGATCTAGTTTATACAAGTGTTCTTAAAACCTTAGTTTTTAGGGATCATAATGATAAAATCTTTCTATACAATGGGTGAGATTGATGTTAGAGAATAATGGCTCCAATTGAAGGAGACCTATTTTCTGCTAGACATCTTGTGGATATTATTATCACTTTCACTTAGTGGTCCAACCCAAAGTTGGATCTCTTAGTTGGAATAGAAAATGTATGATTGGCCTTGGGAGGAATTAAAACAATTTTTATTGGCTAGATGAGACACTAAATAAATAGAGGAGAAAGAAAATATTGATGATGTGATGAGACACTAAATATATAGAGGAGAAAGAAAATATTGATTTGACGTTGAGGAATACGATGCATATTAAGGAGGAGGAGGAGGAGGAAGAGGAGAAGAAGAAGAACACAATGATGGTGATGGAGATGATATGCATGATGTAGAAGGAGAGGTAGAGGATTAGGAGGAAGAAGTAGAGAAGGAGGATAATGATTTAGATGATGTAGCTTCGAATAAAAAAAGCTTCAAATTTTCATTTTCATGGATGCATTCAATAGAATAAGGTCAATGTGGCCATAAATCCCATTATAGGCTAGCTCATTATCCAGTGTAACTAATTCCATAATTTACCTATTTGATCTAACATACTATAGCCATAAGAGATTGATTGCATGTAGGAGGATACATAGGATAAGGTATTTGAAAGTTAGGACACATAGATTTAACATGACTAGGATTGATAGGCATAGGCGTAAGAACTGTTGCTTCATTAGAATAAGGAATGGGTAAAGGATCCTCATAAAGGATACCTTTAACCTTAACAAATTGATTTCAATAGATGTATTTGATACATTGATGGTGAACAAAAGGAATAAATTTAAGCTTATGGATCCAATGGCATCCTAAAATCATGTCACATTTCCTAAGTGTACGAGTAATTGAAACATATGTATCCATAGTAGTGGGTATCACTATACGAGGGAGAACATTGTATTTAATAAACTATTTCGAAGGTTGTGAATTGAATTATATATGTTGCTTAGTATAGCCTAAAGAAGTTTGTAATGTGAAAGTGCAAATGTTGTGCCTATAAATGGTATCAAAGAAGAAATTGTGGATATGTTTTTGATTAATGGAATATTTAATATAAAGCATATGGGAAATAACATCACTATCAAGTATGTAATTTTCATTAAATGTAATGAGAGGCACACGATGTAAAGAAGATTTAACTATACCAATGAGAGAATCATGTAGATGGTCATATAAAGATAAGAGATGTTGTGCCTTATTTATGTCATTGAAGATCGTGAGCTAGGATGATTATAGACTTCATGCTTATATTGTACTAGAGGGGATTACAATGCAATGGAATTGGTATCAATAAACTGTTAGATAATATTTCAAAGCTTGAAAATTTTGTTAATGGAGTGCTCAATACATCTATTGTAGTTACAATAGATATTAGAGTTGAAAGATTTATCTTGAAGGTTACTTGTATCAACCTCAATAGGTGGATGGATAAATACAATATTAAAATTTAAGAAAATTTTATAAGATCACATATAATGGGGAAGTAAATCATGTGAATTCCTTCGAGGGGGATCTTATTACTGAAGATTTGAAAAATGAGTATAAAGACACGCATTAGTGAAAGTTGAGACCAGGATGAGGAAGAGTAACATCAATTTTATGAAGTTTTGTATACTTGTTGGTAGGGTTCTTCATCTGGTTAAATTAGAAGACATTGATTGTAGAAGCCTTTACAATATACCATGGGTTAGGGAAATTCGTACAACACTAAACTGATCTATAGAACATTGAATAATGCTTGGAGCCTTGGAAGAAGAATCTTTGAATATAATATATGTGAATAAAAATCATGACTCTCTGTTATAAATATAGTTTTTACAAATACAATAGAAGATTGAGTAAGTAGAGTGTGTGGAGTATGTAAGTGTGAGTAAAGAGTATAACATAGAGTGTATAGTGGAGTAGAAACAAAGTATTGAGGTGAAATTAAGAGAATATGTATTTGGCGGTCTTATAATCGAAACTATGTATTTGATTAGTGATGTAAATATATATAAAGAAGAGTTAGATTAGAGAAATATGTGTCTCTAATTTATTCTACTTTTATTCTTATTACATGTTGAATCCATATGCTCACTTCAAAATTCATTGTGCATATGTGTTAACTGCGGGTTTAATAAATTGTATCCACCTCTATGCACATTTGATTTGACCAAGTCAAAAGAGAATTATAAACCAAAAATCATATATAGTTTATTCCAACATTTGGTGTTTGCGCCTAGTTATAGGTAATTGATGTCCAGGGGTAGATACACACTACTATTTTGGAAACCTATAATAGATGAATTAAAAAATTGGTGGGAAGGTTGAGAATATTTTTATAATGTGAGGTATAGAGAATAAGACACAATTACACATAGGTTGCGAATAATTTCTTTAGGTTAAAAGAAGAGGATTTATGGTCATGTTTTTGTAACTTATTGCATGGCCTTGGATCTTCAGAATATCCCAAGTAACTAAGTGGTCTAGAATTTGATTATAAGAGCCTAGTCAATGGACAAAGTAAAAGTTTCAAAAAATTGAAGACTCGATGAACCTTAGACTCATGTTGTTTACTATTGGTTTAAAACCACACTTGAATCATTCATTAACAGGTGGGAAATCCAAGGTTGGATAAGATTCAATGCTAAGAAAGCTAAAATTATGGAAGGAAAGAGAGGATAATTTGTAGTGAGGATCCTATTCTTTATAAAAAGTATGGTTATTGAGAAGGGATTAATCAAGAGTGGTAGCTATTTTATTTAGGGGAAAGGTACCTATGGGATGAGGGACGATCCAAATATATGTGGTATTTAAATATGATATGGGTTGATGGTTGGGGGGATATAAATGGTAAGATAGACATGGTAAAACATTAATAAAAATATTAGAATATCATGGAGAGATTACTGTTAAATTTTTATTAAGAGAGAAGAAAGTATTATAAGAAGAGAAACCTAGTTAGAGAAAAGTGAGTGAAATGAAAGGAGAGATTTGTAGTATACCACATGCCATGATAAGAAGGAATATTAAGATTAATATGAGAAATAGGATTTAATGACAAGATGCATTCTTGCAGACATGGAAACATGGCTCATGGGACCTAAAAACCTAGAAGTAGGAGAACTGTGACATCTTGAAAAATCCAACAAATCAACTATACTACACTTAAATGATACTTGACAGATAGCTTTGACCTCTTCACCAAAAATAAATAAGAATAGTCCCAAATTAGGAAATATATTTTTAGATACGAAATGGATGCAAGAAGAACATGTTATCATAGGATTTCATTTATTAATGTGTCTACAATATTAGACAAAATGTAAGAAATTTAAATAGGTACACCATGAACCTTGGGAGTGAAAGACCAAGGGGATCTATTGTCTTTATATATAATTAGCATAAAAAATAAGGGAGTAATTGATGAATAAGAGAAAGAGAAAGTAAAAGAAAGTAGAGCAAGTAATGAGCGATAAGAATTTAAGATCAGAAAGATAGATGATTTAGAGAAATCATTAAAAAAGGTAGCGACCCACGAGGTAAAGGAAACACAATATGGAAAGATAAGAGGGGATAACAATGAATGAGAAAGGCTAGGTAGATTAGTTGATGAACTTATAAAGAAGGAGATGAAAAAAATAAGTGAGGAGAGAGGAGAAGAATATGAAGATGAAAAGTATAAAAAAGGAAGTAATAACATATTAAGGCATATTAAATGTAGAAATTTATTTGATGAAGGAGAAGAGTAGTGAAGATAGTAAGGAATCAGGAAATGACACTTTCCCCAACCAAAAGAAAATGTTTTAGGAAATGAACCCCTCATATAAAAATTCATCCCCCACAAAACTATAAATTTGAAAGAGATAATGTTTGACAAGGTAGATACAAAAAAATTGAGGATTAGTTATCAAAATCAAATCGAGAAGATCAAGAGAACAAAAGAAATAGTAGAAGGATGTAACAAATTGTAAAAGGGAAAAATATTTTGAGAGAGAGAGTGAAAGAGATAAAGGAAGAAATAGATTTTATCAAATATTTATTAGAATAGAGATTGAGAAAAATAATTATAATTCAATAACAAAACATAAAATATTAAGCAGTGTGAAACTAGTATTGACAAAATCCACAAAAATGACTCAAAACCAAAATTACTTTTGTTCAAAAAAGATACTAAAGACACAAAGGATCACATGCTCGCTCTAGATTCATATTGGAGGAGAAATAATATTATAGATTCACAGGTGAAGTTTTTTAAGTTCACAGGGGCGCTAAGAGATGATATATTGAAGTGGTATATGAAGATTGGCCCCATACATAATAAAATAAGGGATGAGATACAAAAATATTTTAGAGGATATTTCCATCACTTGAATACACCCTCATAGAGTGCGAGAAAGATGAGGGGCTTGATACAAAGGAAGGAGAAACAGTTAAGGATTTTGACCAAATATTTAAAGGATTATTGAGGAAACTAGATGAACCATTAACAAAAAAAGAGATAATTGAGTGGTTTATTTAATAACTATTACCATATTTGAGATTATCAATAGATAGACACCATTTTAAATTATTTGCAAATGCATAAAAAATGAGCAGACTATTAGAAGCACAACCTTGGAGATCAAAACTTGAAATTGTACATGGGGAATTGGCCAAGTTAAGACAAAAATAAATAATTCAAATGAAATAAAACCTAATAAAAAATTAAACACCAAAGGTCATGGGAAGAAAAAATATATGGTGTACAATTTTATGTGATAAAGGGACATAGTCAGCCATAATGTCCATACATAAAAGGGGTAAGAATAGTAGTCACGTTATGAGCACAACCGATTGGGATGATGTTACCAAAATAGTAATACATAGTAAAAGAAATTTTATTGTGTGACATTTTTAGATTAAGGGATCAAAACAATCAACATATGTTCCCATTAATGGAGGTATCCATACCCAAAAATCAATTGACGTACTATATAACTAGTGGTTCATATAACCATTATAAGAAAAATTTCCCAAGAATTGACGCCATGAAAGAAGTGAAAGAGCTTAGAACTTGATTAACAACAATAATAAAATAGGTACCCCAATAAAAACCAAAATCCTCCCCATAAGTCATCAAAATGATCCAAATTTTAAAACAACACTCTCCATACCACAAAACATGTTTCCCCTACCCAACCAATTTAGAAATTTCAAAATTTTAACAGTGGCTGCTATAGAACATGAGTGGAGATTACCAATAGGGGGATTTACTAATTTGGCAGGGTACCAAACATACAATAAAAAATATACCATGAAGGCTACATTAGACATTATTACAATAAAGGAGTATATCAAGCGGATATATAGGAGGATGCCAAGGTGGGAGAGGATATAAAGGATATCAAGGAGGATGATAATAGAACAACCAAGGGGGTGGGTAAAAAAATAACCAAGGAGGAAATAATGGATATTAGGGGAATGGAATGAGGTGAATTATGAACTATTACCATTGTGGAAAAGAAGGCCACGTTTCCAGACAATGCAACAAGCCTAAACGTAATGTGTGTGGATTCTACCATGAAGGTAGAACACATGATTCATTTAGTTGCTCCAAAGCAACACCATTTTATAAAAGTGATGATACGAAAATAGAGGTACTAGGGAACGAATCTAATAAAACCACCTAACACTTAACTAGATTTCTATGACCAAAATTTTCACTAGAAAAAGCTAAGAGGAATAGTATAATAGAGCAAGGGAAAAGCTTGAGAGGAAAAAAGGTGATATTTAATAGAATAAAAGATAAATAAGAAGTATTAAAGGAAAACATGAATAAAAAGTACTACAAGATGATGAGGAATCCAAACATAGAGTCATGATAACAATGAAAAGTATCACAATAAAAACAAAAGATAAAATTAAAGGTAGACGGTGGGAAGATGTTTCAAGCTTGAGTTACGATGAGCCAACAAGAAGATATCCTAATCCATAAGCACATGACAAAGTAGTTATTCAAATGTGAAAAGTAATCGAAAAACATTAGGAAGCAGAATTTGAAAAATTAACATACTATGAAGAAAAAGTGTTAGTGAATAAATAATTAGTTAAAATATTAACAAAACAGGGTCTCATGAAGAAATTAAAATAATTACGAAAATATCAGAATAAACAAAATAGAACATTCTGTAGACACTCAAATTTGGAAATTTACACTTTGATGACACTTGATTTGACAATGCACTCTCATTATGATAAATATCACCTCTCCACTCTCGCTTAGCACTTCACGAGGTCTCTTGTTTAGCTTGTTTATCCTTGCACATTGAAAAGTCAAAAAATTCTGAGAGAACAATGCATAAAATATATATTAAGACACTAAGTAAAAATTCCCAAACTTCATTTGGCATATTTTCTTCCCTAGGATAGGGCTGTACTGTTTGGTTAGGATTTTATATCTAGTCCTAGCTAATTTGTATGGTCTTGGGAAGACATGTACTACAACTTTTCTTTCAAGCTCACATTATTTTTTGGGTATTTTACTTCATCTGGGTCATCATTTCTTAGATAAATCATTTACAGATCCCTATATAAGCAAGTAAACACCATCTCATTTCTTAACCTAGAAATCCCATAGCAATGCATTGATACACTTGCTTCCTACCCTTGCAAAATGCACTGACATATTCTTAAATATCACAACAACACATCTAAAATCATTAAGGAAACACCCACATCATGTCTAAAGCTTCTTACTAGGTCAAGCCATCATTCTATCTCATTTGCAAGAATTAAAACATCCCTCCTCTAAGTATTTTAGCAAGAGCCAAAGTTAAAGCAAACATTGTTAAAGAAATTGCCAATTTTTTGATCTATCTAGATATGACATGCTAGGTGGAGAATGTTGTGTGGTTTGAGGCATCTTTAGAGTAGTGCAACCATCAATGGTGCATGGGGATGCCCACAACCTAACTAATGTTTGTTTTGTAGGACTTTTCATTCATAAATAGGGTTTTAGATGATGTTTAGTATGTTCAGAGAGCCTCAATGCATAATCAACAACTAGGGTTTGATAATGAAAGAAAAATCTAGGAAGATAACCATTACATAAAGTTATAGGAGAAGAGAAAAAATAGGTCCAAGACTATACATAAGGTCAAGACTGTATGGTACTGTCTTGGTATATTGGTACGGTCCTACCCCAAGATAGTTTACAGTTGTAGTCTCAGTTTTGAAGCACTTCCAAGTTCAAATCTCCCTGTTCTAGCATTGTACAGTCACAGACTTCCCAAAATCCTCTGTAACAAGCTACCTGCACTCATTCCCTTTTGTTTTCAAGTTCATATCTTGTATTCATATTTTAAAACATTATTTTGATATTGTATAATTAATGTTAGAATTTAATTAATCAAAATAACCACTTGCACCTAACCTACATCCATTTAGTGTAAATCTAACATCACTAAATTAAATTTAGTTTAACAAAACACATTTGTCTTAAAAAAATGGTGTAAACACATTCCATGACAAATGGATGCAGACAAGGAAAAATTAAAAAAAAAAAGTATTCAAAACATAAAGAAACATGAGGAAATCCCCTGTTTATTAGATGTAAAAATCAATGGGAAAGAATTTTCAAAATCGTACTTGATTTACAATAATATGTTAACATTATGTCTCATTAAACATGGGAAACATTAGGTAATCTGTGATTACATCCTGTTAAATATGACATAAATTTTGCAGATGGTACTCTTAAGGTTCCATTTGAGTTCTTGTTGTAGAGAATATATGAGCCGAACACTGTGTAAAAAATAATAATATTGTATTCTTCTCACATATTATTCAACATAATACATTTGGATATTATATAGCCATTACAACAACAAAATAATTTCCTACTAAATAGGAATAAATAATAACAACTAACAAATAACTTGTTTTAATTAATTTATGGGTGTAACAACTTAACCTAGGTAGAATAACAAACCAATAATTATTTATTTACCACACGATAAATAGCTCAAATAATGTGAGCACTAACTTAGTTTTCCTAAAATCCCCCCTTAGTGTGAACAAGGGGAAAACTTGTCTTGTATATGTACCTGCTCATGATTAGGTGATTTTCAAAGGACAACCATAAGCCTGAATAATGGTTTTACATATGGCTAACAAAAAACGAAAAATGTGGTTTTACAAGTGGTTTACCACAAACCAAAAGATGATGGTTTTGTAAATGGTTTACAAAAAACCAAAAGTGGTTTACCATAAACCACAAATAATGGTTTTGTAAGTGGCTTACATACAACCAAATCACGATGTGCAGTAATTTCATCATCTCTCATCAATGTTTCACCTTAGAAGATGACACAAGAAATGATTTTTATACAAAATGGAAATGGAACATTGGTATTTGTTCCCATCTTAATGTGAAATTTCCACTTATTCATACCACATAGGAACAACGAGAACACTAAAATATGAAGCACACTGAAAGTAAACACAATCTGAAAAAACGCCACCAAACCTTCATGTGGTGCCATCATTGGTGATTGACAAGAGGTCGCTGATCTACCTCCAACCTCCATTATCCTTTGTCCTCTAGTATATGATTACTCAACAAGATGAAATATGATTACTCAACAAGATGAAATATGAAGCTCAAAATTAAACCATCTTCTATCGATGCGGCTCCCCACCAATTTTTACTTTGTCTTTGAAATTCCAAAGCGAGGGTCTAAGGAAAACAACCCCCAACGAGGTCAAGGGGTAGTGCCCTGTGTAGGGTTGTGCAGAATCAGTTGCAGTCAAGAAATTTGACTTACATATTAAAAAAAACTATAGGATCACTATACACGTAAATCTATAAAACAAATTCTTATCTCTCATTCATTATAGGGTGAAGCACTTTACAACTGTCCCTATTTTAATTCCCATTACTGTCATCTCGCTTTGATACCATATACAAAGAATAGAGGAGTCGAGCACTTTGTAAAAAATAATAATATCGTATTATTCTCACATATTATTCAACATAATACATTTGGCTATTATATAGCCATTACAATAATAAAACAAATTCCTACTAAACAGGAATAAATACTAAGAACTAACAAATAACCCGTTTTAATTAATTTATGGGTGTAACAACTCAACCTAGGTAGAATAAAAAACCAATAATTATTTATTTACCACATAATAAATAACTCATATAATGTGAACACTAACTTATTTTTCCTAACACTTGTAATATGTAGAAGTGAATTTCATGGGTATAACACAACCTATTGATTTCAAAGTAATGGATTTTCCCCCCAAAAAACTAACATACTCTATATTACTAGCCTTACAATATTTTCTTGATTGTAATGGAATATTTAATTCCAAATATGAAAAAAATATATTTGAAGGGAATACATAGTAACACATGTATCTATAGAAACTAAAATGAATTCCACAAGGACAAAATAATTATGGCATGATGCTGGAAATGAGTGAGAAAATGACACATTATAAGGAATCTATGCTATTCAAACAATGCTAACATTTAATCAAGATTTCGATTCTAATGAAAAAGTTAAAATCTAAGTGGAATGTGAAGAACTTGAATATGATACTGACAAGGATATTGATGCATGGTTATATAGTATGACTAAAAAAGGGTAATAAAGCTACCATAGATGATAGAAAACACACCTTGTGCTAAGGTCACAATAATAAAATACAAAAACACTATAAAATAATAAAATCCAATTAACATTATACAACACCCCAACATCAACTAAAAATCACAAAAACCCAATAAATGTTGATAAAAGACATCACATCAACATCTAATAATAACCCTCATCCACCAGTATTAAATGAGGTCATACCTAACCATACGCATCACAAACATTTAATGATCCTTATCACTATCAATTAATCATTTACATCTCGAATGCACTATGTATCCATAAATACTACCTACAATACACCCCTAAAAATATATTAAAAGAAGGCTCATACCCCATTATGGACCTAAATCTTTGGACATTAGAGAATCCCTAACTATTTTTTGGTTCTCTCTCTTACATACTTTCCTTACAGGTCTTAACAACAATGGAGGAGGATCACATCAGACAACACTATCCTATGTTTTTTAAGAATTCCCATAAGTTCTAATAACTCGCGTCTTTCTTGTGATTCCTATGTGATTTTGGAATCAATTTTATAGGATAAAGTGTCATGATCTCCGTGTGATATTTGTCAGGTATACTATTGTCATTTTTTTCATTTTTCATTATCGTATTTAACATATTTTTATAAAACCCTTGAAAAGGTCAGGGATCTGACCGAGGAATGTCTGCTAACCACCCAAAAATAATAATATTTTCCATAGTTTATGATTGTGCAAGTTCATATTCAAGAGATAACTTTATTTATTCATGGATAATAACTAGACACAATGTCTTGTAAAATTGACAATGGCTCTATAAGCCCATTTTATGTATAACTTTAAAATTGATTATATATTGATTTATTATCTCTAACACTTTGTGGGTGACTCATTTCTTTGTATACATTTTGGTGAACATGGTGGGACATTAAATCTAGTTGTAGGATAATCTCTTTTTAAGAATTTAAACAATCATTTAGTTGATTTGTTTTTAGAGTTTTACTAATCGTTAGGGTTTGAAAATCAATAGGAATAGAGTTGAGATCAAGAAAGATAAATTCCATTGGGAAAATAATCTCTCATTTGCGAGTGAGATGAATAATTTTGATTCTCATTCCTTGGTGAGCTCAGGTGTGTTTTCATCTGACTCAGATAACTTGTATGACATTTTTTCCCATACCATCACCTAGAGGTTTGATGCTCTAAAAGAAGCCATTTCTGATTATGAATCCCATGAGGAGAATGTATCAAAATTTTTGGAAGATCTTTGCACAAGAATGCATGAGCTTGGTACTCCTCTTAGGGAGAATAATTCCACATGAAGAATCTTCAGGATTCAAATTTTAAGAATTGGTTCAAGAAAATATTTGTGACCCTTTCCTTCAATAGTTATACTTTAGAAGCCCTTGTAGAGATCATAGGTTATATATCTAGAATCCTATGAAGAGTTATGAAAAATATTTTAGTCAATGTGGAAATATCAATGCCATTCCTGAGAATTGACTCAACACATTGGAGCATGTGAACATCTTGGAAGATGAGAAAGTTTCATTTGTAGTTTCCAGATTCAACAAGATGGTCTATGGAAAAGCCTCATCATTCAAGATCTTCCGCGGAGGAAGACATGAGTTGATTATTCATTAGAGGAGGATTCTTCATGTGATGGTTGGAACCTAAGAATACTAATAAGGGCTTACTGTCAAATTTTTACCCTTTTCAACTTGGGACATCAGAATGCACTACCACATGAAATCTCTCCCTTTCGTCACTTAAGGCTTGTAACATTCTCACTAGGTATGATTCCTCAGCACCCCAACTTGATTATGTTTCCCCCTCTCATGAATACTTAACCCCTTCACACATTATCACCTCTTTAAGTCCCTTTGTCACTTAAGGCTTGTAACCCTACCCTGTCATGCCATGTAACCCGGGTTAATCCAAAATGGTCAAGGATGAGTTAGAAGGTGAGTTAGCTAGGTTAATGTTAAGAGATGAGTATAAACATACATTTATCCAGTTTTTTAATCCCTTTTTAATATTTCATTTTCCTTCATTGCTGCTAGTATTTAGTTATGCTACTAATTTTTCAAGAAACCCTATTGCAAAAATCACATTTTTGCTCATATCTCCTTCATTTTTGCTCCATTTCCCCTGCAATTTTTCCCGTAACTTCTACTCATGAAATCCTTGAAGATGATCTAAAAATATTTTCCATTGGTACACTAAATTTTTATAGCATCCTATTTAAAATTTCAGAGAAAAAACTTACCTTTTTAGATCCTTGCAATTTTGGAGATCGAAAACACTTGAAATTTAAAGCACGAAACCATATGAAAATACCTAATCTAATGAAAAAAATTCATCTCAATCCAAATAAAATAAGACATGATTAAATATTTATTATTAAATTGGCATATGAGCCTTACTAAAAATAATAATTTTTGATAACAAAGAAAAAAATTGAAACCTCTGTGTAATCTTCAATTTTAGAAATATGAAAATTGTAAAACTTGAAAATCAGGAAAACTGTAAAATATTCAATGTTGCACCATAAGTAACGTTAAATATTCATATAGTTCAAGATGAACTCTACCTCGCTTATTTCTATCAATGTATGCATTAGTTGATATGCAACAGATTGAGTTTTAGCTGTAAAAAAAAAGTAATTGTACGTATTGCCCTTTTGTAGTTCACCTAGCATGGTTTTGCTTAATAATTGTACCATGTAGTGCTCCAGGACATGGTTTTTTAATTTTAAATCAAACATACATATCTAGAACTAATTTAAATGGTTATGAAAACATACATAGAATGATATCATACATGTAATGAAATCAAATCAAACATATAGTTCAGTAATATCATTATAAAAACCAACACACATGGATATATAAGAATCAAACAAAGTGTGCTCCAGACGCACGTCTTTGAAAATATATGTAAGTTCATAACATGTGTACATCTCGAACTAAGTGTGTCATAATGTATATAGGACCACATGCAAATGCAAAAGGCTATATATATACAATGGACTATATGAAGAAACATGTTCACTAGGACCAGATGGCCCATATATATATCTATGTACATCCAGGTGGATTATGAATCTACTCATGAAACATCTTCCCTCTCTTTTCCCTGCTAGAAGTAGCACGTCCACAACCTGGGGATGTAGTGGAGGGAGATGCCACTACGGATTTCATCCGTGTGGTCCTAGGTGTCTCTAAGCATGCCTACAACCTAACCTACACATTCATAAACAACAAGTTTTTAACATCCAAAATTTTAAAATACATTCAAAATTTAGAAACTTGTACAATTTAGTTAAAATTCATGTGAAATCTTACCACAATGTCATGATCCCTATCAATTTGTTGTTGACGCATCGCAGAGACAACAATAGACTCACGAGGGGTAAGCTACATACAAATAATTAATTTTTAAATTAAATATTTCACATACATACAAAATTTGATATTGTAGATTTAAGTAATAAGAAATAATGAACCTCCAAAATTTAACAAATTTGAAAAATTGTACCTCAGTTAGTGCATCTGCAGATGCTATGGCAGTATCTACAGAAGCCTCCACAGTTTGCATATATGGAGGAGTCTCTCTAGTAGTCATAAGCTATACAAAAAACATGTACAAAACAATATTAAAATCTACATGACTGTGCACCACATAACAGAGGTCCAAAGCATGTAATCCACGTGACCTTCCACAATTAGAAACAAAGTGTAAAGAAATTTACTAACCTGCATAAAACTCATGTGAGGCATGCCAGTAGCCTCAGTTCCCATAGCAGATGATGACCCATCAGGCTCCTATGTATAAAATACAAACATATTAATATGTACAACATATACGTGAAACATTATGACAATAATCTAGTGCAATCAAATGAAATTAAAAATGTAAGTTTGTACAACTTGAAACTTACGTTTGAAACATGCCCAACTGCAGTAGCTAGCATATCGACGCTGGGTGTTTTCTTCACCGGCTCTTGCTATTTAAAATAAAATAAAAAATTAGTTTTTTACATGTATGTACATGACGTGCAATCAAATACATATATATTAAAATATCAAACATGTGAATTAAACTATTGTATATATATATATATATATTATTTATATTTATTTGAAATTTACCTGTGAAAGACCAATATCAGTGGCACCAGTTTCAAAAAAATTCCCCAGCATCTCATCTATAGAAAAGAAATCATGTGAACAAGCAAATGATGTCTCGCCCGTAGTGCATTCGGCACCACATGATCCACAGTGGTGTGGTATGCTAGAACTAGCACCTCCACCAATATCACCAGATGCAATCTGGTCACTATGTTTGGTCAAAGTTTCAGTGAGCTCCCTCAATGCATGCATTGTATCAATCTCCACAACCTCCTTCACTGTAGGAAGGATAACTGAAGGTAGTGGGGGTTTTGGGGCATGGGGGATCCTAGGTTGACCTATGCGTGCACCAAGTCTACTATGTGCAAAGCCACCTCCTCAACCAAAAAATTTAGAAAAGTCAAAATAATTAGGGACCTCATTAAGCACGAACTCACAATATAATTTCTTCAAAAAATAAAGAGGAACCTCATTGTTGTTGCATGGTGGATAATCAAAAACCATCCACCATCGGTCCCAAAAAAAAATTTGATTTGGTCATCGTGGCACCAATGGATTGGGAACCGTTTGCAACTAACTACGGGGGGCATTGGTTCTAGGGTCGGTAAATAATGCACAAATGAGGTCTTTTCCAATTTTTTTGTCTTTTACGGCCGCATGGGATAGTTTATCCACATACCACCACCTACAGTCACCTATAAAGGTATTCCATCTATGTATTTGGTTGGTTGCGGAGTCGACTTTGCCAATCAATGTTTGCAATGTATTGTCTAAAGTCATGCGGGATGGATTTGTGGCATGATTTTGTCTTATAGTCTGAATAAGGTTCTCAATGACAATTTTATTTTCTCAAATTCTTCCAATGATATTATCTTGTGTTCCTGTTGGCTCAGTGGGGACAGAAGGAGCCACATGAGGTGGATCTATGTTTGGAGGAGGATTTTGAGGAATGTTCGGAGGGTTTTGAGGAATGTTCAGTGGGTTTTGAGGAATGTTTTGATGTTTTGCATGATTTCTAGCTTGCCAACCAACTAATAAAACAAGAAAATTGTATACATAAACAAACATTTCAAAAAACCCATGAAAATGCAAAAAAAAAACCCAAAATGCAAAAAAAAACCTAAAATGCAAAAAAATGATTAAAATCGGGGGCTTACCTACTTGTCTTGGCAGCATGGTTGAATCTATCGTGATCCAGAAGTTCGATGAGCAATTTTGAGGTGGTATTCAAAGCTCAAGTGAAAAACGTCTAGGAGAAATTGCAGTTTGAAATGAAATATGGGGAAAATAAGGACTCGTGGGACTGCTAATTTTTGTCTCAGAGTTCCGCGATCGTGGTTTATAACCATGCTCATAGTTCTAAACCTCGATCACGGTTTTAGGTTCGGTAATTTCCGAACCTAAAACTCAGGAACCACGATCACGGTTCCTGAATTTTGGGTTTTTATGTCCACGGAATTGTCCACCAACTTCGTGCACTTACCCAATTTCTTATTTACCTTTTTACATCTCTTAGAGGCATCCAAATTACAGCTAACCTGGTGCGTAGCTACTCTTGCGGTGGGTTCAAAAATCTTGTCAATGTTGAAGGCTCGTCTTCCCCTCTAAAACTGTAACTTAGTGGTCGTTTCCTCTATGGTTGTTTCATCGCACAGGTCAAGTTATATCTCCTCACCAGTATCTTGCAACTATGTGATTTTAGATATTAAACTAGTAGTTAGGCACATCCTTCTCCCTATAAAATATATCTAATTTTTGTGGACACGTGACATCAACCATTGAAAAATTCATGCGGGATTCCTAAAGAAAGGTAGCTCACACAACATAAGTACCCCCACCCCTTCCAAGGTTTTGTGATTGTATCATCAAGGACTATCTATCCTTCCACATTCTTTATACTCAAATCTTGCAAGACATCCTTCTTGATGTCTGCCTCATGCGCTTACGCCCAATGGTTATATTCACTAATCTTACATTTCCGTAGTTATGATGCTCATGGTTGTCCTACCACTACCTCTGGCGGATATTGCATCTTAGAGAACCAATATTTAGGTGACTCTTCTACGGGATTTTTGTTCTTTATTATCTTCTTTGGTGCTATTATATCCTTCCAACTGGTTTAACCTTTAAACCTATGAATTACATGCCCTAGGTTCTAAAAATCAAACAATTACTTGCTCGAATTGTTCCTCCAGTTTTAGATTTCCAAACCCTTGCTTAATGTTGTGCCCTTGTCTACTCTAACCTTGTGCCATTGCCGAAAATGTGAATAAGTATTTTCCCTAACTTAGTTTCTTCACTTCCTTTGAACCCTAGCTCTCTCAATCCATCATCTGAACCTTGCCTCTACACCTAGCTACCACTTCTTCAAAAGGAGCACTTGTCTTCAAGGTTCTCTTATTGTTCTTCCTTCTACATGTATTTTCTTGGATCTAGTTTGCACTTCGTTCATTCTAGTTTGTAATAGCTCTTTTCCGCATAATTTCTTGAATGAAAGGTGAGAATGACTTCAATTCTTTGTGTTTTTATAGCCTTTTTTATTTTCCAACCACATTAATTACACTCACCTACTACTATTTCCTAGATTTAATGCCCTTTTCTGTTTTTCCCGCTTTTCTTATGTTTTCTAGCTTGAAGGACATCTCACATGTGTGGTAGTCCATAACCTTTTAATGTGTTACCACTTCCCAACCTGCATACCCTCTTTCACGCATCTTCTTTTCCCAGCACATATCCTTTTACACTACTTACCAAGTAGTCTACATTTATATTTCCTCCCTCGCGTTACATTGCACGCCTCTTCATTCATGTGGTTTTTTATGTGATAAATTCCATCAACTCAAAGCACATTCACATTGTATTTGGCCCATTAGGACACTTTCTTCCACGCACCATAACCTTTTCCATTGTGCACCATTATATCATCCTGTAATGCACAATTACCAGCATCCCATCAAGTATTATCCTCTTGTGTTTTGTGTCTCGCACTTGTACCTACTTACCCCATACTAAAAGAATGCACATTCCTTTAAGAATTAGTCCAAAATAGATTAATTAGCATTTGCACATGAATGTGCTTATTAGAAAAAAAAACATAAAGGGAAACCTAAGCTAAATGGCAATACTACCTTATTACAAACACAAAAGAAGATAATTTATCGTAGGGCTTCATCTTACTCCCATTGTAACATGGTGCCATCCAGTGTCCATAACTAACATTTTCCTAATTCTAGTATCTTGGTTACAATAAATGGTCCCAACCAATGCACTTTGAGCTTCCCAGGATGGCACGCAAACTTGGAGTCATAAAAAATCACCATTTTCCCCACAGTAAAAGACTTATTCTTAATATGCCTATCATCCTAAGCCTTTTTAATTTTTGTTTGTCTTTTAACTCCACCACGTAATGGTGAACCACTCATCCAATTACATCAATTTATCAATGCGCTCATCCAATGCTCTCTCATCATCAAGTCCTTCTGTGTGCACAATGCACAGGGAGGGTAACATGAACTCTACAGGAAAAATTACCTCCACATCAAAACCTAACTATAAATGTGTGGCTTTATTTAACATCTTGTATGTATTTCAATATTCCCATAATAAAACTGAGTCTTTTTTTTCCTAATCCTTTCTTCCTACATCACATATTTTTATCAATGTTTGTCTCAAAATCTTATTGAAGGCCTCTACAATACCATTAGCTTGTGGGTGATAGGGGTAGTCTTATGATGGGCTACCATAAACTCTGCCAATAGTATTCAAATTACCTCATTTAAGAAATGAGTTCCCCTTTCACTGGTAAGGCTCAATGGAAATCCATACCTACTAAAGATGTTTTCCCATAAGAATATTGTTGTTGTAGTTGCAGTGCAATCCTTTGTAGGTGTTGTTGCTTCCGACCTTGTCAAATAATCCATACATGTGATTATGTAATACACGTCTGTCCTCTGTGAAGCTAGTGTAATTATGCTAACAAATTCAATTTCCCACTTCTCGAAATGTTTTGTACTTTAAATAGGTCCCAACGGAATCTCATCCTAGTTTCTTGGCTTTCCTATTCGTTGACGATGATCACATGCTTTGAAAAATTTCTTGGTATCCTTATAGATTATTTCCCACCATAATCTAGCTAGTAATATCTTGTGCATCGTTGTTTCACCTGTATAGTGTCCTCCTACGATTCTGCCATGCACCTCTTCCATTATGGCTTCACGTTCATGCTGCAACACACACCTTCACAGAACTTCATCCTAACCCATTTTATATAGGTCTCCTCTAACTAGTAGGTAGGGCACTACGTGAATATCTAGATGCTTCTTCTCTATGGGCTCTATATCTTCAGGTGCAACTCATGTATGTAAGAATACTACAATATCCTCCAAGTTAGTTGGCACACGGTGTAGTCTCAATAAATGAGCATCTGGCATAGTGTCCTTTATGCTTTGCGTATCCTCGCCAGAGTTAATTCTTGACAAATGATCTGGTCCAAATTACTTTTTTCATACTACACTATAATTAAAAAAAAGCTCTTGGAATAAGAGGATCTAACAAAAAATGTGCCCTTACAAAACTGGTTTGTTTACCAGATATTTAAGTGTTGTATGATCAGTTAAAAATATGAATGGTGTTGCTAGAAAATATTGTCTAAACTTGTGGAGCACATAGACCATTGATAATGTCTCACACTCCGTGGTTGTATAATTTTTCTCGGTCGGCGTTAGCTTCCTACTTGTAAAAAAAATGGGGTGATCAACATTTCCTTCCCTGGGTTGGGCCAGTACTGCACCAATGGTTGTACCAAAGGCATCTACGTGAGCATGGAATGGCTTATTCCAATAATGGAAACATAAAACAGGCATGGTGGTTAGCTTCTCTTTTAAGGCTTCAAATGATTTTTGATATGTGTCACCCTGATAAAAAATTTCCCTTTATTTTAACATACCTTCAAGTGGTGTGGAAATATTTTCATACCCCTTAATAATTTTTTGGTAATAACCAATATGTCCAAGGAATCATCATACTTCGCTCTGATTAGTTGGTTCTTCTAAATCCAAAATAACTGTAATTTTGGTTGGGTCCACCATCAATCCCTCTTTACAGATGATGTGTCCAAGAAAAGTACCAAATAGTGTCACAAAAATACACTTCTTAATATTCAAGGAGATGTTAACATGATTACATCTTTCAAACATCAACCTCAAGCATACATAATGGTATTTAACCATTCCATAAATAGTCTAATTATCTAAATATACCGAAGAAACTTGTGAATGAAGTCTTGAAATGCTTGAATAAAAATGCACGAGAACACCATTGGCACATTCTTCAGGACAAAGGGCATAACTTTGTAAGCAAAGCATCCCCATTCAGTTTAAAAATTTATTTTCTGCTGGTCTTCGTGTGTGATTCTTACCTGATGATAGCCTTAATATCCATCTGTAAAAGAATAGATCTTGCACGTTGCAACACATTCTAGGAACTCCTCAGTGAATGTTGTGGGAAAAGGATCAATGACACATGTAGCATTCAGAACTCTATAGTCAACACAAATCCTTATCCTACCATTGTTTTTAATGTTTATAACCATTGGGCTTATCCATTATGACTCTTCAATGGGCTCAATAATTCCTTCCTTGAGCATTTTTTCAATTTCATCCTTCACCTTGACACACATATTAGGATTCATCTAGTAGGGTCTCTTGCGAACCTATAACTCATGGTATCCTATGGGAAACAGATCCTAAAAGTCACACAGTAGCTCAATTATTTTTTCAACTTCTGCCTCAGACCAATAGTCACCAATTATGACCTCATTTGGTGCATCTTCAATCTCGATATTAACCTTCTTTAATTTTAATGGCGCATGATATGCACATTATTTCTCATTTGCATAGTCCAATACTTCACGTGCACCTTCTTTGTGCTCAATGTTAAGGTCCTCAACCTCTTCATCTTCTATAAGATACACAAGATATCATTTTTTCCTTTTCCTTCCATGTGCATCCTAAAATATTTTCCTCTTATTCCACCTTATTGTTTGATGCCTCAAGATAATCCTCACCAAATAACAAGCCATAAGCTCTTCAGCCTTTTTGTTATCCCCCAATGTGATACGCCTCATAATCTTCAATTTTGTGCAGTTAAACCTCAATATTCACATGTGTTAACCGGAGAATATTTTTTCCAATTCACCCTTGCATTTTTATGAGGGTCTCGACAACAAAACCAAAATGTTACACATCTAATTGCACTCTTCTTATGTACTCATGCACATGAGATTATGGTAACTATGTGCACAAGTTTCCTCTACCCTTCACATTTTCCTATCACATCATATCGTGGTCTAGGACGTGCTCACATGAAGCGTAGAAGGTCTCAAGGAACCAGCAAGGTTAGAATGGTTGAAGTAGATTTGTTAGCAAGTAAATAGTCTTGAGAGTTTAAGAAATGACATTAATGAATAAAAAAGTTGATTATTAACCAAACCACATATTACTCATATATTAATTAATAGTTGCGCATTTACATTTATGATGTTTCAGTGTCCTGCAGAATCAACCATCTTAACAATAAGTTCAAAAGATACAAGCTCATTCTTTTTAACTCTTACACTCACACCTCACATTAAATCCCTTATGGGTATTTATACTAGTGGGGACCTTCCCTTCACTATTCTTTCAAAATATAATAATAACCTTTATGTTAGAATTGTAGTTTAACTATTACATTTAGGCAGTGGATAAAAATAGCCACTCGTCATCTTACCCCTACTTTACATGGTGACATTCCTAGAAGATCACTGCTCATCCTTATCCAAGTTCTAATATTATCCAATATTATTTCAAATACATGCAAGTGATACAACCTGTAACTTAAAATATATATTTTGACTTGTGTTTATCTTTATCCTTATTTATCTTGCATGTTTTTATTCAAACTTATCCTTTTGCATGTTCTTCCATCTTTGTTGATGCTGACCTTTCCTTGTGTGGCCTTTATTTTCTTTATTGTGTGCTTGTCCCTCATCATGCTTTCTTGCATGCCTACTCCTTCTCTTGGTGCACTTGTTTCCCTCATTTTCAATTATGCACATCCTCTTAAAATTTTTATACATCCCTTTGAAGAATAGTAGATTATGAATAAAGGATTTTTTAGTCCCACAAGGACCTAAAGAATAAAGAATACACAAATATGGATCCAACAAGGTACTTCAATTTGTTCATGTTGAGTAGCTTAGCTTTGCATTATTTTAGAGTATGACATAGATGGTTGAAGGAATTGAATTTTTCAAAAAACTTGATTGTTGTAAAGGGACAATGAGACATTTTGTAATAAGATCTTGTATTTTACCATTGACTAAGATGTTGCCCGTCTTATTAAGCATAGTTTCTAGTATAGAAAGTATCATTGATGGATACATTGGAACCTTGTCGCATTTTGACCATTTGAGCATAAGATACTTTGTCTTGAATGTTGATAGAAAAGTATGCAAGGAATTGGTTTTCCAAAGGATTGAAAGTCAGAAAAGAATGCATATGTGGATCATAAAACCTTTGTTGGGAAAAATCCTTGAGACTGTGAGGGAATATATTAGTAAGAAATGTATCATTTAAAGAATAGTCCAAGAAATAAACATCAAATGTTCAAATATGTTCTTTGGGATCACCCTTACCATCATAGATATGAATATTGGGAGAAAAAAACTAGTAGGTAGAGGGTAAGAGGTCACTTCAAGTGTAAGTGGGTTATGAAGCAACTATGTAGAATCCATAATATGAGAGGAAGTATATGTGCCTTGTTGTAATTTTGAAATTTTAGCTTCTAAATTATGCACAAGGTATTCAAGAGCATGTGTGTTAGAAGAAGAATCATGTGACGCATTATAAGTGTAGATATGAGATGTTGGTACAATAATGGTCATAGGAATAGTCATAGCAATATTATTAAGGGGGACTAGATTCCCCCCATGAGATAGGTATGGTTGATGTGTGTAGACTAGATGATGAAGGATGATTGAGATCAATTGTGGAAGATATAGTAGTATTTTTTAGTTTCTCACAAGTATTATAAAGAATAAGGTTAATATTAGTAGGATTTTATTTCAAAAAGTGTGCAAAATTTTGTGTCTCATCACCCAAAATAACATGATTTTCATCCATGTTATAAGACCCTTCACCTTGGAGAGTATTATAAAAATTTGTGAATGTCAAATGAGAAAAAAGATGAAAAATAATATAAGTGCACTTGTGAGGATTGGATATGTTATAATAGCTATCAACAGTATATTTTTGCCCACCCACACATGAAATACAAGTGTTGGCCTGATGAGAGGAATTTAAAGTAAATACAGGGCAGGAATTCTTGGACTAAGATAGAGATAATGATAATGGTCCATGAGATTAGGATCCATAATATATGAAAATTATTGGAGAAAAACCATAGCATTTGATTAAAAAATATTTAAGAGTCAAGTTCACCAAATGTTTTCACCCTAATCAAATTCTATAAGGTGATATGGGAATTCATAAAAATAAAAAGGATGAAAAGGTTTATAATAGGTGGACTATTTTGATTCATTAACCTCCAACATTAAATATTCACAATAAAAATAATGTATTCATACTTGAACTGATTGAAAATGTTATTATATGACAAGTAATTTCTCAAATACACAAAAGGAGAGAGAAACATAGTTATACATGAGAAAATAAAGAGGATCTGTTGTACAGGATAGTGGAATAGATAGATCATAAATTATAAATTCTTTGATAAAATTTTTAGAGTTTCAAACTCTATAGGGGAAGGATTATACAGCTATTGTACAATCTTGACATGATTTGTATGGCCCTGACATAGAATTGTGTGGTCTTGGAAACTTTGACATTTTGGGCTACAAATTCCTATGTGTTTTGATTTTTTATAAATGTTCTTCATTATATGTCTCTCTTGCTTTAACAACTTTGGGATGACCTATAATCACTTGCAATAAATTTAAAACCATGGTAACCTCTAGAACCCTTCATCGGAGCATTAGTAAACCAAAAGGAGAAAACATGTTTGTGTGGTGAGGTTGGACTAACCTTAGCAATTAGGATCCCAGCTACTGAACCAATCCAAGTGTCACAATACATGCCCTCATTGCAGGATCAATCATCGTGTAGATATCCTAGGTGCTTGTGCAAGTGTGAATAGCTAACCAACCCCCTAGGGGTGCCCTCATGTCTATTAACACCAACATAGAAGGCTAACTACGTAGCATAAAATGTACCCAACATGGTACTAGTGATATTTGGTGTGCCTCATCTATGCGACCTAACCCTTTATTGCTTGAAACTATTTTGAAATTATTTGAGTGAACTTTCTCTCACTAACACTTGGATCAATGACCCTTTCATGCTTGGAAATGGTGGAAGATAGACTCTTTGACCTAGTTGAGTGCTTCATAATTGTAGTAGGGACATATCTAGATGATGTGTGGCTGATTTGGGAATATCTAGGAACCCTTTGAGTACTTTTAGAATGATATTTACAATCATATCCTAACCACTCCCTATGTTTTTGAATCACATAGATGAAAACCAAAATGAAAAGTTGTGTCCTAAGGAACAGAGGTTTTATAATTATTTGATCAAATAATATTCTCAAAATTGATGACAGAGTAGAGTGTAAAAATAAGAAATTTATCAAAGATATATAGAGATGAGGTGATTGGATTATGAATGTGAGTATTTTTCTTAGAAAGGGAACATGGTAAAGCTTGGCATTACACATGGAAAAGTTACCAAATTTTAGTGTCTACACTTGGATGAATCGGTCTGAGTAGTATGAGATACGTATAGACTGTATGAAATGATTAGAATATTGTATGTCAGTTATGAGATAGTAGTGATATAGAAAATACATAAATGGTCACATAGGCAACTAGATCTAAATAGTCTAAGACAAAAACAACTCGTGTAGGATAAACAGAAGACCATAATATAGAGCGGGTGATGAATATGATTAAAACACTCTCAAAAATGGTAAAGAGGCTTCCTGGGTGATTGGGTCTAAGTAATATGGAACAAGAATAAACTATATGGGATAGAAGGTAGATTTGTTATCCACATAAACTACAAAACACCTAGAGATCACATTGGGGTCACTTAGGTGATTGTGTATGGGTAGTTTTGAAGTTGTGGGAGCTAAACATGAGTCTATAAGATAAATTCAATTAAGTGTAATAAAAAAATGTGGGACAATATCCTAAGTAACTGGAACTAAGTATTCCTAGATAGGTGGAAATTTTGTAAGTTGAATGAAGGATAGTGTGGAAATATAATAATGTGAGTAGATGAAATTGCAATCAAAATTTACAGAGCAATTACCTAAGTGACTAAGATTGGGTATATTATAACATGTATTAGTTGTGTAGGTACTTGGAAAAGTGGATATGAGACATATAAAGTAAATTTCTAGTCACTCAAGTGACTTGTGATGTGTACAAAGGTTAAATTTAGGCTTTAGACAGTCATAGTGGAATGTATGATGGATAATAAACAACAGTACCTCATAGGGTGAGTCAGAGGGGAAACCTAAACAAGATAGAATATATCCAAATAATTTAAAATAGGGTGGGATTGTGTAAGGATTTGACATAAGAGTTTTGTATCTTTTTTTTCCAAAAAAATGATTTTTGATGTTGTGTGTATAAATAGGAAAAACACAAGGGAAAGTAGAACCCTTATTTTAGTAATATAAGTGTATACTTTCTTGTTATCCCATCGATATAACTCAAGGGTACATTGTGGTATCTTAGGGAATATTTTTTCCTAACACTACTAAGTAAAACATGGAAAATAAGCTCACTAAACTATGTTGGAAGTGAGGATCCTAAGGGGAGTCCTCGATATACCTTTTGATACATGAGGCGCGGTTTTGTGCTAGAGGAGTATAGTTTATGGTGTGCATATTGGAGGGTCAAATCCCCTATCACTTAACTCCATGAATTTCAAAAAAGACCACAAAAAATTATAGTGTCAACCTCAAATTTATATAGCCCTCCAGTACACGGGCTTTAAATTATGAACTCTTGGTGATGAAATCCAAGTAGTCTCCTAACAGACTAAAACTGTTTATTATTCCCAAGATCACCTTTTGGTGTCATAGAAGATAATTTGTGATGTTAGCTGGGATTATGAATAAAATGGAAAAAATAAACACATAAATATATTTATAAAAGTATAATTATTATTCATTATTGTTTTCTAAACAATTGTGTGGGGATCACATAGTAGTCACCTCAGAAACTCGCCTACAAATACAAAAAAAATGGAAAAATATACAAAAATGAAGTTAGATCTATAACAAAGGTGTTAGCCAAAACATAGATCATTCCCTTTTTCAAGGATCATGCTCACCCAATGGTCACATGTCCTTCTTTGTAGTATAAATGCTTGATCTTGCTTGATGGACTGGGGGGTTGAAGTTTCAGATGGGAGACATTGCTTCAATTTGAGGCAGAGATGATTAATATCATGTAATCAATGATGGCACTTATGAATAAAAAGTCCTCACACATGTGTTCCCTTAATTGTTACTCCTAATTTTGTGTAGTGATATGTGATGAAGAATCCTATTACAATGCAAAAATAACGAGCATGTAAGCACATAGTTGGGGCAACAGAGGATGGAGAGAGATCACCACAACAACATAGCTCAAGAGAGAAAAGAAAGGACAGTGATGAAGCACCTAAGAGGACAAAGGAAAATCCAAAGAGAACAAGAGAGATGGAAGGTAAACAAGTGACATTGAATGTTTGAAGTTCTAGGAAATGAACGAAGGTGAGGAGTGAGAAGTCATGCCTTAGGACGTCATGGCACCAAACCGACTGCGCTGAAACATTTGGGTGGCTAGGTGAATGCTAGAGGAGGTGGTGTTTTAGTGTGCGACAAGGTCGTTGCTTCCGGGCTACTTCGTTCGGGCGTAGTCCCTTAAGAGCCCTGAGACCAAAATATCGTTCAACTTCGACGGGTGACTACTCAGACTCTGTGGCACCTAGAGATGCCTCGTCTGATCCAAAACCTTGGCGTAGGGATCCTCTACAATATAATCTATTAGTTTTTTCCTTCTCATATCGGTGCTCTCGCTGCCCTAATGTTTGCAAATGCGTGAAATAGTGCAGTTGGAGCCAGTGTAAGGTTGTCAAACACTATATTTTACAAACAGTGGGTCATCGCACCAAACTGACTGTGACACATTTGGATGGCTAGGTGAATGCTAGAGGAGGTGGTGTTTTGGTGTGCGACAAGGTTGTTTCTTCCGGGCTACTTCGTTCAGGCATAGTCCCTTAAGAGCCTTGAGACCAAAATACCGTTCAACTTCGATGGGTGACTACTCGGACTCCGTGGCACCTAGAGATGCCTCATCTAATCCAACACCTCAATGTAGGGACCCTATAAAAAATCCTCTCTCAGTTTTTTCCTTCTCATTTCAGTGCTCTCGCTGTCCTATTGTTTGCAAATGTGCGAAATAGTGTAGTTAGAGCAAGTGTAAGGTTGTCAAATGCTATATCATGCAAACGATGGGTCGTGGCACCAAAAAAACTATGCCAACATGTCTAATTGGCTAGGTGAATGCTAGAGGAGGTAGTGTTTTGGTGCGCGACAAGGTCGTTGCTTCCGGGCTACTTCGTTCAGGCGTAGTCCCTTAAGAGCCCTGAGACCAAAATATCGTTCAACTTCGACGGGTGACTACTCAGACTCCATGGCACCTAGAGATACCTCATCTGACCTGACACCTTGGCGTAGGGACTCTCTACAATATGATCTCTTGGTTTTTTCCTTCTCATATCGGTGCTCTCGCTGCCCTATTGTTTGTAAACGTGTGAAATAGTGCAGTTTGAGCCAGTGTAAGGTTGTCAAACGCTATATTTTACAAATGGTGGGTCGTGGCACCAAATTAACTGTGCCGAAACATCTGGGTGGCCAGGTGAAAGCTAGAGGAGGTGGTGTTTTGGTGCGCAACAAGGTCGTTGCTTCCAGGCTACTTCATTCGGGTGTAGTCCCTTAAGAGCCCTGAGACCAAAATATCATTTAACTTTGACGGGTGACTACTCAGACTCCGTGGCACCTAGAGATTCCTCATCTGATCCAAAACCTTGGTGTAGGAACCCTCTACAATATCCTCTCTCAGTTTTTTCCTTCTCATTTCCGTGCTCTCGCTGCCTTATTGTTTGCAAACGCGTGAAATACTACAGTTGGAGCCAATGTAAAGTTGTCAAACGCTATATTTTACAAACGGTGGGTCGTGGCACTGAAATGACTACACCGACATGTTGGGGTGGCCATGTGAATGCTAGAGGAGGTGGTGTTTTGGTGTGTGACAAGGTCGTTGCTTCCGGGCTACTTCGTTCGGGCATAGTCCCTTAAGAGCCCTGAGACCAAAATATCGTTCAACTTCGATAGGTGACTACTCGGACTTCGTGGCACCTATAGAAACCTCGTCTCATCTAAAACCTTGACATAGGGACCCTATACAATAGCATCTCTCAGTTTTTTCCTCTCATATTGGTGCTCTCGCTACCCTATTGTTTACAAACGCGTGAAATAATGCGGTTTGAGCCAGTGTAAGGTTGTCAAATGCTATATTTTACAAACGGTGGGTCGTGGCACCAAACCAACTATGCTGAAATGTCTAGGTGGATAGGTGAATACTAGAAGAGGTGGTGTTTTGGTGTGCAACAAGGTCATTGCTTCCGGGCTACTTTTTTCAGGCGTAGTCCCTTAAGAGCCCTGAGACCAAAATATCGTTCAACTTCGATGGGTGACTACTCAGACTCCGTGGGACCTAGAGACACCTCATATAATCCAAAACCTTGGTGTAGAGACCCTCTACAATAGCCTCTCTCAATTTTTTCCTTCTCATTTCCGTGCTCTCGCTGCCCTATTGTTTGCAAACGTGCGAAATAGTGCAGTTTGAGCCAGTGTAAGGTTATCAAACGCTATATTTTGCAAACGGTGGGTCATGGCACCGAACTGACTGTGTTGACACATCCAAGTGGCCAAGTGAATGCTAGAGGAGGTGGTGTTTTGGTGCGTGAAAAGGTCATTGCTTCCGGGCTACTTCGTTCAGGCATAGTCCCTTAAGAGCCTTGAGACCAAAATATCGTTCAACTTCGACGGGTGACTACTCAGACTCCGTGGCACCTAGAGATGCCTCATCTAATTTGAAACTTCAGCATAGGGACCCTCTACAATAGCATCTCTTGGTTTTTTCCTTCTCATTTTGGTGCTCTTGCTGCCCTATTGTTTGCAAACACGTGAAATAATGCAGTTTGAGCCAATGTAAGGTTGTTAAACGCTATATTTTACAAATGGTCAGTCGTGGCACCCAACCGAATGTGTCGACATGTTCAGGTGGCTAGGTGAATGCTAAAGGAGGTGGTGTTTCAGTGCGCGACAAGGTCGTTGCTTCCGGGCTACTTCATTCGGGCATAGTCCCTTAAGAGCCCTGAGACCAATATATCGTTCAACTTTGACGGGTGACTACTTAGACTCCATGGCACCTAGAGACACCTCATCTAATCCAACACCTTAGTGTAGGGACCCTCTAAAATATCCTCTCTTGGTTTTTTCCTTCTCATATCAGTGCTCTCATTGACCTATTGTTTGCAAACGCGTGAAATAGTGCAGTTGGAGCCAGTGTAAGGTTGTCAAATGCTATATTTTACAAATGGTGGGTCGTGGCATCGAACCGACTGCGTCAACACGTCTGGGTGGCCAGGTGAACACTAGAGGAGGTGGTGTTTTGGTGCGCGACAAGGTCGTTGCTTCCGGGCTACTTCGTTCGGGCGTAGTCCCTTAAGAGCCCCGAGACCAAAATATCGTTCAACTTCGACGGGTGACTACTTGGAATCCGTGGCACCTAGAGACGTCTCGTCTGATTTGACACCTCAGTGTAAGGACCCTCTATAATAGCCTCTCTTAGTTTTTTCCTTCCCAGATCGGTGCACACGCGTATGTATGGTCTTGTAAACACTTGGGGAGGAGTCATTTTCAAAATTTACAACTTTGTCAAAATTTACAAATTTTTCAAAATTTACAACATTTTCAAAATTTACAACATTTTCAAAATTTACAACTTTCAAAATTTACAACTTTGTCAAAATTTACAACTTTTTCAAAATTTACAACTTTTTTCAATTTTTTTCAAAATTTACAACATTTTCAAAATTTACAACTTTTTCAAACAATGAAAGCTTCTCTTAGCTTTGAGAATTTAAAATTCTCTACTAACAGTGCTAACCACGTGAAGGTGGAAGCTTTTCTGGCACCACTAACCTAAACATAAAAGTGTTAGTCAAAGAAATTTAAGTTTCAAATCAAAACCATATACTTTCTATATATACAAAATACACAAATTTAAAATAAAATATATTCAAACTTAAATCTAGATCTTTAAACTAACAAATTTATATATGTATCAAAGAAATTATATATACCAGACATGAACATTGTAAATTCATTCCAATGAACCATCTGGATTGGATTTACTCTGAATAGCAGACAATATTGCTTCATGATCTGACTCTCAAACCTTCCAAAGAATCTTGCTATTAGGCCTTCCTCGGTATCTATACAGCTGAATATTTGTCACTATAACTTGATGCGAATATAAGTGTATTTTCCTGTGTGTCTCAAAGTCTTCAAACACCCAAACAAAGGAGTTTTTTAATGGATACCGTCGAAGCCAAGTTCCAGTAACTACCACTGACCTTGTAGGATATTCAATATCTTCGCCATCTATAATAGGAGAAGTCAAATTCTTTCTTTCCTTGATGCAAAGACATAAGAAATAGTCTGTTCCTTCTTCATTTTCTTCTGTCGCAATTACTGCAAACACATGTCCTATAAAAAAACAAAGGTTGAACAACTCAAATTTAAATTACATATTAAAATTTCAATGGACATAACTCAATACAAAAATTAAATAAATAATCATAAATACCTTGTCGCACCAAAATCGAAATTTCGTCAAAGTCCTTGGATGTTGCAACTTCATCTACAGAAACAAGTCAGTGGAAGTTGATAACTAGGAAGCAGAGTCAGAGGCCTACAAATCCATCCATCCACCCATTCTTGTGAATCACACTCAGCAGTGACAAATTCGATACAAGATGCACAAAAACATGTCAAATTTCTTGTCCATACGGCCCACAAAGTAGCGTCTGAGCTACAAAATGAGTGCATATCACTGGACCTAGTGAGTTTCATACAATCCTCGTAGTTAGCAATTTGTTGTTCGTCTATCAACCAAAAATATCTGCGAACTGTGGAATTTTCTTGAGTACTTCGGGCCATGTTGTCAATACACCATCCCACTATGCTCTTTGCATCTTTTAATTTAGCACCATCTTTGTACTTCAAATCTTCTCTTGTAAGAGCTCTTTTCACACATGCCCTTGCACCGTCATGCTCTCCTTTTCCATGTCCAGCCTTAGTGAAACTCCAAATATGTTGCACACCCATCTTGACGTGCATTCTTCTCATCCAATAAAACATTCGTGCATTCTTAAACTGAGACGTGTAATTATCTGACCATATATAATGTTGTTTGAAGTGGATGTCCCTATCAGACAAATTTCCATAAAATAACTAGAAACACCTTTGCAAAAATTCAGTAGAATGAGTACGATCATCACTGATATAAAAGTGGTACTCTCTTAAAATTTTTCGATCATTCTTTGTACTATCAAGAGAATGTAGAAATGCTATATGTACAAAATGAAAACTTGTACTAAGTTGTAATATTGCGATTGAACCTCCATTTGTGGTTGCAATGTGTAATTATCTGCAAAATCGACCATTGAAACATTAGTACCAATAGGAAATGTGTCTTTGCATAGCTTGAACTATTCATCCAACCAGCGAGCTCTATGTGTATGCCTAACATACTCAAACAATTTTATCCTTAAATTTTCTCAAAAATTAGAAAACAGACATTTGTTCAAAAATGCAACTGATTTATATTTATCAAACTTAACTAAATTATGTCCTATTGTACCTTCAATTTTCTCATGGATGTAACTTTCCAATTTAGGTAATCCACCATATGTACTACAACTTCCATCTAAACAATCCTGACTATAAAAAAATTGTTTAACTTTTTTTTCACAAAATATAGTAGGAATGAAATCCCTGGAAGATATTGGTGGAACTTGAACACCACATTCCGATAACATAGTTTCAGAATGAAAATTAGAATGAATACGTAAAAATTTAGCATAATGCATCGCAAATTCAACATGTTTCCTACAACAACAAGTGGTGCGAGTGTGGTTGATTTTCACATAGAATGGTTTCAACATTTCAAAAAAATGTTGACTAATTTTAATTTCTAGATTCTCTTGTTCAAACTTACGAAAAAATTGAGTTTGAGTCATATCTAAGAAATGCTTTGGATGTGGTTCATGATTAGTAGAACCAACTCTCCGTTTTATAACATCTCTTGTATTAGGTGAAACTCTAGTGTTATCATGCCAAAATTTAATAACAACTTCTCTTATAGCATCAAATTTTTTTTTGTCCTTACGTGGTGCTCTAGCAGAAAATGCCCAAAAATTGGTGGTATTGAGCGATTGAAGGATATTATGTCTTTCAATTGCTTTCATTAGAGTTTTTCAATTAACTTGCAACATTCGACTTGTTTGCGTAATCAAACGTTATTTTTTTATTGATTCACTTACAACACTAGTAGCAAGTACACGACGCACAATATTACTATCCCTAGTGCGTCTCTTGAGACCAATAGTGTGATATGCATCATGAAGGTTTTCAACAATTGTAGAGGTTTAACCACATATATTAGATGTTGTCAATCCTAAGGTGTTTAATGTAGGTCTCATTTTAATCAATTTCATCAAACTAACCAACAACTGACATCTTTGGGAATCATTTAAAATTTCAAAATGATTATCCCAAATTTCAGTGGCTTTTCTTCTGAATTGTCATTTAGAAATTTTGTCAGACATTGGTTTCAAAATGTTTTCATCAATTTCAATAAAAAAAAATAGGTTTCTTACGTAAAATCCTAAGAGGTGTTTTTGTCAAATTTTTCCTGTCTACAGTTTCAACATGAATTTCCTTATTCACATTTTCATTGTCTCCTTCAATTTCAACATTTGCTACATCATGAGTATTTAATTCTTCTTCAACATTGACAGTAAAAACATCTTCATCATGAGTATTTAATTCAACTTCAACATTGACAGTAGAAACATTACCTAGTTCTTCATTGCTTACAATAGTGGAGGTTGAAGATGAACCTCTTCTTGATTCACGAAGTTTCCGCATTCGCTCAACATTTTGAATTTTGTTGGCCTCTAATTCGTTTGGTGTTTTTTTACTTAATGAATTCCTTTTTTGACTTCGTTTCTGGTCTCCCATGATGTTTTTCTTCCGGTGATAAGAAAAATGTGTAGAAAAACATAGAATTTCACAGTAATTCATACGGTAAGGTCAGAGAGTAAAAATCACATGGTAATTCAGACATTGGGATGTGTGTAAATATGATTTATGAACCGCGAGTGCACTTTATAAAGCGCGCTCACGGTTTGTGTTAAAAAACTGCGATCACGCTTTATAAACCGCGATCACAGATCTATCTGTTGAACCTAAGCCTCGGGAAATCTTTGTTTTTCCGCAACCAAAGCTACGGAAGGTCATTATGAAGTGTAAAAAGTCAAAAAACCTCAAATTTGCTCTTCCAAAGACTTGAACCATGCTATAAAACTGAAAACATTTCACAAAAATGGTGCCATCGCGTAGGGGAGACTGTTAGCTTCGTAGAAATATTGATTTTAAAGTGAATAAAATAAGATGAATATTATTTTATAATTTTTTACTAACAATAGGTCTTTAAGACATTTTTTCCCGTGAATGTTCATGCCTACATTTAAGACTGTAACTTTTGTTTCGCTTATCAAAATGTGATAAAAATTATACCATCCCAAGCATGGATTAATTCTATACACGTTAAAAAAAATATTTGATTTCAATATTTTTTGATATAGTTATGGCGAGCAAATGGAAAGCGCTCCGTTTTCTAAATATTTTCAGACCACTTTCACGGAAAAAATCATTAAAAAAAAATTGCTCAAAAAATAAAAAATAAAATCCATCCCAAGATAAACAACTACATCTAATGTTTCACAAAAGGAAAAAAAAAAAAAGATTTGGTCATCCAAAATACGGGCAAACAGACTACAATCTTATAAGTTAAAAAAAAAAAAAAAAACTAAGTCATATAATTTTAAGTGTTTAATATAGCTAAACTTGTCCTTTTTTATAAAAATTAGTATTTTAGAAACTAGATTCCGAATGCTACGATTCATATTTATATAAATTTTTATAATTTTGAGTGCGCGGATTGCTAATAATCCCTACAAGTTGAGATTTTGTTGTTTTTTGCAATATGACGTCCACAAATGACCCTATATTTATCCATCAACTTCCTACACTTACCCAATTACTCCATATTACACATAATATGGTGCACAAAACAAAGTACAACATTGTGTTGTAAAGAGCTGAAGGAATCATAAAAGAGGAAAAGGTCCAAATAGAGAAGGGAGACAAGATAACTTGGGGTTCTATTCTCTTGTTGATAGTATTTTGGGAGATAGGGGTGCCAGATGGTCTAGATGACAACATGTGGGTGCACCACATTGAGAACAAGTCTCCAACAAAAAGGTTTACCAAGTTTACTTGAGATGGAGCAATTTTAAATCCTTATAAGGTGTGCTTGGAAAAATGGTACAAGAGAATGTGTGAGGCATTTGAAAATTAATGGTGTGTGCCTCAAGAGTTTCCATCATTGTTGAATGGACATGTAGAGTTTGCAGTGATGCAACACTTCAGCCTTGCAAGATTCTTTTATACATACGATGTGCTATTTTTTTAAAATATAGATATTTATAATTCCTAATATGTCCATACACCCTTTCAACAAATTAAATTCTTATTCAAGAAAAAATAAGGTAGAACCAAGTCAGAATATGTGGAGGAATATAATAATTTTATTATGGTTGAAAACTATAAATATAATATCTACAATTTGAAATTTATTTACCCTAAAGGACCTTACTTATAATTGATTTTATCTAAAAAATAAAAGAAAAGGGAACAATGTGTAGTGTAAAACAACCATGTGACCTAATCTTACAATATGCCTAGATTTGGACCACTATGAAAGATGTGTTAGTTGACATACTATCAAATTCCAAATCAATGCTACTAAATCGAATGGGCTTACCCTACCACCATTGAATAAGATAAGGGGGATTATAGGTTCTTTTGTTGAATAGAGTGGGATAAAATTACAAGATATGAGTCTAAATATGCATGCAAAACACTTTAAAAAAATGCCAGTTATTTTTGGTGGCTAGGGGACTTGCCTCAATCATATCCCTAGCCTTTTCAAGATTTAAATAATAACATGTAAGATATGCAATTGATAAATGAAAACAAATGAAATGATATACCTGTTAGGGGGCCCAAGGGGACCAATCCATGGTGCAGGGTTTTATTGCGGATGATTGTCTTGATTATTGATGGTGTTTTGGATAATTCAGAGCTTGTTAGAGTTGTAACTCAATTACAGGTGCAATCACTGAAAATTGCAGAATAGTCATAATCTAGTCACAAGCACGACTAACAATACTAATGAAAATATGAAATCTAATAGTGTACCAAGATTCAAAGTGTCCAAATGGTCTCCTTTCTCTTTTGAAAAAATATGTAAGTGAAGAATACACAATAAATAACCAATATTATGAAAGAAAATAAGGGGGATGAAGGGAGGAGGTGATTTTTATTTTATAGGTTTGGGGTGCATAGAATGTTGTGATGAATATAGGTAAACTATTTATAGAGGGGTGAGATGATAATGGTCCATGGTAAATTGGGGATGTAAATGGCTAGGTGGAGTGGTTAATTAGATATGACAATATCTAATGAAAGTGGGTGAGGATAAGTGAGCGTGACATGTCTTAAATCAACTTTATTTTTTATTTTTACGTGTTTTGTGAGAATATTTGATTTTGAGGTATATTGTGGTTTTCTAATGTTTGTGGTATTTTTAGCTTAGGAGAACTTATTCGAAAGGTGAATTTTATAGTGTCTATAATTACAATGGAAAAAGGGGAAGTTATATCACCCCCAATATAAGTAAAGGGAGTGAAGATGTTGTGCCACCCATAGAAACAACTCTATCATTTAATTCCCATTGTGGAATTTAGAAAAGGCATAGGTGGGGGTTTGGACTCCCCAACTAGCACTTATTTATTATATGGGCTCAACCCTAGACTATAGGAGATGCATTTTGGATAATGCTGTAAAATTATACCAAACCATCTCAATATTTTAGTTATAGTTTATCTTATGTTGTATATATATAATTGTATCTCACTCTTTATATATATAATTCTTCTTTCATTCTCTTTGAATATTCTAGTTACACAAACATGATTATCCATTGGTGTTAAATTATTTATCTTATAACATTTAAAAAAGAAAGCAAAGGAAGAGTTATAATGTATAATATATTACGAATATAGATATCGTATATATACACCTAGAAAATAAAGGAAAATAAATAAAAAGAAAAATAAAGGAAAAAGAGGAAGATAAGTGATAGAAATGTGGTTAGGGTGCCCAATGTAGAGTCTCCTTAGACCATGCAACCTTCAGTAACCACGCGTAAAAAACATACAAATAATGTATACAATAACAAAAAATTGAATTCAACATCAAAAAACACATACCAACAACCTTTACTCATAAAATCTTAGAGGAATAACACGTAAACTGAACACCAATGATACATTAATATTATATCATACTTTTATTTGAGCCTTAAGATTGCATCCGTGCTCTGATCTAATTTGTAAAGTCCATTATGGCATCTTCTCACACTTAGAACTGAATCCCTATTGCGATTGGGATTTGATTATATAGTCAACCAATGCCACAACTTAACTCCTAAAAGTAATATGGAATTATGGTATGAAGAACCCACTCTAGAATCATTTTGCCTTTCCATTTTTTTTGCTTCAATCAATCATCTCTCAATGCTTCATGACTTTTGAACATCATATAACTATTTTAAAAATCTAGATAGTAATTTGTGGCTCCCCTTCAAACTTTGTAGTATTGCATGATTTCTTAGTGTTCCATGGCTCCCCTTATAATTACATGTCTTCCTTATTATTCCACTACATATGAAAAACCACCGATGCTTATAAGACTAAATTCTATGATTTGCATGGAGTATGCAAATACTTTTCTGGTTTGGGTAGACTATACAAAAGCTTGCATAAATTTCATAATAGACTGTACATTACATATTGGGACTACACACTATGCTAAAATTCCAAAATGGACTAGCACACAAATCTAATAGTGTAGAAATGTAACTTTGATAATCTATGACTCACCAACAACACAATAATCCAAAACATAATCGACAAACAACAAAAAATGAAAAATAGAATACAAAAAACCGATTCTTATTGTTCAAACTTGTTTTTGGTTGATCTAGGATTTCCTATGGAGAAAAATGATCCTGCATCATACACCTTTTTTGAATTTAAAATATTTTTCTCCTAATCAAGGATACGAATGCCATGTTTTAGGATATCTAAAAAAATTAGCCAAGTTGCATCTTCAATCTTCTTCCCTTTCCACTTGACCAAGTACTCCTTCCTGTGCATTTTATTAATCATGGTGTCAATTACTCCTTCCGCTTGCTCGCACATAATTTTTGGAATTTGTTTTATCCGATCTAAATTACCATCTATTTTTTTAAAATTTTAATGGCTCCATTTACTACACGTATGGATATAGATGTGTCTCTTTAAAAATATTAGAGACATCAATGCCTTCCAACAACTCAATCTCATATGCGTTCTGTGCAAACATACTCGACACCTTGCATGGTGGTCCAATTTTCTTTGATTTAAGCTTAATATAAGTCCCCTTAGGAAACATTTCCTTCTACAAATGGGATAAGACGATATATCAAATATTATATTATACTTCTCTTATTTTCTTATTTGTATGCTATTTATACCACACATTCATCCTTTTTTAAATGACTACACACTTGTTGGTACACTTATTCTATATATTTCACAAAATCTTCTACTTCACCACTTATCACTTCATTGCATGGTATTTCTTTCAACTCCACCATTCCTCACGAATTACACCCATACATAATCTTGAATGGAATTTCCCCATCCTCTAATTCATCAAATTATTATATGTAAAATCTTTTTATATAATTGCCGAGTGTGAGAAGACTCAGAGTGAAATGTTTGGATTAGAGAAGAGTATGGATGTAATATTAAGGCTTAAAGTAAAGTATGGTAATTTGATTGTATCATCAGAGATCAATCTATATGTGTTATTCCTCTTAGAGTTTACGAGTTAATATTATTGATTGATTTTTTTCTACTGTTAAATTCAATTTTTTGTTACTAAATGTATTGTTTATATATTTCACGCATATGGTTTTGAAGGATGTGTGGTTAATATGGATCATCATTGAGAACCATAAATGCATCTACATAAAGAAAAATCCTATCTCAAATAAATAAAATGATATAAGTGGACAATTAATCCATTTTATTAATTTGTAAGGATGATTAGGGAACCCTTTCCTTGGTTTTAGAGAGCTCTTTGAAGATGTTTTGGTGGCATTTTTGAAGGAAACCACTAAGGTCAAATTTATCAATCCTATTATTCAAAAGATAGAATATGAAATTGGATGTAGGTTTATTCTTGGAAAATGTGTGGTATCCTTTATTTATGTGGATGAGTTTTCTAAGTTGGGTGTGTCAACTTGGAGTTCCCTAGAAGCTCCTTCCTTCTCCTTGTTAGATGTTTTTTCTTCTAGGTGTTTTTTCAAAACTCTGCAAACTGTGACTTCATGCATGGTCTATTGGTCCATGGTTCTTTTATAGATATGGATTATTTTTATTCCACCAGTCTTTGTTTTTTGATCCTATGTTAGTGTAAGTCTTAGTTTATTTTTTCTTACTAAGGTTATACCATATCCTATCTACCATGTGTAAAAAGGATCATATCAAAATTTTTGCATGTAGAATGGACTCATTTGTTAAGATTGATGCTAACACTCTTGGGGGAATATTTGTGAGGGTTTCTGCTATTGTTCATCTTTCTAATCCCATATTCTATTGAATAATATTGGTGTTGTCATATGGTTCACAGAATTAGTTGATTAATTACAAGGCCTTCCTTATCAAATTTATTTTTATGATAACATATTTGGTCATCGAGTAAATTCATGTTCTTCCCATGATAGGGCATCCTTTGTTCCCTCCTCTAAGCTGGTTTGGAGGATAATGATTGGTTCTACGGATATGGATTTTATTTAGTGTAATCAAAACAAGTATTTTTCTTAGAATTTTTCCCTTCCCTTCTCCACTTCCATCATGGAATGAGCCTAGTGGAAAGGTGATTATTTAACAAGGTGTTGGTTTGGAACATCCTCTTCCTGAGGAGGTTGTGTCAGGGGTGGTGGATTTTAATCTCCTGAAATGATTGAATAGAACAAATCCTTCCCTTCCCATTTTAGGAATTTTGTTACCATGGAGGACCTAGGTTTAAAAACTAGACTCAAAGGTCGTAGGTTCGAGGCCGAAAGATTGAGATTGGAAGATGAGAAATTGGTAAGGGATGAATCTGAAAGGATGTTGGAGGACATTATGTATTGAAGTGGGAGAAGATTGGGCACTGCTTGGGAGTAAATTTTATTTTATTGAGGTCTAGAGCTATTTGATCCTCTGGGATCATCCTCTCTTGGGTTTACTTGATATTTGTGGCTTTGTTGACATTTAATTGACAATTTGGGGATAATTACAATGAATTTAGTGGTTATGATAGGGGATATTTTTTTTTCTAAGGTTAATGAGAGATCTATGTGTTGTTTGGTGGTTGGGAGTGGCCCCTTATTTGTGTCCTGGGCCCTCTTTATAGCTCAAGTCAATTTTTTTCCCTAAGAATAAAAAAGATAATAATTAGGGAACCTTGTAGATTCCTAATTTTAAGGTGAAGACCTACTTGATCTAAGGGTGGATCCACCAAAATATAAGTGAGAGTCCAATTTTTCCCTTCGTGAATAGAAGTGATTTAATAAAATATGAAATATTAAATCTAATTGCAGAGTCACTACAAAGATATACAATAAAATAAAGAGGATAAACAATCCAAAGATACAACTATGCAAGAAAATAATAATGGTAGGGCAATTATATTATTTTTTCCTTATCCTGAAGATGTAATGTGATGGAAAATTGATGAAACAAGAGGGACGAATGTCACAATTGAGTCTAGAAAGTTGTAGAACTATAGGGAATTCTAGGATTAACGTGCCTAGATTGGGTCAAGAGCACATGGGCGCTATATACCTCTATTGGGTGCTCATGATTGCAAAACTGGTCAAAAATTTATTTCTTCTATGTCACTTTAATGTCACTAACCATATCTTCATGTCACCTATAAGTTGCTAGAAGATCACTGTGTTCGCTTGTAACCTACAAAATATATAATATCCTACAAAACCCCCAAAATACATTAAATCCTAAAAAAGAAATATGCAAATGGGGAGTCAGACTCATCCGGTGGTCACTTGATAGAGTGAACTTATGACTGAATGTTGCACTACATCTCAGACTCTATGTAGTTTCATGTGCTTGTGTGTATAATAGTGTTCCTAGGTTGTCCTCACGCCGATGATGCCAAGATAGAGGGCTTTAGCCAGATAGAATGCAAATGTGTGGGATGGAATTCAAAAACTTCCCCTTCCTATGTAGTATATGTAGAGTAATAAGCCAAAAAAGCAGTCCCTTTGATAATATGTAGATAAGATTTTCTGTTAGAATTTCCTACCATTATAATGGTATGTATGTTATGTTTATATAGGGATCTCTTTCTTGAATTTTGACACTAATGACATGAAATCCAGACTAGGATCTTGGGATAGGAGTTAAAAAACCAAAAAGGTTGACCACAAATATAAAAAATGTGAACAAGAGAAAAGAGGACATGAGCAACTAGGTTGGACATGTAGACACTAAAATTAGGTCATACTCCCCTTGGTCCCCTGTCAAATAAACACCTTCAACACATTCACCTAACCATGGCCCCTTTCATCCCACTCTAATATTAATTTAATTAAATTAATTCAGTATCCTCACAATATTTATTATTTAAATATCCTAATTGGGATAATGCCCACATATCTGCCTCATCTAGCCACCTCACCCTAAGACCTATTCTTAGTAAGTTGCCATAAATAACTAAGACCCACCCAAACCCTAAAAATCAATGCCTACATTCCCTCTAACCAAATTCCTGCCCGCTAGAAGGAAGCTTCCATGCTAATCCATGGAGTAAATGAAATGTGATCCCAAAAAATCAAGGGGATCTGCATAGTTTAGTAAACCCAGGAAATTTTTCCCTAACTGACGCTAGTTACCCTAAACCACCACTGGTTAAGCAGGAACCACCGTCAGTTACTGTTTAACCCCCAAAAAAACCTTATTTTGAGGTTGGCACATTTCTGAGAGATAATCACATCTTCTGAGAACAAGTGACGAAACTAGAGCTGCATGCAAGCAGAACCAACATCCGTATACACATCAGAGCATCCATAACCAGTACCTGAAGCAATCACACAGCCATTTTCCTTCACAGGAGCATCCAGGGAAGCACAAACACTACACCAAGTTCATTCCATTTTATCACCCACCATTACCAATAAGGCATCAAGCTCGTATAAACATTAAGTTTTGTTAACCAACACTTATCCATTCATCATTTGGTAGAGCCTTTTACATCTGCTATTTAGCTTTTACTCTCATTTCCATTCCCCCATCATTCACCTCCATGCAAACTTGACCATATTTTTATCCATACCCTTGCACTACCCATTCCTGGATCTTAATCATTCATGTGCATATCCAAGATCCACATAAACCTTACCTTTTCCCTTCCTTTTTAGCTAGCCTCAGATCTATCACCCAACTAAGTTTCTATTGAGTTTCCTATACCCCGACCATACCGATGCCGGTTACCCACAACCGTCATTGGTTAACCTAAACTGACACCGGTCATACTAAACCGACGTCGGTCTCTGTGTCTTGTACTAAGAATTAAGAAACAGAGTTTCTAAACCTCCACCAAATACCCAAAACCGCCTAGAATCTCACCCTGAATAGTAACAGTACCCTAACAGAAACCTTGACCTTCAAATTCAGTGAAAACGTATCCTGTTGTGAATGAATTTGCTTATTGTAGATGAATGAGATACCTAAATCAATTTAACTACAGTGGGATTTCCTTTATTATCAGCATTAAGTTGTTTTAAACAGTGGATTGACAACCGTCTAGGAAGTATCACACTTCTTGGATCTAGCACACGCTAGGCAGTCGACTACATATATTGTTTAACTTTTATTTAGTGGTCTTGTGTTCCATTTCAGGTAGTTCCTCCAAGAAAAAAGGAATCTCTCATGATCAGCTGTGGATTCAGAAGTCATACGTGCGTAACAACCTACAACCAACATCTCAACAGGTATTCCTCCTATCCCATTACCCTTATCTGTTTTGTCAACATTCAAAGAAAGCATCTATAATCAGGTGAAACATTTTGGCATGCCCGGTGCACCCACCACATCCATTGCACCCGTCACATCCACTATAACCTTTGCTAACCACCCAAACACAACCTCATTCATGCCTATTATCTCACATTATACCTGTAGCTACACAACCACCCCGGTGTCGATGACCCCTACCCCTTTTCAAAATGTCATCCTTTCTATTCCACAATCTTTAGCCCCCCATTGCCACTAGGGTCACCATGACCCTTCCACCTCCATATACGTACTATCAGTAGCCTCCTGTTTCATCTATTATTCACTCTAGGTACGTACCCCCTATTTCACTGCCTTCTTCTCAATCTACCTATACGGAAGCACCATATACTGGAATTCCACCCCCATTATATGCCCAACACCAACCCTCTTACGCTACAAGAGTCACCCATCCATCACAACCTACCAATGACCTAATCAAGTTAATGATGGAAAAGATGTAGACATTGGAGGCATCAGTTTCTGGCTCCCGCAACACTCTCACCTACGATGAAATTTGTAATGAGCCTATACACCCATCCATTCCTATCCGTCCATATCCCTTACATTGGGAAATGCCTAAATTCAACCATTTCAATAGCAAAGAAGACCCGCAACAACATTTGTGGTCTTTCAAACATGGGTGTTATCTGATCGCCCATGATGATGCTTTACTCCTGAGGACCTTTCCCATGTCTCTGACTAGACCCATGTTAGATTGGTATAGTGGGTTACCTAGACACTCTATATTCTCATTTAATCAGGTAGCCCAAGCCTTCTTGGATCACTTCTCCATTAATATCATTAAGAAGGTTACCATGACTGACCTCTACTCTACGTGTCAGTATGAGGATGAATCCATCACGGATTTTGTTTCTCGTTGGTGTAGCCTGATCAATCAACTCACATTCCAACTACCGCAAACCGAACTCATCGAACTCTTCATGCGGGCTTGTGCTAGGCATATCTCACCGACTTTGTAGGTCCAAACCTTCTGAACCTTTGATGAAGCATTCACCATGGCACGAAAGCTTGAGATTCGGGCCATTAAAGAGAAGAAAATCCAATTACGCAATAAGAACTCAACATTCAAGTCAAATGATACCTCTTCTTCTTCAAAACCACAAAACAATTATTCAAAGGCCAAGGGGACTGCTAACGCAGTGGTACTCAAAGCCAGCCCAGCTCATCCATCAAATTAGGCTAGCCCCTCATCTAATCTCTCACCCATTCAGACTTTTCAATTCAGATGGGAACAATAGAAATATACCCCAATTGGGGAACCTTATTCTTCTGTCTTAGAGAAGCTCATCAAAGTTGGGGCCATCACCCTTCCTCCCGTGAAACCACACACTAGTTTTGACCCTGCTCGCCCCACACCCGCATGGTATAAAGAGCACAATTTCTGTAATTATCATTGTGTAAAGGGTCATAGTGATGGAAATTGCATCACTTTCAAAAACATTGTCCAAGAAATGCTTGAGAAAGGTGAGTTAACCGTGGATAATCCTAACGCACCTGCCAATCAAAACCTAAACATCTTCAAGAAACCTTTTCCTAATCATGCCCCTTCTTCTAATCAAACCAGAGAAACCTCAACTCATGATAGCCATACCTGCGAGGTCCATGTTATTTTCAGCAATACACCCATTGCTTCCCAATTACCTCATATTCCTTCCATCGAGGAAATTCTAGCCCGAAGTCCTCCACCTACACTTGAACCCACCTCACCTATTCCTCCACCCATAGAGGAACACCTTTCACCTCCTTCCTCACCCATGGAGGAGCCTTCCGTTAATATCAAGACTATTTCACCTTTGGCTTCTCCACCTAGGGAACCGTCACCCACAGTACTTCTTCAGTCCATGAAAGGATACTTGTTTATCTCCTCCACCTACAGAAGGGCACCCATCATCTCCTCCACCCACAGAGGAGCACCCATCATCTCCTCCACCCACAGAGGAGCACCCATTATCTCCTCCACCCACAGAGGAGCACCCATTTTCTCCTCCACCTATCAAGGACCCAGTAGAGATACCTTTGCCTCTAGGTGATCATTCTCCATCAGCTACCCAAGATCTTGCAGACTTACTTTCGGCTCTCTTACCCACGGAAGCCGAAGCTAGCAAATTCCCCATCTCTAAGACAAATTTCATGGGAATTTCCATTAGGTCCTCATCAACCTCACCTACAGACGTGTTGTTCTCACGCTTAGCTGATCACTTAGATTATGTGGATAGAGCCTTACTTTGGGGGCATCTTCTGCTTCCTGCCTCAACGCAAATGCAGATGTCACTTGCTGACACTTCCACTATCTACCCAAAAATATTTCGGCCAATTGAACCAAGCACAACCACCTCTATCACAACTTCTTCCACAATACCCCTCATGGCTCAAACCACACCCCTACCCATAACCCAACGCGCATCTACACCCAAGCCTACACTTACATCATCTTCTTCGCCTAAACCCAACACTACCTTAGGGGTCATCCCAACCACCAGCCTTACTCATCCACCCATCAAATTAGATTTAGCTACATCCTCCAAGGAAATTACCAAACCTACTCTGACACCCAAACAGAAGAGCCAATCCCATAAATCTCATACTCCAACCTCACCGATCACACCTTCTTCACCTTCACCCTCTTTGTCTGTCTTAGGACCTCACCCTTCTAACATGGGTAAGAAACCTCCACCCCCCGGTAAACTAAAAATGCAGCAGCCCATTCCACCATTGCAAACCTCAAACATACCCAAGCACCCACCACGACTTCTGCCCACATCTGCAACATCTTTACCACCCATACCTCTAATACCATCGATCACCCCTTCACTACCCATGACACTTCAGTCTCTTTCCCTCACACCTCCAGCATGACCTACACCATCTACCTTCACAGCACCTCTGTTATCCCCGTGGGTAACGCACCCTCTTCCACCATCCGCCTTTCCCTCTAGATCTCATGTGCCCGTATCACCTTTACCCAAGAAGGTACAACCTAAGGACAAAAATCTGCTACCCTCCAATAAGGTAGTCAAAACAACCATACACTCTCCTACCAGTTCATCTACCATACCCCTACCCAAACAAACATGACCAATGCCTAAGATCACACCAACACCTAAAACCATAGCTCGACCTACTCCCCCTCATGCAAAGACCGTTCCTCTACAATCATCCATGCCACACACCCAAACCCAATTTCACTTCCCATTGTAATCCACTAGTAGGGTCCTACGCCAAAATTTAACCAGCCTCCTTGAAAATTTTGTCATCACATTGCCGCCTCTCAGACCTTATGACCCTCTCAAGCCCAAACCAAAGGGGTTTGATGACACCAAAATTTGTGCCTACCATCGTGTGCCAGGACACGATGTAGAGAACTGTAAGGCTTTGAAAAATGTTCTTATCCAGTTGTGCCCTCCCGAAGAAAAATTTGACGATGATGACCTTCTTGATGAAGACCCCATTTCACCAACACCCATTCCCACAACTCTTCCCTCACTGCCTACTCAACGACCCAGACCTTTACCACCACAACTCCTAGCACCACCTCCAAGATTTGAAATTAACATGGTTTGCATCAATGACCTCACCAAACCTCCACCCAAATGTCAATGTGCCCAGCTCATCTCACAAGGTTCCTTCCCACCATTGGGCTTTTTCCCTTCATGTCGCTATACCTTTCATGGCTCACCTACCTCACCTCACTCCCCACCTCAGATCAACATGATCCACATTGCTACCTATGCTCAGAAGGACAAAGGAAAGGAAAAGGCAACTGACTCACCAACCAATCCTATACCCAACATACCATCTGCACCCACACCTAAAATCACTATCCATGGTCCCACATATCCTATTTCTAATGGGGTCACACACCGCATGATGCTCAAACAACTACACCAATCCCCCTCAAAATGTCCTTATATGACCTCATCCAAACCTCAGAATCCCATCGTCAAGCTCTCATGGAGGTCCTTCAATCTATTGAGGTTTTACCCAATGACCCTACACCCGTAGCCTCCATTATCACACCCCATCATGTAGCCTCTCTCACCAAATTACCACCTTTATCCACACCTCAACCTACTCACCAAGTATCCTCCCTTAGCTTCTCAGAGGAAGAGATCACACCGCACCATACAGATGACCCAGACCCATCTCTCTTCATATCTATCCACATCGATGATATATGTGTATGACGTGTCATGATCGATGGGGGTGCTAGCATTAATATCATTTCATCCCATGCATTTGCTCAAATGCGCATACCTGATAATTGCATGCATAAACATCTTGTCATGTTGCGTTCATTCAATGATGCTATCACCTCTACACTAGGCAATGTCATCCTCCATGTTCGCGTGGGCCCCCACATTGTTCCAGAGTTATTTTACGTCTTGGAGGGGGAATTTCAATATAATATGTTGCTTGGTAGACAATGGATTCGTGTCATGGGTTGTGTCCCTTCCACTTTGCATCGTTGTGTGAAGTTTGAGCATGAAGGACACACCTATACCATTCCAGCTGACCCACCACCTTTTAAAACATGCATGCTTTACCGACCTAATGATGTGCTTATACCCATTAAGGCATCTACCTCTCGACCACTACCGCTTCACCTACACCTCCACTTACTAGTACAGTCGCTACCTTAACCGCATATACCTCCTCCCTTCCTACCACTGCCACAACCTCCATAGCCGAACCATCAGCCTCCCAATCCATTAGCTCCACCCCAATCGACCTCTAACATCATCTATTCTAGATACCCACATACAAACCACTGATACCTTGAAGGGCATTTTTTAAACACCTCACTCTAGGGGAGTATCGCCTATATAGTGTCAACACATTCCTTACTCCACAAGAGTATGAAAGTCTTCACCAACACCCTCGCTATGATCACCACATAGGAGAACACCTCCTTTATGGTCCTCCTCACCTTTGTACCAATCTCACCTATGGGGGACTTGATACTACCACTTACACACCTGAACCACCATCACAAACCCTCCCATTTTCTGTTGACTTCCAGTCACTCACCAATCACCATTTTTCCCACACCTTCCTGCACCGATGTGCGTGGAAGGGTTTTGGTTTTGGATTTTATGAGCAAGGTCACCATACTGTTATTCCATGTACTACCGATAAACATAATGACCATAGTGGTATCGGCTTTGTTGAACCACCTAACAAGAAGGATCACATTGAACTCATCGAGGACATCAACCCTTCTCCACCTTCCTCACCACCATCACCACCTTCACTAATGGAGTTGATGGATCTAGAATCCATTCCTCATAACTTTTTTTTTATAAACACCATCTCCTTGGGGCCTCTGACTTATTAACGTGAGGGTGAGGCTCCCTCATCTCTTCACTTCCTGTATCCTGAAATGATTGATGACGATACACCTTCGATCAACATTGTTCAATGTCAGGATGATGAATCTATACTCACCAACCTTGGTACAAAAGACTCATATATTCATCGGTCGTTACCATCTGAGATGCAAACCATGTTGAATGAATCAACTATCGAGATCAACATTCATACTCAGGATGACCCACACATCCTAAAGATCAGTCAATCTTTAGATGTTGCTGAATAGGAAGCCATCACTTCTTTTCTCAAAGATCATAACCATGTGTTTGCTTGGTCTTACGCAGACATGCCCGGTATTGACCCCACCATAGTGGTCCACAATATCGTAACTATTCCCGATGCCAAACCCGTCAAACAAAAACTGAGGAAAATGCACCCTCGCATTGCCCTTCTCATCAAAGAAGAACTTCAGTGCCTTCTTTCTGTTTCCTTCATCTTACCCATTGATTATCCTTGTTGGATTTATAACATTGTCCCTATCACTAAGGTGACAGGGGGACTCCGCATTTGCATGGATTTCTGTGACCTCAATCTAGCTTGTCCCAAAAGATGACTTTCCTTTACTTGGTATTGACCAACTGGTTGACCTTACCACTGGTCATGAGATGTTGTCACTCATGGATGGCTTCTTGGGTTATAACCAAATCTTTCTTGCCCCAGAGGATCAACACAAAACCACATTCATCACCCCTTGGGGGACCTTCTACTATCGAGTCATGCCTTTTGGCCTTAAAAATGCTGGTGCCACATATCAGCGGGCTATGACTTATATCTTCCATGACATCATGCATCGTATATTGGAAGATTATGTGGATGATCTCCTTGCCAAATCTAAATGCTGCTCCAAGCACCTCGCCATCCTAAAAACCATCTTTGACCGCCTCATTAAATATTGTGTTTCCACCTTCAGCCCAAGAAGTGTGTCTTCACGGTTCTCTTAGGAAAGCTCCTGGGATTTATCATTTCCCTACGTGGTATAGAAGTTGACCCTACTAAAGTCAAGGCCATTCTAGAAATGCCTCCGCCCACTAACCTTAGGCAACTCCGTAGCCTGCAAGGTAAGTTGCAGTCTATTCACCGTTTTATTTCACAATTGTCTGATCAGTGTTAACCATTTCATCACCTTCTCAAGAAGGATGTCTCATTTAAATGGGATGATGATTTCCATAAGTATTTTAAGGCCTTAAACCAATACCTTCTTCAAACCCCCATACTCATTCCACCTAAAGATGATCAACCTTTCTACCTATACATCTCAGCTACCGATCACTCTTTGGGGGCCATGTTCGCTCATCGTGATGAACAACACAGGGAGCAAGTGGTTTATTACATAAGTCATACTCTTTTGGACTATGAAACCTGATACACCCATCCCAAAAAACTTTTCTTAGCCTTAGTTTTCGTTGCCACAAAACTCTGCCATTACCTACTCAACCACAAAACCTATGTTGTGACCAACACCAACCCCTTACACTTCATGTATGCCAAACCTTATCAAAATCAGTGTACCACACACTGGCTTATGATTTTGGCTGACCTCGACCTTGAATTCATTCACCAAAAGTCCATCAAGGGAAAAGCTATCACTGACCAAATGGCCGATGCACCTATTTCTTGGGATCAACCCTCTAATTTTGACTTTCCAGATGAGTCAATTCCTACCCTTTCCTTGGACAAACTTGCTTACCAAATGAAACTCTTCTTTGATGGTTCCAAGTGTCAGCGTGGGGGTGGGGCTGGTGTTATCCTCATTCCACTTGATGGTGAACCCATGCCTTTGTCTTTCAAACTAGATTTTGATTGTACAAATAATATTGCCGAATATGAAGCGCTCGTATTAGGTCTCCAAACTGCCTATGCCTTGGATGTCAAATCCATCAACATATTTGGTGATTCCCAATTGGTCATAAACCAATTCAATGGTATATACCAATGTCGTAATGAGACACTTCAAAATTATAAACATCACATAGACATACTTTTGACCACCGTTGACCGCTATGCCCTTTAAACCGTCCCCCGTTCAACCAACAAATTTGCAGATACCATGGCCTGCTTGGTTTCTCAAATACCCACTTCACCTGCCGATTCTAAAATCTTTGTCACTATATAATGACTCCAATCACCCTCTTATTTACCTTGTGACGTTTACTCTATCGGAACCACTACCCCCGACCTGAGTGACCTTTGGTATAAACAATACTCTGACTATCTTTCTCTCTCTGTCTTACCTCCTGATCTCACCCGTAATGGACAATGTGCCTTCCTCAAAAAGGTCTCTCGTTATGTCATCATGGGTGGCCTCCTTTATAAGCATGGATTTGATGGTATTCTCTTGTGATGCCTTATGAGTTCTGAAATCCCTTATACCATCAAGGAATTTCATGATGGCATATGTGGAGGTCACTTCAGTGGCCTCACTATTGCTAAGCATATTCTTCACCTAGGCTATTACTGGCCAACCCTTAACCATGATTGTTGTGATTATGTCAAGCATTGTGTAAAATTCCAACAACATGCCAACCTTCATCATACACCCAGTCATGCCTTACAGGTCACTCGTGACCTTTGGCCCTTTTCTCAATGGGGTTTGGATCTTGTCAGAGAGATCAATCCCCATTCTTCCTAATGACATCAATGGATCATCACCACTACCGAATACTACACAAAATGGGTTGAAGCCATACCACTCATCTCCATGAAAGCTGAGAAAATATGTGAGTTCATCAATCATCACATCATTTGTCTCTTTGGTGTTCCTCATTGCCTCATCACTGATAATGGAAAAAAATTTAAATATAAAACATTGAGAGAACTTTGCGATGCCTTTGGCATTCAGCTAAGTTTCTCATCACCTTATTACCAACAGACTAACGGCCAAGTCAAATCCACCAAAAAAACCCTGAACAAAATTCTCATGAAAATGGTTAACGATACTGGGAAGGACTGGCATACGCACATTCCTTTCATCATGTGGGCATACCGCACTAGTATCCTTACTTACACTACCACCACACCTTTTTCTCTGGTATATAGTACAGAGGTTTTTCTACCTCTCGAAGTCTAGATTCCCTCACTCTGCATTTCTCTCCATGACATGCTCAATGATGATGACTTCCTTCAGGACCATTTAACACAACTTGAGTTATTAGACGAATGTCGTCTTAATGCTCTTGACCATCTTCAAGTTTACCAAAAATGTATCAAGCATGCCTACGACAAACGTGTCCATGAACGAACCTTCCAAGTCGGTGACCTTGTCCTGAAAGAAAATCAACATGTAACTAAAGTAGAAAAAAGTAAACAGGGAAAATTTTCTCCTAATTGGCTTGGACCATACATCATGACCCATACTTATGGATTAGGTGCTTATCGTTTATCTTCACTCGATGGTAAACCTGAACCTGAGCCCCTTAATGCCTTGCATCTTAGACCATTCTACTGTTGACTTTTAGTCCTACCTCACTTTTTTCCTCTTTCCATGCTCGTCCCTTGAGTGCTATCCACTTCCTACGCCATCACCAATGATTAAACAAGAATCATGTGCATACCCATCACTTGTTATCTTCTCTTGAATATGTGTACCATGGCGCTGCACATAGCATGATTCTCATGGATACTTTTCATCTACTTTTAGATGAGATCCCATGGTCATTTCACCTTTCTTTATGAACAAGAATCCTATTCTTCACCTTGGACTTGTCCATGATTTCAAATCCCTCACATGGGATCCCACTCATTGAGTCAAACTTCCAATAAAAAGATGACTCCCTCAAAAGGACATCTTTCTCTCTACAATTCTCTACCATTCTCCCTCGAAGGACAACTATCCTAAAGCCTCAAAAGAAGAGAGAGAATCTAAAGCTTTCCGCATCGATCAACTTCACAAAGACCTCAAGGAGTTAATTTCCTCATCCCATATAGACTTCCCACATCGATCAGTCTATCTCAAATATCAGTCAAAATAGAAATCCTTTTAGTCATGGACTTGCCCATTGTGACCTTGGATCTCTTGCCCAAAGAGCATGCTACCTCGTACCATATAAAAATTAACCACCTTTCATCCCTCTCACCATTTGCACTCCCATACTGCCTCAAGGGACCTCTTGAAACTATGACATTTGGTGATCATGTGTCTATTATTCACATTTAGGATAATCACTCATGCAAAGTCTTTAGGGTCTCATGTTCACTAGCCTACCTATGGTATGGTCCACCAATTATGATCCTCACCAATCAGGTGGCTTTCTTGCCCCCTCTTATCTTTTAACCTTCTTTATTACATATTGATTACCTTATACAGGACTTGGTCCTCGATGCTTACCTTTGGGTAATCTTCTTCTTCTACCACAATTGAAATCACCTATACCAAGTTTCCCACAACTCACCCACACCTAACAGACCTAAACCCAAATCATGCCTAAAACCTACCAACTCATTCTCATACCTCCTCATATTCTTCCCTAGCTTATGGGAGAACTACATCGGTCTGAGGCCCCTTTTCACCGAGGCTATGTAGGCAACACTCCAAGGGCATAGGGCCCTTGGAGGTTAGCTCGATCATCATCGTCACCACCTTCTTTACCTTTTCCCATTCACACCCATTCACCTCTCGCCATTTCCTACCTATTCTAGTCACATTCTACTCTAGTTAGTTTCCAATTTATCATCAAATAAGTAGAAAATAATACATCACATTTACCACAATCCTACATTACATGTGATCATACCAACATGATCCATGTTACCATACATAGCACAAATTAAACCCAAACATATGCATTCATCATCATTTCTTTCCCATCATATCAAAAACCTGAGAAATTAACTCAACCATGCCTATGACCTGACTCCACCAACCTGACTATCACCAACACCAACCTGACTCAACCATGCCTATGACCTGACTCCATCATGCCTAACACCAACCTGACTCAACCATGCCTATGACACTGACTCCATCATGCCTAACACCAATGACTCAACCATGCCTAAACAATCACAGTCTATCATGCATCAACCATCATCATCAAATCATCCATCTCATCATATAAATCAAGATGTCCATACAATATACATGAATATCAAATAAAATGTATCATCTCCAAAAATCTGGATACAGTCCTCACAATATGGTGCGCAGGCCAATATATGATAAAAAAAAATACAAAAGGCCTGGTATATGATCAAAAATCAAAAATCTCATACATCCTCAATTTCTTTGGCACGTAGGCCGGTATATGATCAAAAGTATAAAAAATCTCGACACGCAAGCTGGTATATATCAAAATAAAAACTACATCAAAATTGATATCCATATATCAGGCATCATCTTGGTAGACATCCTCCATATCCATCTCACCTGTCCCCTCTACCTCCTCGGCTCCTATCTAGTGACATACTAACATCTCCCCACCCATTATAGGTGGTGGTTAGGTCCCTACTGGTACATCAACTGGAGTTGGCCTCCTTGAACTGGTGACCTCACCTTTACCAAGTCTCAGGGCTCGATGGCCTCCTGTGCTCTCCACACTATGGGTGTATGACTGGGTCCTCTCATTAGAGGCCTGTTGTGCCCTGTACTCAGCATATGATAGACAATCTATCCCTGCTGTTGTTAGCTACTCCTGATAATACCGAGCCTCATCTCCCACCTCCCATAACCTAGATATGGGTATTATCTTTGGTGGCTCCGTCGACCTCTGACCCTATACTTGCCCTGTGGTACCCTGTCCCACCCTTGCCTATGAAATGGGACCCTGTCTTGGTGCCTATGGTGGTGCCATCAGACCCTACCCTTGTGCCTGTATCTGGGCCTGTAAGGCCCCAATCTGTGCCTGTGCCATGGCTAACTGGCCCTATAACCCTGTAACTTGTGCCTGTAGGGTGGCCACCTGACCATCATCACCATCCCCATCTCCACCCTGGGCCATCTGGGCCTGAAGAATGGCCACCTGTGCATGCAACTCAGCCACATCCACCTCTGAACTAGCTAACTACCCCTGCACCATCCCCAACTGGGTAATCAGGGTCACCACCTACCCCTGTAGGGCATCTCTCTACACCGTGATAGTGGCTAAATCTAGCTGCCTAGGTCTGGGTGGTACTACTCATAAATGAGCCACCCACCACTATCTATATCTATCTGTCACTCTGGCATCATCGATCCACCGGTCTACCACCTGCTCCTCCTACCCTGTGGGCACTGTTGGCTATGGTAGAGGTAATGGCCTCTCCACATCATCTCTCCTGTACTGCAAGAAGGGTGGAGGTATGTCCTGTAGCAGTCCAAACTGTCATCTAACCCTGTCAATTGGGATCATCTCGTGCTCCCTGACATGACACCCCTCTATCCATCTCAATAGCTAAAGGCCATCTAGCTCATCATGCATCCATCTGTATGAGGGATAACCCACATACGGTCTCCATATGATGTCCACCCCAGAAAAACCCTCCAATAGATGCCTGTAATACGCTACATCATGTGTAGCCCTGTCTGATCGACGCTCTCCAATCATGGGCACCCATCACCTATACCCCACCCAAACCAATCTCGGTGGAAATGCATCTACTCAGGGCATACCCACTGGGCACACACAAACTATGTGCTCATAGGCCCAACAGTGTAGAACAAATGTGCAACATAAGCTAAACCTGCGCAGATGCCCATACGCCTATAACTCTCTATATAAATACACCAGGAATGCTAGCACCCAAGAAAAATAGGTCCGATACATCACCATGTCATGTAAAACCCCCATCAGGGAGCGGGGGAAATTCCCACCCTCTACATCTGGCAGTACGAAGTAGCACACTGCCTCCATCAATAAAACTAACTAGCCTCGTCTCCTCTAGATGGGCTAGGTACATCCCCCCGTAACTCAAGCTAGCAGTATGGAACGTCATGTCTACCAGTCCCTCCCCAAACACTATCAGCATCAACTCCTCTGAGGCCTCGAGAGGAGATTGAGTACACCTGCATCCCCAGTATGGTAACTGTAGGATCCTAAACACGTCCTCCAGGGTGACTGTCATCTCACCCGTTGGTAGGTGGAACATGTTGGTCACTGAATCCCATCTATCGATGAGAGTGACCATCAGAATCGGCTGTCAGATTGCATGCCGATAGCACCAGACCCCAATCAGGCCCACCTCCTCCACGTGTCACCACTCCTCAACTGTCACCGTGCCTAGCACTCTCAAGAGCAGGGGTGGCACCCTGTCTCTCATCCGTAGCTGATCTCTCCCCTGCATCTAGTACAAACATCAAATTATTATACCTTCATCATACCCACACTCACCCTTGACACCTCACCTATACCCACTGTCTCACCTCTTTATTTCTTCCCAACCTACCTTCCTATCACATTTCTATCTCCCCCCCACCCTCACCCACTATCATTTCCCCATACCCATTTCACCCCCCGCCTATGCCACTAGGTTTTGTACCAACACACCCTATTTTCCCCTTCCTCTATCTCACCCACTTGACCTAGGGCCCTTTCGGCCCCTTTTTCTCCAAAACCTGACCGGTGCCGGTTATCTCTAATTGACCCCGGTCACCCCTAAACTGGCATGGGTCACATGTTTCGTGACCGATACTGGTTTGACCCCACTGACACCGGCTAACCCCAACGATGCCGGTCACTATCACGGTGAAACCCGCGACCCCCAAACCCTCCCCTCCAAAAAAATCCCTCTCCTAACCCTTCTACCCACCCATTCTCCCCTACACTTCCCCTCAACCCCGTCAAACCCACTATTCACCCACTTACCTCTGTTCTCGCTCTTATTCTACCCAATTCACCCTCCCACATTTCAAATTTCATTTTCCCCCCAAAACCCAAATTTTCACCACCCGACCTCTCACCTAATCTATCTCACAAAACATAGAAAGGGTTTGATGCTTACCTCATCACACTACCATCGCTGTGGTGGCATGTCTAGCCGCTACACTAGTGGCCCGCCTGATCCCTCTCTGGCCTCTGCCATCACCAATCGGTCACCTCACCTCCAACCACCTAAATCTAACCATCTAATCTCATGGACCCACCTCTCAACTACCAATCACCCTGCTATTTGGCTCACCAACTCAGTCCCCAGTCTCTCTCTCTCACTTTCCAACTTTCCCTCTCTCTCATGTCATTTTCCTCTATTTTCACATGGACAAATGATTCTGAAAAAACAGTAATTTTTCTTTTTTATAACATCCCTGACCTAACCGATGATGGTTTTACCTTCACCGACATCGGTCACATGCCCTACCTTACCATGGTCAGTTACCCTGGTCCATACCCTTGACCGGCATCGGTCACCCTCTCTTTCCACATTGCCCCAATTTCACCCTATTACCCTCGTCACTCTTTTTTCCTTGCTTAACCTTTTACCCTACCCCCTACCCCCAATTTTTTCCCTAAATCCCTTTTTATCCTACACTCACCTCACTTGGCCACACCACTTGACCTTCTTGACCTTATCCTTTACCACCTCACCTCATCCTCATTCGGGGACTCATTATTTTACCCATACCTCGGCCCTACCCATGCCGTGACCTAGATACTTAGACCTGGACCATCGCTAGTGACCTTTGACCCCATGTGTTCACTATACCTTGTGGCACTGTTACCTATGTTGATTGACATACTGACCTTACCTTTCCTCTTTCCATGACCGTTTATCCTGACCCAACCCTCGGTGTACCGGAACATACCTAAACGTTCCTGCACCTAACCTATGTCATGTTTCCTGACCATATCCTATACCTTGGATACCAGAATCACCTCAACCTTGTTTGGATAAACCTATCGACCTTAGACAATGTAGAGTTTGCCTGTTCTTTAGCCTGGTACCATGCTGCAGTTTATACGTGTGCGTGCATTTGACTGTTACTACCTTTGACCCTGACCCATTACCTAGATTACCCGAGTAGACCTTTTTCCCTTTTTCCCCCGTTACCCACCTTCCTCTTCATCACATTCACCTTTTATCAAACCACTCACTGATTCTACCTTCTACCTCATCAGTTCCTGGTTTGAGGGGGATCACCTTCACCCACACATGGGGCAACCACATCTTATTTTTGTCAGCGTCGCTTACTAATACAAGCTATGCAACAAAAAGGGGCAAAATGTAGACACTAAAATTAGGTCACACTCCCCTTGGTCCCTCAATCAAATAAACACCTTGAACACATTCACCTAACCATGGCCCCTTTCATCCCACTCTAATATTAATTTAATTAATTTAATTAAATTAACTCATTATCCTCACAATATTTATTATTTAAATATCCTAATTGGGATAATGCCCACATATCCACCTCATCTAGCCACCTCACCCTAAGACCTATTCTTAGTAAGTTGTCATAACTAACTAAGACCTACCCAAACCCTAAAAATCAATGCCTACATTCCCTCTAACCACATTCCCACATGTTAGAAGGAAGCTTCCATGCTAATCCATGGAGTAAATGAAATGAGATCCCATAAAATCAAGGGGATCTGCCTAGTTTAGTAAACCTAGGAAATCCACCCTAACCGACGCCGGTTACCCTAAACCACCACCGGTTAAGCAGGAACCACCGTCGGTTACCATTTAACCCCCAAAACAACCTTATTTTGAGGTTGGCACATTTCTGAGAGATAATCACATCTTTTGAGAACAAGTGACGAAACCAGAGCTACATGCAAGTAGAACCAACATTATCCCACACATCAGAGCATCCATAGCCAGTACCTGAAGCAATCACATAGCCATTTTCCTTCATGGGAGCATCTGGGGAAGCACTAGCACTACACCAAGTTCATTCCATTTGATCACCCACCATTACCAACCAGGCATCAAGCTCATACAAACAATAAGTTTTGTTAACCAACACTTATCCATTCATCATTTGGTAGATCCTTTTACATCTGTTATTAGCTTTTGCTCTCATTTCCATTCCCCCATCATCTACCTCCATGCAAACTTGACCATCTTTTTATCCATACCCTTGCACTACCCATACCTAGATCTTAATCATTCCTGTGCATATCCAGGATCCACATAAACCTTACCTTTGCCCTTCCTTTTCATCTAGCCTTAGATCTATCACCCAACCAAGTTTTTATTGAGTTTCCTGTACCCCGACCATACCGACGTGGTTACCCACAACCATCACTGGTTAACCTAAACTGACACCGGTCATACTAGACGACGTCGGTCTCTGTGTCTTTTACCAGAATCAAGAACAAAGTTTCTAAACCTCCACCAAATACCCAAAACCACCCAGAATCTCACCCTGAATAGTAACAGTACCCTGACAGAGACCTTGACCTTCAGATTCAGTCATAGCTTAGCCTGTTGTGAATGAATTTTCTTATTGTAGATGAATGAGATACCTAAATCATTTTAACTATAGTAGGATTTCCTTTATTATCAGCATTAAGTTGTTTTAAACAGTGGATTGACAGCCGTCTAGGAAGTATCACACTTCCCAGATCTAGCACACGCTAGGAAGTCCACTACATATATTGTTTAACTTTTATTTGGTGGTATTGTTTTCCATTTCAGGTAGTTCCTCCAAGCAAAAAGGAAGCTCTCATGATCAGCTGTGGATTCAGAAGTCATACGCACGCAACAACCTACAACCAACATCTCAACAGGTATTCCTCCTAGCCCATTACCCTTATCTGTTGCTCATGAAAATATTTGGGCACGTTAAGTGTAAGAAATGGGAGAAACATGTCCTCTAATGTGTCCTACCATTGTAGAGGAGAACTTGGAGAAATTTATGATTTGATTCAGAGAATTTTATTTTTCCTAATGGTGATTTGAAGGGGTAGGGAGCGATTAGTTCCCAACCTGATTTTGTATGTTTAAAAGTCTGAAGGATTTGGGCGACCTGTTGTTCTAGGTGCTTGATCGATGAGACCTTTCCACCTGTTGGTACCTAGATTTAATCTTCTTCACAAACCGAGAAACATCATGGATTTGAAAGGACACTCAAAAGCATATAAATGATTATGTATGTCGTTTTGTAGCCGGGGAAGCAATTTATCTGACTTTTTAGCACTCAAGCCTTGAAGAAGTGGGTAGCACCTTAAAAGGATTTGACCTTATCCTAACTATTTTAGGTTGTGCCTTTCAACCAAGGTAAGAGAACCTATTTTGTAACCTCTGTTATTGAAGGAGATGCAGATACCTTTATTTTTCACAAATTTTATGAAGAAAACCTTGGAAAAATATGGTCAACACACCAAATCTGACTCTCATGAGTTGTCACTTCCATAATATGGAGATATTTTCAACACAAGGCTAAGGTTACTAAAGACATTATGGAATCCTGATTGTTCTACATATTTTAGTAAATAGATGTTGTTCAAGAGGAGAGTTTATTGATAAATAGGGTAAACATGGGTAGTTCAAGATGGATTCATGGTTTTTGAATAATTTTGGTGGGAGATGAAGCAGGATAAAGTTGATTATACCATATCTTCAAAGGGACTTCACAACAATGAACAACTCAACAACAGAAAGCTTCAGAACAGTTAAGACGTTCCTTCAACTAGAAGGTGTGCTTCAATGGAGGCCCAAATCAACACGTTTTCACATAATATTTGAGAATCTAACATGAAGGCTCAAATTTAAAAGACTTAATTAAACACCAAAGTCTCTGATCAATAATGCCCAAGGTACACCCGAAGACTTACATGAAGACTTACAAACCATATTTATCAACAAATGAAAGTGAATTTATTTTAAATTTGTTTATCTCATCCAAGATGAAGGATATTATTGAAATGAAATTGCAAATACCATTAAACTGTCACATGGACGAGATCCTATGTGATTTCACAAATATTTCAATGTAATCATTTTCTGTAAGATTACAATAGGAATGAAAGAAACTATTTGCAGACATTCTAAAACAAAGCAGAAACAAATTGCTAGAGATTTGACACAAATTAATTTCAAAATTCCTTAGATTCATTAGTAGGGGAAAGCTTCTAGGGCCTGGTGTCACTCAGCAATCTCAGTGCTTGTCAATGGCTATACATATGCAACCAACTTGACACGATAGAAAATATAACACAGAAGAAAATAATAGGTTATCTCAGCTTGGTCTCTCAGGAAGATGAATTTCTGAAATTTTCTCTGGATCACTAAGAATTCAACCTTTGACCCTTTGTAAGAGTATTCTCATTGCATTTATACATTTTACTCACTCAATTTCCCCCCCAAAAAGAAATAATATTCGAGGGACCTTTGCTTGTTAACAATTTGCTTCAAAAAGTGCGAAAGTGACGTTTAACAAATTTAGACCTGAAAGCTGCCAGGTGGACCAATTATGAACTGATCATGTTTCTTGGGCCCTCGAATAATGACTAGGATGCCATGCCACAACTTTTTGGCAATCCTTCTAATCATTCTAATTCTGTCATGTGAGAAATCCCCCTTTTAATCATTTTCTGGAAACTCTGCACAGCTGGATATGACAGGTAATCTTTTTCTCTTTCGAGGCAACACCTTTTTTCATCTTTTCCATCCATAGCCCAGTTGCGCATGCACTTTCATCATTTTATCCCTTTTACCTCTTTTTCCTCTATAATTCTACCCCGGATCCATTTCCTCTGGTAATTCCTGTCTTTGCGATTTCCTGAGCAATTCTCACTTCAAAATATCGACCTTAACAATCCTTTGACTCACAATTTAAGTTTGAAAAAAGACAAATCCATTCAATGGCACCTTACAGATAGAGACGACAATCAATTTCATCAAATAGCGATGAGAAACAGTGTGTATTCACGTCTCTAGGAGTCTTGGAGAAAAAATGGCATAAAACAGGTGAAATGCACAACTTAGATCATTGATTCTGTCCCTTTTCTACTTTATATCTTAGTTGTCCACATGTTTCCTTGTCACAACTGTAAAGGAGAAACACATAGGTAAATCCCAAACAAGAGCGAGCCTTCCACGTACCCTGGGCCCAAGAAAAATGCCTTTTGGCCTTTGAAAAAGTCTCAGTGTAAAAAGGAGCCAGCGGAAGCCTCCACATGTAGCCTTGGAGCACCTTTGGTATGGTCCTCAAAAGTGGAGACCTTGAACAAGCATGGTCTCACCATGTGTCTCAATCTGATAGAGTTGTTAAAAAATTTGAAGGATCAACAGAAGGTGCCATGTGTCTAGGGTCCGAGACAGTTTTCCTTGGCCTTGTAAAAGTCCAAGCAAGGGCAGAGTGAGCGGAAGCCTCCAAGTGTCCTCTTGGCACTTGTTCAAAATAAAACTTAGAGGCCGGTCCCTAAACAAGCACGGTCCCTCCACTTGTCCCAGGCCTCTCAAAATTGTTTGAAAAGTCTAAGTATGGGAAGACCCGGTGGAAACCTCCATATGTCTTCATGGCATAATTCCGAGATCGTGCCCAAAAGTGGAGACCTTGAACAAGTGCGAGCTCACCACGTGTCCCAGGCCTTAGAAAATTGCTTTGAAAAGTTTAAGTACAAAACGGAGCCAACGGAAGCCTCCACGTGTCTCCCTGACGCAATTGCTAAGGTGGGACCCTAAGGCAGATTCTCAAGTGATCACCAGCTCTCCACATGTCCATGGTCCACCGAAACTGTACCAGCTGCATGATTTTTTTTTTCTAAGTTTGGGCAAAGCAGTGGAAACCTCCATGTATCCCCTCAACGCAACTCCAAGGCCAAACCAAAAGGTGATTTTTCAAATGAGCGTCGTTCCTCCACGTGGAAAAGTTTTGGGTTAAAGTGAACCTTAGAGTTTTTAAAATGCCTTTCCGAGCTGCATCCAACCAAAAGGGCCACGTTTCCACTAATGCTGAGATGTAAATTTGACTGGGAAAAATACACCTGCCAAACCGTAAAATGCAGGAAAATCACCATTTGAGCCCGGAAATGAATCTTTCTTCAAGGACAGAGAATTTGGAAATGTTATAAGGCCCAAATACGATCCAATGAGCCACATCCAATCACATTTTCACAAATATTTGGGAAAATATTATAGGGAGAACAAAATGTGACTGTGGAAAATGGAAGAAAAGGAAAAACCTGAGTTTTATGCCCAAGTTACAAACTCTTTCATATGGATAGAGGAATTAAAAATAAATTCTGGACTTTTTAAGTGATCCTCAACCAAGGAAGGGACTGATCATGGTAACCAAGTGGAGGACAGAGTCTTCAAGCATCAATACAGGGAGATAGAAAACATGACAGAGGCCGCAAACTGTGGAATTTTAATGATAAATGGGGCGAGACTAATTTGAGCACCAAAACTACCGACAGAGGAAGTGTGTTAGGGAGAGAGGTCTAGTTTTTCTCTCCAACTATGAATACATCCTCAAAAGATCCAATCGATGCAAACAAATAAAGACCAAATTTAGTTCTATTTCGATCCATGATTGAATAACCTAAGTAAGAGGAGTATAGGAATGGAAAAAACATCTTATTGCCCCCACTTTACAAGTGTCATGAATTCTAGATGGCTTCCATGTTAGGTCATTTGGGAAAGTGGTGATGTAACTCCCAAGTTAGGTTATCTAGGAGAAATAATGCCAATGTTTTACTAATCGATTGACTTGATTTGAATATTGAATGATTGTTTTGAAATTGAACGTATGTGATAGATTACTCATGACGATATTTTTTACTTTTTCCCCCAGGTTAGGTCATTAAGGGGAATAGATAGAAAGTATTAGAAATTTTTTGCATTGTTGTATGAAGAGATAAAAATGTATTAAGAGTGTCTAGTGGTCTCATAGTAGTTTAAGGGGGATCATAGGGTGATCCCCATTGTATGCCTCCCCTTTCAGCGAAAGGGGGAGGGATAGTAAGAACAAACACTGAGCCGAAAGTAGACTTAAAATGATGTAATAGTAAGAAAAATGTAGTATAGTAGATGTCACAAGATTATGTGTATGTCAAGTTAAAAATGTGCCAAATTAGGATATAATAGTGTAGAATGTGTTAAGTATAGAGGTAGGAGAAATAATGAACTGAATGGCATAGATGGGGAGTAAAATGGAGTAGTGTAGCTCAATATACAAGAGAAATCGTGAGCCATGTATTATTGAAAAAAGTGAGTGTGAATAGTAACGATAGTAAATGAGATATTATAAGTTACTATATATAGGAATAAGTAAAGGTGAATAGTAATGTCATTTAAACTGCGAGTGAATGAGAATTGGAGCTCTGAGCTTACGAGGATGCCACAGGTTAGAGAAGTGAGATTGAATCGATTCAAGATGGTGGCAGTGGCCATGGCATCACATATGGTAGATGAGCTGGTAAGTACGAGTAGTTGTTGAAAAATGTGTTGAAATTAGTTTGATTTTGTATATTTTTGCAAAATTTGAGTTTTTGAATTTTTGGGCGTTTCTGACCTAGGCAATACATTAAATTTGAATTTAATGGAGCTATTGTAAGTACTATAACCAAGTGTCATCTATAATTTTGATCTTTTTAGTGTTATAGGTCTTAATAAAATACCTCTTCCATGATCCTGTCGTCTCTATAAAGGTCCTTTGTGAACAACTTTGTAATTACAAATCTCTTTTCTCTCTACTCCTATATCCAAAAAATTCATTTTACAAGGAAATAATAGTTTCTCATTGATTATCTACCACCTAAATTTCTATTGAAATATAGTTGTATTAATCTTCCTAGTATTGGGAGCCATTTTAGGCATTTAAGTCACCTTAAGGACATCACCTACTACAAAGTTTGGTGGATTTCCATGATGAATCCTTGTCAATAATGCAATAAAGTTTTCTTCCATGTATGAATTCACGAACTCAAAAAAGAGGTTCCACTCTTTTCGGATGATATATGCATGGTGTGGGGAGGTATGTTGAGCCCATAAAGTCTTGTATATTCATTTGGCTAAGTACCACATTGTGAAATGATTATTATTCATTATTATTTCCTATTCTTTGGAGTGCACATATTTAGGGAAGAATAATGAAAGGTTACGTGTACGTTGTGGGATGATAAAAGGAAAAATCCACATTAAAATATAAACATGGAGACAACTTAGACGTGTGGATATAATGAAAAAAAGAGACATGAAAATAATTGGGATGGAAATTAAGTTACATGGGAGAGAAATTTTGGTGCACCAAAGAATTAGATGAGATAAAAAATAGAAATGCAACTATAGTTTTGAAACATGCATACTAAGGAAGAGAAGGTGACACATGAAAATTAGGTGGGACTAGAAATAGAGATTCCAAGAATAACAATAGGAACATGCAGAACAAACGAGTTAACATCTAGATTTTTTGGGAATTCCATGCAATAAAGAAAGACCACCATGTAAAGTAAGAAGATATGATATAGTTACATGTGACATAAATGTCACCTCTATGTAATAGTTAGTTGTTAAAAATATAACCCAAGGGATAATTATAACTCTTGTTTTACTAGTGAAGTAGAGCGGCCAAGGATTTGACGTCCTTTGGGATGCCAACGCCTACTTCTAGGCATTTGTGACCTACTCCTAGGCACCCGCATCCTGCTCCTAGGCGCTAGTAACCCAGGAAGGAATTTATTATGGAAGTGTGGAAAATTGACCTTTTGATGTATTTTTATGATATGAATAGTTGATTTGGAGTATGTATGATGGACTAATATCGAGTGTTTGTTGGCATTTTGTGTTACGCATAGGGATATCCACTCGAGGGAGTTCTATGGGGGTTGACATTTGAGTACATTGTTGACTTTCCGATTATCTAACGTTGAGTTGGATATATTAGACTGTGCCAACCTTTGGCACATAACGAGATTGGGGGAGGTACCCCATAATATGTTGATGATTACTGCATTGTGTAAGCGGTGGTGTGCAAATACTTGTATGTTTTGGTTACCTATTGGGGAGATGAATGTGACCCTAGAGGATGTATATTTCATATTGTGATTACCAGTTGTGGGTGAGAGAGTACAGGTGATGGCTGTATTGGATTATCAGAGGCAGATGATGGTATCTAAATGGTACTTTATAGGTACACAAGTATAGATAGAGACCCATATTATCCTAGATGTTATACTGAGATCAGGCGTTCCCCAATTGCATAAGTTCATTGCAATTTTGATTGCTTCATTAGTGGCAGTGGAGAGTGGTGGAGTGGGCATATTGTATAAGATACATGAAATTTGTCAGCATATAGAGGAGCATGAGACAAGGTTTGGATGGGCATGACGTGCATTGGTGACACATTTGTATAGGAACCTATAATGGTTTAAATAGGAGGACCATGGTCATGGGATTGGAGCCACCAAATTAATACATACATGGGCCTATGAGCATATTGATATATGGAGGCCCCTCAGTGGGCCACGTGTAAAGTGGGAGAGGCCTGATATATTCATTGTGAGATGGGTAGGTGCTCGGAACAGGATGATGGACACCAATACTTATAGATCGATGCTTAATATCATGGGGCCAACAACTATTATATGGATGCCATATCAAGACTAAGGTGCATGGCCAGAGGATGGAGTAGAGATACGATGTGGTTGGAGGATCAATTCCTATGGGTAGCTGAGTTGTTTCACGAAGAGAAAGTGTCGCAGAAGTTTGATATGGCTCAGGATGTGCCCCCAGAGCCATATATATGGGTGAGAGTCATTAGAGCATTGAAGTGGCCTGGAGTGAGGCTAGGGTCCACAGGAGCACAATTAGTGCCACTTGGTCCAGATGAGTTTGATGCGGCTATAGGGCCAATACAGGTAGATGATGTTGGATGCACTCAGGCCTATAATTATTGGTTGTCATCACACTGATGGGTTCTAATATTTCTAGTTGTCATGGGTGCAACAGGTGAGCCTCCAGTTGGAAAAGTAGATGGGAAGGCACCTGCCCTCGATGGAGGTGGCATAGTGGCAGCGCTAGCGGAGAATGAGTATTGTTTGCTGATATTTGTTGATTGTTACTTAGTTGTATGTTTGTAATCACATGTGCTAATGAATGCAATATTATATGGTTGCAGGTGATGCTTATTGGCCCTCGATCATTGAATCATTGATCCACACATTGACTCGGAATGTACCCCCAGATGTGCTCATGGGAGGCGACATGTTAGTGTGGGTGGATGCTATTGTGGGAAAGCATACCCATTTATTTAAACTAGTGGTGATAGCGGTGGCTACATATACCGTATTATTGAGAGAACATGATGAGGCATGAGTAGAGACTCAATGAACTAGGGAGGCTATAGACCTATCTTAAGATATGTTTGCAAAGTATGTAGAGCTACAAAGTCACTTTATAGAGTAATCAGTGTAGCTGGCTATATTACGTAGATAGGTGGAGAAGTATAAGGGCCATGACCAATGACATAGATTGAGTGGTGAAGCATCTAGTTCTTGAGATCCCACGGTTGTATATAGCAATAGTGATGATGAGATATGATGTATATGTTTGTAGGGGCTTGCCCCCCAGTGATTGTATTTTTGTAACTATGATGTTTTGAAGATATATATATATATATATACAAAATTGGTTTTATTTTGATGTTTAATTGATATGCGATGTGATGGTTGTTATTTTTAATGAATGATTTGTGATGTTTTATTTTCCTTATGCGAATGGTGATGTGTGATTTGACACTGTGTAAATGATTTTGTTGATTTGAGATAGATGATGTAATGAAGATTAATAGTATGCGATCAATAGTAATAGATATAGTGTTGTAGATAAAATGAATGAGTGATGGTATAATAGATTGATAAATTACTAAGTATAGATGATGTATGTAGGCGTGTGTAAGTATGATGAAGAGGGGGGAGGATAACAATGCCCCCCAATGTATGTGTAGAAAAGATGAGGTTAATTTATATAATACCCCTTAATAGTCAAGAATGAACCATATAACAAGAGTTCATAATCAGGAAGTGGTTTGATGGTTCTCGATAGATAGATATATCAATGAATCATAGAGCATGAATATTGAGTGAGGTTCTTATTGTAATAGTTCTCTCAACAATCATGTAAGAGCCTCAAAACACAAGTGCGTCATTGGGAAATGAGGTGATCAGATGGAAATCACCTACCAAAGATGGAGAGGCCTGCCAGGAGTGGAAAAAGCATGTGAAGTGGTTGGATGAAATGGTACTAATGATGGGAGATGTCATGGTAGGAAGCACAAAAACCAATGGCTTAGGAAGCCAATGTGAAGTAATAACACTGTGAGGCAGATGAGATGATGTGGTGATGGATGCGTGATGCAGAGAGCACAGATGAATAATGATCTTAAGAGATAGAATAAAGAATGGCCTTAAAAGTGGGTGGAGGAGACAAGTGAAATGAAGCAAAAGTGTGCTTATGTGGAATTGGAGAAAGATAATTCTCATGAGAGTGAGGTCCAAATACAATGACGCCCTTGTCTTCTAATTGTTGTAACTTTTCATGAAGGGTGTAACAGTAATTGTCACAATGACCATTGATGCAGTGGAAATTGTAATATGGATGATCACTCTGGTGTTACAAGTGATGAGGGGAATGATGTTGAGTAGAGGGTAAGTGAATTAACTTCTTATCAAGAAAATCACACAACACATCATGAGGCTTAATAACATGCAAGAAATACAATGGATACCAAGTAGGAGATGTAGAAGACTTAGGTAGAGAGTGACGCTATGGTAGAGATGGAGGATGCTTATGTGGCAGAGGGGATGGAACATGATTATGAGGTGGAGGTGATGGAGACCTTAGAGGATGATTGATAGATGAAAGAGGAGAGGAATAAGTAGATGATGTAGCATAAGAAGAAATATAAGTAGCATCGATAACATGTGTAGTAATTAAGTATTTTTCTAGATCAATGACCTTATAACATAAAAGCGTAAATGATTCACATGTATCATAATGTAATATCTCTTTTAACGCAGGAATCAAGCCACGAAAAAAAATAAATTGATTTTCTAGATCAATAGGATGAAATACTAATTGATGCATACAAGAATTGAAGCGTAGAATGTAATCTAAAATAGGTTATTTCTTTCCATGATGCAAGCTAGGTAAGAAATCATGTGCAACTCTAGGACCATTTTTAAACATAAAGTGTTTAAGAAAAGTATCTTCCATTTCACAATATGTACTAATAGATACAAAATGAAAAAAAGTGTACCATTGAAGAGCATCATCAATAAGATTATTATAGAAATATTTTAGTAACAATCGATCATTTGAATAGGAATCCATAAGAAAAAGATAATGCTTAAGATGCAAGTATGGATTTCTAGTGCCATTGAAACATGAAAATGTAGGAATGATAAAATATTTAGGAAATGCTAAATTATGATTTTTCTTTGGAATATGATTTCCATGAATATAGTTATTATCAATAGAATCATAATAGGATTTACTTTCAAGAGTGAGAGATTGAACTTGTGATTGTAATTGACCCAAAACATGCACGAGTGATAAAATATCATGTGATGGAATATAATAAGTGAGAGGTACATTGAGAGTTTGAAGTTTTCCATTATGGGTGATCATGGGAACATAAGAAGAAGAAGCGGAAGATAAAGATGCTATAGGTACAGTAGATGTAGATGTAGAATAAATAATAGGAGGTATACTAGGAGGAGTAGAATAAGCAATATGAATATCATCTAGAGTAGAAGAAGATGAAAGAGGTGGGGAAGAACCATTAGAAATGTGAATAGAAGAAGAAACCATGAGAGGTGAACTAGTAGGATTTGTAGAATCATCATGAATTCCATTAGAAAATACCTTAGAAGTAGATGAAAGCGGAGTGGAAAATTCACATTCAACAATCTTAAGAGAAGTATAATCTTCACTAACATGTCCATTCTCAGAAATACAATCAGTATCAGACAAGGTTTCACATGCAAGTATTTCATCAAGCGAGTCATCAACATTTAGTGAAGTAGGAGAAACACTACCATAAGATATATATTTACAAGTGGAATGAACATATTCAGAAATAAAATAAGCATGAGATACTACTTTACATTCATCTTGACTATCCTTATGCACACGTACATTTGCATCATTAAAAGTAACACAATTTTTATCTATAACAACACGATCAAGACCAAACATGTAATTGATACTAGCATCATCAAGAGTAGAAGCAGAACTAGAAGGAGGTGGAGTAGCCTTTGTGACTATGGGATAACAAGGATTACACCCATAAAAGTTTTGGTCTTTTGAAAAAATGCTTAAAGTAGAGTTGTCCAAACTAGTAGGAACTTTGTGTTCATTAGCATCAAACATTCTTTGAACATTGTTAACTAGGGTTCATTTTAAGAGACTTCTTAGAAATCGGAGGTGGAAAATACCAGGTGAATATCCTCGGAACTAGTTTCGTGGGAAGGAAATTTTTTTGGGGGTTTAACAGAAAAATTTTCTCTTGATTTTTAAGTGGTGGGATAGAAGGCTGCAGACGCATGACATAGATTTGCTGACGTGCATCAACAAATCTCTATCGCGTGTCTACAGCCTCTGCCATCTGGTCGTGCAACAAAAAATATCTCCATGTTGCACATCAAAAAACTCTCTGTCGTGCATCTACTTTTCATAATCTTGTTGCACATCAACAAACTCTCCCTGTCACGCGTCAACAAACTCTTTGTCACGCATCTACAGCCTCCGCCCTCATGTCACGCATTTATTGTACTTGATAATACATATGCCCCCAGGTGGTATGAGTGAGCTAGTAGTGTTCTACCTGGTGAATAATATAGGATATATAGGGGATAGTTTCAAGGGTAGGCGAAGTTGACCCCTAAAAAAAATTAAACTGTAATTTTTAGGCAAACAGGTCACTGACCCGCGCTAGAAAAATTGCCTTTTCAAATTTTACAAAAATGGAATATTCACCATATTACGAATATTCACCACTACAATTATCCCTGTTGTCAACAAATTGAACATTGCGATAAAGAGTGCTAAGTTCATCCTCAACAACATCATCATAGATAGGGTTGACACTTTCATGATGTATAGCTTGTATAGGAAAGGAGGATCTATGGATAGCCATGAGGGTTTGACGGATCCTAGGGAAAGGGGTTATAAGAGAGGGGTTCACCAAATGATTTGATAAAATCTAAAATATTAAATCTAGTTACAGAGTCACTACAAAGATATACGATAAAATACAGAGGCTAAGAAATCCAAAGATACAAATATGTAAGAAAATAAGAAGGATAGGGCACTTATCTGATTTTGCACTTATCCTGAAGATGTACTGTGTTGGACAATTGATGTAGCAAGAGGGATGAATGTCACAATTGAGCCCAGAAAGTTGCAGAATTGTTAGGAATGCCGGGACTAGGCCGCCTACACTGGGTCAAGGGTGCTTGCGTGCTGTAGACCTCTATTGGGCACCCATGAATGCGAAACCGGTTGGAAATTGATTTCTTCTGTGTCACTTCTATGTTGCTAACCCTCACTTCTTGTCACCTGTAAGTTGCTAGAAGATCATCGATTTTTCTTGTAACCTACAAAATAAATAATATCCCGCAAAACCCCCAAACTAAATCAAATCTTAAAAAATAAAGATGCAAATGGGGATTCAGATTGACCCCGACGGTCACCCAACAGATGAATTTACAACTGAGTGCTACACTACATCTCAGACTCCATGTAGTTCTATGTTCTTGTGTGTGCAATTGTGCTCCTAGGTTTCCCTCGCGCCAATGATGCCAAGATATCGGGTTGTATCTAGATAGAATGAAAATGTGTGGGATGGAATTCAGAAAATTCTCCTTCCTATGCATTGCATGCAGTAATAAACCCAAAATGCAATCCCTTTGATAATATGTAGATAAGCTTTTCCCACCATTATAATGGTATGTATGTTGTATTTATATAGGAATATCTTGCTTGAATTTTGACACTAATGACATGAAATGCTGACTAGGACCTCGAGATAGGAGTAAAATTTTGAAAAGGCCGACAAAAAATATCAAAAATGTGAACAAGAGCAAAGAGGACAGGAGTTACTAGGTTGGACAGGAGCGCCTGGGCACCAGTGTCCGGTCTTGGGTGCTAGTGTCCAAAGACAATTGATGACAAATGTGAGAATATCCACAGAAAGGGATCCCTATGACCTGACTAGAACTGGGTACATAAGTGACATATGTGAGAGATAACATAATAGAAACAAATAAATTAAATAGACAAACTAGACAATGTGTCACCAATGAATACTTTTCTTACTCAAGATCCATATATAAAACAACATACTTGGCGATATAGTAAAATAGTAGTATGTGCATGATTTTGTGTCTACAAGAAGTTCATTTGTTTTCCTTAATGTTTAAATTTAGCCCTAAGTAGTTTTTTTGGAATGTACCTCTTCATTTCAATTAATTTAAATTTTAAAAGAGAATATTTGTTTAATTTATTTTATGAAAATAGTTTTGAGCTATGAAACCTTAGGGAGTGATATTAACCAACAAACTTCCATAGCCCGTGTTTTCAAATTGCTTTGTAAACTTTGAATAGATTTTTAAAATCTTAGAGCTTCCTTTTACATATTTTCCTACCACATCATTTAGTCAGGAGAGTAACATTACACCAAATATAGAAAAGTGTTGGATTTTAATTTTTTTTCCTCGAATTTTATTGCTTTTAATTATTTAAAATGTTTAGGACATGAAACTAATTTACTTTAATTTTTCATGTATATGTTCATTATTGCATATATCCTTGGCTTAATTTTCATCTTTTATGACTTTTGAATATCAATATATTTAATGCAATTAATTCATATTTTGAGGTGGAAAATATATTTTACATTTTTCTATTGATCATTTTCCTATCACAATATAAGTAGTATTCATAATTTTTATGGGATTAATAACCTATTATTACATAAACATAGGTTTCAACTTCAATTCTAGATACCTAATGACATAATAGTTCATATTGGGGTGTGAAGTCCCATTGTATGACACATATAGAGTTTTGGCTCCACCCACCCTATATGTATTAATGATATGATGAATCCATATGACTCGTATTTAAAGAGGAAAAACTATATTTTACATTTTTCTACTATAATTTTTTTCATGTATTGATATATGTAATAGTTCATAGTGTTTATAGGAATGAAGGCCCATCACTGGATGAACTAAAGGGTTTCAAACTCATTTCCTATATACCTGATGACCTAATGATGCATATTTAAAGTTTCAAGCTAAGTCATCTGATGACATATATGGTTTCAACCCTACCTCACTTTATTATCTTTTTCAATGGTGTGCAAAGCCTATGAGACTTTTGTTGCATACCAAGTAGAAAGATGGCCTCTTGTCACAATTAATTTCCATATGATATAACATTTCTTATTTTGCACTCACCCATTTCCATGCAAAAATGTGGCTTTGTAAGTTTTTAGACTTATCATTTCTAGTTCCAAACATTCAAATCAACAATTTTCTTTTTTGTGTCCTTTGACATATTTTCTACTTTAAAGTGCACACCCACGCCGCTTGATTTATGGCTAAGCATGCATCTCAAATTGGGACATAATTTAGTATCTTAAATTGGTCTCATGATCTTTATTTTATGGATCAATTTATGTTAATTTTATAAATTTATTGATGCATAGGTAATTTGGTTTTAATTGAGAAATATTGATACTTTGTATGACTTTTGAAGCCTAAAAAATCCTTCTCAACTACTTGGGAAAGCCTCCATTTTATATTTATAAGATTTCAATCCCTTTGTCTGGACCATACTATACAATCTTGACTACATGTATACACTTTAAAATGTATGGTTACATAAACCTTTTTTCTTGCCTCTTTTTAATGGATGGGTCCGTTTGCCCTTTTCTGCTTTTCTAATTCTAGATATTGGAAGTCAACATTTGTAATAATATTATGAAATTTGAATTCAAATTCACCTATTAAGAGACAAGTGTTGTGATCCGCTGATACACAAGTACTATCAATTAGATATTCTAACTATCACCCAAAACCTAACTAGACCCCAAGTCATTTACCTTGATAATCTCAGTAAAATATTTAACTATTACAAGAATTCACAACAAGAAAATTAAAAATAAGGATTTTGTTTCAAAGAGTTTTCTAGGATCGGAAGTTTACACTTCATACATCTGCCCAAAGAAAATGTATAGTCCTAATAATTTTCTTTGAATACATCCAAATTTAATGATAAAAATGATCACAATTTTAATTGCACATTTATAGGTTCAGATTTCTACAATATATTTTCTACAACATTACACATCAAAATACGCTCTTTCAACTTATTTTTATATATATATATATTAACATTATTTTGTGTGTGTGTGAAGTTTTACATAATATAATTTTATTATTAAAATGTCTTAATGTTAATTCACTTGATCTCTACTATCATTTTAAATAGTTCAAATCATGAGATTACATTTTTGTATTTACCTACAACATATATTGAGGGATCAAAATATACTGCTCTATATGACATTGATAGATTACCAAAAATAAATAAATTTCTATTATTATTTTCATTTTTCAATACAAATGGATGGCTTATCATTGCACAATTGATCTTCATAAGATATTGCCCACCCGAATGTGGGGCCTTTTAAAAAATCACATGATCCCCATAACCACTTTTCATTTTAAAACATCAAGAGGATTTGCATAATTGTGTCTGCCCAAGAAGAAAGGAACATTCATAGAAAGTACATTTCTCTTAAGAAACATGTTAATAATAAACATATATTCACTTTTTTGGAGAATGTTATGAGGAATCCGTATATCTATTTTAATGTGTATATCTATTTTAATGTGGTATGTTACATTTGGTAGGGATATATTTGGATAGAATAAAATATTCTAGGTAAGGACGTAGCAATAGTGCTCATACAAATTATAATTAACTTATATTCTTACCTGCTAAAGCTGTTCTTCATAGACTAGTAATAGTGCCGGTTGTATTCCACCCTACCACAGCATTATTGATTACATATAAAACAATATACTATTAACACGTGAATTGATTACATATGGAGATAAGATTGGTATTACAAACCTAACATTCCCATCTCACAATTAAGCAAATGTTTATGATACTTCAAAATGATAAAAAAGAGTAAGTTTAAATTAGTTTAGAATAAGTTTTCTTAATTTTGAATTATCTTTAGTTTTGTTATATAATTTTGTTTATTGATTAAATATTCTTTTATTGTAATTGATAAACACAATCACAAAATCTATATTCTGTTATCAGTGTTATTATTTTATCACCATAATTTTCAATTGAATTAAGCTTTCATATTTTAAGCGAGTTCAAAAGAAAAAGAAGTTAAAAATTGTTGTTAATATTCATGTGATAGTCCTTTCTAAATGATTGCGAGAAATAAAAGTTCTTTACTACCACGAAATGTGAATAATTAACACATTTAATGGTTTGTATTGGTAACCTAAAAGATTGGTCTTAATCCCTAGGTGATTTGAGTATATCCAGATATGGATTGTGACTTATTTCCTAGAAAGATCGGTCTCACTCCTTAGATGATCTGCCATAACATGTGCGCTGTCATTCAATTCATAACGAACCAACTTCACCAACTAATTTTAACATCTCATGCCTTTTGGATTTCTATTTAGGGTAATCCTCTGATAAAGTTATGGTGGTTTTGAAAGGAAAAAGTGAAATAAGTTGAAAACTATTTCTAGTCTTCAAATGATAGTCCTCTCTAAAGGATTGTGAGAAACAAAAGTGATTTAGTACAATGAAATGTAAATTATTAACTTTTTTAATGACCATGTGCATCCTAAAATATTAATCTCAATCCCTAAGTGTTTTGTGTCTAGCCAAATTTGGATAGCGATGTATTTCCTAAAAGATCAATTTGAATTCTTATATGAATCACCTTAATTTAGGCATTACCATTCACTTCATAATGAACCACCTTTAGTAACCAATCTCAACATTTTGTGACCTTTAGATTTGTACGGGGTATTCCTATGATAATATTAGTTTTGAAATTCCTTTCAAATTTAATGATAGAAGCTCCCCTTCCCAAGTAAATTAAGAGTAGGTAGTGTGTGTATATATAATTGTAGGCTGAGACTATAAAAGAGTAGGGTAAGTTAAAAAGCTTTATTCAAATTATTATAAGGTAGAGGAAACAATTGTTCTTTAGGTCACCATTAAGTGAGCTACTAATTTGGTGTATGAGAACTCTCTTATGTAAGTGTTTCACCTATTTCTTAGATCGTTTCTTTGAAGTGTTAACGAAACAAATGGGGTAACGGGCGTAGGAGGAATACTTATTCAAATGTTGGTTGATGGGTTGTTGCATGTGTATGAATTCCGAATCCACAGCTGATTGTGAGAACTTCCTTTTGACTAGGAGGCACTACTTGTAATGCAAAGCAAGACCACTAGAAGGAATTAAACAATATGGGCAGTGAACTACCTAGCGTATGCTAGATCCGTGAAGTGTGATACTTCCTAGATGGCTGTTAGTCCACTGTTTTAAACAATTTAATGGTGTAAACAAAGTAAATCCTATTGTAATTCAAAATGATTTAGGTATCTCACTTAAAACACAATAAGAAATATATCTAATCTAACAAGCTAAGCTAGAATAGAATCCAAAGGTCAAATGATTGGTTCTGGGTTATGTAGGTTTGACAGAGGTCTTGGGTAGATCACAGGTGGATGAGGGTGAGATGAAATTTGGTGGGTAGGTCTCTGTTTTGGGATGTATGAGAAAATACAGAGACCGATGTCGGTTAAGGATAACCGATGTCGGTTAAGGATAACCGATGTCGGTTAAGGATAACCGATGGCGGTCAGGTGTAATTGGTGCCGGGTTACTATAGAAATCTGGAAATGCCACAGAACAAGCTTTGGGTACCCTTTGTGATTGTACAAAGGACTTTGGTTGGTCGGGATGAGGTATAGGGTGACTGGGGTAGGCTTTGGCGAGGTTTTAATGGGTATATGGAGGTGGAAATGTTGGAGAAGGTCAATAGGTGGCTAGGTAAACAATAGATGATAAAATGATGATGAAATGAAATAAACCAGAAAAGTATGATGTTATACTTACTTGGATTCCGGTCCTGAATGCCTGTGAGTGAGGGATGGAGGTGCTGATGAGAGGTTTGAAGGTTGTAAGTGATCACCAACTGAAGGAAAGCTTCTGCATGGACTGCATGTACATTCCTCTTTGCTTGGTTAGATCAGATCATGGTTGGGATGGCTGTGCAGGAAAAGATGTTTGATCTCCTTCCTTGCATGTAGATTCTCGCTAGAATTCACTCTCTGAAGATGTGTTATCTCTCTGAGATGTGTTAATGCTTGCCAACCTTTTACTTCTTGCTTCCAACTTCCAACCTTGAGAATAAGGTTGTTTTAGGGTTAAAAAGGGTAACCGACAACGGTTCCGGCTTAACCAGCGACGGTTAGGGGTAACCAACATCGGTCAAGGTGGGATTTCCTAGGTTTACTAAACTAGAGAGATCCTCTTGATTTCCTCGGATCTCGTGTCGTTAACCCGTGGATTAGACTGGGAGCTTCTTGTGAGCATGCGGGAATGTGGTAGAGGGAATGTAGGCATTGATTTTTAGGGTTTGGGTAAGTCTTAGTTAGTTATGGCAACTTACTAAGAACAAGTCTTAGGTTGAGTTAACTTGATGAGGTGTCTAGGTGAAGTGTCTGTGTGGATATTATTTAAATTAAGATATTTAAATAATAAATATAGTGAGGATAATACATTAAATTAATTACATTAATTAAATTAATATTAGTGGGTTGAAGGGGGCCATGGCTAGGTGAATGTGATGAAGGGTGCTTGTTCATCGAGAGACCAAAGGGGAGTGTGACCTAATTTTAGTGTCTATAGTAAGTTCCAAAGAGGATTGTTTATCTATCTACAACATGAATTATTCAACAAGGTGTACATCCCTATCCCTTTTGAAATTGAATATGTGACCTCAAAGTATATACATGCCTTCACCATCAAACCCAATCAAGTGCAAATATTGGATGATTTTGTTGGAATTTTTATGGAGGGACGAGTCTTCCTAGGCCAAGATAAATAAGATTGAGTTTATTTATGCCTTTCCAAGATGATATGTTCATAATCGTGTACATTCCTCATTTGTGTAGCTACACAACCTATGCACTTCTCAAATTGGTCAGTCCTTTCTAAAGGATTGAAAAAAATAAAAGTTATTTAACACAATGAAATTTGAATAATTAACACATTTAAAGGTGTGTATTGGTGGCCTAATTAAATATTGATCTTAATCCCTAGGTGATTTACATCTAGCTAAAGATGGATTGTGACTTCTTTCCTATAAATATTGATCTCAATTCTTAGATGAATTTCCATAACATGTACATTTCCATTCACTTCATCATGAACTACCTTCACCAAACAATATCAACATCTTGTACCATTTATATCTTTACAGTGTAATCCCATGATAACATTATAGTGGTTTTGAAAGGGAAAAAGTGAAATAATTTAAAGACTATTTCTACTGTTCATGTGATAGTCCTTTCTAAATGATTGCAAGAAACAAAAAGTGATTTAACATAATGAAATGTGAATAATTAACATATTTGAGAGTTGGTGACCTAAAATATTAATCTCAATGTTTGTGTTTTGGGTCTAGCCAAAGATGGATAATGTTTTCTTTCCTAAAATATTGATCTCGATCCTTAGATGAATTTCCTTATCTTGGGTGTTAACATTTACTTCATAATGAACCACCTTCAACAACCAATCTCAACATTTTGTAACATTTGCATTGTTGAAAACCAAAATTCATAAATGAAAGACTTAAATATGATCATTTTTATTAAATGGAATGAGATAAAATAATTTTAGGAATAAAACATATACATTACATTGATTTACATCATAAATTAAGATCAATCTCCATGCTAGAAGGAGATACAAGGAACTAAGTAGTTAACTGAACTGGACAACTAAACTAAATTAAACATATCACACTAGTGAACTAAACATCTAATTGAACTGGAACAATAGTGAGCTAGGAGAAACACTTAGTTAAAAAAACATAATGAGGTGCATTATTATCCACATAATAAACTAATAGATGCTAAATTAACCCCTAAAAACTTATTTGATCATCCCATTAATTTTGCATTGATTACTAGACTGGAGATGAATTATTTAATTTATTTTAAACACAATTTTTTTGTTGTGAAACGTTATGCACACAATTTAATCATTAAAGAAATGTTTGGTTGTGCATTTTAATGTCATATGTGTTCTTGATAGACCATGTCTCTAGAGTCTTCAGTCCTTCAAGAATGCAAGATGATCCTTTCATTGTGTAGATAGATTCTTATGATTATTTGATTACCATATCCTCATGTGATGTTCAAAGTTGATACCGGTATCACTTGGAATCTATTTTTCTTAGGATGCTCTTCAATTTTATTTTTCAGAATTTGGTATTATGTTCGAGCCTTTCCTTTTTCTTGCCAATGGTGTTGTATATGTTGCATCCGATTGACTGTTTCTTTATTGGAAGTTATTAAAGTTGTCATCTTGACTTTGGTGATTTTAGAACTGTAGAAAACTCAATTTTACTGATTAAATATATGTTGGCCTCTTCTCAATTTTTATGTGAGTTTTTTTTCCCAAATATAGATGTGTTTAAGACTCTACATATCTTTGCATCTTAGTATATACCATCTTGACATACCTTGATTTGTGGGTGGTGGATTTTCACCAATTTTCCCATTATTATAGTCACCATTTTCTTCATCTTTTTTAATCATAATAAGTATTTATTATGCATCTTCTTATTGAGAATCTGCAGATGGTTGACTTGAAGCACCTGTCTCATCAAACTTAACATATTTATTGATGAAATATTTCTTCGTTTTCAAATAATTAACGCGTATCCTATTGAATATTCATTGTATCTTACAATGATGTATGGTGTAGAAATCATGTCCAACTTATTCCTTTTATACTTTAGGGCTAACACAAGTGGATTACTTTTAAAAACTCAAATATTAGGAATTGTGGATTTGTTCCTTGACTATGCTTCATGTGGAGTCATATCATTAAGAGGAATTATTGGTGATGTGTTCAATAGACATACTATTGTTTTGGATAATTCTTCCTAATATGATTTATCCAATCCTACATCCTTTATCATGCTCTGTAACATTTCCATGATTGTGTGGTTTTCCATTTTGTAACTCCATTTTGCTATGGATAATAGGGTATAGTCAATTTATTATGAAGTCCCTATAATTAGGTATGCTTTGAATGCATTGTTAGTGAGTTACTCCTTAAATATTAGTAGAGGACCTTTACATGATGAACAATTTATTTCTCAACAAGATATTTAAACTATTTGAAGGCTTGATTCTTTATCTTAAGCATGTGTATCCCACATTTTATGTGATCATCAACAAATATATGGAAGTATTGATACCTTGAATAGGTAGATGAATTTTCCCTCAAATATTAGTATGAAATAGGTTCAAATTTATTGTGGATCTATTCAAATTATTGGGAAAAAGGTGCTTTATATTTCTTTCTTACTAGACAACCGGTGAAAATATTTATGTTTTTTTTCAACTATGGTAATCCTCAAACCATTTACTTCTAGCTAAAGAGACTAAGAAACCAAAAAATGATGTGTCAATATATTTAGTGCCAAAAATATATAAATTCAGTTTCCTTAGTAATGAGTGATTGATTATCACAAAAAAATTCCAATTAAAACATCTTTTTGGTTTTGGATGTTTGGACAATAATTTGGAACTTATTTGCTTTGTCCCGAATGAGAAAGTTTTTATTTCCACTCGTGCAGTCAAATTCACTATGGAGATTGTGATCCAATAATTGATTGCCTGAATTTACATTTTTGGTAAGTATTAGGACATGCATGAAATTTTTGAGGGTGTAGTTTCTGTCACCAAGAGGCAACTTAATGCTTTTAATACCTTTAAATATGTAGGAGGATTCATCCCCAAGGAAACTAATTGTTTTTTAGGTGATGGATTGTGTGGAAAACCAATCCTTGTGTCTTGTTATGTGCATAGTTACACCTAAGTATACATAAAATATGGATCTTTATAACTTTGATTCATCTACTATTTTTGCACTCATTACATTATTATGATCAAAGTGACCATCTTATGCATTGACTATATTTCCATGAGGCTACTACTTATTCTTCAAATTCTTATTTTGTCCATGGGACTATTAGTAGAAGATAATTTTTTGTTGGAATTTTTTTGATTGGGATTGTTATTGTTTGACTTATTAGTCAACCCATAATACCAATAGACCTTGACACACCCTTTAATATAAATATGACATTATTTTTTCTTCCAGATGCTTGAGCATTCTAATTTTGATTAGAACCTTGCTTTTTGTTGAACTTATGTTTCTTCTTCCCTTTATAGTTAGAAGTGTATACACCTCATTTTTGGAACTTGTTAACCTTTTAGATTAAGCAGGGGTTGGTGATACATTATACTCTTAAGTGGGTTCCTCAAGTGACATGCTAATATTAGGGGTGATTAGACTTGGTCAAAGGGGATAGACTACAAGATTTGGAGAGATATTTATATGTTATCCTTTATACCATAGTTCCTTTATCCTTTCTTTGTTTAGTCTCTTGTTCACATGCTACCATCAGTATGTCCATTTTTTTATAATCATTCATAGCATTCTCATATATTTTGGTCATCCTAGAGCTTTGTTACACTTCCATTATTTCTTTTCCCTCAAATCCCCATATTTATACACCCTTATCCTTAGATTTCTTCCCAAAGTCAATGTAATCAATCATGTTTAATCATGTTAGGATTGGTTTTTCATATGGCTAACATGATTGACCACAGTTGATACATCAGGTATATATACATATTTTGTCTTATAGTTTTAATTTAATCAACCAATAAATGAAATCATCACACCTTACTTGCACATCAAACATTTGTGCATGTATTCACATATAGTTGTTATAGTTGAGGTTTTAGAGATTTCTATTTTACAGTTGGGTCAGCATAGTGAGTTAGAACTACATGTATTATTTTATAGATTTACATTCTCCATCCGTAGTGATTCTCTCTTGGTATTGTTATCACTAGTATGATAAATGCATTAACAGTCACATCACTTGTAAGTATCTCTAATTGTCATGTATTCATGTTTATTATGGGGAGGATGGTTCATAACTCATTGTTATAGATTAAGGTAGATGTATATTTGATTTAGTCTATTGATTTTTCTTATTTATGTTATGCCCCTTGGATTTATCCACCTTTTTTCCTACCTTTATTTTGAATCAGAGTAGGATACCTCTATTTACTTTAGGTATAGGCCTTGAAAACCTAGATAACTATTTTAGGGTTAGGATAAATATCCTCTAAAATTGTGAATCTTGCACTCTTTGAGCACATTTGGTATCTATATCTTATGTCAGGACTATATTTGTTCCCTAATAGTAAATAATAGGCAAGGATCCATATTATCTCATCATATTCTAGTGAAACTAACACGAATATTAATCTACCCCAAATCATGTTATATTTTCTCTGGGTTTTCATTTTTCTTGAGATTTCCTATGTGATCATAAACTATGTAAAGACATTTATAATAATGATCTTGTTTGCACATTATTTTTTCCAACCTTACACCATCCTATTAGTTTATCTTCCATAATTCATATTTTCTCCATCCTGACACCACCGACCCCTGTGCGTTTTTGCACTACTGATCTTGTTAAGATTTGATCAAATTGTCTTCTTTTAAGGTCCATATTTTATTTCTTCATCATGTATACTATTAAAAATTTACTTTCCATTTTTATTTTGCCTATAATCCCTATGGTTTGTTCCTTCATTCCTTAATCTCCTCCTGGAAGAATCGATATCTACAACTCTACCTCAACCACCCAAATTGGTTCCATTGGTCATTGTCTTATACAATGTACAATTTCATTTGAATTTTTACCTTACTTGATTGATGAAATAAACCCTACGCACTAGCACAATTTATCCCATCAAGTTCTAACCTTACATTTTATTGTAATGTGGTAGAAATTGGAGAAATTGTTCATAGACAAACCATCAAAAACCTAAAAAATAATTAATACTTCACACCCACCAAGGAGGGAAAATTATTTATAGTTTATTAGGATATATCCCCATGAAAGATACAATCTTAAAGATTCACTCAAAACCCATTAATCATTACAATCCTCATAAAAATAGAGAAAACCCTAATGGATCCCCAAAAAACCCTTTTACAAAATAAAAATACTAAGGTTTCTTCCTCTAGTGGCCCTAATCCACCACTTGATCCTAATCTCTTGATTATCAAGTTGTTGGATCAAATTTCCATTAGAAAATCTTGCACTACCTCTAATATGTTTCAAATTAAATCTCAATAAAAATATCCCCATAAATCCTAATAAATATTTTACACCTCCATTCCCTTTGGATGCTAATGGGAATCCCATCCCTCCTCTAATTTGCAGTAAAGTTATTCAAAAATTGTACTCTAAAACCCTATCTCCTTACATAGATTCTATGGATATGGGGAGATATCTCCTTCCATTTCCTATGATGGGTCAATTTATCTAACCATCTATCTTAAAACCTTTGGAAACATCTATAAGGAATAGATTAGAAACTAACACCTTTTCTACAACTAAGCTCCTAGTAAAAAACCTTCATATACCATGCTTTATAATGGTATAATAAACTCCCCTTTAGAATATACTATCAATATAAAAACTTTAGTCCAAGATTTAGTGAAGTATTTTCAACATGATCTCTCTAAATTTGTATTTCAAAAATTCATCAACTTAAAACAATATCCTCACAAATCAGCTCATGATTTCATCAAGCAATCGAAGATTTTATCTAATCAAGCTAACCATCATCTCGATAGTAACAATATTTCTAAAATATTCCTTAAGGATCTTGCTCCTAATCTCTAATATAAGGTACACTCTATTTCTTCGACCATATTGGAATAAGATCTTGAGCGGGTCAAACCACATGAATACCTTATACGAGAATTTGAGAAACCATATAAGATTCAAACACCCTTAAATAAAAAATAGCGTCATCAACCCTCAAGCAGTTTATAAAGGAAAATAATAATACATTCCTCTTCAAACAATGATAAGAAAAGTGTTATCTATCATAACCCACACTACCCACACTTGTCGCATATTAAGCTATTACAAGTTCTTCCCACCCCTTGTATTTTTCCTCCTACCAAAAAACCATATGCTTCCTTCAATACTGACCTCTTCTAATAGTGGCATGCCACTATCATCCATTCCCATGAGGATTGTAGGTATTTTAAGAAGAGTTCCCTTGATTTAATCCTTAGAATCCAATTTGACACTAATGTTAATATCTATCAACATTATGAGAAATATCAATCCCTTTTGCAAGTCCATAAAAACCACCAATCTATGATTAACCATAAAAAAGAACCTATGAAAAAATTGTAGGTATTATTGAATGGTTTTATGATCATAAATACATCAATTCACAATATGTCAATGTGGATGAGGTTAATTATTGACATAATCCCACCAATAAGGATCCTGATATTCATTTTTTTCCTCCTGGGCAAAAAATGGACAAAAATGGTCTATAGGTTGAAATGGTTGAGGATGGTGTATAATTTTTTTATTATTCTACTATAATCCATGGTGCCTTAGAACCAAGGAAATTATATCAATTCCATAATGATAAAAAATAAGGTTGAAAGAGTGCTAGAATGGTCCATACAAGGTTAGATTGTACAATGTATACGGACTACGACCTTCAATATAGCTCGGTCGAGCTAAATGAATGTGAGGCTAATTATTTCAGCTCGGTGAGCTTGTGCAGGTTAAAAGTGAGCTATTCAGTAATTAACCTCTTTAAATGCATGTTGGTGTGTATGTGAGGAAGTACCAAATCCCAAATGTATCTCGGGTGAATTCAATAGGGGCCGAGTTAATAAGTAGATCAATGACTAGAGCTTGATGCTACTTAGATGAGCCACAAGGGCCAGGTCAGTTTTGTATAGAGAGAGGCAATGTTCAATATTACAAAAGAGCTCAACACCATTAAGCAAAGTGGGAAACGTTGCAAGCAATGAAATAATTGTTAGCTTGACTCATTTGAGGAGTAAGAATGAATCACCTCAGGTCTGTCTGGCCAAAGAGGAGAGAGGAGCTTAGGTTTATGAGCTCGGATTGAGCCACCAACCTAGATAAAATAAAAACGTATGGTGAAAATAATGGTCAAGTTGATTGTTGATCATAGAACACTTGAAAAAACTCACACAAGAAGTCTGCATGGGAAAATAGTCCATGTTTAAGGGTGCGAATGGACAGGAATAACCCGCGCGCGGAGGGAAAGTTCAACATTCAGGACTTAGTCGATTTTGAGCATGAAGACATATTTTTAGAAGATGGTGTGTGGAACACACCAACGAGGCAGAAAAATGTGTGACATTCATTGTATATCTTTAGAGGATCGGATCGAAGCATTTTGCATAGAGACAAGCTAAGAATAGGATTGTCACTCAAGTTAACTATAAGAGGTCCATAGATAACACACTTGCATGTGTGGATATGCCTGTCAATGGCGTGTGGATATTAATAACATGTGGCCTATTTTTGGAATAGATAAGTGGTGAAGGGAAATTACCCACCCTATATATGTAGTGAATTACCTGAGAGAAAGGAGAGAGATACATAGGTATATGCAGAGTGTAAGAGGTAAGCATAAAGAGATATGTGTATATGACTTGAATACTGTATTAGATCCATGCACGCATCGGTATAGATTACCATTATTTGTAAGAAGATTTTGTGTTATTAATAGATGGAAGATATTGGATGAATCAGTAGTGCATGTTCTTGATTCAATCATGATTATTGTTTAAGCTTGTTCTTTCATATATCTGAATATAACATGCGTTGTGAAATGCTGGATTAGTGATGGATCTATATGTTTCTAACTTCATCATGCTAACATGCTACTACAACAACCCTAAAGAGAAACCTGGTACCTTTGCGTGCTTCATGTGAGTGCTCAGTCTAGGCTGAGTTGTGTGCCAACACATCTAGGGTATTATTTGGTGAATTCTAGGCTGCATCATTGGTTATGTTTTTGGGCCCTCTTTTTCAGTTGTTTTCAGGATGGTTTGTGATGAAGACGTACCTATTAACTCTAGAAAGTATTGAGGAGTGGATACATGATCTGGAGGAAGAATATGCACGATGCTTTAGGATTGGATCTAAGTTTAACACATGCACTTGGGTAGGACAGAATCTATATGACAACTTATATGAGAGATTTTTCACCATCCTTCTAGTAGAATTATATGAGTGGCTGATTGCTTATGCATCTAAGCAGAATTGGAGGTATCGTGTACTTGTCTGGACATAGGAAGAATTTTAGGCCCTTTATGATGCTGATCTGATCTAGAATCGCACTGTGGATAAGTGGTTTCATGGTGTTCTAAATAGTTATATTCTGGAATATTCAATTTTGACGTATTCTTTCCTAGAGGTAGCTAAATTTCAGTTTTTGTGGTATCCTAGAGGAGCATATCTACAAGGTATCCCACTGGCAATCAAGATCTTGATGGAAACTTTGAACCTGGAGAGTAAATCGATGGCTAACTAAAATTCACCATGCACGAGGGAAGGAACAGGTTGGGTGAAATATGGCAGACCTAGCAGTAGAAAGGTAGAGAGAGGAAAGGTAGCTTAAGTATAATGAGGCATGCAAGTGGGAGATAGAGAAGCTGTATACTATTGCAAAAAGTATGGAGTTGAGAAGAGAGATGGCTCGTGAAGGATTTTAAGCTCATGTAGAAGACGTGGAGCTAGAGCATCAGGAACTCCCCCATCTTGGAAAGCATGACAGAGATCCCCCCTTGGCTTCACACAGAAGTGTGCCAACAAAGACTCCCTGGGCCACAGGCGCGCATCTTAATCCACCTGGTGACCTAGCCCTTGCGCTTGGTTTTCCAATATCTAGTATGACAAGTAACCAATAAGCTAACTTGGGAAATAGGAGAGTAGGAGTAAGTCATAAAGCAAATACATCAATGGTAGGTAAGACGACTTCAATGTTATTTGGAGGAACATTTTTAGGCAATAATCCACATAGAACATGAGCGCGCAAAATGTTAGATTCACCTTTAGAAGTGGAACTACATCACAGATTGTAGGGGTTCAGTATAGTACTACTATCAGAACACAGGGGAGTACATCTATAGGTCATATTCCAACTACAGGTGGAGGATCAGGAGGTATAGGTGGTTCGAGTTCCAGTGGATCTGGTGAAACTGAAGGTAGAGGAAACACAGGAGGTTCTGGATCAGGTGGTAAAGGCCCACAACAACCACATAATATTTATATGGAGATGTCTCTTCGTCTTCTGGAGTATAGAGGTATAAAGGATGTTACTGAGTATGCACATGTGTGAAATATTGTGGCGCGCGAAAGGGATCAAAGATTTTGAGTGTAAGATAATTCAATTTGCTACTACATTATAAGGCCGTGCACACAATTGGTATATTAAGTTTGACCCTGATCAAACTTGCGTGGATTATGCAACATTGAAGGATGATTTCTTAAAATAGTTCTATATCCTGGAGTTTGAGCAGAAGAGTATCAACGTGCTCAAAGATATCAAGCAAGGCACTACTGAGAGTGTACGTGAGTATGATGTTTGATAAATGGTGTAATCAACCCTCCAATAAACCATTATGCATGCTGGCTGACGTGAATATCATAAGACATACACTGATCCATGCGAAGCATTGGAGGCATCCCTACGTGCTGAGGAAGTTAGGAGCCATGAAACTAGTGTTAGTCCATTCTTATAGGCACAGATTGTAGCCATGACAAAGCAGCTATAAAATTTATCAGCAAATTCAGCTCATGAAACGCACTCAGGGATCTGGTGTATAGATTGTGAAGTGGAAGGTTACACTAAGGATAGTTGCCCTCGCAGATATATACGTTCATTACTGTTAGATTTTGAAATATTTCATTTGAATCATGATGCTAGCCATTGTCCTTTGTTACAACGCATAATAAGGAAGAATGTATCCTGCTTTTGCAAGATTTATAGGTCCATGACCCATGATATTGAGGATTTTTGATTGATTGGTCAGATCCATGATGCTATAGACATTGGGGTATGAAAAACAAGTGTAACATATAATTCTAAATGTAAGGATGAGTACCAGGATCGGGATCATAATCAACCATGCTATGACATGAATGACGGCCGTTTTTAAGGAGGTCATGGAAGAGGATGTGGATATCGAGGTGGACATGGAGGACGAGGCCGTGGTGGAGGAAGAAATGAGTTTCCTCGAGGAACGTGCTATACATGCGGATCCCCTGATCATTATAGGTGTGAATGTCCCCAGAATGTTACATGTTATTTATGTGGAAATAATCATAGCTATGAGGAGTGCCCAGACTTATATGAGCATCTTAGTAAATAACATAAGCAGGAAAACAAAGGCGCGGGGATGGTTAGGATCCAACGCGCGGAGGAAAATTAGTGGATGCCCAAGATAGCACTAGAACCCGAGGCCTTAACTATGAATATTACCACACGTGCTGAAGTGGCACGCGTAAGAGAGGAATTGCACCAGAAGCCTACAATCACCAAGGAGGAAGTTTTGCATGCAAGGTACCTAGATCCTATTCATCAGAAGGAAGTTTACTAGGATACCATGGAAGTGATAAGGAATCTTCAAGGTGAGATACAATACTTAAAGGAGCAGAAGAAAGCATTAGATACAGTCCAAAATGATATCGACGATATGAGAGAAGTGTGTAAAATGTTGCACTAGGAGAACATCATTCCACTATTAGGAAGTTGGTTAAATGGGAACACTCCATGCACAAGTATTGAGACCAGATGAAAGATCCTACATCCGAATCTTCCCCTTGATAGCATTGACTATGACAAGGAAATTACTATGAATGCTGTTGTGGATGGATGGATGCTGAGTAACATATTGATTGATACATGTGTGGAAGTAAATGTTATTACATTAGATTCATGGGTACAAATGGGGAGGCCTCTATTGCAACCATCATTTAATGTGTTGTTTATGGCAAACCAAACTAAGGCCACTCCCATAGGAGTTTTGAAATATGCATCTATAACCATAAAAGGGGCCAAATTTACTGGGGATTTTGAGGTATTATCACTTGTAGAAGTAGATAATTTTCCAGCCTTGCTTGGATGCCCTTGGTGTTATGTGAATAATGCTGAATTGAGATTCAATAAGGGGTATATCAGATTTGAGAAAAAAGAGGAAAGGGTTGTGATACCTTTAATAGATGGGAAGTCTACACTGTATGTTGAGCCCCTAAGTGAGGAGGACTTAAATAGAATCTATGTACGCACTATTCAGGATCCAGAGGTCAATGAGCCATCAAAGAAAGGCATCCTACAGTGGGAGGATTCTCACTCTATTAGTGATACTATGAGTATTGCTTGTGACAATTGGGCTCATGGTACATATGAACTAGTATGATGCGAGGTAAAAAGTGCGGTTGCACTTAAGAATGGACTTCGTTCTATTTGAAAGATAGGTAGCACAGTGCCTTAGTATACAGGAGCAAAAAATATTCCTATATTCTTATGGTCCATGGAGGCACAGTGGATAGACCAGGTTAGGAGAAGAGACATGTTAGCATATGTCTTGCGTGGGACAACAACACGCTAGTGGGTAGTTAATAGAGATAATCTTACGAAGTGGAAGGAGATCAGAATCACCTTATCTACCAAGTTTGTAAGAAGCAATGCACCTATGTATATTTGCACTTATAATGGTGATCAACTTGTTCAACACCACATTCAACATTTTGAGAGACTATGGACAGCAGGACAAGAAGCATTACCACATTCACTCTGGGTGCATAAATTGTTTCCCACTCTACAAGGGTGTGCAAGTGCTTGGTATGTATACACAAAACTACATCGAGAGACTGGAAACTGGAAAAATTTAACTGCAGGAATGATCTAGACCTTTGACTACTTTTCTACCCAACCTCAAGTAGAAGATTCATTAAAATTTGTCAAGTGGTTAACCATGGGAGATAGTGTAAAGGCATAAGAACTCATATAGGAATTATTCAGTGAGACAGAATCAGACACGTGTTTTAAAGAAGAAGGAGAAGACTCCATATTGATTGAATGTGTTTGTCTTGAGAAAGAAAAAGGAAATATAGTGTACATCGTGGATGATGATGAAGTTAATAACCTAGACATTGACCATTCACAGGGGGTACGTGAAGTCTTGGATAGTGCAGATAAGGATACACACGCATACTATGAACCAATGAAGACAAAGAAGGTCAATATAGGATTGGAGGCTGAGCTTGAGGAGGCCATAATTGGAGACTATTGGTTAGACTCGGAGGTGGAAAAGATTATTGAGTTACTATGGGCTTACCAGGACTTATTCCCTTGAGGGTACCATAAAATTAAAGGCATGCATGAATCACTTGGGGAAATGAAGATAAAACTTAAGGAAGGTATGCATCCAGTGTGAAAGAGACCTTACAAAATGAATCCTAATTTATGTGAAAAGGTAAAAGAAGAAATTGATAACATGTTGAAATCTGGAATTATCAAGGCCCTTGATGAGTCAGAATAGGTTATTCGAATGGTGATCAAAATAAAGAAGGATGGTAAAATTTGAATTTGTGTTGATTACAGGGAGCTAAATACAACATGTGTCACAGATCCCTTTCCTACACCATTCACTGAGGAAATACTGGAAGGATTTGTAGGGCGTGAGATATATTCCTTCACAGATGGGTTTTTCGGGTATCATTAGGTTAGGATTTCTTAGGAGGATCAAGAAAAGACAACTTTTACTATTGAATGGGGTAGCTTTGCCTATACTGTGATGCCATTTGGATTGAAAAATGTACCTACTATATTCTCGTGCATAGTTGTTCAGGCATTCAAATATTTTATTCACAACTTCTTACAGGTCTACCTCGATGATTGGACAATATATGGGCTTGTTAAGGATCACTGTGACAATTTGCGCTTAATGTTTGAACGATGTAGACAATTGAGTATCTATTTGAACATCAAGAAGTGCATATTTGCTACACCTTTTGGAATACTGTTGGGACACATAATCTACAATGAAGGATTGCTTGTTGATCTAGCTAAGGTTACAATCATTTTAGGGTTTGAAGCGCCTACCAGTCAGAGCGAGGTGTGCGGATTTTTAGGTCACACAAGATATTATAGAAAATTCATAAATGGATATGGAAAAATTATTGCACCTTTGGAGGAGTTACTGAAAGGAAAAGGTACATTCTATTTGGGAGAATTGCAATAGTGCGCGTTTGAAACATTAAAAGATAAACTCACTCCCACGCCGATCCTACGTTTTCCTTCATGGGACAAACCATTTCATGTACACATGGATGATTTTGGCACTGCCATTGGTGCAATATTAGCTCAACCTAGAGAAGGTATTATTGATCATCCTATCTGGTTTGCTATTAGGAAGCTGACTCTTGTTGAACAAAATTATACAACTACAAAGCGCGAAGCTTAATGATCTATGCATTGCACAAGTTTCAACAGTATTTGCTAGCTACACCATTTATATTCTATACGGATCACATGGAATTTAAATACTTGGTAAAGAATCCCATCTTGCAGGGGCACATATGTAGATGGGTACTCTTATTTCAAGAATTTGACTTCACAGTTGTGGTGAAGCCAGGGAAAAGTAACTCTGGAAAAAACCACTTGTCTAGAATTAACTCAGGAGAGGAAACAAAGACAATTAAAGAAACCATTCCAGATGGCCAGTTATATAGGTTACAACGCCCACCATCAGAATTAGAAGACATTGCTGTATTTCTCTGGAATGGTGTCGCACCAAAAGGAATGAAGGCATTAGAAAAGAAACAACTTGCTATACGTGCGACACCGTTTATGTTAATCAGTGGTGACCTCTACAAGTTAGGTTACTTTAATGGAAGTAAGCTGGAGCCCTACTATAAATAAGTCTTCTTGGTGTTTGTAATAAGGTAGTATTGCCATTTAGATTAAGTTTCAATTCTGTATTTCCTTAAGGTATTTCCTTCATTGTCACTATGCTTTGTCAATTTAGTTGTTGTTCTTGTGTAATAAGCGCACTTGCATGCATGAAGCTAATTACTATGTGAATAATGTTTATGCACAGAGGATTGCACATAATTTTAGTGTGGGGTTGTTGTAGTTATCCAAGTAAAAGATTGTGGGAATTCAAAGGTGAAAGGAATAAGCTGCTACGGGTGTGGTTAAAGTCAAAAGAAGATTGCTTCTCAAAAGTGACCAAGGATGGAGATGAATTAACAGATAGTATAAAGCGAGGTAAGCAAAGGCCATGATAACTACCAGGAGAAGGTACACTGAGGAGTTACTCAGGCGCAAGAGCACGCACTGAAGAGAAGTATGTGACCAGAGGGTAGGAAGGCGTGCTAGAAGGTTATAGCTAGGGCATGAAGATGTACCACGTGGAATGAATGAATTTGGTCAATGAATGAGAGGATATTTGGTAGGTGAAGGAGCAATAAATGTATCAAAAGTTGAAAAATTATACGAGGATGGGATGAAAATTCATTTTTACTGTTACAACTAAGAGTATTTGAGGAAAGAGCTAAGTGCGAAGAGCCAAGTGATTGGGTTAAGGTGCGAAGGGTGTGAAACCAAGCGTGATAAACAAATCTGTGTGAAAAGAAGCGTACGTCCCCAATGGTGAAGGGTTTGAGCGAAGAAAGGTGACAAAGAGGAGTTAGGGCAAAAATTTTCCACCTAGGGCATGATTGAATCGAGCTAGGGTTTGATTAGCAAATTGCAGAGTTAAAGACGAGACGATTGCAAGGTAAAAATGTCACCCAAGAAGGTAGTTGCAGCAAGAGAAAAAGGAAAGAAGAAGGTGGTCATCGAGGAGGAAGAGATGACACCTAAAAGTGATTATTCCATGGACATTCCAGAAAAGGCAAAACAAGTACTCGCTGAATCGCATGCCTTGGAGGCCGGAATAAAGGAGTATCCAAAGTTGATACTTCAAAATGATACAGAGGAGGCTGCCTCATAAAACTTCTTTATTCATCCACATTCTTTCATTCTTATTCTTTCCATTCTTCTATTCTTTAATTCAATTTTTAGAGATACCCATTGTTGGGGCAACAATGAGATTAGTGTGGGGTAATGTTGATCAGAGAACAGTTGACATAACTCACAAAAGAAGTCCACACGGGAAAATAGGCCAGGTTTAAGGGCGCGAATGGACAAGAATAACCTGCATGCGGAGGGCAAGTTCAACATTTAGGACTTAGCCGATTTTGAGCATGAAGACCTATTTTTAGAAGATGGCATGTAGAATACACCAACGAGGCAGAGACATGCATGCCACATATTGTCTATCTTTAGAGGATCAGATCGAAGCGTTTTGCATGGAGACAAGCTAAGAATAGGATTGTCACTTCAGTTAACTATAATAGGTCTATAGATAGCACAATTGCATGTGTGCCTATGCATGTGAATGATGCATGGCTATTAAGATCATGTGGCCTATTTTTGGAATAGATAAGTGGTGAAGGGAAAGTCCCCACCCTATATATGTAGTGAATTACTTGAGAGAAGAAAGAAGAGAGATATATCGGTATATGCAGAGTGTAAGAGGTAAGCATAAAGAGATATGTGTATATGACTTGAATACTGTATCAGATCCATGCGCGCATCGGTATAGATTACCATTATTTGTAAGAAGCTTTTGTGTTATTAATAGATGGAAGATATTGGATGAATCTAAGTGTCATTCATGTGTATAATTGAGTAGTGCATGTTCTTGATTCAATCATGATTATTGTTTAAGATTGTTCTTTCATAGATCTGAATATAACATGCGTTGTAGAATGATGGATTAGTGATGGATATATATTTTTCTTCCTTCATCATGATAACATCCTACTACAACAACCCTAAAGAGGGACTTGGTACCTTTGTATGCTTCGGGTGAGAACTCAATCTAGGATGAGTGGTGTGCCAACACATCTAGGGTGTTATCTGGTGAATTCTAGGCTATATCATTGATCAAGATTAGCTAAGTTGTGTCTTGTAGGGAAGTACTCGTTTCAACTCACAGTCAGGTTGGAAGTGTTTCTAGAAGACATGCTTGGTGGTTTGGGTTTTACAAATAAGTCACTTTCCTAGAGAAAATGAACATAACTTTGGTGAAGAGTTGATATTTAACTCATGCTTGAATGTTAGGTTCAGAAATGTATGCATTGGTCATGAGTGAGCTACATTAACATGACCTAGATAGGAACGAGTTTGGAAATCATAGAAAGCTGAGTATAGAGTGAATCATGGAAGCACACACAATAGGGAGACCATTAGACTAGTGAATCATTATGATCAAGGTGATAGCTTGAGGGATTTCATTTGGATGAGCTGCTTGACCTTGTTGAGTTGATAGGAATCAAATCGAGCCACTCATAAGGCAATACAAAGGAGACAACCGACTATGGCCAACACAACGGAAAATTTCAGAGTTTGTTTTAGAGATAGCCCTTTTGGGATTTTGGAGATTTTTGATTTGGAATTCACCTTGGACAAATTAACAAAATTGGAGATGAAGTTCTGAAGCCCGAACTATGAAATTCGGAGTTTGGGAGTTCATGTCTTTAGATTTTGGAACTACGTGGCGAGTTTCCAACTTCAGCTTGTCAGACCAAGTCAAAACATGGCCAGGTGGTTTCTAATGTACGCATGAATTAAACATCGAGTATTTGTATGAGTTAAGTTAGATGGAGTTGGTGACTATCCAATTAATGAAAGTTTAACACAAAGTTCTCAGAGAAAATAAAGGTGCCATTTCATATAGAACGTGATGGGAGATACATGCAATGATAATGGGAGTTAGTTTATTGAAAGTGCCATGTAGTTTAAAAAACAAACAAGTGCTAATACAATTTTGAGTCATCCTCGATTTACGTAAGAAGTTGTTAAAGTGATGTTTGGAGGTGCAATGTGTAGCTCACTTGGCGATCCGTATTGGCTCGATGGTAAAAAGATATGCAAAACAAGCTTGAACTTGCCGCGTAAACAAGTTCTCTTTTCCCAATGCATGATGGTTTGGGAGTTGACAAAAATTGGTCTGAAATGGTAAAGGTGGACCCATATTTTGGAGTTTGTGGGTGTGTAACCAGTAACCACCAATGTAAAACATAAAGCGGCCAATGTAATATGCGGAGCTAGGGAGAAAAGTAACGAAGGTAGTGAGCCAAGTCATCCTTTTGGAGCACATGATGAAAAATAAAAAACATGAAACTCACCAAGTAATAAGGTATCTCATAGAGCCATTTGGTGACCTGACGAATTGATGGAGAACAATGCCCGAGATACCTAAAAAGTGACTCTTTCTCAGGAGACCACAACTTCCTCCCCTATTGTCCATTTTCAACAAAATTATAGTCAATGGAATAAGGAGAATGAGAGCTACGAAGTGGAATTGTCAGAATATAGTTTTTCAGAAGTTTTACATTTCAAAATTACAGGTTTTACTCATTCCATAAATAGTGCCTCAAAAGGTGGAGCTGAAATTAATGAGGTAAGCATGGTTGACCTGTTCAGCTACAAGCTTGCCTAGTTTTTAGGGATTCTTCCTTCTTTCTCTCAACAACTCATAATTTTCTATAAATGTAAAGGGAATGCTTATTTCAAAGAAGAGTTAGAATTTTTTTCAAGCTTTCCCTCTCTTCACAAGCTGAGCTATTGTGAATTTGTAGGATTTTAAGCCTTTCTTCTAAAATTGTAATGGCAACCTCTGCCTCATACTACTGTAATGTTACATTGTGCAAGTGTTTGAAGTAATGAAATGATGTTTTGTGACTTATTGTTAGTCCTTGTATCATTTATTACTTTAGTTTTCCTCTATCCATGATTGTAGATATATTGTGTAGATGTGATTTCTATTGCAGGTTTTAGAAGTTATTGTGCTTATTCTAGAATGAAGTTCTATATGAAGTAGAGTTGTGGTGCTTGTGCATCCTTCTTATTTTCATCTCTCTTCTTTGGAAATCTGGAATCTTGTTTGACAACTCCCTTTTTTGGTGCATCACCACATATAAGTTTAGGTTTTATTTCATGTAAATCTCTCTCCCTAATCCCCTTGAAATGTTAGCATAGCTCTAGTTATCCATTTTTATTGCATTAGGAGTAGTGTAGTTCTTAGTTGGTTCACCTCGACCCCAAGTCCCATAGCTTGAGAGGTGATCCCATGTTACCCAATCAAACTGAATGTCATGTTCACGTTTAGGCCGTTCGGAGGGTGTAGTGATTTGGTGATGACAGTTTTTGGCATGCCGGGTGGGACAATAGGTGAAATTTCTACATTTCATAGGCATCCCATTATAATATCTTAGCCACCATGCTACCAACACTAACAATTTTTGGCACACCTGGTGGGACCACAAGAGTCATATCTTTCATAGGTGTGTTTATTGTGTTCACATCATTTCATTAAGTTGTTGTCCTCTTAGTGAAACTAAAACCTTAGGAGGTACATCCAAGCACAACTGATGACTCCATTGGTCTAAGTAACCCACTCTTTGAGTTACAGACTATGTTTTTTTCACCCATTCCATCTGTTTTCTTCCACATCTTTAGATTTTCTCCCATTCATGAAGCTGTGCAATCATGGTTTCATTTCAATAGTTGATTTCCCACTTGCATCAACAACAATAATTTCCATCTTCATGCTATTTTAACCCACCTCCATCTCCATTTTATGATGAAAATCAGCAGCATGCATATCTTTATGAGTAGAGCCATGGTCAATTTGATTGTTCACTTAACTATGCAGCTTTTCAAGAGTAAGAACATGCAGATGATGGAGGCTATCCTACAAATGAAGATGCAAAGTTGCAACTTAAGATGCATAAACTAAAGGCAGGAATGGTCCAATCTAGAGCCATAAATCAAATGAAGGCATTTAAGATTGGCTTCAAGGTATCTTATCCATGGGTTGTCCCTATGCCAAGTTTTTACAGCTTACAGGAAAAGATTTCTTTTATGACTGAAATTTTACCTCAGCTTGAAGGTTAGATCGAAGAAACAGAGGCCTATGAGTTTTATGTAATGCAATATTATTGATGGGTTGATTCTGCACCACCACCTCAAAGTCCTCTTCCTATTTCCCAACCAATATCATTTCAGTATAGAACCCAAATCCCAGAATTTTCACGTGCTGCCCATGTCGAGAATCCTATTTTTGTATCCCTTATCTTACCATTCCACCATGAATCATATGTTCCTCATTATTCTATGATTCCTTCCTTTCTAAAATGGCCACCAATACAAGAAGCTGCATCTCTTCCACCACTTCAAACGATGAATGAAATAGTTCAACCCCAACCCACCTCTCCTCTTGTAGTCTTGAATCCATTTTGGGAAGACCAAGAGTATGATTATAATGAATAAAATGAGGAGAAGGTTAAGGAGCTTAGAAAAGATGAGATTGTGAAGAATTTGAAGTAGTGGGTTACAAGTTTGAATGTCAAACAGTTCCCCCTCCTAACTCAGCCCCTATCCAAGGTTAAGATTCAAGAGTAGACGATGGAGATTGAATTTGTACAAGAAAAAGTACAAGAGGATGATGAGCATCAATCTATGTGTTTCGAGTGTAGCATACATATTGGCACTATGTTTGTGGAGATTTCTGATTCCCCACAAGTTGTGAAATTGGCTGAGGAAGAGCAAGAGTTAGCCCTAAATCTTCCAAAAGAAGAGCATGTGCAAAATTGAAGAAGAAAGGCTCTCAAGAGTATAAGGTGATTCTGGTGAGTGTAGTGATTCTGATTGTTTTGCATGTTGAGAAATTGCAACACTTATGGACCATTGCAACAGTTTTTTAAGACCTTCGTTGGATGATGAAATCTACCATAAAGTGGGGAAAAAAGAGGGAAAGAACGTCACTTCAACACCTTTCATGCAGGAATGTTTTCAAGGATGCTTCCTTGTTAAAATTGAATCTCAGAGCATAAAAAATATTTGAAGGGTTAGACCATGTAACATAAGGTATTTAGATTCTTTGGAGCCAAAAGAGAAGTCAAATCCATTCACATTTACTTCAGAATGTGTGGATGAGTTTCACAGTTCCAAGGATCAGTTGCAATGCCTCTACAAAAAAAATGCAGAGCAACTAAAAGAGGCATTATTTCCCTTTCCAGCTGATGCATTAGTGAATCAAGCAGAGAATTGGGTTTGTTTCAGTTTTTCACTTTTAGTTTCAGCCATGTCCATTGAAAAATCATCTGCATGGCTGCCCATTGTGAGAAAGGGAACCTATTTTACACAACCAGTTGTAGGGTTCATTTAGCTCACCCTTGCTTCTAGTTAGTGTAGGGTAGGAATAGGTTTGTTTTCAGTAGAATAAGTGCCTAACACACTCTACATGTTTCATTTGAAGCATGTATGGTTTATTATTTTTTATGTGTATTGTGTTTTGTCATTGTTCTATGTAGTGAGTTGGAAGTGGAATTTTTAGAAGAAAGAGATAAATCAATATTTAATAGAGTTTAATAATGTTTTATTCAAATATCTACATTATGTCATGCATTCCAAGAAATCGTGGGTTCCAATGTGCTTCATTTCTCATAACATCAGATTTTGGGACAAGGTCAAATGGTCTACTTCAGGTTCGGGATCAGTTTTGGTACCAAAAATGACTCCATGCCAAATGGATTTAATATAGGCTACTAGAATCATGCTTAACAGAAAAGCATCCCTAGAGGTCACCCAAAAATGTTATCCTTTTTTTTCCTCTTGGGAAAAAAATAGACCACAGGGGTCTATAGGCTGAAATGGTTGAGGATGGTGTATAATTGTTTTTAGTATTCTTCTATACTCCATGATGCCTCGGAACTAAGGAAATTCCATGAACTCCATGATGATAAGAAACAAGGTTGAAAACATGTTAGAATGGACCATACGAGGTTAGCTTGCAAAATGTATAAGGAGTACGACCTCCAATATAGCTCGGTCAAGCTAAATGAATGTGAGGCTAATTATTTTAGCTCCATGAGCTCGTGAAGGCTACAAGCGAGCTATTCGATGATTAACCTCTTCGAATGCATGTTGGTGTGTACATGAGGAAGTACCAAATCCCAAATGTATCTTGGGTGAATTCAATAAGGGCTGAGTTAATAAGTAGCTTGGTGACTTGAGCTTGATGCTACTTAGATGAGCCATAAGGGCTAGGTCGATTTTGCATTGAGAGAGGTAGTGTTCAAGATCGTAAAAGGGCTCGACAACATTAATCCAAGTTAGAAATGTTGCAAGAAATGAAATAAGTGTTAGCTTGGATGGTTCGAGGAGTAAGAATGAATCAACTCAGGTTTTTCTAGCTAAAGAGGAGAGAGAGAAGCTCGACTTTATGAGCTTGGATTAAGCCTCCAAGATAGAGGAAAAAAACACATATGGTGAAAATAACAGTTGAGTTCATCAAGTTTAGCCGAGTTGTGTCTTGTAGGGAAATACTCGTTTCGACTCACGATCAGGCTGGAAGCATATCTGGAAGATGTGCTCGGTGGTATGGGTTTTATAAATAAGTCATTTGGCCAAAGAAAATGAACATAAATTTGGAGAAGAGTTGATATTCAACTCATGCCTGAATGTTAGGTTAAAAAATGTATGCATTGGTCATGAGTTGAGCTACATTAACATGATTTGGATATGAATGTGTTTGGAACTCAGAGAAACATGAGTATGGAGTGAATCATTGAATCCCACATAGTAGGGAGCTCATCAGATTGGAAAATTGTTTATGATCAAGGTGATAACTCGAGGGAGTTTGTTTGGATGAGTTGTTTGGCCTTGTCGAGTTGATAGGAATCAAATCAAGCCACTCATAAGGAAATACAAAGGAGACAACTGAGCTCAGTTAGTACAACGGAAACTTTTGGATTTTGTTTTAGAGATATCCATTTTTGGGATTTTTGATATTTTTGATTCAGAAATTTCCTTAGATAAATTAAAAAAAATGGAGATGAAGTTCCGAAGCCTGAACTCCAAAATTCAGAGTTTGGGAGTTCATGTCTTTAGATTTCGGAACTACATGGCGAGTTGCTGACTTCAACTAGTCATACCAAGTCAAAACATGACCGGGTGGTTTCTAATGTATAAGGGGGCACGTCACATGGATTAAACACTGAGTCTTTGTTTGAGTTAAGTGGGGTGGAGTTGTTGACTATCCAATTAATGCAAGTTCAACACGAAGTGCTTGGAGAAAACAAAGGTGCCCTTTAATATAGAACATGGCAGGAGATACATGCAATGACAATGAGAGTTAGTTTATTGAAAGTGCCATGTATATCAAAAAACAAGGCCATGATATGGAAAATACTGCCGAAGGTGATTATTTTTGCAATGTGGAGGAGAATTATATGCAAAATAATGAATTAAATGCAAAAACAATGATCCTAAAATTTTGATTTGTTTGTGAAGTGAATATCTTGCATGCACCAAAGTGTCAAATTAAAATGTAAACTATTTGAGCATGTGTTACAACAATGGTCATTGGTATGAACGTCCTTTTTTTCTAATTGCAACATGTAGATGGCCAAACTCATGCCATTGCTGGAAATTAATTATAGAACATTGTTTGATTATTACATACTCAAAATCAATGATGTGAATGAATCTATTTACATTTGTTGCTGCAGATTAAGAATTCAACGATATAGTATATATATAAGTTATAACATATCAATATAATTTTGAAATCTATTTATACAATTTTCAAATAATTCTATTCAACTAATTTTTGGTCATGACATGGATTTGGACATATGAATGTTGCCATGATATGGCAAATAATGCCGAAGGGGGGGTGTATTGAGGGGTAAGAAGAAGAAAAAGTTAGAGTACAGTTGGCCAAATAAGCAAGAGAGCCGAATAAGGGTGCATTGATGTAGGTTGAAAGTTTAGATTGCTCATAATAATTTGTGTCATCCGAAAAGTGAGCATTGACATCTGGCCCTCACACAACTGCTCCTGCCAACAAGTTTGGATTGGGTGCATTGTTGTATGAGGACTGGAACCCTCCACTATATCTAACATCCTGTGTGTTGAGCCTTAGAAGGAAGAGATGAACCTCTGTAGTGAATTTTCCGTGGGTATTTTGAACCATATCCAATCATGTAAGATATCTTCAGAGGATTGGAGTCCAGTATGTAGTCTACCTATTTACAAAGTAGTCTTTAAAAAACCACTTTCAAGTCATTATGTAAAACTCCCAACCATAATGGAAAACTATAATCTATACCCGGCATTTGGCAATTGCCCTCAACCAGTGAGGAGTCACTACCATTTGGCCTCATAATACCATATGTTTGGAGGAGCTGAGGAATTTAGCATGGGCCAAAACTACGAAGGATGTAGATGTAACATATTGTGGATTCACATCAGGCAACGTATACAGAAGTCGTACTGCAAAGATATGAAATTAGTTCCAAATTCATGTCACAAACAAAGCTGCACATTCAATAAATGAGTAAGGGTGGTATTTCACCCACCCGGTGCATATCTAGACGCGGAAGATAATGTTCTTGGAAAAATGGAGCAGATATAGTTGTCAGCATGCCCTTTGTAGTCTTGAAGATACTTCACTTTCCCTATCAAAAACTCGTGCACATCAGATGCAAACCCACTTGTAGTGAATGCACTATAAATAAATATATAGTGAAGGGAATCAAGAACAAGGAGCAAGGAAAAACTGTGTACATCAAGTTAACAATGTTATACCTTTGATAAAAGAACCCGAGCTCAAACATGTTTATTTTCCCACACAAATGTGTTGCTTGATTTGTCGAATCCCAGCTCAAGCCGTTTGTTTGAATGTAGCTCAAATATTTGGGATTTCTTGTTGCCTTGTGTAACCATACAGCTCTCCACAACAATTCACCTTGATTAGAGCACCCAAATATTCTAAATCCACTGTGAAATTTCATTGCAATATAATCTAAAAACATATCATATTTTTGGTTATCGAAAATCATACACAATTTTCCGTAATAAGATTTATTCTAATAATACGCATTGTGGAAGTTTTAGATGTCTAATATAATATTTAGTTTCTTTACTTGGTAAATAGAATAAGATCAATAGAATGGAAAAACTGCAGAGACTTCAGGGAGTTATTGTATGGCCCTCTATGCTTATCAGCAAAATCAAATGCCTGAAATACAAAAGAAATATAGAAAAACACTACATGTGTAGTAGGAATTCGGTGAGCATTACTATAAATGGTACAAAAACATTGAGAGAAGTTCCCCTCGTAGTCCATGCATGGTTTCCAAAATAAGCCACAATTCATGAACCCTTGGACGCAGTTCTTCGTCGGTAGCGTCGACGAATTCTTTACTGTAAAGAGAGGGTTTTTTCTATTCGCCTTGTCCCCAAGGAATCCTTTCCATCTCTAGTGAACGCTGGGAAGCTGCACAAGAAGGAAAATATATTAAATGTTTATATGTTTGAAACTATGGAAATAATGTGTGTATACCTTGCGACAGAGTGTGAGAAGCAGATTTCCATGGACTTCCATGATGACGAGATCGTCGTAGGTGTCCACCCTGAAGAGAAGGTTTCCATTGGAATAAAAGATAGTGAAGACCTCATCGCTGAAAACCAGATACTTGTTTCACACTATCAATGTGGTGGCCATATCAGAGCAATATCATTCGTCCACAATGGCTTGGACAAAAAATCCTCCGCATGCCGGATATACGGGACATTTTCTTATCAGCCAGCTACAGAAGAAAAACAGACAGGAGAAACAAGAAATACATTGCAAACCTGGGCTAAAGATCCATCCGAGAGATCAATTCCAAAAAACAATTAATAAGCATGGAGCGCAACAGGGTTGTGAATTAATTAACTTTGTGAAATACAGTGAGCCGCCATCAGATACGGATGTCTCCTAATCCTGCCAAGAAATTAATGCTGAAAATCCAGTCACTTAAATTTGGATATGTCAGTCTTTCAGCCGGATATAAGATTTGCAAACATATTTTATGTCTTGGGTTTCTCAAATTTTTTGTCATTTTCCATGTAAACTAGAGTGGGAAGAATATTCTTGAATAAAGGGTGATGGAATATTCTCAAAAAAATTTAAGTAAAAATTTACTTAACTTGAAAAATTTGACACATGGCATATTACTATTTGATAAGTGAAAAAAACTAATAGTTATGTAGAAAGAAATATACTTTCCTTCGGCAGTATAATAAACAAGCATTAATACAATTCCAAGTCCGCCTCGGTTTATGTAAGAATTTGTTAAAGCGATGTTTGGAGGTGCAAGGTGTAGCTTGCTTTACGATCCCTATTGGTTTGATGGCAATAACATATGAAAAAAAAGCATGAAATCACCATGTAAATAAGTGATCTCTACCTAATGCATGATGGTTGGGGAGTTGACCAAAGTAGGTCCGAAATGGTAAAGGCATACCATATTTTGTAGTTTGTGGGTGTATAACCAGTAACCACCAATGCAAAACATAAAGCGGCCAATGTAATACTTGGAGCTAGGGAGAAAAGTAACGAAGGTAGTGAGACAAGTCATCTGTTTCAGAGCCCATGATGAAAAATTAAAAACATGAAACTCGCTGAATAAGAAGGTAACTCGCAGAGCCATTTGGTGACCCGATGAACTGATAGAGAACAATACCCGAGATACCTAAAAAGTGACTCTTGCTCAGGAGACCACAACTTCCTCCCTGATTGTCTGTTTTACACAAAATTATAGTCGATGGAATCATGAGAACAAGAGCTACGTAGTGGAATTATCAGAATATGGATTTTTGGAAGTTTTACATTTCAAAATTGTAGGTTTTACTCATTTCATAAATAGTGCCTTAAAAGGTGGCAGCTGTAATTAATGAGGCAAGCATGGTTGACCTATTCAGCTACAAGCTTGCCTAGTTTTTAGGGATTCTTCCTTCTTTCTCTCAAAAACTTAGAATTTTCTATAAATGTAAAGGGAATTCTTATTTCAAAGAAGAGTTACACATTTTTTCAAGCTTCCCCTCTCTTCACAAGCTGAGCTGTTGTGAATTTGCAGACTTTTAAGCCTTTCTTCTAAAATTGTAATGGAAACCTCCACCTCATACTACTGTAATGTTACACTGTGCAAGTGTTTAAAGCAATGAAATGATGTTTTGTGACTTATTGTTAGTCTTGGTATCATTTTATTACTTTAATTTTCCTCTATCCATGATTGTAGATATATTGTGCAGATGTGATTTCTGTTACAGGTTTTAGAAGTTATTGTGATTATTCTAGAATGAAGTTCTATATAAAGTAGAGTTGTGGTGCTTATGCGTCCTTCTTATTTTCATCTCTCTTCTTTGGCAATATGGAATCTTTTTTGATAACTCCCTTTCTTGGTGCATCACCACTTCTAAGTTTAGGTTTTATTTTATGTAAATCTCTCTTCCTAATCCCCTTGAAATTTTAAGATAGGTCTAGTTATCCATTTTTATTGCATTAGGAGTAGTGTAGTGTTTAGTTTAGGAAGAGGAAGCCAAATTCTCCAAAGGATCACCTTGAGCCCAAGTCCCACAGCTTAAGAGGTGATCCCATATTACCTAATCACACAAAATGTCGTGTTCACCTTCAGGCCATTCAGAGGGTAGAGTGATTTGGCGATGACAAATCCCATCCAAAAACCCCAAAACGCTTCACCTATTGACCAAAAACTTACTAATACTTCCCATGAGAAACCTAATGATGAGCCCTCTCCCTTAGATGAGATTCATATGAGGATCCAATAAAAATCCAATCTAAGGAACATATTAATCCATCTTCAGATAAGGTTGTAGACACCAAAATTAGGTCGTACCACCCTTATAACCCTGTTAATTAAATTAACCATACCTTACATATTCATATCTCATGGTGCACATGATCAATTGAATTAATTGCTTTAATTAACATCCTCACTTGACCACCTCACCTAGCCACATCACCTAGACACCTCATCATAGACCTAGTCTTAACATGTTTCCTTTAACTAAGATTCAATTTCTACTTACCTCAACTAACCGAGACTTATTCTAACACTAAAATCAGATGCCTATTCTTTCTCTAACAACATACCCACTTGTCTAAGTGCAAAATACCATTTTAGACCCAAACCAATGGGAAGAGCTAGCCAAAAGATAGCCAAGATCTACTATTTTGGAAAACCTAGGATTTCCCACTGTAACCAATGCCGATTAACCCTAAACTGTCGTCAGTTACTATATATTCACTTTGGAAACCTTGTTCCAGAGGTTTGAAATTTTTTCTAGAGGTTGGCACATTTACGAGTTTTGGAGAGAGATATCTACATGCAAGCACAAAAAAAAGTTTTCTCAAGCATCCAGACAACCCTAGCCAACACCAAGATTGATATGAAGGCATTGAAATTCACGGTAACATTCCAGGAAGCATTTCCACGACATTGATCACCGGTTTCACAGATCAACCATTGTTATCCTCCACCAACTAGGCCTACAAATACAAGTAAGTGAGTTTTAATCTGCACCATTATATACTTATTTAGATTGTAGTTTCTTTTATATTTGTTTGTTAGACCCTATTCTCCTTTGCATTCCTCCATACCCACCTTCCTGTTAATTCACCCATTACCTTTTATCTCCCTATACCCAACTCCTAGGAATTCTTGAGCCTTCCTAACATTATTACGAGCCTAACCATCCTTCTTGAATCCTATGTGCAATCAAAGAGAAGCTCAAAAAAAAGTTTATTTGATTTCCACCATTCAGCCCCTACCAACACCGGTCACCTCGATTGTTGTCAGTTTCCCCTTCACCGGCATCGGTCACTAGACCGATGTCAGTTATTATATCTTTTGACAGGCTTTCACCAAGTTGACTTTATCACCCATAAAAACTCACAAAAGCCTCACCCAAGCCAGATACACTACCTAAATCCACTCCATAGACCTCCCCATCTCTTTGTGCAAACATAGAGAACCTGGACCCCTATTTCTGACATTTAATCAATCTACCCTTATCCACTCTCGACCGTCATCAGTCATATCTAAACCATCATCGGTCACCCCTAACTGGCATCGGTCTCTGTGTCTGATAATCCAACTCAGGACAAAAAGCTAATATCCACTCCCAAACTACCGAGAATCATTTGTAACCTTTATCAGACCCGCATAAAACCCAAAAACACCTACCTAACCTCCAGATCTAATCATAACCTTTACTATTAGATTAGATTTTCTTATTGTATTTGAATGAGATTCCTAAATCATATCAACTACATTTAGGAAGTTATTTGTTTACGTTATTTCTTGTATTAAGTTGTATTAAACAGTGGGTTGAAAAACATCTAGGAAGTATCACGCTTCCCGGATCTAGCATACGCTAGGCAATCCACTAGCATTTATTGTTTAATATTATTCTTGTGGTATTGTTTTGCATTTATAGGTAGTTCCCCCTAGTCAAAAGGAAGTTCTCAACGGTCACCCTGGATCAGAATTCAGAAATGTACGCACAACCTTTAACCTACGAACCACATGTATTCCTCCTTGGCCTATCACCCTCTATATGTTTCATTAAATTTTATCAAGAATCTGGTGAAATATTTTGGCACACCTAGTTGGACCCTCTCTTGGGTTCATTTTATTTTCTTCGTACAGGGAAATTTGTGTGTTTCTTTCTTTTTGAAAAATACACATTTAATATTCTCCCTGACAACATTCTCTTCTTCTAATTGTCTAAACAACATTTGTGATTTGGTGTTTAAAATGGACCATTTCTTTCTTCCTACATTTACATAGTAGTGAAAGAGTACGTTATTGACCTATTCATCATTTGCTACATCGAATCTAATTGTTGATTCAGGTTCTAAAAACCATTGCATTTCATCCTTGTATGCTGCATTTTATCTCACATTAAAAATTAAGGGCAACCTATACACTGGAAGTCATGCCCAGCTGATGGGTGACATAATTGAATCGTAGAAAGAACTCTCTCTTCTTTCTCTCTTTGGAATACTGCACAAATAAAAATTCATACATCTTCTTAAACAACACCTTACGTGGAAGAAGATGTCAATGATCACACGATCAGAGGATTGATAGTGGGCACCCAGTTGGTTTCTCTGTCCAGTCGTTATCTCAGAGAAAGGACCACCCCTGCCAAAACATAACCTGAAACCACCCTTTAGAATTTTCCTCTTCATAGGATGCCTTCCCAACCAAAAAAATCTGTTTTGAATTCACAAGTCAGTCTTAAATAGCATAAGCTGAACACATAAAATTCACTAATAAGATTATGTGTTTTTCTTATCTTTTTCCTGAGTTATGTTTTGAGTTATGAGGTTACGTTCGTCATTTTCTTATTCCTTTCACACTTCACCATCATAGTTGGTGTATTCTGACTGTTTCTGAGTGTGTCAGGATCCATTATCATCATACTTAGTTTTCTGGCTTGATATTTCATCTGCCTTAATTCACAAAAATAAGTTTTTCTCCACTTTTCCAAATTTCACAGTGACTGGCATCGGTCTAGCGACCGTCATCGGTTTACATCTGATTGTCATCAGTCTACTTAACTGGTGTCAGTTTCTAGCTCTTTTGTGTATCTCACCCAAAAAATAATTCATCACCTCTTATGTTCTATTTTAAGTTCTCATGATAACATCATACTCCCAGAACTCTAAATCACTGTCATAAAGAGTTCCCTTATTTCATTTTCATCAGTTTTGCCTCATTTGCTAAAACTGTTGTTTTTCCACAATAACTGGTATCAGTTACTATAACCGTCATTGGTTAGTTAAAATCATCATCAGTTCCTCTGTTCTAATTTTTAATTAGAACAATGACTAAGTTTCACCTCCTGGAATCTATCCTTCTCCATTTATGCTATTTTTCTGTGTTATTAACAAATTACAATTTATCAGGTATACACTAAATTCACATGGTGTTGACTCGTAGCCAAACCAATGCCCTTGTGTTTTATGCTACCCTTTAGCTATTTCCACCTGGCCCATCACCGAATTCTATCTTGTCGCATATGGATCCAACTTAGCCAATCACCATTAGTACTGACAATTAGGTGTTTGCAAGACTCCTTGATCAAAATCCCACATCCCTACAATACTACCTTGCCCATTCCGCCACCCAGACTCCTCAGGATAGTTGGTATATGGCATGCCCATGTTTATCACTCTTGCCCTCACCCCACTTCCGCATCAGCTACCACTAGCTCAACATTACCTTCATCCACCTCACCACCTGTGGTGTCTCAAATGGGCCCCACATCGTCTATAACTACTGCACCAACGACATCTATCGCACCCGTGGTGTTGACGATTACTTCACCAACTGCCTTAAGCATGGCCCCATATGCACCCTCTACCTCATATGTACTAGTTGCATCACAACCACCCATGGTGTCAGAAACCTACACCCCATTCCAAAACCTCGTCCTTTCCATCCCACAGTCTCTACCCCCAATTAATACTAGAGTTGCTACGACTACCCCACCTATTTACATGCATCACCAACAACCCCAAATCTCGTCTATCGCTTATTTGGGATATCTTCTACCTGCATATATTCCCCCTTCGTAGTTCTCATACTCAACACCCCCATATACTGGGATGTCGTCCACATCATACATCCATCATCAACCTCCCTTTACTATAGGAAGCACCCATTCTTCACAACCCACCAATGACCTCATTAATATGATGATGGAAAAAATGCAAACATTAGAAGCATCAATTTTCATCTCTCGCAACTCCTTAAATTATGATGAAATCTGTAATGAGCCTATTCATCCATCTATCCCCATTCACCCGTACCCTGTACATTAGGAAATTCCCAAGTTCAACTATTTCAATAGTAAATAAGACCTGTAACAACACTTGCGGTCGTTCAGACATGGGTGTTACTTAATTTCCCATGACGATGCTTTACTCCTACGTACATTCCCCATGTCCTTTAAAGGATCTGCCTTATATTAGTATATTGGTTTACCCAGACATTCCATCTACTCCTTTAACCAAGTGGCTCAAGCATTCTTGGACCACTTCTCAATCAATGTCATAAAAAAATTCACCATGACTGATCTATACTTGACACAACAGTATGACCTCAAATCTATCACGGATTTTGTTGCTTGCTGGCGAAACCTTATCAACCAATTAAAATTCAAGTTACCTCAAGTTGAACTTATAGAGTTGTTCACTAGAGCTTATGCTAGACACATCTCACCAAATCTACAGGTACAAACTTTCTGTACCTTCGACGAAGCATTTACCATGGCGTGAAAACTAGAAATTCGTGCCATCGAAGAGAAGAAGATTCAGCTGCGTAATAAAAAAGCCGCGTTCAAATAAAATGACACCTCTTCATCATTGAATCCCCAAGACAATTATTCAAAAGCCAAAGGATCTGCCAATGCGGTGGTTCTCAAAACTGGTCCATCTCATCCATCTAATCAAGCCAAACCTTACTCCAATCTTTCTCCTATTCTAAATTTTCAGTTCCAACGAGAACAATGAAAGTACAATCCAATTGGAGAGCCCTATTCCTCAGTCTTGGAAAATATTCTTAAGGTCGGAGCCATTACACTTCCCCCAATAAAACCTCATACTGGTTTTGATCTCGCTCGTCCTATGCCTGTATGGTATAAGGAACATGACTACTCTAATTATCATTGCGTTAAAGGCCATAACAATGGTAATTACATAAATTTTAAGAACATTATACAAGAAATGTTAGCTAATGGAAATCACGTCCTGGAAAACCCAAACGCGTTGAGAAAACAAAACTTACATATCTTTTAGAAGTCGTTCCCTAACCATACACTGTCATCTAATCAAAATGGTGAAACTTCAATCAATGACAATAATGTCTGTGAAGTCCACGCTATTTTCAATATCATACCAACCGTTCCTCAATTTCCACCTATGTTGTCTATCGAGGAAATTCTAGTATGAGCTCCTCTGCACACAGAGGAGCATACCTCATCCACTTCTTCACCCGCAGAGGAATCCCCTTCATCCCCCCCTTCACCCATGAAGGAGTCCAAAATTTCTGCTGATGCCGTTTCACCATGTACCTCACTATCTATTGAACAATCAATGGTATTAGCTCTCCTACCCGTAGGAGAATCGTCATCACTTTCTCTGAATATTACTCTTAAAAATCTCTCTCTAGTTCTTCTTATGTAGTTGCATAAAACTTAGACACCAATTCACCGTTTTCTAGTTCAACATAAGTTTGTTCATTTTCATCATTTAGTTTTTCTTCCTGCTAAGGAATCCCCTTATTTTCTCTGAATATTACATTACGAATATTTTTGTTTCTAGATTACATAGCGTGCATCCTTTTACATCATTATAATATCCAATAAATATGCACTTAATTTTTTTATCATCTAACTTTGTTATTTTCTCTTTTGAAATATACATAAAAGTAATACAACCAAATACCCTAAAATGTCGACTAGATGGTTTCTTGCCATTCCATGCTTCCTGTGGAGTTTTATCTTCAAGAACAGATGTGGGTGATCTATTGATCAGGTACCAAATAATTATCATTGCTTCTACCAATAATTATCAAATAGAATTCTATTCAATCTTTCTACAAATCTATTTTCCTATGGCGTATATGGAATTGTCTGATGTCTTTTTATTCCACATTGTTTACAAAATTTCTAAAAGAAATTAAAAAAAATATTCCCCACGATTATCACTTCTCAAAACCTTTATTTTATTTTATGTCTGATTTTCCACAAGATCCTTAAACTCTTTGAAATTATTGAAAACCTAAAACTTATTCCACATAAAATATACCAAGGTCTTATGTGAGATATCATCTATAAATGTGACATAATACAAAGCTTTTTCTAGTGATGGAAATTTCACAGGCCTAAACACATCATTATCTATTAAATATAGAATACCTTATGATCTTGTAGCATTGTTAGGAAACTTCACCCTAGTTTTGTTTCCAAACACACAATGCTCAAAAAAATTAAAATCTAGAGGATAATTAGAAATTCATTCAACCACACCTTTGGTTTTAATGCATGAAGTCCTTTCTATTCAATATGTCCCATCCTTTGATGCCACAACATCATCTTTTTTTATAGGAGATGGATTTATATTTACAAATTTTTTATCCTTTGAAACCATAGAGCTATTGTACTCATCATTCAAAGTGCTTGCCTCAAGATTGAACAATGTTTCGGTACAGAATCCCCTTACTAATACCATTTCTCCTCGAACCATCTTACAACTGTCCTTTGTAAAGACTACCTGCACACCCACATCATTCATCTTATTTACCAATATTAGGTCTCTGGTCAAACCTGGCACATGCAAAATGCCAGGGAGGGTTTTAACCCTTCCATTGCTGAACCTCAATATGATTGTCCCATGGCCTATGGTTTTGTAGGTTGATTTGTCTCCCAAGAAGACTTCATGTCCATTGATCTTTTCATATTCACATAACCACTCTCGACAAGGTGTCATATGAAAAAGGGCACCTGAATTAATAAACCATGCACCATCACATGCATGCAAGTTGGATACCACCAAGAACGAATCTCTCGAGTCTTGACTAGATGGTTTCATATATGAATATCCAACAACATTAGATGAATTACCCTTTTCCACCTTCTTAGATCTACATTCTTGAAATGCCCCATTGTACCATAGTTTTAATATTTTTTATCATTTTTTTTGTAGTCTTTGATTCACTTTTGGAATTTGACCGTCCTTGCTTCTTTTTTCTTTTCTCTTGGATATAACCTCTCACATGAAATGAATCCTTGGATTGATACTCCTGAATGTATTTTTGCCTCATTTCTTCTAATAGCGAATCCACAACTACATCCTCAACTATATTAGTAATAACCATAACTAGATTATCCCAGGATTTAGGTAAAGAACACAATAGAGTAATACATTTTAGACTCTTCTTCCATTTATCTCCGTATTGTATTAACTCAATTGTTTTACCATGTAATAATGTACTCTCTGTTGTTCTTAATCCTACTACATGTCTAGCTATATGTAAGCATATAAGTAGGTAATTGTCATAACAATATTACAAAATAATGGATACCAAAACCACGGGCTAATAATACAACACCTAATGGCTCCCCATAAACATGAGTTATCTAACTACTCATAATTAACACAAGCTATAAATACCTATATGGGCTCGAAATCCTATAAAGGGGATTCCACATTTTTTCTTAGCCCATCCAACCCCCGATTGTGGGGGCGCTACACTCCCATAAACCCCCCATTCGGGGCGATACCTTGAACCTTGATGGCCATACTAGGTTGTACAGTCAAGAAGAGTGTAAGTCATGGAAAATAGACAACACATTTGCAATAATACATACATACATTTCAATTCATAAAATAAACTAATTCTTATACTAATAGACATTCTATAATGGCAACAAGGAGTGCAATCTATGGCATGACTGCGAAAGTTTCATTTTCGGCATTACATTTGACCTCATTAAAATTTTTTGATAAATCAAGAAAAAAATAGTAATATCTTGACCATATGGTAGAGTTTGGGACCATTTTATTCGAGAAATAATTGTTTTTCACATGAGAATACAATAAATTTATCATTTAATGTGGTATATGCATACATTGATCTTTTAATGTTTATGCTTTCAAGGAGAAATAAAAAAGAATATTGTATATATATTTTTATCTTATATGATCAACTCAATATATTTATGTTTATGTTTATAGATTTACTGGTGCAACCATGTACATTTTATTTTGTACATTATAAGTTTGACATCCATTTGACCGTGTCACGTAAAAGTTTTTATATAATTTGTAGAAGTCAATCAAAAAATAAAAAATATCTTTATCTTACGGTAGAGTTTGGAGCCCAACTTTTTTCTGAAAAGATTTTTTGTCATTAGTGAAAAATATGAAGAGAATGCAATGAAATTATTTATCACATGGTATGCATAAAATTCAAGATATGAACCTTGAGATTGATATCTATCGGCATTTTTCAAATAAATGTATTTAAGATATTTATACTAGTTATTATTAACTTTTAAAAATAAAAATATCTTGAACCTAAAACATAGATATATGAAATATAAACTAACACATCCCCTTAATATAGACTTGGGGAAATTGAGGAAAGGAGGAACTGAAAACACAACTATGTTACCCCTCATTGAGTGCCTTCTTCACTTTAAGCATGACACAAATATTTGAAAACATAATATTTTTCATTAACTTGGTAAAGATCTCGATAATATATTTTTGTGTGACAAACCACTACTATGTTACTCCAGGGAATGCGTGCCTTCTGTAGTTCAAACATAACACAAACATAAAAAACTTAAGATTTTTCTGTGTTTGACTAAACTTCAAGTCAATAATCTAATTACAAATGTTGTAATATGTAATGCATATGAAGGTCAATGTGTTGGGTATTCTAGTGATCCAGTGGGTTGCATGTAACTTATGCAATGTAAATTGCACTTTGATTTCACACCAAAATCATGTAGGATTTTCTACTTATATTTATATTTAAAGAGTATGTAACGAAGAAATCCTAACTACTGATTTTTCTAAATAAATATTCCAACATTGAGAGGGAAAAATATATAAAATTTGATCATGACATTGAATTCAAATATTAACATATTCTAGCACGTGTAATCTTATCATTACATCAAATGATGATGTTTCCCACTTTGACTAAACCAACCAATCAATTTTCCAAATTTTAAGAAAGCGCTAACTAAAGTTGGACTTTATCTATGTCATTTGTTGAGTTTGAATTTTAATATATATTATTAATAATAAGTACACCATCCATTAAAAATTTAAGTTTTTAAAAAAATATTAATGAAAGTCATCAAAATATGGAAGAAATACCATTCAAATCAAGTTTGGACTATATCAAATAATATTTGAAATCCCTATTCACCGGCCAAACTATAACCTTTTTCTTCACTCATATCATCAAAATTGTTTACAACCCACAATTACATAAAAATGTTGAAATTCTCATTAAAACTAAAACATTTTACAAGGATTTCAATGTTGTATTAATTTGGGTAACATTATTTTAATTAATTTTACATATTTTTGGGTAGATTTTATTCATTAAATAGATTTCATTTTTGTAAAATTTAGAAATTCTCTAAGAAAAAATATGCAATACTTTTTTATATTAAGATATATTTAAATTGATGTAAGTAAATTCTTATTTTAGGTTTTGTTGAATTTTTAAGAAGGGGATTTGTTGGAGCAAATTTTAGATTTTGAAATCCGTTACTTTTAGTGTTTCATGTATTACTCCTAGCATTATTTGTCTCCATACCGTCCCTTGAAAGTGACAGCTAAAAATAAAATAAGAAATAAGAACTCCACATGGTGCGCAAGGAGAAAAGAGAGTTAAAAACTATTTTTAAAGGGAAGGTGGAAGTCCAATCTCAATTTCAATCAAGCCCCAACCCTTCTGCAATTTTAAGCACCCAAGAAGATTAAGGTATTAAGATAATGGTTAACTTATATACAATGAAGAAAATTAATATAGGCAGTGAATGGCTTTTCTCTACATCATATCCCATGAAAGAGCCCAACAATTTAATGACTTTGTATCTCTCCAAGATATTTCATACTACATGAATATCTCAGATGAAGTGACTACTTGCACATGATAAACATGTGATTTTGAAAGTTAGGAGACCATTGTAAATAACCTAGTTGAGGTTGATGCATCCATTATTATGACGTCATAATCAGATGGCATGCTAAAATCCATTGATATCTCAAAGAAAGACATGGACTTAAATACCTTCTATAGTTATATGAAAATTGACATGAAGATAAAAAAGTGTTACAATTCTTCATGAAAGTGGGGCATTGTTGAACTCCTTTTTACAAAAAAAGCACTAGGGGAAACAACTCATCACAAAGAAACTAGAGGAGGATGGAATTGTTGAGAATTTGGTTAGTGGGATACAAAACATACAACCTTTAAAGAAACACTAAGGTGTAATATCTTTCTGAAGCCTACTTATTCTTCTTGTTGCGAGAGTTTTGCTTTCTAGTTTTCCTATCAACTAGTCTATTTTCTACTAGATGGTGTCCTTTGCATGAATACTTCTTGACAATTTCTTATAGATCATGAATACCAACCAACCACCCTTTTTATTGTAAACCATACATATATTTCTTTCTATAGTTTTTGATTAATTATAGATATTGTGATATGTTTCCTATAAAAAACATTGTATCGGGGATGAATAATATAAGAATCAAATTCATCCTCCTTAATAATGAAATTGAAACTAATATACAAATAGATAGTATAAACTATCAATCAAGTAAGAGAATATAGTAAAATTATACCTTAGGAAGCCATAAGAGGATTTAAGATTTAACACAATACGTGACCCTAGATGGACAAATGACAACGCGGGTTCACCAAAATATGATAGAAGTAAATGATTAACATTGATTTAGGCATCCATAATACATGTAAATTACAATAATGTATGATTCGTAAAAATAACAACAATATAATAAATACAACTCAAGATAAAAATGACACGCCTTTTGTAAAATGTTGTAGAAAAAACGTGGAAGAAATCTAAACCTGGAAGTGTACAACCAAAGCTATGATATCTAATGCTCTGAAACTTGGATCTAATCAAAGAATGTTTGAAGGATGGAAATTTTTTCTCTTGGTGGGTGTTTGGAGAAAATACTTCCCTCAAAGAAATGTAATAGTAAAATAAATTTGACACCATGGGTTTATTCGCCTCTTTTTTCTCTTCACCTCCATTCCTTAATTTGTGCATTATAATTCATGTGTACATGTAATAATTTAGTTGAATATTTGGCCTATGTTTTCAAGTAATATATATTGAGGGCTTGCATTAGGGACTAGATAGCTATATTTGTTAATAAACACTTTAATAATTTAAGACTTGGTGCAATAAAAGAGTTAAATGAAGTCTTGAACCTTGAAATAATAGAGTATGTCTCTCACGTAATAAGAATATGCTCATTGGTAGATGCCTAACTGAAATTGTTTGTTTCTATGAATGAATAAAAAAACTTGTCTACTTATCGGTGTTCGATTCAAATTTAGTAATATCGGTGTAAATGCCAACTTGAAATGGTTAGAATTAGAAAGAGTTGAAAGGGTAGATGGGCCCATGCACTAAAACTATGAGAGAGAAAATGACACAAGGATTATACAATACGATTTAAGCAATATGGATAAATGCACAAAAAGATAAAATGGAGCTATCTTGGGGAGTTAACAAGGGAGTTTCAAGCTTTTGAAATTGACCAATGTACAACTATTGCTTGATTTAAACCGAATTAACTATACATAGACAAATATACAAAATCAACATAAATCAATATAAAGTAAATGCCTTGGGCCATTTTAGGATAATACACTTCCATGGAATATTATGGGCAAGATAATTCAATATTAGATCTCTTGATAGGACTTTAGTATGCCAGTAGACATTTTAGACAAGGGTGGTGGTGGAGGGTAGTGTCTACGATTTAACATTTATTTTTTATTTTTCATTTTTCATTTAATTGTTACAAGGAAATTTCAACTTCAAATTTGATGTCCAATTGATCAATACTTAATTTTCTGTTTTCTTAAAAAAGTCAATCATAATATCATAATACTTTAAGTATACAATGAAATTTGGAACTCTTTTTTCTAAAATTATTTTTTAAACTCAACACAATAATATCATCAAAATAACACCACTTATTATCAATCACTAAATATTTTATTAAAAAATAAAATAAAATAATTTATCAATATTATATACAAAACTTCCAAAATAAAATCCTTGAAGTTAATATCTATCCACATTCTCCACAAATATCTATCTAAAATATATATATATATATACCCATATTGAAAGCAAAGTAGATACAATCAAAATGGTATATCTTTAAAATATAATATGATGTTATGAGATTGTTGAGTCGTTACCATGTCATTCCAACCTAACGTTATGATCAATAGCCTTAATTTGGGGGGCAATAATTCTCATATAAAATGATTCTAGACTTTTAATATATATACTATGAATTAAAAATAAACAAAGGATTTATATATAAAAAGAATATGCAACGAAGAAATCCTAACAGCTGATTTGCCCAAATAAATATCTCGAAATTGAAAATATCAAATGCTACCATATTCTCTGTAATCTTATCATTACATAGATAATTATGTTTTCTGTCTTACTAAACCAACCAATCAAATTATCAAATTATAAGACAATTTTTTATAAAGACAATTTGATACATGTTCTTATCATAAATACTCTCCAACAATTATTTATAAATTGTGAATACCATTTATGATAGACCACCCATATATTTTCTTTCTATATTATTTACTTAATAAGAAGGATGATATGTTTCGAATAAAATAATGGCTATTATTCCAGTTAAATCCATCCAGTTAAATCCATTTTAAGACGATTATTCCAAGTCCATACATGTTTGGACAAATCAAAAGAAACCTCTTACGATTGGTGAAAGAGATATTATTGAGATTAATATAACATTGGGGAATATGCCTAGTTGAAATTTGTTTTAATATTTAATTAAAACTTATATGACTTATAGACTAGTACACGACATGTTATCTTAGTTTGTAAACTATTTTGTTTTGTTTGCTAACAAAACAAACAAAACTTTGGTAACATGTTATTTGACCGAAACTTTGGTAACATCTTACTATTAATTTTTAAGACTATTAGAAGTGGTAATCTATAAGGTATTTTGGTGTCTGCGAATGGTGTAAAAGGGTATATGGTGAAAAGTTTGAAGAGGTAAATTATTTTAGAGTGACTCTTACTAATATTATTATCAGGGATGTATTTTATGAATTTATTTTTTATTTAATTTAATTATAAAGAGATGTATAATTATCAATATACAAATAAATTATTAAATAAAATTAAAGGTTTTTATTTATGGATAACTAAAAATGACTTCTAGGTATTTATTAGTTGTAAAATTATACAATTTTAGTATATTTATATACTTGTTAATGACTGGTCAAATAAGGTGTTATTGACATGCATGTCAACTTTTGATAACCCTTAACCTCTTACTCAACCCCTTTTATCCAATATCTACCTTCTACGTTACACAGGGGTGTGTCTTACCCTAGGCAACCTAGGCAGTCGCCTAGGGCGCACAAAAGGGAGGGCGCCACATTTTCAAAAAACTTTTCCAGGTCGGCGACTCGGACTAGGTAGTCGGCTAAGGCTTGGTTAAAATTTTACCGAAAAAATTGATATTAAACGCGAATCTCAATCGTTGTTTACAAATTACAGACTACAGTTTCAAATTCAACTTTTAGTTTCACGAATCTCAATCACTGTTCACATATTGATATATAAATATTAATATAAAAAAATCTGACTCAGTCTCCTCCGTGGTGGTGTGGTCCCCTTAGCCCTATTCGTGTTTTGTTCTCCTGCAGGCTGCATCGAGTCCAGCGACCTACATGCTACAGGCCACATTGGAACTTCTGAGTTCTCCCCTCGGGCCTCATTGCCTCAAGTCAAAGACTCAAACCCCAACCCCACTCCCAGGTTGTATCTCCCACAGTCCCACTAACACTTAACACAGTCCACTTTGTAATTGTTCCACAGGACCACATTCATATTTCTTCCACTGCCGACTGTCGTTGGAGCTTGGAAATCATTCACCCACTCAATAGTTGTTCCGTGGCCCCTGCGTTGTTGTACTGTGCAGTGTGAGTTACAATTTACAAACCAAATGGTTACAAGTACAACTTACAGTTACCTTGAAATTTGAATGAGAATCTAGTTCTTTTCAAATGCACTGCATAGGCTGAGGGCCGAGGCACTGATCACAATTGTATGCTTTGCCTTTCTGTATTGGGATTCGGAAAGGAAAATTATATATCTTAATCTACTTGTAAGTTGTGGACAGTGGAAATTGAGCTTCACTGTGACGCTGAACTGTGAACATTGAGCGCATGAACTGTGAAGCCTGAAGGTATTCAGGAATCAAAATTTATTTGGTATTACCGTATTAAAATTTCAGACTTAAGTTGGTCCGGACCGCCTGGCTGCCACTCGCTGGTGGGAGGAAGATTTCAAAATTCAATAGGCACTTGCATCAAATCTTTCTCCGAATTCGAAAGCCTAAAGTTCCTTTTAAATCAAGTTCAACACCAGATATGGTAGATCATCATTCGTCTTGGGGGAAGAACATAAAGCTAAGTGATCAAACCCTAACTGCTTTAGCATCTTACATTTGATGTTGCATTAATTTTGTTCTTAATTGCATCAATTATATTATTACATGTTCATTTAAATTTTTAATTATTATTATTATGTAATTGATTGTATTTATATTATTTCACTTTTGGAATAATATTGATTATAATTTATAGCATCATTATCAACAAGTATTTAGGTAGTTATTGTAACTTGATAACTGTTTAGTTCAAATGGATAACACTAAAAAATTAAGTGATGCTCAATTTCAAAAAAAAGCTAAACAAAAAATTGAGGAGGAAAAAAACCTTTAGAAAAAGATACCTGTAATAAATATATTTTTAAGTACATCAAATGAAAATTTAAAGTCGAATGTAGTTTTTAATGAAAATGAGAATTATTCTTCGGTTAGTGACAAAAATAAACAATCAAAGTCAATAGGAGATGAAAACACACAAGAGAAGGAGAACACACAACAAGAGGAGAACAATGAAAATACTATTGTTCAACCCATCGTTAATGAACATTTCATTGTTGATCCTGATCCTACAAAATGGGTAATAAACAACGATACAATAGAATATATAATTTTAAATACGGGAAAACAAGATATGAATGTTGATTTTTCAAATTCAAAATGCCAATACTTAGATTGTTTTAGATATGTTTCTAAAGATTTCTTTCAACGGAAACTTTTAAACAATGAACAAAAATTAAGAGAATGGTTGCTTTACTCAGAGTCAAAATGAGTTGTTTATTACATTCCTTGTCACCTTTTTCAAGAAAAATCAACCACATTTTCAAAAATTGGATTTCATTGGCTAGTTTAAGAGAGCATGAGGATTCCCTTGATCACAGGACTTCAATAGAACTTAATTTCATCACTCGAAGTAATGTTTGAGGAAGAGTTGATTCTACACTTGCAAGTCAATACTAAAATGAAGTAGAGTATTGGAGGAATTTTTTAAAGTGTATTGTTGCAACTGTGAAATTCCTTGCTACTAGAGGTATTGCCTTTTGTGGTGGTGACAATTTATTAGGATCTTCTATAAATGATTTTTTTTTAGGGTGTTTAGAACTTATTACAAAGTTTGACCCATTTTTGGAAAATCACACAATATGGAAATGGAGGAAAAGGAGTTCCATCTTATTATCTACGACAACATGTAATGAATTTATAAATTGTGAATACCATTTATGATAGACCACCCATATATTTTCTTTCTATATTATTTACTTAATAAGAAGGATGATGTGTTTCGAATAAAATAATGGCTAGATGATGAACACTATAACAATCAAATCCGTCCAGTTAAATCCATTTTAAGACGATTATTCCAAGTCCATACGATTGGTGAAAGAGATATTATTGAGATTAATATAACATTGGGGAATATGTCTAGTTGAAATTTGTTTTAATATTTTCTTATATTTAATTAAAACTTATAGACTAGTACACGACATGTTATCTTAGTTTGTAAACTATTTTGTTTTGTTTGCTCTATTATTTGACCGAAACTTTGGTAACATCTTACTATTAATTTTTAAGACTATTAGAACTGGTAATCTATAAGGTATTTTGGTGTCTGCCAATGGTGTAAAAGGGTATATGGTGAAAAGTTTGAAGAGGTAAATTATTTTAGAGTGACTCTTACTAATATTATTATCAGGGATGTATTTTATGAATTTATTTTTTATTTAATTTAATTATAAAGAGATGTATAATTATCAATATACAAATAAATTATTAAATAAAATTAATTTTTAAAGATTTTTATTTATGGATAACTAAAAATGACTTCTAGGTATTTATTAGTTGTTAAATTATACAATTTTAGTATATTTATATACTTGTTAATGACTGGTCAAATAAGGTGTTATTGACATGCTTGTCAACTTTTGATAACCCTTAACCTCTTACTCAACCCCTTTTATCCAATATCTACCTTCTACGTTACACAGGGGTGTGTCTTACCCTAGGCAACCTAGGTAGTCGCCTAGGGCGCACAAAAGGGAGGGTGGCACATTTTCAAAAAACTTTTCCAGGTTGGAGACTCGGACTAGGCAGTCGGCTAAGGCTTGGTTAAAATTTTACCAAAAAAAATTGATATTAAACGCGAACCTCAATCATTGTTTACAAATTACAAACTATAGTTTCAAATTCAACTTTTAGTTTCACGAATCTCAATCATTGTTCACATATTGATATATAAATATTAATATAAAAAATCTGACTTAGTCTCCTCCATGGTGGCGTGGTCCCCTTAGCCCTATTCATGTCTTGTTCTCTTGCAGGCTGCATCGAGTCCAGGGACCTACATACTACAGGACACATTGGAAATTATGAGTTCTCCCCTCGGGCCTCATTACCTCAAGTGAAAGGCTCAAACCCCAACCCCACTCCCAGGTTGTATCTCCCACAGTCCCACTGGCACTCAACACAGTCCACTTTGTGACTGTTCCACAGGACCACATTCATATTTCTTCCACTGCCGACTACCGTTGTAGCATGGAAATCATTCACCCACTCAATAGTTGTTCTGTGGCCCCTGCGTTGTTGTACTGGGTAGTGTGAGTTACAACTTACAGACCAAACGGTTACAAGTACAACTTACGGTTACCTTGAAAGTTGAATGAGAATCTAGTTCTTTTCAAATGCACTGCACAGGCTGAGGGCCGAGGCAATGATCGCAATTGTATGCTTTGCCTTTCTGTGTTGGGATTTAGAAAGGAAAATTATATATCTTAATCTACTTGTAAGTTGTGGACAATGGAAATTGAGCTTCACTATGACGTTGAACTGCGAACATTGAGCGCATGAACTGTGAAGCTTGAAGGTATTCGGGAATTAAAATTTATCAGGTATTACCGTATTAAAATTTTAGACTTTAGTTGGTCCGGACCACTTGGTCGCCACTCGCCGGTGGGAGGAAGATTTCAAAATTCAATAGGCGCTAGCATCAAATCTTTCGCCAAAGTCCAAAGTCTAAAGTTCCTTTTAAATCAAGTTCAACATCAGATTTGGTAGATCATCATTTGTCTTGGGGGAAGAACATAAAGCTAAGTGATCAAACCCTAACTGCTCTAGCATCTTACATTTGATGTTGCATTAATTTTGTTCTCAATTGCATCAATTATATTATTACATTTTGATTTAAATGTTTAATTATTCTTATTATGTAATTGATTGTATTTATATTATTTCACTTTTGGAATAATATTGATTATAATTTATAGCATCATTATCAACAAGTATTCGGGTAGTTATTGTAACTTGATAAATGTTTAGTTCAAATGGATAAAACTAAAAAATTAAGTGATGCTCAATTTTGAAAAAAAGTTAAACAAAAAATTGAGGAGGAAAAAAACCTTTTGAAAAAGATACCTAAAATAAATATATTTTTAAGTGCATCAAATGAAAATTTAAAGTCGAATGTAGTTTTTAATGAAAATGAGAATTATTCTTTGGTTAGTGACAAAAATACACAATCAAAGTCAGTAGGAGATGAAAACACACAAGAGAAGGAGAACACACAACAAGAGGAGAAAAATGAAAATACTATTGTTCAACCCATCGTTAATGAACATTTCATTGTTGATCCTGATCCTAAAAAATGGGTAATAGACAACGATACAATAGAATATATAATTTTAAATACACGAAAACAAGATATGAATGTTGATTTTTCAAATTCAAAATGCCAATACTCAGATTGTTTTAGATATGTTTCTAAATATTTGTTTCAATGGAAACTTTTAAACAATGATCAAAAATTAAGAGAATGGTTGCTACTCAGAGTCAAAATGAGTTGTTTATTACATTCCTTGTTGCCTTTTTCAAGAAAAATCAACCACATTTTCCAAAATTGGATTTAATGATTGGAAAAATGCATCGGCTAGTTTAAGAGGGCATGAGGATTCCCTTGATCACATGACTTCAATTCTTAATTTCATCACTCGAAGTAATGTTTTGGGAAGAGTTGATTCTACACTTGCAAGTCAATACCAAAATGAAGTAGAGTATTGGAGGAATTTTTTAAAGTGTATTGTTGTAACTGTGAAATTCCTTGCTACTAGAGGTATTGCCTTTCGTGGTGGTGAAAATTTATTAGGATCTTCTAGAAATGGAAAATTTTTAGGGTGTTTAGAACTTATTGCATAGTTTGACCCATTTTTGGAAAATCACACAATATGGAAATGGAGGAAAAGGAGTTCCATCTTATTTATCTACGAAAATATGTAATGAATTTATTGACCTTATGGCACAAAAAGTTATAAAAAAAATAGTTGAAGAAATCCACAACGCAAAATATTTTTCAATTATTGATGACTCAACACTTGATGTAGCTCACACTGACTAGTTAGCATTTGTGGTAAGGTTTGTTTCTCAAGAAGGAATTCCAGTTGAACTATTTTTAAAATACATTCCTTCGGTTGGACACAAATCACGTGATTTAGAAGCTTCTGTACTTACAACACTAGATGACTATGACATTAATATCAAAGATTGTCCGGGGCAAGCATATGATAATGCAAGTAACATGTCTGAAAAATACACAGGTCTACAAAATAGGATTAGAAATCACAACTGTATGGTTGAGTTTGTATCTTCAGGGCATTCCTTAAATCTTGTTGGATCTTTAACTGCAGAATGTTGTACAATAACTATAGATTTTTTTCCGTACTTCAACTTATTTACACTTTTCTAAGTGCCTCAACTTATCGGTGGGAAATTTTATTAAATTTTTTGGATGGAATTTGTCTCATTGTAAAATATCTTTCTGAAACAAGATGGTCAACTAGAGTTGATGCATTTAAAGCACTATTCTTGGGATATAGTAAAATTCAAGATGTTTTCCTAAATATAGCACAAGACAAAAATCAAACAACTACCATGCGACATGAAGCAAAGTGTATTCATGAAAAACTAGACAAGTTAGAAACTTGTGTGATGTGCTATATTTGGCATAGTATTCTTGAAAGAATGGATGCAACTAGCAAATATCTACAACAGGTAGACATTGACTTAACCATGGTTGTGACTAAGTATAATTCATTGATAGATTATATTCAAAATATTAGAGAGAATTTCGATACATATGAGCAACATGCTAAGATCATTAGTGGAAAAGAAGAGTATGAAATTGATAATAAAAGAAAAAGAAAAAGAAAAGTTCACTTTGATGAAATGAGAGATGTAAAAATTCCACAAACATGAAGGGATCATATGAGGGTGGAGGTATTCTATGTTATTATAGAAAACTTAATAAGGGAATTATCAAGAAGAAATGAAGCATATAGTGTGTTAAATGATAGGTTTGGATTTTTGAACAATTTAAAAGATCTTGATAATGAGACAATATTGAAATGCTCTAATTTTTTAGTAAAAACATATAACACAGACTTCGAAATCTCCCTTGACATTGAATGCATCCATTTCCAACCATTAGCAAGACATGGAAACTTGACAATTATATCATCAATGTCAAAATATTTAAGAAAAAGTGGACTAGACACCATGTTCCCAAATCTAGATGTTGCAATATGAATGTTTCTTTGCATTCTTATTGGAAATTTTAGTTCTAAGAGAGAATTTTCCACTCTAACAAGAGTAAAAAGAAATTTAATGTCAACAATGGGTGAAACTAGATTGAATAGCCTTTCTATTTTGACAATTGAACGTGACATCGCTACAGCAATAAATTATGATGATGCCATTGATAGTTTTGCTATGGAAAAGGCAAGAAAAAAACCTTTATAGCTTTAATAAAATGTGTCAAGAGTTATACTAAATCTATAATTGTTTAAAAAACATTCACATACAAGTGGGTAGTTGGTCCCGAGTGGGAGGGGGGCGCACACTCTGAATACTACCTAGGGCACTCAAAAAACTTAATTCGACCCTGTCTATGTAGAGCTCCCCCTAAATTGGACACCTTATATAAAGTATTTGGAATGAGTGCAATATATAATTTATGAGGATCTATTGGCTAACCACCTAAATGCATAATTGTAAAAGAAAGTCCTTGTTAAAGAAAATGAAATGATTCAGGCTCTCCAGGTTGAGTTTTAGGCTATGCACAAGGTGGAAGAAAAATAAGTTAGGTCTATGCCCAAGGAGTTGGAGGAACTCACCAAGCTATGTATATAGGACTCATACATGTTAGTGGAATATAAACCAAAAGGGGCGTCCTCTACAAATAATACATCATATGATCGAAAGTTGATCATAGATTCTAGGATCAATAGTTGAGAAATGATACAGATTTATGCTTAATACAAAGACATAGGTTAACATATTGACAAAATATGTATGGTAAATATAGGAATGCCATCCTTTCAACCTTCATCAAATATGTTATGTATGAAATAAAAAACAATCAAGAACCATTAAGGTATTGTGTGGAGCGAAATCGGAGATAATTAGAAGTATTCACAACCAACTTAAAAGTTTTTTAGTTTTTTGAAGAAAATAATTATCCAATATTACTTGGAAGACTATGGTACTATGAGAACAAAGTGAAAATGTTCTTCAAATAATGCTAGACATGAGTTTTGAGAGAAAATAAAAAAAATATTGGGATTCCTCTTTAAAATGAGCACGGTCTTGTGTATATGGAGAGTGTGGATGTGATTAAGGATGAAAATAATATCTACAATATCATTACAAAAAGGATGAATATTTAGGGCCACATGATGAAAAAAAATTGAGCTGGAAGAATGAAACATTGGAATTATAAACTTATAGAACTACATGCACAACATGGGTCCAAGAGGCTTATGATATAACTAGTCAAAATTGCATAGGAATGAAAAATAAATACACTAATATAATACATGATGCAAAGTAGTAAAAAAGGCGCAAGGATGGTGTGGGTTTTATGCATGACCAAGATAACAAGTGAGTTACCTTTGTCAAGCCAATGTAGAGTAGGAAATCCTAAACAAGAGAATACATTATCTTATGCAATAATTGAGGTAAAAATGCTAAGGGTCGAGGTAATGAAGAAAATAGAGAACAAAGAATATGTTTCTATAATGTATAAAAGTCTTTTGCAAATACTCATGTGACTATAATATGTATGGTTGTTGATCGAAGAATACTTGTCAAAGATCACACAAGGATTCCACACGGGATAGAAGGCTTGGAACCAAGGGCGTAAAAGGATAGGAAGAACCTGCACGCTGAAGGCAAGTTCATCTTTCAAGACTTAGCTGATTTTGAGCACGAAGACCTATTTTTAGAAGATGGCATGCGGAACACACCAACGATGCAGAGACATGCATGCCATGCATTGTCTATCTTTGGAGGATCGGATCAAAGCATTTTTCATGGAGACGAGCTGAGAATAGAATTGACACTTCAATTAACTAAAAGAGGACTATAGATAGCACACTTGTATGTGTGGCTATAGCTGTAAATGACATATGGCTATTAATAGCATGCGGCCTATTTTTGGAATGGATAAGTGGTGAAGGGAAAGTCCCCACCATATATATATGATGTTAGGTACATAGTAGAGGTGTGTGTGTAACAAAGAATATATAGTGTGTAAGTGTAACAAAGAATATATAGAGTGTGTGTATGTATATGTGATATACACATATGACTAAATTACTGTATCAGATCCATACTTGCATTGGCATAGATTGAAAATACTGTAATGAGCTTTTGTATTTATTAATAGATGGAAGATATTGGTTGAATCTGAGTGTCATTTTATGTGTAGTTGAGTAGTGCATGCTATTAATTAAATCATGATTACTGTTTAAGATTTTTCTTTCATAGATATAAGGGTAGCATGCATTGTAGAATGATGGATTAGTTTTGAATCTATATTTTTCTTCCTTCATCATGCTAACATCCTACTACAGTAACCCTGAAGAGGGACTTGGTACCTTTGCGAGCTTCAGGTGAGTGCTTAGTCAACGCTGAGTGATGTGCTAGCATGACTAGGGTGTTATCTAGTAAATTCTAGGTTACATCATTGGTTCCATTTCTGGGAACTCTTTTTCAGTTGTTTTCAGGATGGTTCGCGATGAAGACCAACCGATTAACTCTAGTAAATATTGAGGAATGGATACACGATCTGGAGGAAGAATATGCACGGTGGTTCAGTAGTGGATTTGAGTTTAACGCATGCACTTGGGTAGGAAAAAATCTGTTTAACAACTTATATGAGATATTTTTCGCTATCTTTCCAGTAGAACTATACAAGTGGCTTACTGCTTATGCATCTCAGTGGAACTAGAGGTATTGCGCACTTGTCTGGACACAGGAAGAATTTCAGACCCTTTATGATGCTGATCTGATCTGGACTCACGCTGTGGATACGTGGTTTCATGGTGTTCTAAATAGTTATATTATGGAATATTCAATTTCGACATACTCTTGCTTGAAGGTAGCTGAATTCTAGTTTTTGTGGTATCCAAGAGGAACATATTTGCAAGGTATTCTGTTGGCGATCAAGATCTTGATGGTAACTTTGAACCTGGAGAGTAAAATAATGGCTAACTAAACTTCACCACTCACAAGGGTAGGAAAAGGTTTGGTTTAAGATGGAAAACCTAGTGGCAGAGAGAGGAAAGGTGGCTTAAGTATAATGAGGTGTGTGAGAGGGAGATAGAGAAGCAACGTTCCATTGCAGAAAGTATGGTGTGGAGGAGAGAGATGGCTCGTGAAGGATTTATAGCTCACGTAGAAGACGTGGAGCCAGAGCATTAGGAACTCCCCCATATTGGAAAACATGTTAGAGATCCCCCCTCAACCTCACACAGAAGTGCACCAATAGAGACTACCTGGACCGCGGGCACGCATCTTAATCCACCTGGTGACCTAGCCCTTGCGCTTGGTTTTTCAGTATCTAGTACGACAAGTAACCAACAAACTAACTTGGGAAGTAGGATAGGAGGAGTAAGTTAGGGATCAAGTACATCAATGGTAGGACAGACAACTTCAATGTCATTTGGAGGAGCATTCTTAGGCGCATCATTCACACAAAATATGAGCGCACAGAATGTTGTATTCACCTCTAGAAGTGGAACCACCTCACAGACTGTAGGGGTTTAATATGGTACTAATATCAGAGCACAGGGGAGTACATCTACAGGTCTTATTCCAACTACAGGTGGAGGATCAGGAGGTATAGGTGGTTGTAGTTGTAGTGGATCTTGTGGTTCTAGAGGCAGAGGGAACACATGAGGTTCTGGATCAGGTGGTCAAGGTCCGCACCAACCACAAAATATATATATGGATATGTCTCTGTCATCCATATTTTTCCCCCCAGGAAAAATATTGGATTAGAATGACCCCACACTAAAAGAACCTGAGAAATCACATTCAGATCCTGCAAACAGATTACAGAGAGATTATATAATGGAAGTGGTGGGGCCTATGAAGGTCAAACAACCCTATGTGGGAGAAATCCAGAAAATGGCTCTATTGAGTGGATCCAGGCCTTAAATCTATTCTATAGGTTACAGGTGGGCTCAGAAATAGAACAACAGGGTCAGAGGAAGAAGAGCAACGTCACCAAGAAGCCATGAGCAAGAGATGGAAGAAACGATAACGATCCAAAGTCCTCGGGCTCAAAATAGTTCAGAATGAGTCCAAAAATTGGCTAAGTATGGATGATGTTGCAGAAAGAACCACGCTTCGGAACGACACTTCTCCAAGGGTGAATCAAAGAAAGGAAGTTCAAATGAGTGTCAATCTTCCACGCGTCCAGTGCCCCAAAAGTTGTGCGGCTGTTGAAAAGTCTTTGGCTAGATAGGAAGGTTACAGGTGTTGGCTTGGTGCAAATCCAAAATGCAAGCCCAAGGGGAAGACTCAAACTCGCGCCAACCCTCCACATAGAAAATGGTCAACAGAAGTTAAAAGGTAGACAGGGTGGGCCTAAAAAAAGGTTAAGTATAGAAGTACTAGTGGAGAGGGCCATGAGTTAGAGCGGTGCATCTCCAAAGTTGAATCCAAATGCGGAGACTCAAACTTGTGCCAGCTTGCCATATAGCCCAGGGTCTGAAAAGGTAAGGTAAAGGTCGTTAAAAATTCCAAATACCTATGAAGGCTTCCAAGTGTCAACCCGACGCTCCTTTAAAGGAAAAATGTTGATCGAACTTTCAAACGAGCGCGGAGCCTCCACGTGCTCAGTCTCTTCGAAGGGGAAAGAGTCGGGTTGAATAGTCAATGCATAGTGGTAGGCTGGCAGAGTGTGCCAAGTATCCAAATGGCGCTAACTCAAGGGTGAGTCCAAGAAAGGGTTCTCAAACAAGTGCCAGACCACTGCGTGTCCCCGGTTAAGGAATGTGACCCCACCGAGTGAATAACTTAGCCGAGAAACAAAGAAATTGAGCAGGCCAGTGGAAGAAGCCACGTGTCATCCTCACACCATTCCAAGAGAAAAATACAAAGGCCACCTTTAACAAGCGCTAGCCTTCCATGTGTCCCCTATTAAAAATGGGGCCCATTTTTAAAACTGGTTTTCCTACCCTATTGTATGGACTCGATACAAACTTCAAAGGGGCATATTTAGACTCAGGGCTCGAAATATCACAAAATTGACACCGTTGGAAATATCTCAGATTTTCCCACGCTATGGAGATCTAAAACTTTAAGTTTGGGGAGGTTAGGTACATAAAAATGGAGAAAACATCTTTAGGGCCATTAATGCATACCTATTTGCCTCAACAAATAGATTAGATTTGATCTGTTCCACCGTTTCCTCTCCTTTCAAGGCGCTGAATCAGTGGTTGATGCAGTCAAGGCCGATTTGGGGGGGATTTTGTAGAAGACATTAATAGCAGTGGTTGAACTTCAACCTTCTTTTCCCGCTTCTCTCTATTTATTTTTTCTCTCCAATTGAATCTATAAATACAGGGTTAAGACTCATTGTAAAGGGTTGGACATTCTTCTGTTTTACAAGCTCCCCTCTTCCCCTTGGCAAGTGAATTCATGGTGTTTTAGACCTCCCATAGAGACTGTAAACGCAAATTTGCCTTGTTACTATGGTAATGAATCGTATCAAGCAATGAGAGCAATAATACATGTTTTTGTGGGTGATCTTCACCCCTTTCCATGTTAATTGTTGTCTTCTGATCCTTCATTACAACTTTGTTTATTTCTGCATGTTTTTTTGTGTTGCATTCTTTTGGTTTGTGTCTACTAGTAAAAAAAATTGTTCATCACTCCTTTGTTGTATCACCTGGTAGTTTAAGTTTTATTTCCTTTTGCATTCCTCTTTTAACTCTGTCTCTTTGGAAAATTAGAGTAGGATTTAGGATAAATCCTTTATGTTTTCATGCATACACCTAAATAGAGGGGTAGGAACCAGCCTTAATCTAGAGAGATTTTTTGATTCTAAAAAGTCCCACACTTTGAGAAAAGCTCAATGTTGTGCAATCACACCAAATGAATCTACCTTAGAAAAATGGATTTGATGACTCATTTGGGGGTGCTGTGATTTCACACTAACAATTTTGTCATGCCTAGTGGGACAAAAGTCTCCATCCTTATTACAATAAGATCGATGTGCAATTGCTGTGATTCTACCTTTTAATAAGCTTTTAAGAACTACCCATCTGGCGACTCCAAAAGGGACAAAATCTACTAGTTTCAGCAGTTCAAGTTTCCCAAGTTCATGAGAAGGATATAAAATCCAGGTCTCAGAACAAGAGTACTACATGTGACAATTTGTACACATACAATTGTCTCCAGACAGAAAGAGAAGAGAATAAGATCCATAAGTCTCAATCTCCACCAAACATGAGCTTCTTATCAACACCTCCTCTTAGTAGATCATTCTTTCATTCAAGAAGGGTGCTCAGGACTGATCAAGATGGCATACACCAACAACCAAATACTGTGTTTACGTCAAACTTCACATGACATCTCAACCCACTTGCTCTAAATTCACAAAACCCAGTCCCGGTGGCAACATTGAAGAGCATCCCATATTTCACTAGAGAAAACTAGACTTTTCCCAGTGACCACGTTCAAGACATTGCAAATTTCTGTACAATCCATGAGATCAATGAGATGGACATTGCAGTCAAGTTGCTAGCCTCTTCACTCAAGGGAAAAGCTTCACAATGGTTCAAAATCCTAGAAGCAGGCTCTATTCAAGCCTGGGACCACCTATGCATAGCTCTTCACAACCAGTTTGGAGAAAAGGGTTTAGATAACCTATCCTTGTCATGGATATAACTGACAACAATTAAGAGGGATCCGAATGAGAAACTAATGGATTTCAACCTCAAATTTCAGTGGACCTGGGATAAGATTCCAACAACAATAAAGCCCACTAATGAAGGTTCCTTCTTATACTTTCTTATAGCTTTAAATTCTCATATTTCTTTGACTATTTAGTCAATGGGGGCAAAAACTTGCCTACAGTCTATAACCTTTCCATAAGAGCTGAGAATCATTTGATTCAATGCTAGAAAACTTGGCATCCTAGGCCATCCATGCCTCTATACCCCACAGTCTAGGAAACTTGCGTACCAGCCAAACACTCCACATTAGCTCCTGATACCCAACCCTTGGAGTCAAAGTTCAGCTGAAGCCTCCACTTCATCATGTGGACACCTCAAAGGATCCTTCAGAAATTTATGAAACAACTGTAAAACCTGGGAAATGAGAAAGTATCTCATCAAAATACTAGTAAAACTCAGAGTTATGGCCATAAAATAGCAGACTAGTAACAGGCTAACCCCCGTATCATTTCAAATGGAGATGTTACCAGGCTATAGGAAATCATAATTCCTAACACCAATAGGACGTAGCTATAACAAGCTGTTAGACCTTTAAGTGAGTATAATCCAAACACAGCTAACCAACATCATAGATTGTTATTGTTGTTTTATCATAGAACCATGGCACAATTAATACTGACTGGTACTTTCAACATGCAGTTCACATAATTAGTTATGTGTTTCTAATGGTGCATTCCCCCCCTGTAGTCACAAGAACCTGGATAGGAATAAAATGCCTGTACCTCATCACTTAACAAGTCAAGGATGAGGACTTTGCAAACGGAAAAGACCGAGAATGGTGGTTCTCAAAGTATAGCTGCAGTCCAAGAAGATGAAATATTGGAGATGGAGATACCACCAAGCAAGAATTAGGTTTTGCTATTGGTTTACCACAAACCACAAATGAAGGTCTGTTGCAAGTGGTTTAAGGTCAACTCCAAATTGCAAGTACTCAATTCCAAGCCAGCTTCTCAGACACACTCAAGGGAATAAACAAGCCATATTCAAGTTAGAAAAATGCTACTAGGGACAGTACAGTAGAGATGACATAATAGAAATGGATCATTGGATCATGTTCCCCCCTCAAGTGTGAACATTTCACAAGTCACTTGCACACTGTAGGACGCACCTGGATGCAACATCAAGACTACACATACACACATTGGTCAAGCTCAAATCAACCAGTCATTGGAGATAGAAAGTGGCACAAGATTGTTCAACCTGAGAGAAACCTTGGAGAACAATGAGTTGTCAGCCAGATGTGATCATGAACCTCAATCAAGATCATTCGGATCATTAGAGAAAATTGAGTCGATTTTTTTTTTATAAAATTGCATTGACACTTCAGGGGCAAGTAGTTCCGTAATGCTTTTTACAATAACAACTGGGTACTCTATATATTACCCAAAACAACACAAGGTACTACACTAACACCTGGAACAATACTTGACACGTGCCCCAATGATAACTGACAAATAGGTCTCCTCGACAAGGTGTTCGAACTCACGGAACTTCTGGTCCTAAGTATTGCGTTATCATCCCGCATGCCCTGCTTCCACTTATTTGACATGCAATTTTTTTTCGACTCATAATTAATATATATTTTCCTTACTCGAAACATTAGTTACGATAACCATGCAACATAAATGCACTGGAAGCGGCAACTCGTGACTACGCCACCCTAGACTAGGGCGGCAATCCTGTAAATCACTGCCCTTTTGCAGGAAGATCCCGCAACATCAACACTATCTACCTTCGCATTCCTTTCCCAGCAAGATTGCTTTTAGACCCACAACAGAAACTCACGTACAAGGCCTTGCAACGTTTCCTCCAAATGGCTTTGCATTAATGATTCTATCTCTGGAATAGCTGTCAATAGCTGTTCCAAAAACCCATGCAACAATTATGGCAATTTTACCTCTGAGGTATATGCAAATCTTGCTTGGAATTCAAGTTTATTCATGCCCCTCAATTGCATGCCTCTAATAGGTTCTACATTGAACAATAGATTAGTCCATGTAGACCTTAGAATTCTTAGTCTTCATTCAAAGAAGAATTAGTTGAGATCTATGATTCTTGTTTTCAGGATCTTACAATCATCTTGGCAAAAAATCACTTCATCCAACTCCTTGGAATAGGATAGTTTACGCCTCTCAATAGGTTCTTTATAATTTGTAGGTTTCTGAATCTTCAAACAAGACTCCCCTTATTTCTCTAGATCATTTTATGTTGCCAATAGACTCGTAATAACATACTATCAAGGAATTAGAACACAAGCTTTCTAGTGTGACGCTATCTATCTCCTACTCGCATTATCATTCAGTCTGTATCCAATCTGCCTTTGTACTGAGTCGATACAAACTTTTGATGATGCTAGCACATGGAAGACAGACGTGACACACATAAGGAGTGAGGAAATCACACTGAATTAAAATCACTCCTCCTAACAAAACAGACCCCCAACATTAGAGTTGTGCGGAAAGAGTAGAAGGATCACTAGATGTTTCAACCAAAATAGATATTGCCAGGGAAGCTATGAGCACAACAATGATAGTTTCACCACGCCAACAGACTAATTCTTTCTTTCCTCATTTATTCTAACACCTCAAAGGCAATATTGTAGAGTATTTCAATTAGGATCAGTTATTTATGAATAGATTTACAACTACACAGGATCAAAGCCTATACTCGGTTTGCAAATCTTGGGAAATGAGCATATCAATTTCTAGATATAAATAGTTGCTCAATTCAATTTCATATGGGGAATGTTACAAATATCATCAGAAATATACTTCAAAAATAATAGGAAGACAAGATCATAATTTCACATCAGTTAATTTCTAACTTTGCTAACCATTAGTTGTACATTGTGGCTTTTGTATGACAATCTACATAGACCATTTTAGCCCATAGAATATGTATTCAAGCCAATCGTATCCCAACCCAATCTCATCACAACAATAATTGATATAGATCAGAATCTTAGGATCCAAGTCTTCCAAACAACAGTAAAATTACAACAAATTAGTTCTCAATTATATCAGGTTAGACCCCTGTATCAGTAAGATGAACACCAGCCCAGGCTGTACATCAAATTCAATGTCAAGGGAAACCTACAGATTACCCTAGATACATATCAGGTCATATGATCCAAACACAGCTTCAACATCAAGTAGCATTGGTTCCAACACTTTGATCCCATGGCACATGAGTATGCATTGGAGTTTCACCATGCAATCAGCCATATACATACCAGCTTGTGATTTCAATGGTTGCACTAAATTAGGACTCTGATGGTGCAAACCAGTATGTGTGACATAAGAACCTAGCCAAGAAGAAATTCAACAATAGGAGCTAGCAAGAGGGACCCTTCAAGCAAAGACTGTGCTTAGTCAATTGGCAGGCTGAGGAAATTTGTGGAATGAATCAGTTCCCTTCTCAAAGTGTAGCTACCAATACAACGGTCCAAGAAGAGAAATGTTGGAGAAGGCCAATCACCACAGCTTAACGAGTGATCCTCAACCCTTTCATGCTCCATACATGGACATTGGGCATTCAAAATGTAACTCCCAACATGCAGACTAATCCAAGCCACCTTCCTGACCTAGTCATAGCATCGGTTGTAACAACCCATGCTGCAAGAGAAAAATGTGCTAGGGAAGGGATCACCCATAAAGACAATTCATTTAATATCATTGACCCTAAAATGAAGAGGACAAGTCGAAACATTTCACTATGGGAGTCACTGGCCATTCCAAGGCACGCCAGAGATATTGATTGACAGACTGCGAGCGGTCAAAATTGGTCAAGTTTAAATCAACCCCCAATTCAGGCAAGAGAGGAGTGCTTGCCAATGTAGATTCAATTTGAGAGAAGTGCCATGGAGAAGAACAGGTAAGAATGCCTAACTATCCTCCTCCATTCTATGTCATCATTCAATCATTGGAGACAAACTGATGCATAATTCTATGATTGATTCTAGGGGAGGAAAAGTAGTTTCGTAATGTCCAAACAAATAGCTGATCAACTGGGTCTCCAGTATGAAGTCATCTCTAGAGGAGTAGTATAATTGGATGGGACAATAGTGACCACTATTAGAGTCATCAAGGATATGATCCTCACTCTGCATGCCTACCCTAATGTGACTGTATTGCAAAATATATCAGTCATAGACTTGCCACCACATTTTGCATTGTGTTTGTCCAGGGACTTCACTACTAAAATTAGTGGATATTTGTCTACTGATTGGTCACATATGCTCTTTAGAACAAGGTATAGAGTGAAGGCCACAATCAGATCTAAGCCCATAGTGGATTATCACATTGAGTCCTATGTGCCTAGCCCAATCAATGCAAATTGTTCGGCTTTTGATCAGGAGGACCTCCTAAACACTTATGAGGAAGATACCAAAGTAGGGTGTATCCCGAACCTGACTCTTGACGAATGGGTGGTCAAAAGGCATGTTTTTGATCCCTATAAGGAGATGGAAGAATCTGAACTAGGAGTCTCTACCTACATGAGGAGAATCATCCTCTTCCTAACATCCTTAAGCCAGAGTGAAAAGATGACAATGAAGTATGCAGTTGTTCTTTGATGGCTCAAGGAGTAGACAAGGAGCTGAAGGAGGAGCTATGATCTTGTCCCCCTAAGGTATGAAGTATTATTTGGCCTTCAGATTTTAGTTTTCTTGCTCAAATAACACTGCAAAATATGAGTATTTGGTCCATGGATTGTATTGGGCCAGAAGACAAGGACTCAAGAACCTACATGTGTTTGGTGACAGTGAACTAGTTGCCAATAAATTCAAAGGAAAAAATGTTTTCAAGAATGACCTGCTCAAAATCTACAAGAGTAGGGTATGGGATCTCATTGAGGATTTTGAAGCCTTCAACATTGTGTCCATACCCAGGAAGGAGAACGAAGCTACTGATAGGATTGCAGCAGTTGGAGTAATGTTTGATGTGGTTGACAACATCAAGACAGACAAAGGACATCCACATATCCATGTAGTTGTGAGGCCAACAGTGCCAGATAATAACGCATGATGGTAGGTATTCGAGAATGACCAGCAGATCATCAATTTTTTGTAAGAGGAAGCTGAGTTCTTGGCTAGAAATCAGAACAGATTAGAGTGGCAATATGGAGATCAAGTAGTGCAGCTGCATACAAACAAGCTTCCCAAAGGCTTAGTGACATTGGAGTCTCTCTTCAACCAAAATGATCAGTTTTGAAAAGAAAAGGATACTATACAAATCAAAGGAAAAGATTCAGAGTCAATTCTGGTTGGAGAAGGAAAAATGCTTCAAATTGGTAAAGTGGCCACTGAGCAAGAAAGGTATGAATTCGTGCAATTTTTCCAAGAGTTTTGAGATGTATTTTCTTGGAGCTATAAGGACCTCTAAGGGTTCAATCTGAAGTTATCACAACACACAATCAAACTAGATCTAGCTGCTAAGGATATTATGCAAAAAAAGAGACCATTCAATCCACATATTGAGCCTCTGATGAAGAAAGAGCTGAACAGGCTAATAGAGGAAAGTATCATATTTTCAATCAATCACTCAAGCTGGGTCACAAATTTGGTCCCAGTCAGGAAGAAGAGTGGAGAGATTAGGTTGTGTGTTGACTTCTGTGACTTGAATAGAGTGTTCCTTAAAGACCACTACCCACTCCCCTCAATGGAGTAAATCTTGCAGGTGGTGTCTAGATCAGAGAGATTCTCTCTTCTAGATGGATACTAAGGGTACTACCAGATCATGGTGAAAGAAGATGATCGGTTCAAAACAACTTTCACCACCAAATGGGGCACCTATGCCTATAGATTTTTTTTGAATGTATTGTCTAATGCTGGAGCCACTTTCTAAAGGGAAATGAATATGGCATTCAAAGGGCTGATCAACAAGATAGTACTGATCTACTTGGATGACATTACTATATTCTCCAGAAATGCAGCAGACCATCTTTTTCACCTAAGGAAGGTGTTTCCAAAGGTGTAGGAGATTTTGGGTATCATTGAACCCTAAAAAATGCATATTCTTGGCCCATGAGGGCAAGCTTCTAGGCCACATTGTGTCAAAGGAAGGTTTGGAAATTGACCCAGAGAGAGTTGAAGCAATAAGAGCATTACCATTGCCAAGCCATAAGAAGGCTCTTTAAAGCTTCCTAGGAAAAATCAATTTTGTCCGCAGGTTTGTACCAAACTTTGCTACCCTTGTCAAGCCAATCATGTTGATGTTGAAGAAAAGTTTGGCATTTAGGTGGACAACTGAAGGAAAAACAAGTTTTGAGGCCATCAAAGAAGCTATATCACAAGCCCTAACTCTCGTGAACCTAGATTTTTCTAAAGACTTCATATTATATGCCTTTGGTGGCAGTGACACAATTTCTGCAATCCTAGTACAACAGAACAAAGAAGACACAGAGCAGCCAATTGCTTTCTTCATCCAGGGTCTAGAAGATTATGAAGTGATATAATCCTTCATCAAGAAGTAGGTCCTGATAGTGATCAAAGAATTGAAGAAGTTTAAGAATTTTGTTTCAAACAAAAAATCTAACTATCGGTCTCCCATGCAGGGGTTAAAGACTTCCTTCTTAGCAAGGATCTAAATGAAAAGCGTGTAGGGTGGATCACTCATGTCATGGAGTATGACATCGAGATCAAGGTCACTAAGTTGGTCTATGGGAAGGGATTGTGTGAACCCTCTAGTCAATAAGAAGGAGCAAGTGATGAAAAAGATGCTATTTTTGTCCTGGAGGATAGTCAAAAGGAATAAAATGAGGATGTGCCTACTCCTTGTTGGAATCATAACATGGTACACTTCCTTTAGAGAGGCTTGTGTTGTCTAGGAATGAGTAAAAAAAAGGAGACACTTTAGGCTACATGTCATCCCATATGTGCTTATTGACGATGTCTTGTTCAACAGGGACATCAATGGCATTCTGTTAAGATGCATTGGGATAGATTAGATTGAAAGAATGTTACAAGAATTCTACGATGAAGTAGTTGGAGGCCATTTTGATCCATGAGTGACAACACTTAAGATCATGAAGCTAGGTTATTATTTCCCTAGGGTGTTTAGTGATTGCTATGCATAGATCAAAAAGTATAAGAACCGTGCATTCTTCAGAGGCAAGGAAAAGCTAGCAACACTACCATTGCATCTAATTTCAGTAGATCAACTGTTCATGCAATGGGGATTGGACTTCATCAGGGTCATCAATCTAAATTTGAGCCAAGGCCACAAATGGATTCTGATGGCAACATACTATTTCACCAAGTGGATCGAGGCAGTGGCACTCAAAGAGGCTAATGAGTCCAACATATTAGATTTCCATGAAGGGATAGTGACCAGATTCTGACTGCCAACCACCATTATATCAGACAATGCATTGGCATTCATAGGTTCCAAAATCATAGGATGGGCCATGAGGAATGGGATTTACGTAAGCACTTCATCAAATTATTACCCTCGGGGTAATGGCCAAGTAGAGTCTACAAACAAGAACCTGCTGAAGATTATCATAAGAACTCTAGATGAAAATCAGAGAACCTGGCACATGAAACTCAAATCAGCCTTATGGGATGATAGGACAACACTCAAGAGGTCTACAGGAAACTCTACATTCAATCTTGTCTATGAGAAAGAGGTAGTGTCTCCTATATCACTTGATTTACCAACATTGGAACTCATGAAACAACTGGAGGTGACTGAGCTTGAACCAATAGAGGCCAGGTATGCAGAGCTAATGGAATTGGAAGAGACCAGAGAACATGCACTTTAAACAATAGATAAGGATCAGGATTCAATCAAGAGATGCTTTGACAAGAAAGCAAGAACAAGGACCTTCCAAGAGGGATACCTAGTTTTGAAATGGGATGCAGATCAAGAAAATCCAGGAAGACATTCCAAGTTTGATGCCATTTGGAGTGGCCCTTACATGGTCACAGGATGTAAAAGTAGTAATTCTTTCCAATTGTCTACCTTGAATGGTGAAGAGTTGTAGATTCCAGTGAATGGAATCTATCTTAAACACTGCTACTAAAAGGGAAGTTCTCACCTTGTATATATTAGTTTAGTTTCTCATTCCTCTAAGTGCTTGTGCACATTGTATTGTTGTAGTTTAGGTTGCTTTTCTCCTAAGTGCTTTGCATGCTCTGCATGATCTACTTAGAACCTGTATGATTTCAGATTTTGTATATATTTGTGGTGCTGTTTTGTTGCTCTTGCATAACCCTTTCAGAGATAGATGAAGCCCCAAGTCGAAGTAATTTTCTACTCTTAGAAACCATCATTTCAAGATTTCTTATGAAGATTGAGAGTGCAAACAGTCAGGCTCATGAATCAAAGGTAGAATCAATATCAGACCATTGTTTTCAACTCCATGCCCAATGGATACGACAAGGTAATTGGTCTTTTCATCTAGTAGGCAGATACCCCTGTGAGTCACCAAATTTTTATCCATATTCTACCCCCTAGGAAAAATATTGTATCAAAATGACCTTGCATTGAAAGAACCTAAGAAATCACATTCAAATCCTGCAAACAGATTTCAGAGAGATCTTATAATGGAAGTGGCGGGGTCTGTGAAGGTTAAACAATCATGTGTGGGAGAAATACTGAAAACAGCTTTGTCGAGTGGATCTAGGCTTTAAATCCATTCTACAGGTTATAGGTGGGCTCGGAAATAGAACAGTAGGGTCGAAGGAAGAGGAGTAGCATCACCAAAAATCCAGGAGTAAGAGATGGAAGAAACGACGAAGATCCAAAGTCCTCGGGCTCAAAACAGTTCGGAATGAGTCCAAAAATCGGATAAGTATTGAGGAGGCTATGGAAAGAGCCACGCGTCATAATGACACTTTTCCAAGGGTGAGTCCCAGAAAGGAAGTTCAAACAAGTGCCAAGCTTCCATACGTCTAGTGCCCCAAAAGTTATGCGGGCGTTGAAAATTCTTCGGCTAGATAGGAAGGTTACAGGTGTCAGTTTGGCGCAAATCCAAAATGGGAGCCCAAGGGGAAAAATCAAACTCGTGTCAACCCTCCACATAGTAAATGGTCAACAGAAGTAAAAAGGTGGATATGGAGGGCCTAAGAAAAGGTTAAGTATAGATGTACTAGCGGAGGGTCACGTGTTGGAACGACGCATCTCCAAAGTTGAATCTAAATGCAGAGACTCAAACTTGCGCCAGCTTGCCACATAGCCTAGGGTCTGAAAAGGTAAGGTAAAGGTCGTTGAAAAGTACAAAGACCCATGGAGGCTTCCAAGTGTCAACCCGATGCTCCTTCAAAGGCAAAATCTTGATCGGGCTTTCAAACATGAGTATAGCCTCCATGTGTCCAGTCTCTTTGAAGGGGACAGAGTTAGGTCGAATAGTCAATGCATAGTGTCAGACTGGTGGAGAGTGCCAAGTGTCTAAATGATGCTAACTCAAGGGTGAATCCAAGAAAGGGTTCTAAAACAAGTGCCAGAATGCCGCGTGTCCACGGTGAAGGAATATGACCTTGATGAGTGAAGAAATTAGCCGAGAAACAAATAAATTGAGTAGGTCAGCGGAAGAAGCCACATGTCAGCCTTGCGCCATTCCAAGAGAAAAATACAAAGGCCGCCTTCATACAAGCACTAGCCCTCCACGTGTCCCATATTAAAAAAGAGGGCCTATTTTTCAAACTGGTTTTCCTACCCTGTTGTACGGACTCGATACAAAATTTGAAGGGGCATATATTTTGACTCAGGGATCGAAATATCACAAATCTAACACTGTTGGAAAGATCTCGGATTCGCCCATGCTATGGAGATTTGAAACTTTAAATTTAGGGAGGTTAGGTAAAAAAATGTAGAAAATGTCTTCAGGTCCATTAATGCGGACCTATCTGCCTCAACAACCAGATCAGATTCGATTTGTTCCACCATTTCTTCTCCCTTCAAGGCACCAAACTAGTGGTTGATGCAGTCAAGGTAGATTTGGGGGGGGATTTTGTAGATGACATTTGGTTGAGCTTTGACCTGCTTTTCCCGCTTCTCTCTCTTTCTTTCTTCTCTCTGATTGAGTCTATAAATACAAGGCAGGACTCATTGTAAAGGGTTGGACATTCTTCTATTTTACAGGATCCCCTCTTCCTCTTGACAAGTGATTTCATGGAGTTTCAGACCTCCCATATAGATTGTAAATGCAAATTTTCCTTGTTACTATTATAATGCATCGTATCAAGTTGTGAGAGAAATAATACATGTTTATGCGGGTGATCTTCACCCATTTCTGTGTTAATTGTTGTCTTCTGATCCTTCATTACAAGTTTGGTTATTTGTGCATGTTTTTTTATGTTTCATTCTTCTGGTTTGTGTCTACCAGCAAAATAAATTTTTCATCACTCCTTTGGTATGCTCATTACTGTTAGACTGTGAGATCTGTCATTTGAATCATGATGCTAGTCACTGTCCTTTATTTCTGCACACGATAAGGAAGAATGTATCATGGTTTTACAAAATTTTCTGGTCCATGACCCATGATACTGAGGATTGTTTGTTGATTGGTCAAATCCAGGATGCTATAGACCTTGGGGTACGATAGACAAGTGTAACAGATAACTCTAAGGGTAAGAATGAGCACCAGGATTGGGATCATAATCAAATGTGCTATGATAGGAATGAGGGGAATTTTGAAGGAGGTCATGGAAGGGGATGTGGATATTATGGTGGATATGGAGGATGAGGCCATGGTGGAGGAAGAGGTGAGGTCCCTCATGGAACATGTTATACATGCAGATCTCTTGACCACTATAGGTGCGAATGTCCTTAGAATATTGCATGTTATTTCTGCAGAAAGAACCATAGCTATGAAGAGTGCCCAAACTTATATGAGCATTTGAGTAAGCAACATAAGAAATAAAAAAGGCATTGGGATGGTTAGAATACAATGCATGGTAGAAGATTAGTGGATTCCCATGATAGCAGAAGGACCTGATGCATTGACAGTGAAGATTACTACATGTGCTAAAGTAGCACACACAAGAGAGGCATTGCACCAGAAGCCTATGATCACCAAGGATGAAGTTTTGCATGCAAGGTGCCCAGATCCTGCTCATTAGAAGGAAGTTTACCAGGATACCATGGAAGTGCTAAGGAATCTTCAGGGTGAGATACAATACCTAAAGGATCAGAAGAAAGCATCAGAGACAATCCAAACTGATATCAATGATCTACGAGAGGTGTACAAGATGTTGCGCTAGGAGAACATTATTCCACTATTAGGAAGTTGGTTAAAGGGGAACACTCCACGCATAAGTCTAGAGACTGGATGACAGATTCTACATGTAAATATTCCCCCTGATAGCATTGACTATGAAAAATAAATTAATCTAAATGTTGTTGTTGATGGGTGGTTATTGAGCAACATATTGATTGATAAAAGTGTAGAAGTAAATGTGCTTACATTAGATGCATGGGTACAAATGGGGAGGCCTCTATTACAACCATCATCTAATGTGTTGTTCATGGAAAACTGGAATACGGCCACTCCCATAGGAGTCTTGAAAGATGCATCTATAACTATACAAGGGGCCAAGTTCATTGGGGATTTTGAGGTATTGGCACTTGCAGAAGCATACAATTTTCCAGCTCTTCTTAGACATCCATGGTGTTATGTGAATAATGCTAACTTGAGATTTAATAATGGGTATATAAAATTTGAAAACAAGGAGGAAAGGGTTGTGATACCTTTGATATATGGAAAGTCTACACCATATGTTGAGCCTCTAAGTGAGGAGGACTTAAATAGAGTTTATGTATGAGCTATTCAGGACCCAAAGGTCAATGAGCCATCAAAAGAAGGTATCATACAGTGGGAGGATTCTCATTATATTAGTGATACTATGAGTATTTCTTGTGATAATTGGGCTCATGGTACATATGAATTAGTAGGAGACTTGGTGAAAAGCGTGGTTGCACACAAGAATGAAATTTGTATGATTCGATGGATAGGTAACACAATACCTTGGTATATAGGGGCAAAAGATCTTCCTACATTTTTGAAGGCCATGGAAACACAGTGGACATATCAAATTAAGAGAAGAGATATGTTAGTATATACACTGCATGGACATCAACGCACTTGTGGGTATTCCACAGAGATAATCTTATAAATTGGGAAGAATTTAGAGTCTCTTTTTCTACTAGGTTTATAAGGAACAATGCACCTACGCAGATATGCATTTATCATGATAATCAACCTATTTAGCATCACATTCAATAGCGTGAGAGACTTAGGACAACAAGACATGAAGCAATACCACCTTTAATCTGGGTGCATTGACTGTATTTGATGCTACAAGGATGTGCACATACCTGGTATGTATATGTAGAACTGCATCGAGAAACTAGAAACTGGCAAGATTTGACTACAGGAATGATCCAGACTTTCAAATACTTCTCTACTAAACCTCCTATAAAAGAGGCATTAAAATTTGTCAAGAGTTTAACTATGGGAGATAGTGTAAACGAAGAAGAGCATATTCAAGAATTATTTGGTGAGGTAGAGTTCATAGCATGTTTTGAAAAGGAAGAAGAAATGGACTCCACACTACTTGAATGCTCTTTCCTTGAGAAAGAGAAAGAAAAGATGGTTTACGTTGTGGATGAAGAGGAAGTTGAGAACCTAGATATTGAACATTCACAAGGGGTGCACAAGGTCTTGCACAGTGCAAGAAAGGATACACGTGCCTACCACGAACCCATGAAGATAAAGAAGGTGAATATAGGTTCGGAGGCTGAGCCTAAAGAGGCCATAATTGGAGACTACTGGTCAGACTCAAGGTAGCAAAGATCATCGAGTTACTCAGGGATTATCAGGAGTTATTCCCTCAAGGGTGTCATGAACTTAAAGGCGTGCATGAATCCCTTGGGGAAATGAAGATCAAACTTAAGGACGGTGCATGGCTAGTTAGAAAGGGACCTTACAAAATGAATCCTAATTTTCACAAAAAGGTAAAAGAAGAAATTGATAAAATGTTGAAATCTGGAATTATCAAGCCCCTTGATGAGTCAAAATGGGTTAGCCCAATGGTGATCAACATCAAGAAAGACGAACGAATTAGAATATGTGTGGACTACAGAGAGATGAATGCTGCATGTGTCACAGATCCATTCCCTACGCCATTCAAATACTAGAAGGAGTTGTAGGGTGTGAAATATATTCCTTCATAGATGGGTTGTTTGGGTATCATCAGGTTAGGATTGCTCAGGAGGATCAAGAAAAGACAACATTTACTACTGAATGGGGCAGGTTTTCCTATAAAGTGATGCCTTTTGGATTGAAAAATGTACCTATTGTATTCTCGTGTAAATTTTTTCAGGAACTCAAAGTTTTTATTCACAACTTCTTACAGGTCTACCTAGATGATTGGACAGTCTATGGGCTTGTGAAAGATCATTGTGACAATCTGCGCTTAATGTTTAAACGGTGCAGATAATTGAGTATCTCTTTGAACATCAAGAAGTGTATATTTACAACGCCATTTGGGATAATGTTAGGATATATGATCTGTAAGGAAGGTTTTCTGATGTATCCAGCTAAGGTTGCATTCATTCTAGGCCTAGAAGTGCCTACCAATCAAAGTGAGGTGCACGGATTTTTAGGTCATACAGGATATTATAGAAAATTCATCAAAGGGTATGCCAAAATTTTTGCACCCTTAGAATAATTACTGAAGGGGAAAGGTACATTTTATTGGGGAGAACCGAAGCAACACATGTTTGGGATATTAAAAGATAAACTTACTACTGTGCCTATTCTACACTTTCCCCCATGGGATAAACCATTTCATGTGTATGTGGATGCTTCTAGCATGGCCATTGGCATTGTGTTAGCTCAACTTGGTGAAGGTCTTATAGATCATCCAATCTATTTTTTTAGTAGAAAGTTGACTCCTGTTGAATGGAATTATACAACTACAGAGTGCGAAGCTTTTTCAATGATCTATGCATTGCACAAGTTTTGACAATACTTGTTAGTAACACCATTTGTGTTTTATACAGATCACATGGCATTGAAGTACTTGGTAAACAAGCTTGTCTTACAAGGGCACATATGCAGATGGGTGATCCTATTTCAAGAGTTTGACTTCATAGTTGTGGTGAAGCTGGGGAAAAGTAATACTTGAGTAGACCATTTATCTAGAATCAATTCAGGAGAGGATGCACATACAATTGAAGAAACCATGCCATATGCACAATTATACAGGTTACAACGTTTGCCCATGGAATTAGAAGACATTGTTGTCTTTCTACGAAGAGGTATGACACCAGAAGGAATTAAAGCATTAGATGGTGACCTTTACAAGGTAGGTAGAGATGAAGTATTACACTATTGTTTATTAGAGCATGAGCGTAAGGATATCATGGAAGAATCTCATGGTGGTATTGCAGGAGGCTATTATGTAGGTGATGCGACTGCCCAGAAGATCCTACTTGTTGGATTATGGTGGGAGACATTGTATAAGGACGGTAAATAATTTTGTAAGACATGTGATCATTGTAAATGCCTAAGAAAAATAGGGAAAAGAGATGAGATTACTTTGAGACCGATTGCTAGTGCCGAACTGTTCAAGAAATGGGCCATTGACTTTGTAGGACCTATTTTGCCAGCTGCGCGCATGACTGGATCGTGCTATATCATTACTTACACACATTATCTAACATGGTGGGCAGAAGCAACACCAACCAAAGACTGTACAACAGCTTCAACAGTTAGGTTTCTATGGGAGAATGTTATTACAAGATATTGGTTGGGGCCGTATGTTATCACTTCTATACTTGAATCAGGTGCTTTCTAGTTAGAAGAACTTGATGGAACACGACTACCTAGTTACTTTAATGGGAGTAGGATGAAGCCCTACTATAAATAAGTCTTCTTGGTGTTTGTAATAAGGAAATATTTCCATTTATCTTAGGTTTTCAATTCTATATTTCCTTAATGTATTTCCTTCATTGTCGTTATGCTTTGTCAATTTAGTTGTTGTTTTTGTGTAATAAGAGTGCTTGCGCACATGAAGCTAATTACTATATGAAGAATATTTATGCATAAAGGACTACACATACCTTTCGCGTGGGGTGGTTGTAGTTATCCAAGTCAAAGACTGTTGGAATTGAAGGGTGAAAGGAATAAGTTGCTACGGGTGTGCTTTAAGTCAAAAGAATATTGCTTCTTGAAAGTGACCAAGGATGGAGATGAATGAAAGAATAGTATAACGTGAGGTAAGCAAAGGCCATGATAACTACTAAGAGAAGGTACAGTGACGAGGTACTTAGGTGCAAGGGTATGCGCTGAAGAGAAGTATGTGACCAGAGGGTAGGAAGGAGTGCTAGAAGGTTATAGCTGGGGCGTGAAGATGTACCGCACCGAAAAAATGGATTTGGTCAATGAATGAGGGGATATTTGGTAGGTGAAGGAGCAATAAATGCATCAAAAATTGAAAAAATTATAAGGATGGAATGCAGATTCATTTTTACCATTGTGACTAAGAGTATTTGAGGAAAGAGCCAAGTGTGAAGAGCCGAGTGATTGGGTTAAGGTGCGAAGGGTGTGAACCAAGCGTGACAACCATATATGTGTGACAAGAATATTGCGTCCCCGGTGGTGAAGGGTTTGAGCAAAGAAGGGAGATAGAAAAGAGTTAGGTTATGAATTTTCCACCTAGGGCACATTTGAATCGAGCTAGGGTTTTATTCACAAAGTTGCAGAGTTGAAGAGGAGACATTTGTAAGGTAATAAAGGCACCTAAGAAGGCATCTGTAGCAACAGTAAAAGGAAAGAAGAAGGTGGATGTCGAGGAGGAAGAGATGGCACCTAAAAGACATTTTACAAAAATGAAATATCCAGAAGGAGTCATTATCGGCCATGAATGGGATTCATCCATCAAAAAGAGCAAAGTAAGTGAATACAATCACATGACTTCAGAGAACAAGAAGGATCTCGATTCCTTGCTCACTGTAAGGACAAACAAGTGCACGCTAGATAACATGCCAATTTATGATGATGTAGGTGAGAAGCTTTTGAATAGAATTAGGGTCTACCAATTATATGAAATTCCATATTTCGGGAAGTATGAGCCCTTGTATCAGTGGCTCATGAGCAGGGTGCACGGGGAAAACTTCTACTTTATAGGAGATAGAGTTAGAATCTCATATGCACTTATCTCATCAGTTATAGGTTTGAAGGCCACAAGAGAGGACATAAAAGGTGATATTGAATATAAAGCCGTGATTTTAAATAATAGACATGAGTTGGGGTACCTGAAGGGTCCATGTAGATTGGATATAGAAAAATTGAAGAACTGTCTAGTTGTGCAAGATGCAACACACCTTGTTACAAAGTTGAATGATCAGGAGCGGTGGTCACAGGTAAATACTAAGTGGTTACATGTGGCACTTAAGATGTCAGAAGGGACAATATACAACATTGTAGGTTATATTACAGAGAAAATAGTCGAAGAGGTGCGCATAGGAGGGAATATCAGCTTTGGGGCTGTTCTACTATCACTGGTATTCATGGATATTGGAGTACCAGACGGACCGAAGGAAAAAGTATGGGAATAACCCATGGAGAACAAGTCACCAGTTGAAAGATTCAACAAGTATCTATGCAAAGGGGCCATGACATATGACGTAAAGAAAAGGGTGGAGAAATGGTATGACAGGCTCCGTGTGGCATTTGGATAAGAGTGACACATCCCAAAGGACCTACCAATGGTGGTAGGGAAACAAGTCCAGTTTTCTGTATATCGACATTTCTGCATCGTGCACTTCCCAATGAAAGATGGAGTATGGAGCCCTTGGTGTAAATTACCTTACGCATTCATTGCAAGGTATTTCCAAGCATATGTTCACAGATTTACAGACATGTTCCGACTGATATTCAATGTAGATAAGGTAGACTTCAATTACCATACATTGAGGAATAATTATGTGTATCCTGGAAGAAGTGCTTATAAAGAGAGGATCATTTCAGAGGTGTTGAATGTTAAGCCAATAAGTTTGGCTGTAGTAGATGTGGGGGCAACATTGGTGTATCTCTAGCTGAAGCCAAAGATGGAGAATAACACGTATGTGGAGATTTCACACTTCTAGCACCACCAATGGGAAAGCATATAATGGAGAACATCCCAATGCTTAAGCCCACAGAGCTAATTAAAGTGGAGGATGAGGAGGAGGAGCGCGGAGATAGTGGTGGTTTGTAGCATAGAGGTAGGAGACATCCTACAAATAAGGGTGAAGTTAAATGCACCATTACACCACCTCAATCACAAGAGGGGGATGATGAGGACTTGAATGTAGTCTAAGGGGAGCACATATTTAAGATGGTGTTTAGGAGAACAAGGACACAAGGTGCTACTCCAACCACTGTGCACAAATCACCCAGAATCTCTCTATAAAAGGAGGCAACCGTGTAAAGAAGGAGGAAACTAAAGTTAAATGAGGAGGCGGAAGAGTTGGTGGAATGCACACCTAATTCTCCTATAATTCTAGAGAACACAGAAGAACATGGTGAGGAATCAAAGGAAAAATAATAGGATGAGAAAAGACCTGAGGAGACAGCTGTAGAGAATGTTCAGGACATGGAGACACAAGTCCCAATTTTGGAAGCTAAAGTTCCTAAGTAGCAAAGGTCTAGAAGAACAAGTGGAGAGCACATTCCACAAGCCATGGGGTATGTAGAGGACGCAGGAAAAATTGTCCGCGCCCGCTTCCAGAGAACGATAACAAAGAAGGATTTATTTGGATGGGAGGTAATGGATGCGGATATGGCAACTATGTGCACTTGAAAGTAACTATCGTGGTCAATGCACACCCACATGGATGAACCTAACTTTGATGTGTGTGAAGATTCATGTATTTCAAGACGAAAGAAGAAGGAACCCCAAGCTAAACACATAATAGTAAAGCCTACTATCATGTCAGATGAGCAGGTCAACAATGCATTCGTGAAGGTTTCTACTAAGGTGGCTAGAAGAAACATGGAAAAAGCTACAATTATCAGAGTGCTGTGCGAGGATCTGAAGACAAAGGATATATAGATAATGCACATAATGCAGGAGAGGGACTTCATGCAGAAGAAAAATGAGGTGTTTATCAACATCACATAGGAGATTGGGGACAATGTCATCAGAGTAAGGCCACACTTGGAGGCCAAGGTACCACAGATGTTTCCTTCAGCGATACACTATGTAGGGAATTTGGTGGACTTGGTACTTGAAGATGAAACTCTACGCATGCCATCGCCAAGAAGCTTAGAACAAGATGTCGAATGAGAGACAACATCAGTGATGTGAAAGATTGCATCTTATGAAGGGATGTCGCAAGAATTATAGGAAGTATTAAAGAAAGTAGACCATGCTTTAAACATATGCACAGCTCTAAAGGTGTTTATCAACATAAAGACCCTAGAAGAGAACAATGAGGTCTAGAAAGTGATGAAGGATGAGACATTAGGATGTACCGAAAGATTGTTAATGGTTAAACAAAAGTGGAAGGCCCTGACAGTAGCATAAGAGCCACACAAGACTTGGCTGGAAGAGCTTGGGAAACTAATTGTGCAGAAGATGGATATTTTAGAAGGGAGAATGACATTAATGTCCAATGTTGTGTTAGTTCTACAAAATGAGAAAGGAGGGATTGCGAGGGATAAGTTGAAATCCATTGTTGTGGACATCCCAGAAAAAACAGAGCAAGCACTCACTGAATGGTAGGTTTTGGAGGCCGAAATAAATGAGGAGTATCCAGAGTTGATACTTCAAACTAATACAGAGGAGGCTGCCTCATAAGCTCATAGAAAATCTTTATTTATCTACATTCTTTCATTCTTATTCTTTCCATTCTTATATTCTTTACTTCAATTTGTGGAGATACCCATTGTCGAGATGACAATGAGCTTAGTGTGGGGTAATGTTGATCGAAGAATACTTGTCAAAGATCACATAAGGAGTCTGTGTGGAATAGAAGAACTTGAACTAAGGGCGCGGAAGGATAGGAAGGACCCGTGCGTTGAAGGAAAGTTTAGCTTTTAGGACTTAGCTGGTTTTTAGCATGAAGACCTATTTTTAGAAGATGGTGTACGAAACACACCAATGATGCAGAGACGTGCGTGCCATGCATTTTCTATCTTTGGAGGAGTTGAGCAAAGCATTTTGCATGAAGACGAGCTGAGAATAGAATTTGAAACTTTAGTTAACTGCAAGAGGACTATAGTTAGCACACTTGCATGTGTGGCTATGGCTATAAACAATGTATGGTTATCAATAGCATGCGGCCTATTTCTAGAATGGATAAGTGGTGAAGGGCGAGTCCCCACCATATATATATGATGTTAGGTACATAGTAGAGGTGTGTGTGTAATAGAGAGTATACAATGTGTAAGTGTAACAGAGAATATACATAGTGTGTGTATGTTTGTGTGATATATGCATATGACTGAATTACTATATTAGATCCATACGCACATTGGTATAGATTGAAAATACTATAAGGAGCTTCTGTATTTATTAATAGATGGAAGATATTGGTTGAATCTAAGTGTCATTCTGTGTGTAGTTGAGTAGTGCATACTATTAATTAAATTACGATTACTATTTAAGCTTGTTATTTCATAGATATGAGGGCAACATGCATTGTAGAATGATGGATTACTTATGAATCTATATGTTTCTTCCTTCATCATGCTAACATCCTACTATAGCAACCCTAAAGAGGGACTTGGTACCTTTGCGCCCTTTGGGTGAGCGCTCAGTCAAGGTTGAGTGATGTGCCAGCGTGACTAGGGTGTTATCTGGTAAATTCGAGGCCGCATCAATGGTATTTTCCTAATATAACATCCTATTTTCCCCTCTTCAAGTTAATTTTGAGTGGATTTAGATGTAGTAAAAAACTTATGTCTGTATAAAAGTAATGAATAGGGTATATTTGGATTATTTTTTAGTAATCACTTTTGGTCTTCTATGATGGACATGTTCCAATAGATTATGGAAAATAGATATACTATTTTGTGTATATACAAATGTAGTAACCTTCGAGAGGTATGAAAATACAAAAAAGGCTATATGGGGAGGAATTCATGCTTTTTAAATACTTGGTATGAAGTATTTTAACACCTTTATTTGTATGATTAATGGATCCATACTTGCTCTAGAAAAAGGGAAATATTATGCAACAACTCTAGAAAAGTGGGTATACATTTGGCATAACTTGTCAAATATGAAATAAATATCACATGGTTGTGGTGTACTAGTTTTAGAGATTAAACAACTGACATTTGGTTTCCATCAAAAGCTACTAAGTGGTGTAGAATTTGATTCATTCAAGCATATGACAAGGAAAGTATGTTGAAATGGTCAAATAAAAGTCTTAATTGAGTATTTAAATAAATACATTTCCCATGTTTTCCTAATTAAATGGGATGAAAAATAGACTTATTTAAGTGTCCTTAATTATAATACCTTCACATAATCATCTTTTGACAAATGGATTTTGTAGTTATGTCTAGTTAATTCTTTCAATTAGATAGTTCAATATTCCCAACCATTGACAAAATAAACTGAATTAATGTATTATAAACAAAAGGAGAAAACAATCCAAGGGGTTCCTCTCCTCTCTCCTTCTCTTTATTATCTTTAGTTAGAAAATAATTAGTTATCAACCATTGTTTAGAAAATGTATACTCTGATCTTTTGGATATAATACAAAATCAAGTTTCTAAATCCTTTATTAGTACTTTGTAGTTCGTTTACATCTTATTCCAAAGGGTATTTAGGCCTTCTCACCCCAAGGAAGAAGGATAGTTTTTCATATATAATTTTTACTATATTTCTTATTATTCTTTCCATTTCTCTACTTTTAGGTGTTGTTTCCAACCTTATTATTTACAACACGTTCCAAGTTTAAATTGGATTTGATATCAAAAATTGAGATTGTAGTAGAAGATCAAATTTAATTTGTTACATGTATGTTTGCATCAATTCCATTGAGTAAAAAACACTATTAAGATAATATTTTATCCTCCCTATTACACATATACTTTTGACACCACCTTGGATTTGAGGATCATTAGATTAAATGAGGAGGATTACAATGACCCTCCTTATTTTTGGTTCTATTGTTGGGGGCTTTAGGTTTCATTAGAGAATAACTATTGATTTGGGTTTTGTGGGAGCATCCTAATTAGTTTCCATTCAAAAATAATATTCCATTACTTAACTAAATATAAGAAGTTATCTTTAGGTACAATAGGATAAATATCATGTACCAATTGGAGTAAGTGGAACATAGTCTTCTTGTGAAATTATAGTTCAAGGGTGAAATTATTTTCATGGTCTTATTGGAAGTAGTCTTTTGAGTTCAAGTTTTTGAGAGTAAGTAGGTAAAAAAGAGAGATACGTATCTGCACAAAACCTCTAAATAGTAAGTCCAATGGTTTTGTAATTATCAATGGAACTAAAAAAATCCTTGTTATTTCTCAAATATAATATATTCCAGGTACATCAATATTAATAAGATCAATGGTTCAAATTTACAACAAATAAGAGATCATTGAAGTAGGGGAAAATGATGGCTTATTATTTGCAATAGGTGATGAGTACAATGAATAAATAAAGTCTCCACTGGAAGAGTTGGTATGGTGAAGTACTAAATGGTAACATTCAAAATCCAAGGAGGGCTTCTTGAATTGATATTTGCATGTTGGGCATGAAAATTCATGTATTGTTTATTGATTGTGTCCCACATTAGGGATTGAATATTCATTATTATTTTTCACTCTTTGATTAACACATGATAAAGTGTAGAAGGGAAGCATGCAAAAAGGTGGGAAAATATACATGCTAAGAGCTTTGAAAAGAGGCACACAAGAAGGACATAAAGGACCATGTACAAGGATGATAAAGAAACCAAGAAAAAGATTTTTGAAGAAACAACACAAAAAGGTCACAATGTACACAACTTTTGGTGAGAATCTTGACGATTTTGGGATAAGGTAGAATGAAGCTTCACAAGATGACATGACTGCACATAGGAAGATACCATGCACATCTAATAATAGAAGAATGCACTAGAAATAGATACAATATAAATGGATAAGTAATTAATTGTTTGGGTTACTTGTATATAGACGATGTGGAAACAAACAGAGTGAACTAGCTATAGATGATAAAAGATAACACACAATGTAAATCAAATGAAGTAGTGGCTAAATATAGTCACAGAGTTTCTAGAAGAGTTATCATGTAGAAGAAATATATGGCTAAGAATAGCTTTTGTTCAACTAGTGAAGGGAAATTCCCCACTAGTATATATATCCCGTGAAGGGTTCATTGTACTTGTGTGTGTGTGTGTGTCTAGTGGTTTTTTTAGAAAGAGCAGGTGATGGTTAATGTAATTTTGGAATGATCAATATGAAGTACATGGTGTTATGGAGTAAATAAATTACTACACATGAATATGCTAATCTAGTATGTCCTAGAATTTGTTCTTTTATTATGTTAACTAATTTTCCTTATCATAAAGATAAACCATGATGGGACCAATTTTCTTCTGTTCCTCGAGTGAGTGCACTGAGGTTATCACTTTGGTGTGATAGGATGGTATGAGGAGTAATATTAACTGTGCGCACCAATGACCCATTACATTCAGCATGCATAAGCGTAATTAGACATACACCATTTTGGTTTTGTTATCAGGACCATCATAATAATAAAATAATGATAAGGAAGGGGGCATATGATTAGAATCATGACAACATAATATTGAAGAATGCTTCATGCAAATATATTGTAACTAAAATAATCGCTCGCCCAACTACTCTCCAAGGACCTGGGTAGAAGATACCCTCCATGATAAACTATATGAGACATTCTTCAGCAAACTCCCACTAAATTTGTATGGTTGCCTAACAGCTTATTGTTTGGGAATGAATTACAATTTTGGAAAGAAGCACCCTTGGACCCAAGAGTGCACAAAAAGCCTTGCATAACATGACACAACTTGGATACAATCTATAGATTATTCGTGGAAAGGTATGCTATGTAGATATATTATTGAATACTTTGTATCCATGTTTTCTTGCACAAATGAATCCCAATTAAATTTATTTCGAGAACCAAGAAGAACATATTTGAAGCAATTCTCACTAAAAATTAAGAAAATGATGGTAGATATGGGCATTAGAAATCTTCCCATGGATGGATAAGAAATTCACAAGCATAAGTGACATATCAGGATATGAAGGACATGAGAAAATTTGGTTTGTACCATGGATATCTCAGATGAACGTAATTGAAGAAGGATGCAATATGAAGGAAAAAGGTGCAAGGTGATATAAGACAGGGAACTATTTTATCAAGGAGATTTTAATTTAGGAACTACTGGGGAAAACCAACAACATTGGTTATGTCAAGGAGGAGGGAGGAAGGAAGAAGAGTGACACAGAGAATAAGTAGAGTGCACCGAGGTAAAACCCAGAGGATGAAGAGGAACAATGTAATGTAAATGGCATCCTGATCCAACCTAACACCCTTTCTCATGTGACTGTACCACCGCATATAAAAGATCAATTAATAATTGAAACAAATAGTGATGAGGAAGTAGACATATCTAAAAGAAATGAAACATTGGACAATAGTTTTACGCATGCTATTCAATCATTGATACCAACACCGAAAATGATACAGTATAATCCAAACATCCAAAAGCATAGAGGTTCGAAATCATGATAAACAACGAGTGGTGTACTGGGAAGTGCGCCCTTACAAAAAAACATTGGAACTACTGCGCCAAGTGCTAGTGAAAATCACGAGGCACCCATTACAGGTGCACCAATATCAGGAAGAGGTGAGATGTATTTGCACTTACCAAAGTATCATGGTGTTGAGAATGATACCGAACATTTTCATAAATAGTTCATCATAATATTGTTGGACCACGGAAGCATGGATCAATATAAGATGCGGTGGATTATGATCAGATAAAGGCTCTTAAAGGAATTTAATGTACCATAGTTTTAGCAATAAAGTATCTCAACGCTCAAGGAAATTAAGGAGTTGATAAAGAGTGTGCACATTTATGAAATGCATTTTATAACTTTCATCTTTAAACTATCTTATGAGACTCAATACATGCAATGGTTTCTAAGAGGGTTATTAATTATTTTTAGGTATGCCCTCTCACATAAAACCTTCAAAGATTGACGTGAAGCCCTTGAAGCATATTTACATGATGAAGCAGTTGGGAGTATAGAAACATGAGTAATTCCCTTTATAGAGGCACATATTACCTCAATGTTGACTCAATTAGAAATCCAAACGACGAACAATGTTAGGGAGACATGCAATAGGGTATGGTGCACATATTGTGAAGTAGAAGGACATACAATGATACAAGTCCTTTTCAAAATGTAAGATAAATGTTACTACCATGTGAAATATGCGAAGGAAACCTTGATGCAATAAATTATCCTTTGTTCTATTGTGCAATGCAAAGGAAGGTGTCACTCTACTGTGGAATTTGTCTTACACATATGCCTGATACAACTAATTTCTAAGTAATCAATCAAATTCATGAAGCAAGGCCTTTAGGAATATGGAAGACTACAATGAAAAATGCTTAAGAAGGGCATGATGGATACGTACACGGATGGGGTGGTTGAGGAAGAGGTGGACGAGGCGGAGGAAGATTCCTCCTAAGAACATGTTTAAGTTTTTGTCACCAGACCATTATACACATGACTTCCCAACATTCCTACTATGCGCACATTTCCAGAAAGAGCATAAGGTGAATACTGTCCAAATATTTATACGCTCATGAAAGAAAAAAGTGAAAAGGGAACATGAATGATTAATATTGTGTGAAACCTTACAGAATAATAACAACCCAAAATTACCAGGTTATGACCTAATATTTCCCTAAAGGTACAAATAAAAACACAAGGGGATACCGCTTATGCACACACATCTACTCCTTCGGACAAAATAAAGCAAAAAGAAACACATTCAAGAAACCTATTCTAATAGTAAGCAATAGAAAGAGATACTTCAATATATAAAGTATTTAGTTTGTGAGCTCCATGGAGAATTGAGTTTCTAAGAGAATATTCCCAAATATGAAACAAAACCATTGAATTCAATGAAATATAAAAAAATGACAAAAATGAGTATGTATACTTTTGCGTATTAAGGGTATAGTTTCATTATTAAGTCAATGGTTATTGCATAAACTTAGGTCAATGGTGCTAGAAAAACTGTTGGGGCAGGCACAAAAGAGAGTTGTCCACTCAGCAAAAGTGGAAGAGTTTGATCCTGAAATATTGGTTGATGCCTTTATAGATAAATAAAATATAAGTGATATATTGGTGGATACAAGGGGGTAGAAGTAAATATCCTCACCATGGATGCTTAGAATGGAATGGGGCGACCTATGCTCCATCCATATTTGAATGTTTTTATGGTAAATAAGATGATATTTATGCCAATTACTATATTAAAAATGCTATTATTAGCATAATGGGGGTTAGGTTCCATAGATATTTTGAGGTCATATCCATGGACAAAGCCAATGATTTCCTAACACTTCTTGGATGACAGTGGTGTTATGAAAAAATGCTGACTTGCAATTAAAAAAACATTATGTAAGCTTTGAGAACATATCAAAACACATTATTCTATATATGGACCCAACACATAATGCCCTTACGTTAAATATGTAGAATAATATGAATAACTAGAGCACCTTTACAATATAAAGGTTGAAGGGCTAGAGAATTATGAACTAACATTGGAAGGGGAATTGAACTATAATGATACAAACTTAGTGTTAGATACTATGAGTGTATTTTGTGATAACTAGGCATGTGGCTCATATGAATTAATTGGAAGTGATTACGATGCGATTCAACAAGCTATGAAAATGAAAATTACTCGAGAGATGAAATTTATAAGAAGGAATATCAAAAGGTTAAGAAAGGAGAAAAATCAACCTATGCTAAAGCTTAATGGGATTGAGGATGTGGAAGACTTCCTCGGTAGAATGAAAATTTATAAGAAACTGGAGAAAGCACATGCCAATTTCCTTCCATATGGTAAGAAGAAACATGGTGAGATGTTGACATAATAATTGCTCAAAGTTGAGAACGTTGGACTAAGTAAAAGAAGCTATGTATGCCTAATTTGAATGAAGTAATGTTACATGGAAGCTGTTGAGTTATTGTGGGATAAAAAATCTTGAAGAACATATTCATAGATGTGAGAACCTATAGAATACTAGAACACAGATCAAACTAGAATTGTGAATGCATGTGTTATATCATACGTTATGTGTATGGGCACACACATGGTATGTTGGATGTGAATTACCTAGAGAAACAAATCACTAGGATACACTTAAGAATGGGTTCATACAAATGTTTTTGTTTACTTCTTCAATACCACGTTTGAATTAACCTCTTCAATACATATAGAAGGAAAGTTTTAGGGATGATGTAGTAATACAAGAAAGAATCCTATCATTGAATAAGGAAAAATGAATTATTCTTCGAATTATTTTAAGATATGATTATTAAGAATGATTAAAATGAAGAGAATGATGAGGTTTGGATAGAAAGAAGTTGGAGGCACAAGGGTAAAGAAAACGTTATACAATAAATAAAGGAGGGAGTGATAAAAAATTATTTGAACATAGAAATATTCTATGAATCTAGATAATTCATTGATAAGACAATTTAGTGGACCAACCATCGAAACCTGCACTCAAGGCTATACATGTCAACATTGAAAATGATGAAGCTGAGAAAATTGTAATGATTGGTGATTATTAGAGTGAGGTAGAAGTGGAAAATATTGTGGAAATTTTTCACGATTATGCATATTTATTTCCAAGAGGCTATTAAGAGATGAAGAAATTGTACACGTCATTAGGGAACATGTATATTAAGTTGATTGAAGGATTTCATATTAAGATTAGGATTACCACTATTCATATGATTCCTAAGAAAAAAAATTACTAATTAACCACTATCTTTGGCCTCTTTGCTTTTTTCTAGTTTCCTTCTTGGTCTTACACACCCTATTTCCCAATTTGACTTTCGATACTTCATATTTTCTGAGTCTAGAATCAGTTCCTAGTCAGAATACTAGTGCCCAGGCTCCCTCATCCCCTTTGGGTGCTCCTGACCTCTTTGTATCTTACTCGCATATTTTCGGTAGTTTCTAGTTGTTGGGCATTTTTTTTCTTGGTGGTCAGACTTTTAGTGGTTAATTAAAAAATTCAAACAAGGGAATAATATAAATACAAAGCTATGTGATCATAATAAAGGACCAAGCTCTAAGCATCTACTACTATCAATTAAGGTTGCATCCAAAGGCATTTCAAGAGCATAAAAACATCCATCTAGCTATCATTCAAGGGATAAGGGACTGAAATATTATGAATACACTTCATAGGAAGAGGAAGTTAATTTTAACATGCTACACATCTATCTTACATAAGCTACATCTAGTTATTGCTCGCTATTAAGTGCATCTTGCACAAGAGCCACCTAGGGCACAGATTCTATCACACACAGACACACATATAGAACTACATCGAGTCTGAAATGTAGTACAATGTCCAGATCATAAGTTCACTTAGTTGGGTGATCGTCGGGGTCAGTATAAATCCCTATTTGTCATATTCTTTCTTTTTAGGATTTGATGTGTTTTGGGGTTTATGCTGGTGTTTTTTATTTTTACAGGTTTCAGGCGAATTCGATGATCATACTAGTAACATACAGGCAATGACTAACAACAACATTTAGAAATGACATCTTGCGACACATTGTAAGAATTCAAGTTTTTGACTATTTTCACAGCCGACAAGCACCCAGAGAAGGTCTACAGGTGCCTAGGCACCCCTAACTCTAGTCTAAGTGCCGCTGGTCTAGGTAAATCCCGACAGTTTCACACATTTATGTCTGGGCATAATAATTACAGATTCCTCCTCCTAATTAGTCAGTTTTCCATAGCTCAGTATAACTTTAGTATTTAATTACAAAATCAGCTAAGGAATCTATCCCTTCTATTACACTTAGGGTTTTATATTTCTCTACCTTATTTCTTAGGTCAAATATGTACTTCATTGCATATTATTTTGTTGTGACATTGCAATTAGGGTATAATAAATCATCTATTTTTGTTAAATCATTTGGTGAACCCATCTCATTCAAACGCTCTTGGGTATTCCTTTCATCACTTCTTTTATTTTTCAGGATCCTATCATAATGTATATCTTCATTCATGATTTCTTGCTAGCCAATCCTGATTGTCATGCTAAAATTATTACTCTCTTGGCTTGGCTACTACTTGCATCCCTTCTACTACTAATCCAAACATAGTTTATTAGAAATTTGCGGATGCATTTTCTTAGCAGCTTATTTTTCCATCTACCATAGCTTAACAATATTTATATGCTTATGACAATGATCCTCCTCTTTATATACAAGTATGCATCCATAACTTGGGTGTTAAGCAAACTTTAGTCAATATTGGATTTGAGCTCAATCTTTGTCCTTTATCATTCATTCAAAATACAAGCCTTTATGTAGCTAATCTTAATCCAACATCTATTTCTCTCTGGGAATATGATTCTACTACACACCCATGTCTTAGCACTATTGTTTTTCCTGTCATCATTGGCCAAAAAATGGTTCTTACAGTATTATTTGTTATTAATTTCCCATTTTTATATAATTGCTTACTCAATAGGCCATGACTTCATAAAATGTAAGCACTACCTTCTACAGTTCACTAGTGCATCAAATTATTACATGAGAGATTTGAATATTCAGTTCCCATTGATAATAACCCATTCCAATATTACAACCTATATCCAACCACTAAATTACCTATTCTGACTTCTACTACTATCCATCTTACTACTGATCCACAAACCACAAACTATCGAGACAACTTGCCTCCACTCAAGGGAACCATTTTTGCATCAGGTTCTTATTCCATCAGCTCTAGTGTCACTCCCTCCTTCTACTAATGTTATGGTACTTTATTGGGGATGTGTACATACATTAGACATCATAGCAACTTAATTTTCTTCTCATGAGAAATCTACATCTGTAATTCCTCCATTTACATGCACTCTCTTCATGAATAATACTCACTGACAGTTCATTCCATTCGATCCCACTTGCCCTGACACTATCTTCATACATGATGGCTTGTCTTGGTTAGGATTCACGCTGGATGATCTCACACCTCCATCACATTATCCTCATTTATATCATGGGTATGTTCACATTACTACTGCTTATGGCCTTCGAGTATTTCAACTACCAGTCTTTGTTGCACACATTCCTCGCCTCTCTCCACTTACTCTGAGACAATCATGGCTCAATTACATTGGTGGAACTTTAGATCCTGATCATATCAAAATTTCATTCCCTATGGCCTTTGGCCATGTTTTTATTTGTAATGACTAATTTCTCATCTATTCACAAAATCTTACTCGATGGTATGCATATGGATGTCCATTACCACCTTTCACTGACAAATAATATGCAATGGGCATATACAATATGCTCCATAATGGATCCTTAATTGATCAACCACATAATATTTCTTACCAAGTCTCTAATGTATCTCCCTTTGACTTTGAACATGACAATGATGATCTGTTAGATGACATTACTTGATTCTTCTACATCATCATGCACTTGGGGGAATCATGCTTACTATCCCACCCTTTTATCATTATCAAGTGTCTTTCATTTCTACTATTTCACTTCATGATTCACATCTAGTATTTCACACGCATCTTTCACATCTTAATACACTTGTATCATCATTACCCGATGATGCAATCTTGTGCTATAGTTCACACTTGACTGTTGAGAGCATAGTACATTCATGAACCTCACATGATATACATAACATATTTCACACTCAATGCATTCACGACACATATTTCTAGCGCACATTGACCACGAAACACTTCCTGATGATGCACTCTAGTTCCATAGTTCATACTCAACTACCGAGGGTCTAAATATAAAATGAACCTCACCACACTCACTTACTCTCTACGCTCACTACTTTGTAGATCATATCTTTCTAGGGAAAAATTCAAACCATTTCCTGATGACACACTCTTGTTCTACGGTTCATTCTTGACTGTTGAGGGGGAATTTATAAATGAACCTCATCTCATGCATACTCATTCAAACTCGCTCAGGGGACACACTTCTCCTATCATTCACTTTGTGTTCCATTCCATTCTTATTCACAAGCATACTATATATCTTGGTTGCACATTGTCCTTTCTTACTTATATTCGCGTTTACACTTTTATTACTATGGTAGAAAAATATTTTGTATGTCATTATTTTTTCTATACACACATGCATGTTCACTTGCCTTCTAGTTGTGAATGCAAGATTTATACAGATCTATTACACATAACACAAATGCTTGGCAGTGTACCTATTACCAATCCTAAAATGGCTCCTATGGGCATCTACTTTCATAAACATCATAGGTGTTATTGTTTCATTATATACTACTTCCTATTATTATTAGCATACTACCTTATATTGGATCATACAAGTTTTGACATACTTTATATCTTTCTAACATGCTAACAGGTGCTTCATATGCAACATTTTCTTTGTAGGAACTATTTACTGCCATGTTTATCTATTACTCTTTGCTTTTAACTGTTTTCCATTATTTGTGAGCTATGCCCTTTATCTTGTGTGGACACTATATGATTTTGGCCGCTTCGGCCTTGGTTGTCTTGTGATATTGTGAGTGATGTCCCATGTTTGTAACTCTCTTTTCACGGTCTACATTGTCTTCTTGTTTTCTAGATTATATATTGTCTTTTATATGCGTATTTTTTTTTTGTACTAACACATGTTTCCCAACCACTTTGTTTGTGTGTTCTTTGGTTTTTACCAAGCACATTCCTTCCCCCTGCAGGGCATCAATATCAGTTTTAGCATCTGGTCCTCCTTTGGACCGCATCCTCCTAGCGATGTCGTATGTACCCCAAATGAGGGGGGCATATATTGGGTGAATCATTCACCCCATTCAACAGTACACAGTCACAGTTCATAAATGCATAGTACAATAACAACACAGTCTTGGATTAGAATTTCACTTGGGTCATTAGCATAACATAGACGCCAACACCCAAACACAGGAATGAGAGTTTGGGTTCTCTTGAATATTCCTGGGTGCCTATGACCACGAGGCAGTTACCATGATTTTATCATATCAATAAAATTTTCAGCACTTTACACAGAACAAGCACAATCCTCCAAAAATCAGCATGCATGTTATCTCATTTTTCTATTTACATTGGATCAAACTGGATCAAACTTGATCAAAATTGAACAAAATAGGGTCACACCATTTATAGTGGTTTATAAAGCATCAGGAAGTAGTCAAAGGATGAAAAATAACACTATACCTTTCTCCCTACACTTTTTCTGTTGTGACGTGAGATCGCCCTAAAAACTCGCACTTGGCATGAGATCGTCTAAAAAACTCGTTCTTAGTGTGAGATCGCCCAAAAAACTCTTCTTCAACATCATTTTCAAGATCCTTTCTATCCTTTCACTCATAGTAGATTAGGTGCACATGTTCCTTTTTGCATATCTACATACTTTTCACACACTTTTTACATGTTTGGATCAAATTTTTCATAAACACATTTTTGACTACTCTTTTACTCTTATCTTTTGTAGGTTTGTCCTTATGGGAAGTAGTTTCATAATCAAGCATTAAGTGACATCAAAAAAAGGCACAACGTGACATATACACATACTCTTTCACCCATAGGGTCAGTTCCTCTTCTCTATCTTCCACACTTCATTTTTATCACTCCACGCTTTTTCTTGTCTCCTCGGCATGCTTTTCGCCATCAATCTACATGGTTATTAGGTACACATCTCTTATCTACTTTATGTTATCGAGAATTCACTCAAAAAGATAAAGTGGGGGGAAAATGTAGATACTAAATCATGAACTTGGGTATATTTCTAGGGCCTGATCACATACCACTATTCATATGATTCCTAGGCGAGAAAAAAACTAATTGACCTCTATCTCTGGCCTCTTTTCTTTCTCTATGGTTTCCTTCTTGGTCTTACACATCCTATTTCCCAGTATGATTTTTGATACTTTAGTTTTTCTGAGTCTGGACACCAGTGCCCAACTAGGACACCAGTGCCCAGGTGCCCTCATCCTCTCTGGGTGCCTCGAACCTCTTTGTATCTTGATCACATATTTTGGGTCTTTTCTAGTTGTTGGGCATCTTGATTTCTTGGTGGTAGTCAGCCTTTTAGCGGTTAATTATGAGAATTCAAATAAGGGAATCATATAAATATAAAGTTATGTGACCATAATAAAGGATCAAGATCTAAACATCTATTACTATCACCTAAGGTTGCATCCCAAGGTATACCAAGAGCATTAAAGTATCCATATAGATATAATTCAAGGGAAAAAGGAATGAATTCTTCTACATACACTTCATAGATGGGAAATTTAATTTTGACATCCACATATCTATCTACATTGATACATCTAGATATTTATTGCTATCAAGTGCATCTTGCACAAGATCCACCTAAGGCATGATTCTTCACACACACACACACACACACACACACACACACACACACACACACACACACACACACACAAAATACATGGAGTCTAAAATGTAGTGCAACACCCAGATCATAATTTCACTCAGTCAGGTGACTGACTAGGGTCAATCTGATTCCCCATTTACATCCTTTTTATTTTTAGGATTTGATGTGTTTTGGGGTTTCATAAGGTGCTCTTTCTCTTTATATGTTTCAGGTAAATTTGGTGATCAACATAATGACATAGAAGAAACATAACATCAACATTTAGTGAACATCTTACAGAGACACAAAATAAAATTCAGATTTTGACTAGTTTCGCAGTCACAGGTGCCTAGAGAAGGTCTCTAACACCTAGGTGCCCCTGACCCAGTCTAGGCACCCCAGTCTAGGTAGATCCAACAATCACACAATTTTTTGGGCACAATAATGACATATTCCTCCTCATGTTTATAATTTTTATAGTTCAGTACAACTCAAGATTTTATTGCAAAATCAACTAAGTACTTTATCCCTTCTCTTGCACCTAGGGTTTTTTATTTTCTAGCTTATTGATTAGGTCAGATCTTTATTGCAATGCATATTATTTCATTGTGACTTTGTAATTATAATTTATACAAATTCCTATATTTGTTAAATCATTTGGTAAACTAAACTCATTAAAACATGCTTAGATCCTCATTTTTCTTCTTTCATGTCTCATAAGGTATCTCAATTCTCCTTTCTTCAATTGCTTCAAATGCCTCCATTTTGCAAAGATTCTCTCCATAAAATCCTAGACACTATGTATATTCCTATCAACATGTCACCTTCACAAGTCAGTTCTATCTTTGGTCACCTCTCCAATGACTCTATTAACTCTAATGTTAATCGATCTATTTGTAAATCTATTCAATCTTTATATTCTTTATTTCAAGAAACATTTCAGGCCATAGAATCAATGATTACATCTCTTATATCTGAAATCCAACATCTTAAGGATGTTTTTAAGGATCACGCTAGTTCTTCCTATCATCCTCATTTTATGTCTTCTACATGTGCTCATATCAGTGAACCCCAAGTCTTACTGTTCCTCGCTCCTTTAAATTTTTACCAAAATACTAAGAAACATGATATTTTTCCTCAACTACTAACTCATCAATTGATCAACTTGCCATCTACTCATTTTTATCCTCCTTATCGGTTTGCACAATATCAAGGTCATCCATATTATAATTATCATCAAGTAAATGAACATATTGACAATGATTTCTATGATTTATGCAATGAAGAATCAAGAACACTTGAGCATCACAGGTTTTATGCATATTTTACATACACAAAATTCTAATACATTCCCATATCCACATTTTAAAATATCACTAGGTTCCTAAATATGATTCAATTATGTCTACATGAGCATCATGTCATCGTATACTAATGTTCCTTCTACAGAAAGTCCAGATTCTCCTATATAAATTATCCTCTCAATATATATTCATCCTCTATGTATATCGCGAGGTCTTCGACAACATTATGTATCCCACATGTAGCTCCACCATTCAAGATTCCTCCCCATCCTACTCCACTTCCTTTTCCATATTCATATTTTTCACACAGACACACACACTTCTTCCACTGATGGCCAACACATACATTTCAAACTATCGCCACCATCGCATGGTCCTACATATACATGCTTCTTCCTACCATTGTGTTGGCTCTCTCATACGTATCATGACATACACATACACCCTCCCAATATATAGCATGTGGTATCTATCACATCATCATATAGATCTTCATCATTGGAACACTTAGGGGATATCATGCATATTCTCCCCACTTGCGTTGTTATTACATTTTTATATCATGTCATGCACTTGAAGCTCTGTGTTTAAATATCTACATATTATATCAAGCATCACTATATAGACACATGTGATGCAGATAATGTGTATCATCATTATTGAATGACACAATATTTTTCTATAGTGTCACACTTATACTATATGAGGTCTCACATACATATCATGAAACTCACATCATACACACTACACATTTTACACTTGACACATTTAAGAAAAATCTTTCTACTGCACGTTCAATCACAACACACTTCCCTATGACGCACTCTAGTTCCATGGTTCATACTCGACTGTGTTATCCCGTAAAATTGACAAGGGCAATTTTACCGATAACCATACCGAAATTTTGTCTTGATCCCTCGATAGGGATCCCTCGCGTTCGAAACGATTTAAAAATTCCTTCTCGGGAAATCTAGCTTTCGAACTTAGTCTTTTTTGAGCCTTTTTGGCTGGGCGCATGGATTTTCACTGTAACACCACATTTTGGTGCGCCCCTTTAAAAAGCCTTTGGCGCATGGTTTCCCATGTCAACACGTCTTTCGGTGCGCCAAAGCATGTTAAGCCTTATTTGCGTGCGCCGAGGCGCATGCGCCTCGATGTTGACATATCATTTGTTGCGACCTCTTTCCCATGCGCCAAAGGGCGCATGCTTTCCTCTGTCAACAGTCGTTTTCGCGCGCCTTTTCAAATAGTGGGTGGCGCATTTATGACAAAGTTTTGATATATATAACAGTGCCCGCCCTGTCGTTTTCATTATTTCCATCGAGCACGTGATATCCCTGGACTTGTCAGCCCCTGCTCTGTCATTTTCATCAAGTTGTGGACCCGCTCAAGGATTTTGGCTATATTGTTAAGGTAAGAGGTTCATCCTCTTTTCATTTAGTTCTTGGTGTGTGCTTGCTTGCTGGTTTTCATCAGTTGTATTTGTGTCTGGCTTGTTTCCCTCCTTGAACTTTTTGTTTTCTTCCTCCTGCCTGGTCTGTGCTTTCTTTCTCCTCTCCCTCCCTCTTTCTGGATTTGATGGAAAAGGGAGGGATGGTTTTATTTTGGCTTGGTCTGATCCTATTTTATCAAACTAAGTGATGCCAAGCGTCCTTTCGAAGTGGAGGTTGAAATGTGAAAATGCTTAAGTATTTCAAGTATTCCCCATGGCGCGTTGCCGCGTCATGTTGCACCTTAGACAGTCGCGCCCCTCGGCGCGTCTACCCAGCATGCTGCAGTTAAAAATCATGCGCCCCTAGGCGCACCCTTTCGGCCCGTAACACGCTCGAAACCCGCGCCTCCTTATATCCCTTTGGCGCATCTTTTACCCCTGTTGCATCCCTCTTCTATGCGCTAAAGGGCGCGCCCAGCTTCCATGCAACACAAGAGCTATTTGTGCAAGTGTAAAGCCTCCAAGGCGCGGGCGCACCTTCCATTGCAAGTACATGATGTTGTGTAGCCCCCCCATGCGCCGCGCCATATACCTTTGGCGCGCCTTTTTTCCATGTTGCACAATCTGTCCATGCGCCAAAGGGCGCACCAAACCTCAATGTAACATGCATCTTCTATGCGCCCTTCTATAAAATGCAGTCTGCTTCATCCATGCGCCATGCGCCTTTGGCGCCAACTTAACCTCTGTTGCACCCTTTTCCTGTGCGCCTTGACTATACAGCCTGTTATATACATTTCTCATGCGCCCTGCGCCCCGAACCTTAAAAGTTCCAACTCTTTCTTCTGCTAGTATTCCAATGGAAGATCAAATGACTAATTCAGGCTTCTTGGATTGGGTTTCGCTCCTTCTACGTGCAGATCGTCAGATAAGCCTTGAAGAACACATGTCTACGTCAAGCAAGAGACCCGCCAAACCAAGAGGAAAGGCTAAGCTGACAGAAGAAGAAATGAAGTATAAATACCAAAGGGTCAGAATGCCCGAATCACAGGCAGAGTGTAATATGGATGTCAGGGATTCTGAACTGGGCCACATTGACATAGAGGAATTCTGGGTACGGACTCAGAAAGTGACAAGGAGTCCATGGATGGATAAATTGATAGGCAGCGCCCTGCACTTCGCCGGTGGGATTCCTGTCAGTGCTGTTAATAACGAATTCATAATGGTGGTCGCCCAATCTTACAACGCAGACACGAGATGTGTCGAGGATAGCAAGGGCGAGGTAGTTATAAACCTTACTGCTCGTCGCTTTGAGTTGATGCTTGGCATCCCTCATCACCGGAACTATGTGGCTGTTAGCCAGCAAGAATGTGTCAAGACCTGGGAGGACAATGAGGACCTGTGCATGCAATTAATGAATGAAGTCTACCTCAAAAATAAGAAGGTAGTGACCCGGTGGCCCCAGACTATCCACCGAAGCGACTTCTCCGAAGAACTCAGTGACACCATCACTTTCCTGAGCAGAGTCTTCGGGCTTTCAGACGCCCACTACTTCCATAAATGGATGCTGCGGTACCTGGAGACGATGAACAAGAATTTGCCCGATCAGCGCTTTTGCTGGGGGGAAATAATAAGCAGCGCTATTTCGGAGCAGCTACAACAGTTTGCCACAACAGGAGTGTTTCATATGAACTCCTACGTAGTGTATGCTGCTGCGTCTGAAAGGGATTATCCAGGGCTGCACCGAAGTGGAACTTGGCCTCAGGCCAAGATATATGAATACTACCCAGAGCTAAAGCTGGAGAATAGCATCCAACACTTTTCAAAAATCAATGATGCTTTCTTCTACCATATTATATGCATGCTGCGACCAAAGTTGACTCATGGCCGCACAATTAAGAATACTGTTTCTGCTGTGGAAAAGTGGGGGGGCCTTGTTCACCCAATTTCCCACATTCACCTATCTAAGGGCGGCCAATTTCTTGGGAGAGCCCACCAGGTTGCCAAGATATGCTGGACCAAAGCTGGTTCTATTGGAATTGTCAAGGCAGCTGGTCACATATCATGAGAAGTGCCAGAAAAGAAAGAAGGGTGGAACTCCTTTCCCCCTCACAGTAGGCCGATACACTTGTTCAACCTATCACAAGGCGAAGGAGATGTTTGCTGAGCTAGAATTGCTCAACCTAAAGCATGATTTCCCAGCAAGGCCTACATTCGACCCTAGGGGCTGTCTACCAAGGGCTAAGCTTGATCCGATCCATGTCCCTCAGATTGAGGATATTTACATTGACGTCATCCATGAGGTAGAACTCAGAAGAAAGGATCACTCTCGCTTAGCATTGGCAGAAATCATCCAGTATGGAGTGGCCATTGTCCCAAAAGGCTTCCAAACCACGGAAGATGAAGTAGACAAGGTGTATAATGACACAGATGGGGACAATTGGCCCTTCCCGGACATTGATAGAAGCAAGGCTCCTCAGACAATTGAGGAGAGGGTCAAGGAGACTATGCGGAGAACAGAGCATTGGTGCCGTATGAATGGGTTGATCTACCTCGGTGTAGATTTTACAACTTCTCCTTTGGGTAATGCACCCCCAAGGTCAAAGAAGCAGCTAAAAGGCAAGGGTGCAGCAGGTGAATCAAGCACCAGTCAGGAGGAAGCCCCTGAAAGTCCTCTTCCCTCGGAGCCAGAACAGGTCATAACCTTGGAAGAGGAATTCGCGGAGGACGTTCCCGAAGGCCCATCCACTCAGGATGTCGGCATTGCTACAACTTCAGAGGTCCCTTCTATCCCTTCTTCTTCTCTTCCTCCCCTTCCTCAGGTGTCGGCAACCACTCCTTTGGTTGTGTCCTCTCCCCCTTCTTCTACCCTTTCCCCTGCCTCTTCGTCCATCTTCTCCTCTCTCGCTGATTTGTCTTCCTCCATTTCTTCCCTCATTTCCGGACTCCCTTCCCTTCCCATGTCTTCTGCAGCTGCGGTTTCCCTTCCTCCCGTGGGCATGTCTTCGGCTATTCTTTCAATGCCGCCGCCGCGTGTCTCCACGTTCTTCCCCTCTTCTACCGTTGCTGCCTCCCCCTCTGTCTCTGGTCCTTCTTCAATAGGACCAGCTTGGATCTCTCAACAACTGAGCCAACCAAAGAGGAAAGTCCCCATCGCTCCGATGGACTTTTCAATCATTCCGGCTAAAGGAGCAAAGAAGCACAAGCCGGTTACACGCTTTTCCAAGAGCGCTGCAGGTGAGAGGGTTATGGAAATTGCCTACCCCGATCCCACCAAAGAGAAAGAAGATCTGTCTCCGGCAGATTTCACAGTGACCCAAGTCACAATGGGGACATCCTCTGAAAGTCTTCAGGGGGAAGCTCGTTCCGCAGTTAATGCACTTTGTGAAAAGCTTCAAGAAGCCAAAGAAGAAAAGAGGCTACTAAAGGAGCAGAATAAATACCTGCTTCAAGCCCTACAGAAGATGGGAAGTGCACCTCCCACAACTGCCCGCCGAGACTCCTGAGCTGCTCAGTCAGGAGAAGATCGATGAATATTCAAAGATCGGCGAGCAGGGTATGGCTGTTTCTGCTTGGAGGAGCCAAATCCTTAAGGATAGTGAAAAGGTGATCGCCGAGTATATCAGTTTATACCTGAACATCGAGAAGGCGAATAAGGAACTCCAAACATTAGCAAGTCCAGTGTCAGAAGAGCTCGAAAACGCAAGACTCCAACACGAGGCCTTCCAACAAATGTTCGACTGTTCAGTCGAAGATTTGGTCAAGTTTGGAGTATTCGGTCATCCAAGGACCCTCAACAAGACTATGTCCATTCTGGACTACAGGATAGATCAGCTCGAATTTGTGTTAGAGAAGATAGACAAGGTGAAGGAAGAGGCCCTGGATGCGATGCATCAAATGGAGAAGATTGTTCTATCTATGACTCCAGGGTTGCTCACTCCTTCCCTCACCTTGAGATCAGCTGACGATACTATCTGAATTTTCAAGGAGTTAGCTTCTCAAGGGACAGGGCCAGAAGTCACTTTCGACATCGAATCCATCAACAACCTACTGGCCTGTAGAGACTTCATCGGGTCCCTAATCAAGGCGGGTAAAGACTATTCCAAGGTCCCCGAAAAGCTCATTGATGAGCGGGAAACTTGCGAAGCAATCAGTGAAAGGCACCAGGATCCGTCACAGGATCAATTCGGGCCAATGATCAGCAAGTTCTTGGAATACCGCGCTCAGTTCCAAATAACATCACCTGAGCAGCATCAGAAACAAGCTACCCCTTTTCGGCTGCAGGATGATGATGACGAGTAGCTGTTCTTCTTCTTCTGTTTCTTCTTCTCCCTCTTCTCCGACTTTCTTTTCGCAATATCTCAAGTATGTTGGTACAAACGATGACATCATCCATGTTGCATCATGGGATGATGTCATCCACTCAAAGATGTAAAAGTCAACATGACTTTAGATATTTTGTAAATATCTTGTAAGATATTTTGTGTGTTGTTTTGTTGGCTTTTGTCTTCTCTCCTCTTCATCTTCTATATATACAGGAATACTTGTTGTATTCGGTGGGAACATTTTTCAGATAGAAATAGAAGTGAGGAGAGAAAGACTTTGAGCTTTCTTGTAACAGATAACAACAATTAATACAATTATTCAGACTTTGTGCTCAATAACTGTGTTATACATTAAGATCTTTCTTATGTTAGATCTGCATGAGTTTATTCTGTTGAATTCATATCTACTTTTCCGTCACTTGTTTATCAGTATTGCTTTGTTCATTTATGCGAGTAGGTTTGGCTCTGTTTACTACCAAGCCCAAAGCATAGATCTTCTGACCCTTCCGCTTTGGAACTCATTTCTTTTCTTCCTTCGGATCTGTTCTTTCTCTTCTCCTTCTTTTATTCCTTTCTCTTCGCAGCCTAGAACACTCTACTGGGATGAGATCCCAACCCCCGAAGGCAGAATCTGTGAGACTTGCATAGGTTCCTGCTAGTAGAAGTAGCAATAAACCAGTTTCGCTTTGCTGTCTCAAAGAGGGGCTAAGCCCTGCACACTGTTGGCTCGTCTATCCATAGATCTGTCCACGCGACAGATTTTCGGACCAACAATATGTATATATGTATACATATATATGTATATATGTATACATATATATGTATATGTATATACATATATATGTATACATATATACATATATATGTATACATATGTATATGTATATATATATATATACATGTATATATATATACATATGTATATACATATATGTATATACATATACATATATATATATATATACATACATGTATATATATATACACATGTATATATGTATATATGTATACATATATACATGTATATATGTATATATATACATATACATGTATATATATATATATATATATACACACACATATGTATATATATGTAGATATATATATATATATGTATATATGTATATATGTATATATGTGTGTATATATGTATGTACACACACACGCGCGCACACACACACACACACACACACACACAAAAAAAAAATTTAGTGTGATGAAATACTAAAATGTTTCATGAATCATGAGCAGAAAACTATTCTGTGTGAAGCACATGAAGGTTTTATAGGTGGACATTACATAGGAGAGGATACGATGTAGAAAATTTGAATGACATGTTTATCGCATAAGACTCCATTTAAGGATGTTAAAGCATATATGAAATCATGCCACCATTGTCAAAGGATTGGAAAATATGGTAATAATGAATAAATTCCGTTAAGACCAATGATTTCATAATACCCATTTGCAAAGTGGGAAGTTGATTTTTTTGGATCCATCAATCCAATTGCGTGAATAATAAACACACACTATATTATTATAGAAAATAGTTACTCAATAAGATGGGTGGAAGAAACACAAAAAATATTACATGGAATCAAATGGTAATATATTTATATGGGAAAACATAATAAGTCACTATGGATTCCCCATAAGCCTTACAAGTTATAAAGGAACCCATTTCCTTAATGATATGATACACATACTTTTGCAGTATTTTATGGTTGTGCACCTTACAATAAATCCTTACCACCCACAACTCAATGGAATGGTTGAGTCATTCAAAAAAATACCCAACAATACTCTAAGAAAAATTTGTGATGTAGGACACAAGGATTAGGTTGACAAATTTTCAATAGTATTGTGGGCATACAAAAAAACTTACAAGTGTTTGAATAAGGTGACACCATTCCAAATTGTATTTTAGAATAGAAGTTGTGCTACCTATTAGATTTATGGTTCCATCACTTTGGATGACACACATTACAACTTTGGATGATGAGGATTTAATAACTGAATGACTAATATTTATACTAAAAAACAAATGAAGAATGGGTACACACACGATGGAATCAAGGCATAGAAAAGACAAGACGAAAGGAACAATATGATAGAAATATAAAAATAAGACATTCATAATGGGTGTGAAAGTGTTATTATATAATTAAAATTATGCGCAACACCTGGGAAAACTAAACACACACTAGTTAGATCTCAATATAAAATAGTTTAAATTATTCCCACTAGCGCATGTAAGTTGAAGGGCATAAGTGGAAAAATTATGTTAGGCCACTTTAATGGTAGTGGGCTCAGACCTTACTACCAGTAAAGTTGTGTTTGTAAAAAAAAAATCATATTCCATTAGATTAGTTATTATTTCAATTCTTAAGTGTAGATTGTTTTCTTTTGAATGTAATAAGCATGTTACTTGACAATTGTTTCATGTATTATTTTGGTTTAAGGTTATGCTCCAAATAGTTATATACAACATAACAAAAGTATACATGGAGGAAAGTGCAAACATCTTATTGGGGGTAAGGTGGTAGAAAATAAGTGCTAATACTAGAGAAAAGAAGGAAATAATGAAGAAATAACTACATATGCACTAGGAAAAAACATTGCATAAATAATGGGATAGATTTGCACACAATAAAAACTTCCTAATTAACTGGGTTGGGGCAAAAAAAGCATGAAAAAGATGAAAATTAAATTCTAGATAAATGAGAAAGGAGACAAGAAATTTTTGTGTGTAAAAATATAAAGGGGGTTGAAATATGGGGAAAATTGAAATGAATGATGAACTTGTAGGATGAGATAGTGGGGTGTATGGAAACAAGGATATGGAGATGGAAATGTGGTTGTAAGAGGCTACAAGGAAAGGAAAAGTGCATAAGAAGGAAGAGGTTCAAAAGGAATAAAAACATGTCCTAGGAATGTAATCTACCTTACACAACTTGAGACGTGAAGGAGGGAAGCAACATGGGTCCATAATTTTCACAACACACATGTAATGAAGTCATCAAAATAAGAAAAAATCATAAAGTGGTAAATAACTCTAAAAATTCAATGTTAACTGTAGTTAGTAGAGATATAAAGTTTCACACATGTGAGATAATTAAATAAAACATTAATTATCCATTGAGAAGGGTACACATAGGGGAAGTATCGCATTTGGGAAGTTACCGTTCAGATTAAGATCAAGAGCTCTAGGTGATAAACAATGAAAAGAAGCAAAAATCAATTCACATAACTAAAAACCACAAAACCATTTTCCATTAGAGAAGGATATAATCTTTTCATAGGTGACTAAGTGGTGGAAAGAAGAAAACATGTGGTAGTATTATCCAGAGATGACATAAATATTCTGTAATAATGGAGTAAAGGTGAAGGATAGTACTATGATAATAAGGGACCTCTATTAGCATGGATTTCAAGCTCTTCTTGAAGGATGATGAAATATGGGGCCATAATTAACCATGGATTAAACTAGGGTGGAATCTAGGCTAGGTGCGGTAAAAAGGCTAGGAAAGAGGAGGTACGTACAAGTAGGGATGAAAAAACATAGTACCTCTTGTGACACTAGTTTGAAAACTTCTTTGGAGTCAATGTTAGGGGAAGACTCAGGCGCCATTGTTATCAAAGAAATACCAAGTGGTGAAGAGGAAATTTCTATAAAATAAGAAAAGAAAGTGCGGGAGTTTGAGGTAGGAACATGTGCTTTTGTGACTTTAAAAGAAAGATAGGAAAATAATGACACATAACATAAAAGTGAAGAATGAAAAAGAACCCATACAACTAAATTTTGAAATCAAGTTCCCATTGGATGCCATAGAAGTGGAAACATGGCATACCCAAGTGGGTTCATGCAATATTTGTTACTGTAACCATCACATGCATGGATTGGAAGGAATAATGGCTAAAGACTTGGTATGCCAAATAGAGAATACGGATGATACAATGAACATCATTTATGATGAAAAAAAGAAGAAGAATTTTGAGAAAGTAGGAGTTATCTAAATTTCTGAGCTACCCTACTTTAACAAATCAGTATAAATGTTTCATTATTTTATCTCATGGGTGTGCAAGGGATATTTTTACTTTACATGATAGTACATAGAATTACCAACTCTCTAATCAACAAATAAGCATGATTGATCAATACTGGGGTGTATTTGACATAAAATTTATAAAATGACAAGGTGAATGATGAGGTTGGGGACATTTTGAACTACAATAGAGTGGGGTGCACCTTCCTCATCATTGAGATATAAGACCAAAAACAAGAGTTGCAATGCAAATTCTAATATCCAAACTGGTGGGTGCAGAAATATGGATTGAGATTAACAAAAAAATTCTTGTATATTGCACATAATATGGTCTAAGGGACCCATTATAACCTATCTTGATATATTAGTGATGGAATAACATATGATGTATAGGTTGCACATAATAATCTAGTGATCAAATTATGATGGGGAACTATAGTCCTAATTTTGGTCTTCAATGAGATTGGCATCTCCGAGGGTGAAGGACAACCAAAATAGATATAGCCTTTAGAGAATAAGTCTCCTATCAAAAGATACAAATAGTTCATGGTGCCTAAAATTATTAATGATAGTTATAAATCCATGTTAGTTAATTGTTTAAACACTTGTAAAATATGTTTGAATAAGACTGTAAAACATTGCATCAACTTCCCAAGGAATTGGATGCAGAGACACTTTCTCTGTTATGTAACACTACTCCATAAGGTGATTCATGAAATTTGAGGATAATTTGTATCCTTGGGAAAAATTTCCCTATGCTTTCACATCGTACTTCTTAGTGTGATTTGTAAATAGGATACAAAAAGTAAAGAAAATAAAGATTGACATGCTAAGGATGTGTTAAGGATCAATTCCAACATCCATACCAAACAAAAATATTACAAGTATTCGAGACATGAATTATATGTGGAAAGGCACGAGTCAGAAATACACTCCCTCAGTCAAGTGGAGACAATAATAGTATACAAAAAGGTACACAAGTTTTTATACTATTTAAGGTAAAAGAAAAGGAAGGACATGATGAGCCCACAAAAGGAGGAAGAGATAGATGAGTAGATGATTCCACCCACTAGGAAAAAGAGAAAAGGGGGGGAAAAGGCCGAGGAAAGAAAATATCACTTCTACAGAAAAGGGGGAAAAAGGCCGCCCCTTAAAATAAATGAATGGAATTCACAATATAAAATTTTGTAACTATGCCAAATATCACTAACAAGGAGGGTAATGAAAAATAGGATGGTATCCTAGGAACTACCATTAGTTAGGAGGGGTTTAACAGGATAATACAAACAAAAACATAGGTGGTATCGGGTGGATAAAATACATGAGGAGGATAAATAGGTACACACAAGATTGTGTAAAACACTTACCCAAGGTATTTTATTCCTTATGTAGGTAATTCACATCCAGAAGTTGAAAAAGGAAATATAAGAAATCCCAAAGACTTGGTGTAGGGACATTGTCGGTCCAGAAATCACCCCCATTTGTGGTCTCAATTGAAGAAGAAGAAACATGATCTAATGGGGAAGAGTGAGAATAACATGAGGATGGTGGTGACATGGAAGAAGAACCCATAGATGATGAGGAGAAAGAGAAATGTCAAAAGGACACGAGGAAGCACACAACATAACATTAAGAAGATGAGGATATTGATAGGGAGGATGAATAATTTAGTATCAAACCAAAATAACCTCATAAATCCATTAGTGTAAGGTACATTTAAGGAAAGAATATAAAATACTTGTTCACTTGGGATTTCATGAGGGGATCTATAGTGACAAAGCATGCTAAGAAGGTGATATCATTTTCCCTTAATGTTTTCACATAGGAGACAACCATTAAAGTACTTAGGGCTTGTTAAAATCACATTCCCACCAAGGATGGGGACATCAACGAAACTTAATACCTTTAAAAAGACGTTAGTGGGACATTACTAAAGATACTTGGTGAAGTGGTCCAATTTTTTTAAAATAATAGTTTAAATAGCTGGATATAGAGAAAAATGGTGAGTGAGATAGAAAAGGAGCTAAGAGAGACTATAAATAAACCATGTGAGATAACCTAGGAGAAGAAAATCCTATAAGAAAAATTTGTGCATGTTGATACCAAGGAAAGGATTTAGGTGAAAATATCATTTCAATGATCCAAAACTTGTAGAAGAACACCCACTCATAAAGGGTAAACACATAGAAGAGCTGGATCAATTTCTCAATATCTTTCTTAAAAATATATTGCCAAAAGAGAATGGGATAAATAAAATAAGGGTGAAGAGGAGAAGATTAGGGTTTTCTATAGGAAGAATGTAAAAATATTGCAAAGGAACTTGAGGGTAAGGATGTATATGCAGATAAGATCCTCAAAGGATTATTTGAAAGCAAATGTGTATTATTAACATAAGAATGCAAGAAGAAACTCAAAAACAAAGGACAAAATGCTTGATAAGGCTACTCGTAACAAGATAATGGAGGAGTTTGAGAGGATTAATGAAGAAGCGACTAAAAAGATGGAAAAAATAAAGTAGCGAATGAATGAACTGTGGAAGCTCATTGATAATATTGAAATTGTGCTGGAATTTACATACACAGAGACTAGTGAAAAGTTTAAAACAATACATACAACACCCACTACCAAAATTAAGGGCACACAAGCTTTTGTTTAACTAGCCATGTTACTATATCAAGTAACCCATATTTTCTAGAAGGAAATAGACAACTAGCATACACATGAATATTTTCTCAAACAAGAGGTACCAGAGTTGTTCAAAGATCCACAAAATGTGTTTCCCAAGGGTGGATAACCAAATTAGCATAGGGTGATGTTGGGTGCCAAAAGTTTATATTATTTATTAATTGTGTCCCATATTGGTGTGAGGCTCGAGAAATTAAATCAAATAAATAAATTATTAAATTAATACAAAACATCAAACAAAATGCAATATAATTAAATAACACAGATCACATATTTAACTTGGAAAACCCCCGAGGGGTAAAAACCCATGAAGAAGGTAATATTTCCATTTAACCGAGAAACGTATTTACACAGTCTAGTAAATATCCAAACTCCTCACTTCTCTCCCTTGGTAATTCACAATGTGAATACCATACAAAATGATATGATATAATCACCTGACCCCAAGGGTCAATATAAACAATTTGATTGGGTGTGTCTTCTCAAAAATCACCGTAATTACTTAATAACTGATTTTAAATAAACCAATTAACCCATAAACACGTAGTTTATATTAAATAATTTGAACATATATAATATCCTAAATTATTTAATTATAAATTATGGTTTAGATAAGAACACTTATATTAAATGAAATCTATACCTTCCCCTTAATATTAAGTGTGGCACATATATCAAGGTTACCTGTTTATACAATAGGATTTACAAATCCATAAACCATAGTTAAGGTTTATGTTAGCATGTCACTTTTGAAGGTTTTATACACTTTAATCATGTTCAAATTACAAGTGATGAGGAAGCACACAACATAAGATTAAGAAGATGAAAATTTTCAAGATAGAACAATTGAATTAAGTGCTAAATGAAACAAGACACATGAATGAATATGTACTTAGCTATCTCGTTTCTCTAGAAGTTGATCTTGTAGTGGAAAAAGGGTGAAAATATTAGAATCAATTTGTAAGTGCTTAATTTCTAGTTCTCAGAGTGTAGAATGAAAAGAGAAAAAATTATTACTTATGTAAATAACTATTTTATGGTTATATAACTATTTGATAGTTCTGCATGGCGATTTTTTAGCATTTTTTGCCTATAAAATCAATTATAGTATACCTATATATAAAATCTTGGGTATCCTAAATTTATAAAACAATATGTATGATCTGAAATATATAAAAACCCTAAACATGGGGTAGTATTCCTACAAAAGGTTAGTGGTTGGGTTGAAGTGGAATCTGTACACCACTTACGTTGGCACTACTCCATAGATGCCTCAAACCACATATAACTTTATACCTAAAGATGTGATATCTATGTGGATATGTAACTATATTTGGTAATGTACATGTGTTAATGTTTTGCAGTGGTTTGACATGCTTATTCTTGACATGGTTTGGACCGCATACAAATTGGAAAACTCAAATCTTAAACTTGGTTGAGGGAGCTTCAAACATATGTAGGTGGTACTCCTAATGTGTGTTATTTCTTTAGGGGAATTTAGGAGACCCTTGAGTGATTTTGGAATAATATTTTCAAGAATTACTCTTGAAATTTACATGTGAGTAAATGAGTGAAATTTTTATGTAGATCTCCACACCTTTTCACATATTCAACATGTTAGCAACAATTCAATTACATTTAATGGATCCAATTTTATGTTTTAGAAGTCTTGATTTCTACGTTCAAGATCAACTCAAATTACAAAGTTTGATCTTTCAATAAATATGTCATTCCATATACAGCTTACCATGTCCTATCATGCCCTTGTCATGGCCTTCCATGATCTAATGTTAACTACTTTCATGAAGTTTTCATAATTACTTACCTTTCTTTGAATTGCTATTTACCTTCCTTGTGTTTGTTTCTTGGTTCAACATGAAACTGTTGGCCTTTTTGGTCTCTTTGAATCTAATAAGTGTTTGTACCATGTTCGAAATCTTAAACAAGTATTAACATACCCCTTCTATTGATTCATAATGCTCAAACATCCATATGTACTCATCTTGCTTGTATTTTCTTCTTATCCCCTTAAGAAAACCAATCTTTGCTTGAGTCATGGTTGTATGCATCTAAAGCCACCCAAAACTAGGTGAAATATAATTTTCTCACCTTTTATCATCACTAAGGTGCCTGTTATTTTTTGGTTATTGGTTCCTTTCACAACTCCTATTACCACACCTTTCTAGTTTTTTATTGTTCTAGCCTAGTAGCCCAGGATAGTTTTGCAACTCCATTAACTCCCAACATACACACTTATAAGACATAAAATTATTCATTCTAGGAACCCATTAAGGAATTTTACATGCATGGAAAAATTCAGGGCTTTTCTCAAAAGGAAAATGACACTTCCTTTGGAAAACCTCCCTCACAATTAGGCTCCATAGATTGTGTTTAGTACCCTCTTAGAGACTGTCAAGTTTAACTATAAACCCCTCCAATGGAATCACAATTATCTTGATAAATATGTTAAAGGATTGTGTCCTCATCACTCCTATAAAATTTCAGGTACTTAGTTCCCAATCTAGGTATTTTTAACATATACTTCTTTGTAAAGCCTTAACTATGTCTTATGAGAGTTCGAGAAACTTTCTTTTGATATAACTTCCACCAAGAATTGATTCAAGAGCCTAAATTTCATCTAGGTGTCTATTTTAACTTTATACACATTAATCCCTTATCACTAATGCTTGATAAACATGTTAAACCTCATTTTAGTTAGTATTTTCCATTGTCCTTAGGGTATACAGTTCACAATTTGCAATGAATTTTCCTTCTTTTCAACAATTCAAGCTGTAGATTTTTAATAGATTTATGGCCTTCATACACTATGTAATTTTCTCTACTTAGTATTGTAATAAAATAATAATTATCTTGTCATTTCTTACATAAATTTCACAATTACATTACATTCCATAGTCTTACTCAGTCACAATTATATTTTGCTCTAGGTTATATAACACTACAATAGGAATTATAAAAGAATATACTCCATCAACCATATATAACCTTATTTCACGTGTTTCCCATTAATATAACCTCTTACCACAGTTCATAAGTCTCAAAATTTCCATAAGAATTACACTTCCTTAATGGATATGTTACACAGTTTATAGCATACATTTACATGTTGAGGACAAAGTATTCCTAATATAATCCACTTGAAGAATTTCATGGCACTTGAAAACCTCCTTTACATACTCCTAAGAAGTATTTTAATAACTGATTATGCTAGAATGTAAATAATAATATCCTAATATTATGTAAGTTTACAGTAAGTAAATGAATAATGAAATAATTCCCAAACAACTAAGTAATAAAAATATGAAACCCTATTGTGCAAAGGGGGTTGGAAGATCCTTAGCTGATTCGAATATTTCATGGGACTATGTCGCAGTGAAGATCAACTAAACATGAATGGAGGAACATCACACAGGAGCCTATACAATTACAAATTTAAGTGATTTGGCTAGATTGGGGTGCCTGGGGCACTCTTAGCTTGATTCTGGGTGCCCTAGTCTATACAGGAGGTCCATAAGCCAATTTCATAGGATCACCAAATGATGTGAAACCCTCTCCATTTTTCGCTACTATTTCATTTAACTCTGACCAATATTGTTGTGGATCTAGTATAAATGAATCACTTGCAAAACCCCAAACAAAGCATAAAACCCTAAAAAATAAATATGTAAATAATGGGGTTGGACTTTCCTCAGCTTCCACAATGGTGGACTCACAATTGAGGGCTGCTCTATATCTTAAACCCAATTTAGTTTTGTGTGTGTGATTATTTATGCCCTAGGTTTCTCTTGTGCATGTTGCACTTGAAGTAGTGAGAAAGTAGATAGATGTAGAATGTAAATAATGTGTGCATGGAATAAAATAGACTCCCCTCTTATGAAGTGTGATGAAAAATAACCAAACTTTATCCATTGAGATGGAGCTAGATGGATGTAAATGGAGTTATAGATGCTTTGATGGATGTAACCTTAGGTGGTGATATCTAGTGCTTAGTGTTTGGTCCCTTATTATGATCACATAACTATATATATATATATATATATAATATATATATATATATATATATATATATATATATATATATATATATATTATATATATATATATATATGATTCCTTCACTTGAATTTCATAATTCACCAAAAAGATAAGATGCTCAAATGGATAGAAAGGGCCCAAAAAGTGAGAGTAAAATATAAGGAGGATAGGGGTGCCCAGAGGGGATGAGGACACCTGGTGTTGTCATCCTGGTTGGGTGCCCCAGTCCAAAAAGGGTAAAACTAAGGTATGAAAAAATATACTAGGACAAAAAAGGTGCAAGACAGAAAGTAACAACATAAAACAACGAAAGATGGCCAAAGACATGGGTTAATTATTACTTTTCGTACTCAGGAACCATATGAATAGTAGAATGTGATCGAGACTAGATAAATACCCAAAGCGTGTGATGTTGTGTCTACATTTCCCCCCATTTTATGTTGGTGAGAAAAATTCTCGGTAACATAAAGTAGATAGATATGTGTACCTGATATCCATGTAGATTCATGTAGAAAGTGTACCAAGGGACTAGACAAAGCGTGGAGTGATAAAAAGAGATGGAGTGTGCAAACTAAAGATGTAAAAGTGTAAAAAGGTGATAAAAATGAACCTAAAGTGGAAAACACATGTGCAAATGCTGATGTGTGTGTGATGTACCTATTATTGGTGTCGATGTGAGTGATGTTGACTATTTGCTTCCGATATAGATAGACTTGCAAAAGAGAAGATGATCAAGTAGTCAAATACGCATGTATATGTATAAAAATCATGTAAGGAAGTATGTAAAAGTAAATGCTAAAAAATGTGAAAAAGGAACATGTGCACCTGATCCGTGATGAGGAAAAGAGGGTGTATAAAGGATCTTATCGATAAAGTGCAAGTTTTTAAAGAAATCTCATGCCACTGGCTGAAGAAGTATAGGGAGGAAATTTTGATTTATCCTTCAACCTTTAACTACTTCCAAAAACTATAGATATCTCTATATTATCTAATTTTTTGGGCGATCCGATGCCATGACGGAAGTAGTAAAGAGAGAAAGGATCTAATTTATCCTCTAACCATTAACTACTCCTAGGAACAAAACACCACTATAGAGGATGTGTACAAATGCATGTGCTAAGGACAACCTACCCTATAAAATTCATTTTGTAGATTTTTGTAGACTGTGTTGAACATTGTTGCTGTGTAACTACCCCCTTGGTTATATGCACTCCAGGAAACACACCGCTATACTAAGGATCCAAGTCTTATTTTGAGCCCTAAACTATGTTGTACTAGTATTGTGTTATGTTGTGTACTATGTGTAGACCTCTTCACGGGGTTATTGATTCACCCAAATGATGCCCCCCTATTTGGGGGCACATGCAACACTATAGGAGGATGTGGCCCAAAAGAGGACCAACCATTGAAACTATTCCTTGTAGATGGAGGGGATGTGATTGGTAGAAACCAAGGAACATGTAAACAAGTGTCTAAGAGACAATTGTTGGTATAAGAAAATACAAACATGCATGTATAAGATGAAGTGTAAGCTAGGAAAATAATTTGTAAGCTAAAACACGCAAGAAGACAATGTAGACTATGAAAAATAGGTTGCAAACATGGGACACCACTCATGGTTTCACAAGAAAATCAAGGTAGATGACACCAAAAGTATACAAGTGTCCACACAAGAAAAAGGGTAATTTCAACAAATAAAGGCATACAATGACAAGAAAAAACAAACAATGTAACAAACAACCATGGTGGAAAATAATCTTGCAAAAAAATGTTGCACAGGAAGAACCTGTTGGCATGTTAGAAGGATAAAAAATTATGTCAAAGTGTGTATAATATGATAAAGTAGTGTGTTATGAAACAAAATGAAACTATATCACATGTAGTGTATAAAATTGGATGCCCCTGTCAGCCGCTGTGGGACTGGTATAAGGTACTATGTAAAGAATCCATGTTACGTATAATGGATATGTAGAATCTACAATCACAACTAGAAAGAAATTGAACGCACATGTGCGTATGATAAATATATTAACATACAAGGTATATATCTAGCATGCGTAATAAAGTGAACATGTACAAGTAAATGCAAGCAAGAGTAAATGTAACCAAGATATGCAGTATGTTGTGGATAGATGGAATGTAATGTAGAGTGAATGATATGATCTGTGTTTCCCCTGAGTGAGTGAGATTGTATATGATGAGTTTCATTTGTTTATGCCCCTTAGAAATCAAGAATGAACCATAAATAAGATTGTGTCATTGGGAAATGGTCAAAATATGTGTTTGTGGCTAGCGTAGTGTGGTGAATGCGTAATGATGATATGTGACATAACGATGAGGTGTTATAATGTGTGATGATGTAGCATAAATTATATATCACTACAAGATGAGTAGGATAAGTGATGATGTAACCTATAACGTATATAACTAGGGGAGTGCTAGATGAAGTGATGATGTAGCTTATGATGTATATCACTAAATGATGCTGGGGGAAGTGACGATGTAGCCTATGACATGCATCACTAACCTAGGAATGTCAGATGAGGAAATTATTGAATGGTTGAATGCGTGAGTGTGATGTGGTCCATTTTTTAATGTATACCTTCAATAGTCTAGTATAGACATTGAGACTAGAGTGTGTCATCGAGTAGTGAACTTAGTACGTAAAAGTAGATGTGTAAAATGCGTAAGAGTGTAGTAGGTGTAGTGTAATGTGTGATGTATAGGATACAATGCAAGATGTGTAGATGATATAGGTGTAGAATATGTATGAAGCATAATAAATGTAGGATGTAAGATAATGTGTATAAAAGATGTAGAATGTGTGAGGATGTGTAATGTGTATTTTGTAGTCTCTATCATGTAGTGTGTGAGGTTCATGTGTATAGGATTCCCTCAACAATTAAGTGTGAACTGCAACACAATAGTGCATCATCGGGGGGTAAGGTGACAAGATTCACCTACTAGAGACCAAGTTTGTGCAAAGTGGTGGAAGAATGTATGATAGAAGAAACATTAGGACCATGCAATGGTGGTAGAAATGTGTTTTGGCTATCAATAGGAGTAGTTGCTTTGATGAAATGAATTTGAAATGGAAGTGAAGCAATATGGGGAGGAATATTGAATGGTGGTAGCTTAGGTGGGATTGATGATGTTGGAGATGACTTGATAGGAGAAGAAGATGGAATGATTTTGAAGGCGGTTTGATGCAGCCTAGAATCCACCATGAACAACCTAGGCACGTTGGCACATCACTCAACCTGAGCACTGAAGCGCTCACCCAAAGTGCGCAAAGGTACTATGGACCTCTTTAGAGTTTTTTGTGCAGGAAATTAATGTGTTGAAGATAGAGCATATTTAGAACCATAATAAGACACAAACATTCCACAAGAAGCATAACCATTCAATAGTACATAACTAGATCTAGATCTTAAGGAATCATGAATTAAACGATAACTATGACAATATTGATCATAGAAAAACCAATTATAGTCATGTTAACACTTTATCTACCCAATATACTCCATTATATTAACATTGTAAAACATAGAAGCTTCTTACATCATATAACATTACCATAAGTTTATGTGCACATCAGATCTGACAACATAACTCTACAATAACTCATACATAGTGTCTTGGTGTCTCTCTAACTACATAGACTAATACATACTTATAGGGGTGGGGAATTTTCCTTCACACTTACACACTTCCCAAAATAGGTCACATGCTGAAAATATCCATGCACCTTTACAATAATATGCACACATGCAAGTGCACTAATAATAGATCTCCTACAGTTAACTGGTAGTAGTAATCCTATTATTATCCTAAATTCATGCATGGCACTTAGTAGAAAATCATCCCTAAAATAACATTTTTGTGTCATGCAAGTCTCCATCCCATTGTGTGCTCCACATGCTATCTCCAAAAATAGCCCGTAACCATGAAAACGGCTAAGTCCCAAATCAACTTGTCCTAGCACACATTTCCTTTCCTATCCTTCCGTGCCTTCAAATGCACCTTGTTCCTACACACGAATCTTCTATGTGCCCTCTCCTTAGTGTCATACTCTGTCTTCTCAACATTACCCCACACTAATGTACATTTCCGTCCTGGAAATGGGGTTCCTCCTAATTGTCCCAAATAATAAAGAATAAGAATGGAAAGAATGTAAAGAATCATTGTACAAAGAATAAACTTCTATTCTACAGCACCCTCCACTTCAACTGGGAGGATCAACTCTAGATATTTTGTTTTAATCTCATCCTCCAATGTTTTCCAGTCATCCAGCGTGTTTCTTGTCTTCTTTGGAACATGTCTATGGTGATGGATTCCAACTCTTCCTGGGTAATCTCTTCCTTTTAATTTTGTAGTACTAGGAAAACATTGGCCATAACAGACATCCTTCCCTCCAAAAGATCCATATTTTACGCTATGAGATTTCCAATCTCATCTAGCCTCTCCTTATGTGGGTTTTTTGCTACTGCAAGGGCTTCACACTTTTGTTTTACTAATTCCAATCTTTCTACGTGCCCTAAATTCTCATCCTTCATTACCTTCAGAACTTCATTATCTTCTATCATAGTCTTGATCCTGATCACTGCTTCTGGTGCTATGCACATATGTTTAGAGCTTGATCTTCTTTCTTCAGCTCATCTTGTAAAGTTTGGAGTAATGCCTCATAAGATGAAATATTTCTAACCATGGAGGCCCTTTCTCTCTCTACTTCTCTGTTCAGGATCCTTTGGCATTGGCATTCAAATCGGTCCATCTTCAAGCACCAAATCAACTAATGTGCACACATAATGCATAGCTGAAGGAAACTTCTCAGGTACCTTAGACTCTAGATGCAGTCTTGCTTTCAAGACATAGTCACCAATTTCTTCTGCCATGATGATGAAGGCCTCATTCTTTTTCTGCTCTAGATCCTTCTCTCCTTTCAGTTGCACTATTTCTACAGTTTTTTCCTTGTTATCTTCAAGTAACACTCTAATAGTGGCATCCTTATCGATATTCCTCCACACCACCTCTGTAGATACCTTAACCAAGGAATTTCTCACCTTCTCATCAGATATGAGAGTGGGATTTATAGTCATGTGCCTTCTCTGAGGTGCCTTCTTCACTCTTCTTGACACACAAGACTCCTCGCATACATCAAAATATGGCTCATCCATGTGAGTCTGCATGGACCAGGATAGTTGTTTCCTTGTGTGCGTAGTGGCCATGTCTAGGGTCCATCAGATTCCCACCCATATAACTCCTTCATAGGTCCACTGTGCTTTGAAAATGGGAGCATAGGACGATTTTTCTTGTGTCCTCAGCATAGCCCATACTCATACAATGTATTCTCCACTTGTTCTCTTTGTTCTTGGCCCCTTAGGAACCTAAGCACCAAGGTTTGGAGTTGGCCCTTTGACGTCCTGAGTAGCATCATGCACGTGAGGTTGCTCATGGTCTGTTTCTTTTGCCTCGTTCGCCCCCTTCCTCTTCATCCTTCATGTCCTCATCTTTGGGCTCCTCCACATCTTCTGGCTACACTGGGGTCCTAAGTGTGCTCTCTATAGACTCCTCTGCCTCCTCATTCATCTTTAGATTTATCCTCTTCTTATCAGTTTCCTCTTTCTGAGAGGTATAGTTCATGGTGATCTTCCTATGGGCTCTGGAGTTCCCACGCCTTGGGTCCTATTTCTTCTTGATACCCTCTTAAAGTGGCACTCTTCATGGATTGTTTCCACATCTAAGTCATCATCTCCTTCTTGTGCTTGAGGTGGAGTATCCACGTGCTCAGTCTCCACTCTTTCTTATGGTCTGCCTCTAGCCTCCTATGATCCAAGCCTCCACTATCTTCATGTGTTCTTCTTCCTCCTCGTCTACCTCTATAGTCGTTGTAGGATTTGGAGTTGGCACATGTTCTCCATTGTATGTTTGCCCTTAGGTGGCCCTGTGAGCATGAATTCATTCTCCACATAATTTTTATTCTCTAGCTTAGGCTTAAGCTGAATATATACGAGCGTGGCTCCACTTACCCCCAATAGCCAAGCTTACTAGCTTCATACTTATGACGTCTGAAATGAGCCTGTCAATGTAGGCAGTCCTAGCCTGGATACACATATGTCTTCCTGAGGGTGTGGTAGTCATAGTCTACCTTGTCTACATTGAATTTTAGACATGGTGTGCATCAGTAAATTTGTGAACCGAGGCCTGGAAGTAGTGCGCTGTGAAGGCATAGGGACAATTTTCACCATGGGCTCCATGTCCCATCCCTCATGGAAAATCACATGTGATGCATAAGTGTTGGTACACCGTGAACTGTACTACCTTTCCTACTACCAAAGGTAGCTCCTTGGGAATGCTCCACTCCTCCTCAAACACTCGTGCGAAGTTGGTCATACCACATTTTTGCCCTCTGCTTAAATGACCCACTCATTGATCCTTCACATAAATATTTTTCAAACCTCTCTGCGAGGGAATTATTTTCCAAGGGGTACTCCCAGATCTTGTTCTTTGGCCCATCAGGCACTCCAATTTCTAAAAATACAAGAGAAAGTAGGATAGTGCTGAAACTTATCCTTTCTCCTATGTGCACTTCCTCAACAATGGTATCTGCAATATAGCCTGCTAAGTTGTATACTACTCCCTGAGAAATTTTCTTTGCAATATGAAGCCACATGATGTTTACCTACGACCATCTCTCTTGGTCATTCAACTTGGTGAGTAGATGTGCACGGCTTCCTGCACCACATGAAACTTCTTCATTTTATCAATGTCCATTCCATGTGGACCCTTGGTATACCCCAACTCCTTTCTTGTTTATATGATGACTCGCTTTATTAGTTAGATCACTAACAAGGTCTACTCATATTCCCTTCAATCCTGTTAGTGTCGAAACCAAGGCCATTGTGATCCTAACCCTTTGTCTGACAAAATGAAATAAGTACTCATGTACTCAGATCACAAGCCATTTAATTTAAGGGTTCATATTTTCCAAAATATGGGATCCCATACAACTGATAAAATCCTACCTGCTTCATTAATTTTTTCCTAACGTTGGCATACACTGGCATATCCTCTACCGTGTGCTTGTTGGTCTTCTTATTCAGGAAAGCATCAAAATCTCCCTTGTTTTTAGTGGTATGATGGTTGTAGTCACTTACTTTGCATCTATGGATATGGGAATCCAACTCTTGTCCAACTATTACTCCTTTCCGAGTATTGCATATCTAAAAAAGTGATCTCGAGTAGCAATTTCAAATTTAACTTTTATCTTCTTCTTTCCTTTCATTTCAGTACTATAGGTGCTTTTTTCAGTGCCATCATAAAAATCCTGCATCTTTTGTTGGTCTGTAATGAGTAAACTCAAACCATAGCTCAAATCTACATGACTTATCTTGAAAACTGTGTGTCCTAGCTCCTTCTCAACGATACTAATTCAGTTAAACCCTTCACCAATGGGGACACAAGCCTCTTCCGCATAATAGTGTACTCTCCACATGTCTGGTTTCCACAATGCTCTGCACCTCAAGATGATTCTCTTGACTTGGCCTCACTTAGATCACTCAAATAATTGTCATTCGTAAAGGTAAAAATCAGCCCACATCACGTCCTTATATATATTTTCAAAAATTTAAGTGCATTTATTTCTCATTCACCTACCAATAATCCTCTCATTAATTGACCATTTTCACAATATCTGCTGTAGTACATCTTCTCACCGCCCTAGTTATAACCTTATAGCACGCCTTCCTACCTTATGGATACAGAACTTCTCTTTAGCACACTTCCATGCACGTCCGAGTACCTCACCACTATCACCTTCCCCTGGTAGTGTCCATGACCAATGCTTACCTCGCATGTCATACTATTCCCCCTCATTTATATCCATCCATGGTAATATTTTAGAGAAATATTCTTTCTAACAGCTCCTTTCCACACTTATCTAGCACCTGTAATAGTTTTTTTTCTCATGTGTACCACATTTGTGCATAACCACCCCACACCAATGGTACGTCCAGCCCTTTGCACATAAAAACACTTCAGATGGTAATTATATTCCAATGCACAAAGGTGCTTATTACACAAAACAAAAAACAAAATTGACAAAGCATAGCGACTTGAATAATTCTAAATACATTAAGGAAATATAGAAATGAAAACCTTATTCTAAATAGTAACACTTGTTTTATTACAAGCACCAATAAGACTTATTTATAGTAGGGATTTATCCTACTCCTATTGAAGTAACCTAGTAACTATATTCCATCAAGATTCTCTAATTACAAAGACCCTAATTCAAGTATACAAGTGATAACATACGTTCCCAACCAATGTAATTTAAGTATTTCCTGGATGACACATAAAACTCAAGAATAATAAAGAAGCACCATCTATCCCATCTTAACTTATTTTTGTCCCTAGAAGATGTGAACCTGTCATGCCATGCCTTTATGACTGACATTTTCCTGGCTTCTGAATCAAAAGAGTGCCAATGGCACGCCTCTCATCTAACTGTATCAATTTATCAATTCTTTCTTCTAAGCCCTGTATCATTAGAGATAGACCTCTAAAGCACTAGTGTAATAGTAGTAAAGAAGGTAACATGAATTCCATGTAGGAAGATTAAAGAAATTCTATGCCAAACACCAACGGAAAGGGTATGGCCTTGTTTAACTCTCTTGTATGTTTGTTCTATACACTATAAAGTAATGAGCTCTAGAAACTTTATCATCCTAAATCTTTCCTTCCAACATCATAATATTTTAAAACAAAATTCAATGTCTGACTCAAAATCTTATCAAAATAGCCTTAACAATCTCATTTTCCCTGAGGATATAGGGTGTAGTATTATGGTGTTGGTAATCATAAATTCATCCAATAATATCCTGATCAGTCTCATTCAAAAAATGTGTACCCCCTATCAATTTTGTCCAAGCTTAGCAGGACATCCATACCTTGTAAGAAAATTTTTCCCATAAGAACCTAGCTTGTTGTAACTGTTGTACAATCTTTTGCATGTGTTGACTTCTATCCCACCTTGTAAGATAATATGTGTAAGTGATGATCACGTAGCGCGATCAGTTCTACGCGTGGTTGGTGAAATAAGACCCACAAAAGTTTATACCCATTTGCGATCAAATGAAACTGCACTAGTGAATAGGTCTTAAAGGAATTTCATCTATTTTCCTAGGTTTACTTGAAGGTCATTGACAGTGATCGGCATGCCTTAAAATATGCTTTACAACCCCTTGTTTTGAAGAGACGAATCTCCCACTAGTCAACCCACCCTGCAAATTGCAATCTTGCACGCAGTGGCCTCACCTGCATAGTGCCCACCTATAATACCACCATGAGCCTCTTCCATGATATCTGTGTGCTCATGCTCTAGTACACAACAATGCAATACTTCATCTCAGCCTAACTTGTATAGGTCACCATTGATCAACATAAAAGGTGTCGTTTGAATTATAAGTTGTTTCTTATCTAAGGATTTCATTTCTTCTAGAGCCATACCCGTACATAAAAAGATAGTGATATCCACTAATTTTGAAGGCACGCATTTTAACCTATATAACTTAGCATTTGTTATTGTATCTTCAATTATTTGTGTGTCTTCCCCTGACTGAATTCTCGATAAATGGTCTAGGCTAGCATTACTTTTACTTGGTTTTACCACAAATGTGAAATCAAATTCTTGGAATAAGAGCACCCATAGACATATGTGCCCCTATAAAATGGTCTTGTTTACTAAGTATTTCAATGCCATGTGATCGGTATAAAATACAAATGGTTTTGCTAGAAGGTATTGTCTAAATTTATGCAGTGCGTAGATCATTGACAAGGCTTCACGCTAAGTAGTTGTATAATTCAGGTCTACATGAGTCAACTTTCTACTAGCAAAACAGATAGGATAATCTATAATTCCTTCTCAAGGCCGAGCTAAGACCGCGCCAATGGTCGTACCAGAGGTGTACATATGTAAATAAAATAGTTGGTTCCATGAGGGAAAACATAGAATAGGTGATGTAGTAAGTCTCTCCTTAAATGCCTCAAATGTGCACTGTTGCAGTTCTTCCCAATAGAATGTCCCTTTCCCCTTTAGTAACTCTTCCAAGGGTGTGACAATCTTAGCATATCCTTTGATAAATTTTCTACAATACCCAGTGTGACCCAAGAATCCACGCACCTCACTTTGACTGGAAATGGAACCAATGATGCAGCCTAGAATCCACCATGAACAACCCAAGCACGCTGGCACATCACTCAACCTGAGATGAGCGCTCACCCGAAGCACGCAAAGGTACCAAGTCCCCTCTTTATATTTTCTTATACAAGATGTTAACATGTTGAAGATAGAGTATATTCAGAACCATAATCAACACAAACATTCCACAGAGCATAACCATTCAATAGTGCATAACCACATCTAGATCTTAAGAAATTATGAATTGAACAATAACTATGACAAGATTGATCATACAAGAACCAATTACAGTCATGTTAACACTTTATCCACCCAATATAATCCATTATATTAAACACTACAAAACATAGAAACTTCTTACATCATATAACATTACCATAAGTTTATACGCACATCAGATCCACCAACATAACTCTAAAATAACTCATACATAGTGTGTCGGTGTCTCTCTCTAACTACACAGACTAATACATACTTATAGGGGTGGGGACTTTCCCTTCACTACTTACACACTTCCCAAAATAGGTCACATGATGAAAATAGCCATGCACCTTCACAATAATATACACACATGCAAGTGTGCTAATAATAGATCTCCTACAGTTAACTGACAGTATTAATCCTATTATTATCCCAAACTCATGCATGAAACTTAGTAGATGATCATCCCCAAAATAGAATTTGTGTGTCGTACAAGTCTCCATCCCGTTGCGTGCTCCACATGCTATCTCCAAAAATAGCACGTAACCGTGAAAACGGAAGTCCCAAATTAGATTTTCATGGCGTGTGCTTCCTTTCCTATCCTTCTACGCATTTAAATATGCCTTGCTCCTAATTGCAAATCTTCTGTGTACCCTATCCTTAGTGTCATACTCATTATCCTCAACACGGTTGCATATTTGGACTTTGGAATGTCATAGGTGAATTAATAGGAAAAGGGTGTTGGACTAATTTTTAGAGGTGGTTGCTTAGGCGGTTCTTAAGTTTAAGTAGAAGGAAATTTAGAAATGATGGCATAATGCTCATTAGATATATACGAATAATATTTACGAACCCATTGGGATGTAAAAATTATAGATGGGAATGTGGAAGAATGATTTCTAGGGAATGAGATAAAGCCTTGATGCTCAAGATGTTTGATTCTTTGTTGTAAAGCATTACAATAATTTTCATTATGTCCATTGATTCAATGATAATTACAATATGGAAGACCATGATATTTTGCAAGTCGGTAAGGAGGATAATATTGTGTAGACAGTAAAGTGATCAATTAATGAATAAGGAGCTCAGTAAGAATGTCATGTAGCATAGAATTGCGATCAAAGGTGATAGGATTTGATAATAGTATGAGTTGAGACTCACTGATATAATCACATTTAAAATACATAGAATGAAGATGTGAAGTAGAAGGCAAAAAAACATGAGCCTGAGATGCATCCTTAAGATGTTGGATTTCATATTTAAGAGATGTAATCGTGGATTCCATAGCCTAAAATTTATCTTGAAATAAATAATGCAAAGCTTGAATTGAGTCCAACATAGATTGATTAGATGGTGGATCACAATGACTAGGGTTGTCAAATAAATGATCGAAGATACAACTTATTTTATGTGACGATGTATCTTTAGGAAGATACATGGTGTCTAAGGTTTTTTGCATAATATCCTGGCAATTGGGATACATCTTAAGTAAATCAGACAAAGACATTTGAGGAATTTTACAAGCCATAATAGATAAAAATTAGGATGTTAAGCATGAAAGCATTCGGGTTCACCAAAATGTAAATAATAATAGCCTAATCTCATGCAAATTTGTAATAAGTAAATGAATAATGAAATATTGAAATAATACCCAAGCAACTATGTAGTAAAAATATGAAACCCTAATGTGTAAAGGGGGTTGGAAGAGCCTTAGCTGATTCAAAGATGTTACGGGGTTGTGTCGTAGTGAAGAACAAATGAACAAGAATATAGCCTGTATAATTATAGATCTAAGTGATTTGGATGGTATGGGGCACATGGAGAAGGGATGGGGCACCTGGGGTGCTCTGAGCTTGATTCTGGGTGCCCTAGTCTGTGTAGAAGGTCCAAAAGCCAATTTCAAAGGGTCATCAGATGATGCGAAACCCTCACCATTTTTCGCTACTGTGTCACTAAAATCCATCCAATATCACTATTGAACTAGAATGAATGAATCACATGCAAAATCCCAAACAAATAATTAAACCCTAAAAAAGAAATATGTAAATGAAGGGGTTAGAATGTCCTCAGCCGCCACAATAGTGGACTTACAACTGAGCATTGCACTACATATCAGACCCAATGTATTTATGTGTGTGTGTGTGTGTGTGTGGATTTATGCCCTAGGTTGCTCTTGTGCATGTCACATTCGAAGTAGTGAACAAGTAGGTAGATGTAGAATGCAAATAATGCGTGCATGGAATAGAATAGAATCCCCTCCTATGAAGTGTGATGCATAATAACAAACCTTTGTCCCTTGTGATGGATTTAGATGGATGCAAATGGAGCTCTAGATACCTTGATGGATGCAACTTTAGGTGGTGATAACTAGTTCTTAGTGCTTGGTCCCTTATTATGATCACATAATTTTATATTTATATGATTCCTTCGCTTAAATTTCGTAATTAACCTTGAAAATTAGAACTACCAAAAACATAAGATGCTCAAACAGCTAGAAAGGGCCCAAAAAGTGAGAGTAAATTATAAAGAGGATAGGGGTACCCATAGGGGATGAGGGCCCTTGGCGCTAGTGTCCTTGATGGGTGCCCCAGTCTAAAAATGGTAAAAATGAGGTATGAAAAGACATATTGGCTGGTAAAGGTGCAAGACCAAAAGTAGCAACATAAAATAATGAAAGATGGCCAAAGACATGGGTTAATTATTACTTTTCGTACTTAGGAACCATATGAATAGTAGTATGTGATTGAGACTAGATAATTACCCAAAGTGCATGATTTTGTGTCTATAATAACAAAATGGATCAAATGCATACATTTACCAATATCTTGGATGATATATAGTTACAAAAATAGAGTTCATTGCATTGATTAAGCTTTACATACAAAATTTCATGATCCTCTGAGTTCTTTTCTCCTTAGTCTCGAGGAATATTTCTTCCTACCTTCCTCATAAGGCCTTCCCTTCCTTTCTTCCACCAAATAAATCCCCTATCTCGAATCAATCATCCTTTATTACTTTTTCCACAACCATTTTAAACCTAACTAACTCTCTATAACACTTCATATGCCCTTTTTTACACACAAGAGGCACATTAGCACCTTGCTTTCTTATAAGACTCACATTTACACTTTATTACGCATACTAGGACTCATGACAACATTTACACACTTAAAATATTTATATCATTACCTTAACAAGCCCATTCAATCCTCTTACATTCCCTTAAGATTTGAAATGAAATTTTTAGAGGGAAAGCCATAATTTAAGGACCACCTAACTTTATCTCAGGTCCTTATTACACTCCAACATACTCATTACATTCATGACAAGTGAGGAATTCCCATGTTTGATGTCAATTGGATGATGCTCTTGAATCATACTCCTAGGGTGGAGAAAATAGTTGTATTTGATTTGTATGGCTTTATTTTCACCGAGTTCTTCATCTTATTTATTTATTCTTTTCCTTTGTTTTCACTTCCACTATCCTTTCTTTCCTTAAGACCTCTTGGGTCCCGTATGGTGTTCCTTTGTCTTGCATTTTCCTTTAAATTTATTCCTTGCTCCTTGCATTCCATCTTCATATTCATCATTCTTGTTGGGGTTAACACAAGGTTGTATGGATAATATATCAGATCTAAGAATACATGCAATAAAACATATATTCTACCAGAAGAAATATACAAAATAAGAGATATAAATCAACACCAGATTTAACGTGGTTCACCTAGTGTGGGCTACATCTACCAAGAAACAAGCCAATCTATTATCCAAAGCTTTCAAAAGATATACAAATGAAGATCTACAATCTTCCACACCTCTCAGATGTACAATACTTTCTTTCTCTCAAGCTTCTCCTTCTTCTCAAAGAATTATCTCTCACAAAATTATTCTCACAATAATCATCAATACTAACTTCTAAACCCTAGATTTCATGCTTATATAGGCATATACAAAATTTGGGCACTTAACCATGCAATTACAATCAATAGATCTTATTTAATACTAAAAATAGATCTAATTCCTGTGAGTTAAATAAAACACTCACACACAGGTAATCGACACCGGTTATCCCTAACCGATGTCAATTCCTACTTGCCCAACTGATGCTGGTCATAGGTGACCGATGTTGGTCCCTCCATAACCAATATTGGTTATTGTGTTTTCCAGAAAGTTTAATATAACATGCTAAACTAAAGTAATTGAGCTCCATAACTCAACAATCTCCCACTTGGAGATAAATTACTGCACTATACATGTACAACGTCATTCTTGGATCCTTTCCTTAGCTTTATTTCTTCCTCTTCAAGTCTCAAACTCGAAGACCACTAGAAGTGGAGTGAATCTCTAACTTATATTTTTCTAATGGATTTGTTAGCATATCCACAGGGTTTTCACTCATATGAATCTTCTCCAGTTTCAGCCACCCATCCTCCAATACCTGTCATATGAAGTGATACATCAACTGAATGTGTTTCATTCTAGAATGAAACACTGAGTTCTTTGCCAAATGAATTGCACTCTGACTGTCACTGAACAATTTGCAATCATCTTTCTCCTTTCCCAACTCTTCCATGAACCTTCTCATCCATATCATCTCTTTGCTAGCCTCTATAGCTGCAACATACTCTGCCTCTATAGTAGAAAAAGCCACAACCTTTTATAATATCAAAATTCAGCTAACTACCATCCTACATATTGTAAAAATATATCCATTAGTGCTCCTTCTACTATCCAGATCTCTAACCATATCCAAATCAACATAGCCACATAAAGAAAAATCCAAACCTCCATAGCATAACTGTATGCTAGATGTCTCTCTAAAATACTTGAGTATCCATTAGACTGCTTTCCAATGCTCTTTACCTGGATTGGTCATAAATCCACTCACAACTCCCACTGCTTGTGCAATGTATGGTATGGTACAAACCATAACATACATGATACTCCTAACTACTGAAGCATATGTACTTGTGTCATGTATTTGACCTCCTCATGTGATGAAGGACATAGATATTTTCTCAATTTGAAGTGTCCAACCATAGGTGTACTTACATGTTTTGAATTCTGCATTTTAAACCTTTCTAACACCTTGTAGATATAATCCTCCTGAGACAAATACAATTTCTTGTTCTTCATGTCTCTTTGTATTTGTATGCTAAGGATTCTTTTTGCAGCTCCTAAATCCTTCATACAAAATGTGTGAGCTAGCTTTCCCTTAAGCTCACCAATGTCATGTATACTAGATCCTGTAATAAGCATATCATCCACATACAATAACAAAATAATATAGCTCCCATTTTCAAGATTCTTGAAATAAACACAATGGTCAGATTCACATCTCAAGTAACCATGCTCATGCATGAAACTATCAAACCTCATGTACCATTTCCTTGGAGCTTTCTTGAGCCCATATAGGCTCTTTTTCAACCTACACACTAATTTCTCCTTACCCTTGAATTCATACCCAAATGATTGCTACATATAAATCTCTTCATCCAAATCACCATGAAGGAAAGTCGTCTTCACATCTAGTTTTTCTAAATGCAAATCATGTGCTAAACTATACTCAATACAGTATGTATGGAAGTCATTTTAACAACATGAGAAAATATTTCACCAAAGTCAATACATGCTTTTTGTGCAAATCCTTTTACTACAAGCCTTGCCTTGTACCTTTTCTATCCACCCTCTTCTTCCTTGATCCTGTAAACCCTTTTTTTTTCTGAAATGTTCTCTTACCTGTTGGTAGCTTAACCGAATCCCAAGTCTATTTTTGCTCAAAGGAGTCCATCTCCTCATCCATGTCATGTTCTCACTGTACATGGGTTCTCATCCTACATTACTTCTTCAAAAAAATTTGGTTCACCATTATCAGTCAATAATAAATAAGATAGAGAAGGTGTAAATATTTCTGGAGGTTTACTTACCCTTTGTGACCTTCTCATAGAAGTTTGGGGTACCGGAGGCTCATTTTGGACCTCCTAGACATTTGTTTCTAATTCTGATAGTGACTGACGTTGGTCACCTGTAACTGACGCTGGTTCTACTAACCGATGTTGGTTTGGCTCTTCTATAACCGATACTAGTTCTGCTAACCGATGTCAGTCAGGGGTCAACCGACATCAGTTAATGTGTAACCCTGTAGGTATGAATTTTAAGTACATGAGAGTTCAATTTCATTCACAAACTTCTCAACTGGTTCATCCTTGGGTACCAAAATTTGATCCCTGTACATTCTCTTTTCATTCCATTCAATTTCACAACTCCTAATAATTTTAGAATTCTCTAAATCCCAAAAATAGAATCTGAAATCACCAGATCCATAACCAATGAAAGTGCATCTCTTGGATTTTACATCCAAATTTTTCCTATTTTCCTTATCAATATGCACAAAAGCTTCTGAACAAAAAAATTTAAGAAAAGAAAGATCTACCTCTTTTTCGGTCCAAGCTTCCTCTGGTATTCCTCCATCTAGTGAACTTAAAGGCCCATAGTTAATCAAATAAATTGATGTATCAACTGCTTCTTCCCAAAACTGTGCAAGGTAAATCCAAGCATGTATTCTCATACTTCTAACATGTTCCATGATTATCATGTTCATTCTTTCTGCAACACCATTCTCTTGTGGTGTTCTTAGAACCATCCTTTCTCTACGTATTCCATTCACTGAACAATAATCATTGAAAGCCTTGCTACAGTATTCACCACCATTGTCAGATCTAAGGCACTTTAACTTTGAATTTGATTCATTTTCAACAAGGGCTTTCCATCTTTTAAAAGTCTCAAAAACATCATATTTATGTTTAATACAATAAACCCATACCTTTCTTGTAGCATCATCAATGAAAGTAACATAATACTGGGATCCTCCATGAGAAGCTACCTGGGACTGGTCCCCACACATTTGAGTGTACAAGCTCCAATTTATATTCCTTCTTAGTTGCCCCAAATTTGAGAAATCTCACTCTCTTTTGCTTTCTAAAGACACAATGCTCACAGAAATCAAGATCTAAATCTTTCAAATTTGATAACTTACCCTTAGCCTTTAAGATCTGCATTCCTTTTTGACTCATATGGCCCAACCGATTATGCCACATGCATGCATTTGAATATGAAGTAGATAACATAGAAAAGGAATCAATAACATAGGTAGATAAATATAATGTTCCTACCTTCTTTCCTCTTTCCACAATAAAAGTCACCCTTGGTGACTTTCCAAGAGTCTGTTGTGAATGTAACCATGCAACCAACTTCACCTAGTTGCCCTACAGAAATAAGATTCCTCTTGAGGCTTGGCACATGCCTCACATCTTTCAATACCCATGTATTTCCATTCTGTAATTTTAGATGAACTTCCCATTTACCAGTAATACTGCAAGGTTCATCATCACCCAAATAAACATGCCCAAAATTACCCTAGACATAATTTCTAAAATAACCCTTATTAGGGGTTACATGGAAAGAAGCTCCTGAATCTAAAACCCATGATTCTATTCTATTATCCAAAGAAAGAATAAGAGCATCTTGCATTACCTCTGTTGTAATATTTTCCTCTTTATTTTTTTCTGGATGTTGGTTCTCTTTATCCTTTGACCAACAATATTTCTTTGCATGTCCTTTCTTTCCACAATTCCAACACGTAATTCCCTTACCTCTGGATTTAGATCTGTCATTCCTTGACTTTGATTTCCCATTATTCTTACTTTTGGATCTCTCCTTCTTCCTGCCTCTGCTTTCTACATTCAAAGCATTCCCAGATGATGATTCCTCTGTACTTTTCCATGAATTTATTCATTCAAGATTATACTAACCACATCATCAAACTTCAAAATATTATTAGCAGATGATGTATTACTAACAACCATTACCAAGTTATCCCAACTATCAGGAAAAGAACATAAGAATAAGAGTTCTTTCACTTCATCATCAAACAAAATATCAACCGATTTTAATTGATTTACAATAGATCAAAAATCATTCAAATGACTAGATGCAGATCCACCTTCATGCATCTTAGAACTAAATAGTTTCTTCATCAAATAAACTTTATTTGAAGCACTAGGTTTTTCATATAAATTAGCAAGAGATTTCATTAACTCTACCGTAGATGTTGCTTCTGTAATATTGGAATCCAAGGATGCTTTCAAGCTCAATATTATAGATCCCAGAGCCTTTCTACCAATAACTTTCCATTCTTCATCGGTCATCTTCGTAGGTCTAGAATTTTCATCCAATGGTAAGTACAAATCTCTTTGATATGGATAATCCTCAATCTGCATCTTCCGTAATTGATAATTTTCATCGTCAAACTTCTCTAGCTTATCATTGTTTTCTTCTACCATTATTGTAACTCCCACTCAATTACCAAACCCTCTGTGAGTAAATCTATCAACACATGAAAGCCTCAAACAAATATCTAATACCATTTGTTGGGGTTAGCACAAGGTTGTACAGATAATATATCATATCTAAGCATACATGCAATAAAAGTGGATATTCTACCAGAAGAAATATACAAAACAAGATATATAAATCAACACCAGATTTAACGTGGTTCACCCAGTGTGGGATACATCCACCAAGAAACAAGCCAATCTATTATCCAAAGCTTTCAAAAGATATATAATTGAATATCTACAATCTTCCACACCTCTCAGATGTACAATACTTTCTTTCTCTCAAGCTTCTCCTTCTTCTCCAAGAATTCTCTCTCACACACAAAATCCTTACTTCTAAACCCTATATTTCATGCTTATATAGGCATATAAAAACTTAGGGAACTTAGCCATGCAATTACAATCAATAGATATGATTTAATACTAAAAATAGATCTAATTCCCATGAGTTAAATAAAACACTCACACACATGTAATCGACACCGGTTAGCCCTAACCGATGTTCCTACTTTTCCTGACCAATGTGACTGATGTCAGTCATAGGTGACCAATGTAGGTACCTTCCATAGCTGATATTTCGGTTATTGTGTTTTCAAACAAGTTTAATATAACATGCTAAAATGAAGTAATCGATCTCCACAACTAAATAATTCTCATGCTTCCATCTCTTGTACATGCAAATACAAACACACCAACAATAAATACATACCCTCCTTCATCTTTTGCCATCTTCTTTATCCATGTATAGGTCATATCCATCATGTAATCTTTACTTTCTTTTTCTTTTTCTTCATTTTCTTCACTTCTTGTTTACTTTCCCTCATCCATCAATACTCTATATTGCTCTTCCTCTTCCCTAAGATTGATTTGTGTCTTTTCTTCATATGTTTGCATTCCATATATGACATATTCTAAGATTGATATTTCCTTTTACAGTTGCTCAAGAATCTCATAAAAAACAAATTATCTTCTTTACTAGCCATTGGTGGTTATGGGTCCATTGTCTTCTTTCTTTCATCATCCATCTCATTATCACATTCTCGTTCATGCTTCATACCTATATTAACACTTGCACATTATGTTAGAATTAAAATTTCGAGGCTTTTCTTCCCTTATAAGATTTTCTTTCCATGTCACCTCTTCATCTTGTTCCTCTTGGAACTCTTCTTATTACTTCATTGCATGAAATCTACCATATTTATGTTCTTATTCCTTAAGAGAAGCCAAAAATGCTTCTATCACTTCTTCATCATCCTTTTTCTCTTGTTCCAACACAATCTCTTTAATCACCTCTCTTTCTTATGACCTTTTCATCCTCTTTTTCTTCTACCATTGTCTTTAGTTGCATTCTTTGTCTCTTTTCCAAAAGCAACCTAATTGGCCATTTTTCTCTTTTCCTCAACAAAAATTCAATCCTTTTTTCTTGACTTTGACCTATTTCCTTCATGAGTATCATTAGCTGTTCTATGTCTTGTTTAAGCCTTGTGATCTCTTGTTGCATACAAAATTCTTTTTTTCTCTCTAATTAATTCATTATTTCCTCTTTTATTTTCTTTTTTATTCTCTTCTTGTTCTCTTTTCTTGTGGCTAATCATCTTGAAAAACTTTATCAACTCTTTTATATCCATCTCTCTTTTCCTTCTTCTCTCTCTCTCTCTCTCTCTCTCTCTCTCTCTCTCTCTCTCTCTCTCTTCTCTCGCAAGTTATTTTCTCGATTCTCTCTTTACACCTCACATAGGATTATCACATGGTCTGTTGGTTTTTTTACTCTCTCTTCGTAGTCTCTTTTCACTCTTCTTTCACTCTTTCACACTTCGTTTCTTATATCCTGACAATCTTCACACACATACTTCACAATTTCACTTGTTAGCCACAAAACAATTCAAATTTCAACCATCAAAGAAAATTCAATAAGATCTTAAGATCTGATACCAATTTATGTATATCTCCACACCTTTTCACGCATTCAACATGTTAGTAGCAATTCAATTGCATTCAATGGATCCAGTTTCCTGTTTTGAAAGTCTAGATTTCTAGGTTCAAGATTAACTCAAATTACAAAGTTTGATATTTAAAGAAATATATAATTCCATCTACACCTTAACCTATCCTATCATGCCCTTATCATGGCCTTCCATGTTCCAATGTCAACTACTTCCATGAAGTTTTCCTTAGTACTTACCTTTCCTTGAATTATTCTTCACCTTCCTCGTGTTTATCTCTTGGTTCAACATTCCACTGTTGGAATTTCGGTCTCTTTGAATCCAATAAGTGGTTGTACCTTGTTCAACATCTTAAAAAAGTGTTAGCATAGCCCTTGGATTAATTCATAATGCTCAAATATCCCTATGTACTCAACATGCTTGTATTGTATTCTTATCCCCTTAAGACACCCAATATTTTCTTGAGTCATAGTTGTATGCATATAAAGCCACCTAGAACCAGGTGAAATCTTCCTTTGTCAAATTTCATCATCACTAAGGTGCTTGGAAAGTTTGGGTTCTTGGTTCCTTTCACAACTCCTATTACCACACCTTTCCATTTTTTACTTGGCCTAGCCTAGTATCCCGAGACATTCCTATAACTCTCTTAACTCCTGACATACATAGTTATAAGACACAAAATTATTCATTTCAGGAACCCATTAAGGCATTTGACATGCATATAAAATTTCAGGTCTTTTCTCAAAAGGAAAATGACACTTACTTCAAAAAACCTCCCTCATAATTAGGCTCCACAGATTGTGTTTAGTACCCTCTTAAAGACAGTCAAGTTTAACTATAAGTTCCTCAAATGGAATCACAAATCTCTTGATAAAAATATTAAAGGACCTTGTCTTCATCACTCCTATCAAATCTCAGGGCTTAGTTCCTACTCTAGGTATTTTTAGCATGCACTTCTTTGTAAAAACGTAATTGTGTCTTATAAGAGCCCGAGAAAATCTCTTTTGATATAACTTCCGCCAAAAATCGATTCAAGGGACTAAAAATCATATAGGTTTCTATTTTCACTTTATGCACATTAATCCTTTATCAGCGAGGCTTGATAAACATGTTAACCATCCTTTTACCTAGTCTTTTCCATTGTCATGAGGGTATATAGTTCACAGTTTGCAATGTAATTTCCTTCTTTACAAAAATTCAAGCTACAAATTTTCTAATGGAGTTATGGCCTTCATACACTAAGTAATTTTCTCTACTTAGTATTGTAATCAACCAAGAATTATCTTGTCATTCCTTACACAAATTTCACGGTTCCATCACGTTCCACAGTCTTACTCAATCACAATTATATTTTACTCTAGGTTATATAACACTACCATAGGAATTATAAAATAATCTACTCTATCAACCATATACGACCTTATTTCACGTGTTTCCCAATAATAAAACCTCTTACCACGGTTCATAAGTCTCAAAATTTCCATAAGCATTGCAATTCCTTAATGGATCTGTTACATAGTTTCTAGTAATCATTTGCATGTTGAGGACAAAGTATTCCTAATATAATCCACTTGAAGACTTTCATGGCACCTGAGAACCTCCTTTACATACTCCTAATAAGTATTTCAATCACACAATGGATCACACGCATACATTTACCAATATATTTTACAATACATTGTTACAAAAACAAAGTTCAATGCATTAATTAATCTTTACATACAAAATTTCATGATCCTCTAAGTTCTTTATTCCTCAGTTTCGAGGAATATTTTTTCCTACCTTCCTCATAAGATCTTCCCTTCCTTTCTTCCACCAACTAACTTCTATCTTGAACACATTATCCTTTATTACTTTTTCCACAACCATTTTTAACCTAACTAACTCTCCATAACACTTCATATGCACTTTTTCACACACAAGAGGTGGATTACCACCTTGCTTGTTTCTAAGATACACATTTACACTTTATGACGAGCATACTAGGACTCATGAAAACCTTTACACACTTTAAATAATTCTTTCATTACCTTAATAATCCCATTCAATCCTCTTACATGCCCTTACGATTTGAAATGCAATTTTGGAGGGAAAGCTAGAATTTGAAATTCACACCACTGGACCACCTAACTCTCTCTCTCTCTCTCTCAAGACCTAATTACACTAAAAAATACTCATTACATTCATGACAAGTGAGGAATTCCCATGTTTAATGTCAATTGGATGATGCTCATGCATCAAATTGAATTGCTTATATAGGGGTTTGTGTGCTAAATTCAGATTAAGGTTGACCCCCAAGGAAAGTAACAACCCATAGAAAGATATTGAATTGAGCAAATGGCCATTATATGGCTTGGGAAATGACCACTTGTTTCATACTAGAGCATTAGATGGTTTCGTTGCTTATTGACAGTCTTGTGTGCACAGAAAATAAGGTGTTGGAAAGTTCCGAGATCAACACTTGGAAGTGATAGACTTTTGTGGACTAATGCAAGCAATTTTGTAAGTGACTAGGTAATGTGATTGAGGAGAGAAAGTCATCCAATAGGGCTAAGGATGGGAAATTGAGCTTAGAATGTGCACCTAGGTCATGTCTTAGGAATTAAGCCAATACTGGCATTATCAATTGATAAATTACCAAAACTAGGTGTCTACAATTAGATTGAACAAAATATAACGTTAAAATGATATACAAGATACTAAAATGTAATTTTAATAAATGGATTACAATTAAATTATGACACGAATTCCCAATCTTTATTAAATAATAGTAATAAACATGTATTATAAAGAAATAATTCCTAATTAATTATTTCAAAATCTAAAGATAAGTGTTGATGCAAGACTTATAAATGTATCTTGAAATTCACATTTGGTACAATCATTAAAATATGATAATGGAAATGCATTCCTATAGTTGATAGAGACCTTGCACGGAAATTTGGAGGCAATCTCATTGTTTCCATGACCATACAAATTCTACAAAGACTGTTTAACTTATGTCGCTCTTGTTTCAAAAACTAAAAGTTTGAATTCTATGTTGTTTACACTTGGTTTCCCCTTCGCTATACCACATTCATATCTACATGTTGCAACAACTATAACATGCAAAACTAACTTCTTCTCATCCTTTACCGAGATCACCATCTTAATCTAAGGAAAAACAAGCATTGTTATACGCAGGTGTTCTAGATTATGCCTTGCTTAAGGTTATTTTAGTTTGTTCTAGGGATTGATGTTTTCACTTGCTTAGTTCTTCTTGGTCATAAAAAAAGCTCTAAGAGACACTTTTGTTGATTTCACTTGCTAAGATTTTTCAATAAATTGTATTTTAGAGAATAGTTTCTTACCTTATATGGCTTATAGTTAATATAACAAGTACCAACCAACAAACCATTTATAATAATTGTTTGTATTTGTAATCATATTAACATAAGATGCATTCCTCCTCCTCTTAAAAAAAAAATTAAAAATATCAAACTACTTTCATAGTTTTTTAATGCTACTCTCACTGAATATTTTGCCATTTTTCTAAAATAAGAAGTTTGTAGTACCTTCTTGATTGAAAATGATAAGAAGAAGTCAAAAGTGAGGCTATCACTTGTATAGTTGTCGAGCGTGAAAGGAGGAATTCGTTACACGGGATTCCTGCAATTATAAAAAGGAAAAGACACTTCATGTGACTATTTTCTAATTTGATTTGATGTAACATTCATAGTCTCGCACATGGCTTTCCTTTTCAAACTTGTCTACTATTTGCACTTTTTTTCCATCATAATTTTTGATGATTTTACTTTCACTTTTTTGGAAGCATATTCTATAAAAACCAAAAAAACAATCTTACATATTGATATAAAGTTAATCTTTCCCGTATTTATATTTTAAATATAATATAAAATATAATTTTTCCATATATTCTAAACTGTTTTTCCATATATAAAATATAATTTTTCCATATATTTTAAATATAATATAAAATATAAAGTGAGTGTATTAAAATTACAAAAAATTAGTATGTTTCAAACTTTATCATATATCTAAAATATTATTATTTTATTTTTAAATAATAACATTAATGTAAAGATATAATTGATCATTACTTATTATATAATTTCATATTGATTAATGAATTTCTTATAATTTATAAGATTAACATTAAAATTCAATTTATCGTATAATATTACTATTGTATAATTTCATATTGATTAATGAATTTATTATAATTTTGTAAAAAAATTAATTACAAAAGAGTTAAAGTAGGTGTATTAATATGTTAGGTTTGAAAATTTCTTTTTATAAAAAATTAACATGTTCCAAATTTCATTATATGTCTAATTTCCAAACAAAAATATTTATAAATATTTATTTGAAGTGTTTTTTTTTTTAAAATTTTTAATTTTAAATAATAAAATTAATGTAATGATACAATTTGTCACATAATATTACATATTGTATAATCTCGTATTGATTAAAGAATTTATTATAATTTTTTTATTTTTTAATTACAAAAGGATTCAAAATAGGTATATTAGTGTAGGGTTTAAAAAACTCTTTTAAAGAGAATTAATGTGTTCCAAATTTAATATCTATCTAAAATATTATAACTTTATACGGAGTTTCTCATAAGAAAAAAAAATCTATATAAAAAATTAAATATACAAAATTTTTAAGACTAATCATTTTTATTTACATTCACCACCTCCATAACTACCTCAATATCAATATTATTAAATATATTAAGGATTATTATTATTAACATATTTAAACTCAAATAAAATAGTCGAAGGGCCCTTGGTCTATTGGTGTGATGTATGGCTTTCAATGAGTCTACTAGGGATCAAGTCTTGGTGTGGATGTCCCTTACCTCGTAGCTGCCTAAAATAACAAACCAAAAATAAATTGAAATAATAAATAATCAAACATTTTAATTGGGATAGATTCAAAATCAATTAATTTTTAAGACAACAAAATTTTGACCATCAAATTTATGCGTTTAGATGTTTTAATAGCCATTTTAATTTTACAATAATTTTTCCACGAGTCTTAAAAAATAAAGGCTCATTTAATTGTCCATATTTAAAATTTCATTATAAGTTTTGATGTTTCAAATATGTGCATAAACGTGCAATTTTTTAAATGATTTCAAATATTTCTATAAATATGTGTAATTTTCTTGTATTTTATAAGTTAGAAATGTTTCAATTTTAGATTTTATAAATATTATATTGATTAATAATTCTTATTTTATGTGTTTATTTTTTATAGAATAATGAAAAGATCTTTCTGAAAATAAATGGGTCTTGAATTTTATGGTATGATTAAACTATTATTATTTTTATTGACTTTTCCAAGTTAAAAAGTAAAGAAGTGACAATCAAATAAACATAACATTTATGGTTAAAATTATCTTATAAATATCAAATAGATGTCAATATAATATAGAAAATAAAACTATATATTGTCACACCATCACATCTAATCCCTTTGTGAATTGACATAATTATATTATATGTTCAATTCTAATTTTTTATTATAATTTATATGAGATTTTCTTTAAAAAATATTGATCTAAATATTGTACTTAACTATAATTTTCAAATTAAAAACATCATTTTTCATTTCTAAATATTTCTCCACCTCTATAGTTTGGGTTTTATTTATTTTTATTATATACTTCTTTCTTCCATAAGCGCTATAGAGTGGAGAATTATTGATGTTCATGTGTTCTTTTTATAACATGGTATAAGTGGGACATATTTATAAATTATGTGTGTATTATTTGTGAACAAACTCATCTAGGATTTGTGTAATACAAAAGGGTTTATGTTTGTAAGAGACTCATCCTAAAAGTTTAATGGTTTTACATTTTTTAAAATCTAAAAACTAGTAATCGTACGTGAAATGTACGATAGAAATGCCAAAGGGGATCTTTTGAAAGATTCAAATTGGAGGGAGAGCAAGAGGGGTGAAGAATAAGGGGTTTAAGGGTAGAGAAGTGCGAAGGTGGGGAAAATGGAATGACGAAACAAAGAGAAACTCAACTCTCCAACAATCTGGTATATGTGTTGAAATTTGTAGTTCCGATCTCATCTGGACTTTTCACATGAGCTTAAAGGGTCTAAAATTAAAAGTGGTGAAATTTGAAAAGGTTGTAGGTTAAAATCCTAGCGAATATTCTTTCTTTTTATAGCACTGTGAAGCCCCCCTTTTTAGATCTTGCAACTGTATGAAACAAATAATGTACAAAAAAATGTTAATAAATGATGTCGCACATCAATTGGTTATATGTGCGACAAGTAGAAAATCTATGATAGTTTAGGTTAAAAAGTCATGGTTTTTTATAGAACGACATTAATTTTTTTGAGATGCACGAGGAGGATGTTAATGGAAACACATAAATGAATATATGTGAAGTAAATAATTGTGGATCCAACATGACAAAGAAAAGAAACAACATAAACTAACTTTAAAAGGAAAGTTGAAACCCATATGTTTATTCACAACACGTAAGAAAGAGATGATGGTAAAGATTTGATAAATAGTTGTTGGCATGGCGTGTCTAATGGCAGAAAGATAATGACTACCATAAAATTAGGGTTATTGTATTTTATTTTCAATGTCAACAGTTTGAAGTGGGCAATTTTTAATTTGTTAGAAAACTCAAAGACATGAATGGAATTCAAGAAATAAAATGGGGGAAACTAAATACATGTATGTCTGAAACTACGGATTAGAATTTTCCTAACCAAATATTGTTTGTTTTATGTGCTTTGTGGTATTGTATCAACATCATTTGATTTTTATAGACCTTTGCAAGCCCCCTTCTCAGTCATATGAGAGAAATGATTAGTTGGTCATCCTTTGTATTTTTCATTTTATTTTTTCGGCTTCAAGGTTGTCACCTGGATGACATTTAATTTGGTAGATAAAACTAGTATATGAATGGAAATCTAGGCATTAAATGATGGATATTACATACTTACATGCCTCGTACATATTCCATATAACAAATTGTTTCAATGTGAAGAATGTGTTTTGTATGCATTCTGCTTTATAGTGTGGCTCTCATCCACACTAATCACACGATTGCAACTACCAAGTAGATTTTATATCCCAATCAAGCTTTGGTATCATTTTAATTCATGGCATGAATGTTTTCGATTGGATAAATTTTTTAATTTGATAGATAAGGCAAATAAATGAATGGAATGTTCAAAATAAAAAGGTGTGAATTAAATACCTACATTTCTCACACCTATTCCATGGATCATATTGTTCTTACCCAAATAATATATGCCATTTGTGCTCTATTTAATAATTTCAATGTCACAGAGAGAGGGAAAATTTGGGAAACTCGAAAAGGTTTAGAGTTCTTAATGCATTCTGAATGCTTGTGTCTTGTAACAATTTATAGCCTCTGTATCAAGTTGCAAGCTCAAGTAATTATAGGAAAATAGGTTGTGCGTGAAAAACCATCGATAATTGAGGCCTTTAAGTGATTGGATATATTAGCGAAAAAGTAGCTTTTACTCGTCAATTAAGATTGTTATTTTTTGTTTCATAGCACTAAGGATTACAATTTGAATGCATTTAATGTGATAGGTAAGACATATACATGAATGGAATGTTGGAAATTAAAACATGGGAATCAAATAATCACATGTCCCATACCTATTTGATATAGTAGATTCTCCTTACACAAATAATAATTGTTACATGTGCTTCACCTAGTCGTCTCAACCTCATGCACACTACATTGTGAGATTAAAGGGGCCAACAAAAATGGTGAGAAATCAATTGGGGCCAAGTCTAAAACCCAATCACACTGCTTGATTATTGTAGTACTTTGCAAGCACAATTTTTCAGTTTTAAGCTCAAGTAATTGCAAAATAGCAAGCGATACAAGAAATAATCATTGATAATTGAGCCCCTTTGGGGAATGGACATATGAAAAAAAGGAAAAAATAAAAATGTCGATTGAGGTTTATTATTTTTTTAGTTTACTTTTTTATGGTGTCAATTTTTTTGGTAGCATAACATTTAATTTACTAGATAAGGCGAAGACATGGACAACAAGTCAGAAATAAAAAAGTCGGAATTAAAACCTTGAATGCCATACACCTATGCCATTAATCAAATTATTTGTATAAAAAAGACTTCTTCTACATTTTCTCCATTGTATTATCTCAATATCGCTTGCATCACTCACGTGAGTGCAATTTTACACTTAAAGTGGCCAAAATAAAAATTCCAAAAAAATTAATATGTTTATAGAGATATCTGTGAGCATAAGGAATGGTACAAAAATATTGTTGTAGGTGAAGTTTTTTTTACAATTTAAACCCTTGCATTTATTGAGTAGCTATAAAACATATAAATGTAAGGGGAATTCAAATGCATGTATAAAGGGACATGTCCGAGACAAGAATACAAGGAGTAGATGTAGCATCCCAAGGTGTTGAATCCATATATAGTCTCCCTCATCAACAATTTTGATAGTGTTGTCGTTCAACAATCACCAATAAAAAAGGCAGATGTGTGGGTCATCAAGGATTTTGATTGGACAATGGAAATTAACCACTTGTATGGCCCACACCTATTTCACGGAGGATATTATTCCTCTCCAATAAATATTTGGTATATGTGCTAATCCTTATAGTAGTGATCTCTGCTACGTTCGCGCTCACTAAGTTGGGGCACAAATGTGTTACAGAGGTCCAAGACAATGCTTTCATTTTTTCTCAAGGTCCTGGCCTCCCGATTCGACCAAGGATCATATCAAATTGAGTGACAGAGCCCTCATAAAGGTGGGTAATATGTCGTTCTTCTTTCACTCATTTTCTGTTATCCACTTTATCATAACAAAGTTGCTTGCATTAGTCACATGTGTGTACTTGGTTATATGAGCGAAAATAGAAAATATATGATATTTGAAGTAAAAAATTCAAGGTTCTTTTATTATAAGACATTAATTGTTTTGAGATACATGAAGATGAAATGAACGAAAAGTCAGACAAAGTTTAAAAATATTCTAGCCACAAATGTTTTTGGGAAAGAATTTATATGTTTATACGTCTAAATGCCTTTAAACCCTGAAGTTCATCTTCAAATTCTTTTAATACATCAATTTTCTTGCACTAAAGAAAACACAATTTTTAATGGCATAGGCCATTTCTCGTGGAAAGGAGTTTTTCATTTGTCTCATCATGATATGGCTTCTTAGCTTACACTTACCATCTTCCAATGTAGTTGGAACCCTTCATTTTCTACCATATACCATCTCTTTTGCCACTCTAATCCACTTTTCATGGCCCTTAAATATATGCATATAATAATTCAAATCATCTTATTTGGTTTCAGCAAAGCCTAAATATACGCTCTTTTCACAGGTGAAATTCCACAAGTATGGCCTTATTGAAAGGGTGAATGTTTAGTAAGTAGTGATTTATTTTATACTCTGCTAGCATGAAGGTTAATTGTTGTTTACTTAAATCAATCATGAATTATGTTTTTCTTTTATTTTCAATGGTGAATTCTATATATTTGTAAGTTTTGTTTTGAGTAGGAATGGATGATTGTGTTTGTGGGTTCCTAGTTTTCTAGGTTCCTGAGACTTGAGCCAAGGTGCATAAATCCCATGGCGGTGATGGTAAGCTAACCCATAATAAAAAATAGGTGGAGGAAAAGTGAAATCCCCTTTATAAATCTATCATTTTGATAAAGACTTAAAGGATGTTGTCAAAGGTTGTGGACTAATTCTGCACCTGTTGATTACACTTGCATGAAAGTTTCTAAAGTATTTTTCAACAAACTCATTTTTTCATATCCCACAATCATCACAGTCTATGAAACAACATATATTTCAGGATTTTTTTTCGAATAGTTAGCATGCTTCCACATATGGCCCAAGTACATTCTTAATAATACTTCGGTAGATGGTCTAGGCCATGTTTCAAAGCTCCATTTTTGGCACTAGCACCTATTGGCTACATTTGGTGAAACAACACCAATTGTAGTCTTTTATTTGTCAATACCTGGTTGGGCGTCTTGGAACTTCATTTAGACAAAGGTCTAAATTCTCACTCGAAGCACGTGAAACCACCAAGTCCTTCTTTAGTTACTTATTAGGATGTGTATTATGTATTTATCCATTTATCTCTTATGAAAAGATAGTATTGCAGTATGATAAGGATAAAAAAGATAAACTTGATCAATCATTCATGAACATAAAAATAAATAATAGAATCTACAATCCCATTATTCCATGTTCATTCCTTTTAATCCTCACAATCCATAACAAGTTATTCATAACATAGTCAATCCATTACATATACTCACAGTTGATTACATCCATGTGCACAAAATTCAGTAGGCACTTACACAAATACACTCTCTATCAATTGCATTCTATATATCCCTCTATCTCTCTCATACAAAGGAGTGTGACACCTATTTGTATTGAGTGGGAACTTGTCCTTCACCTCTTACATGCTTTAATTCTAAAAATAGACATCCTAAATATAGGTCGCATGCCCTTTGACCTTTGCCTTAATATTTAACTTACACTATAAATAGCTCATCCTTATCCTCGATTTGATTTATATTTATCTTTTTCCATGCATCATTCTTATCCTCCTTCGCATGTAATTTATTTGTAGTCAGTGTTTTATTCTTTCCTTATCTATTTTTGGACGTTCCTTTCTTGCTACGCCAACTCTGCTTTTCCTATTTTTAGCCTCCACTTGGAAATTCAATTAACTCCTAAAACCTCTATGTTTGTATGTGTGAACCCTAGTGGACTGATATCTTATTTCCTTGTGTGAGCCTTCGTGCATTGACATGTATTTGTTATTTGATCTCATGTGGACTTTCACAATTTCATTTGTCCTTATATGTTTTCTCTCAATTTATGTGCACCCTTCTACATGTGGTCTTCCACCTATATGCATGGCTTATACTTGGCCATATTTTCATTCTAACATTACCCCACATTGGGAGTATTTTCCATCCTTGACAGTAAAATAATCAAGAAATAATCATGAAGAATATTTGAAGAATGAAAGAATAAGGGAAATTACCCATATGAATCAAAGACTTAAGTACGTTTCCTCCATGTGCACCTAAAATTAAGGCTTGTGGTGATGATAAGAGTTTCAGGAATTCTCTATTTATTGGGTTCTCTAGTTGTTTCCATCCCTTGATCTCTTTAGCATCCTTGTCTATAATTTTATCTAAAATGTCAAAAATCTTCTCCATAGTTAGCTTGTCAATCTTCTCATGCATCTCCTTGATCACCACATACAAGTCTGAGGCAAGACCCTCTAGACTATCCATCATGTGCATCACCATAGGCTGAATTTACTTTATCCTTTCCTCAATTGTATCGCACTTGGTTTTCATCATCTATCTATTCTTTACAAACTCTTGAATTAGCTTCTCTTTCTCGGCCTTATTTTTATTCATTGTGGAATGTAATTTCTTCAACTTAGCCTCATCATCTATGACACATTCAAAATTTCTATAAAGTCTTGATAGTTATAAAAAATATACTCTACCTTCTACACGACTTCTTTTATTTCTGCACTATGCGTAACATACTCTTAAATATTCTTCTCCACCTTCTCCTTGTTTATTCTTCTAGTTCCTTTGTTGTAGACGTTGGCTTGATTTTCACCTTAACTAGCAACAAGTGTACCAGCTCCTCTAGATACTCCATTTCTATTTTATGGTCTGGTTTGGCTTGTGCTACCAATTCTAGGCATATGCATGTGATATTACTTATAATATCATATGCATTATTGTATGTGTCAATATTCCTCTTCTTCTCATCAATCAAATCCTTGGCGATCTTTTGATTCTCCTTGTCCTTCCACTCTATATCCTTATGCATATTTCTGATCACAACCTTTTTATCGATATTATTTCTCACAACTTCAGCAGCCATCTTGTTTAGAGTGTTGCTTGCTTGTTCATATGAGATATTGTTTGAGTCTATAATAGGAAACACCCTTCTTGGTTCCTTTTTCAATTTCATCTATGAGAGTGACTCTTTTCTTACCTCGAACTCGAGATCCTCCATATGATTTTTCATGTTCCAAGAGAGCATATTCCTTGTATGTGAAATGGCCTCAATCTTATCAAATATTTCCCAACAGAATAGGTCTTTTGTTGGTAGTAAATCTGAAAATTTTCCCCTATAGTCTTTGTCAGGTCATCAAGGTAGGACATTGGGGGTGCTTGTGGAGGTTTTCGTCACTCCCTCCCTCCTATGTGTGGCTTCCTCAAGGTTTCTTATACTATATTGAATTACTCAAGGCTTGTCTCCCCTTAAATGCCATGGACTTCCCCAATTATTTGTTATTGGTCACCCTTATGATCTTCTTCTCACACATCGTGTATATCCTTTTCCTGCTCAGGGCCTTTTCCTTCGTCTTACACATGCTATTCCTTATATTCCTCCACTTCTTCTTCTTGAACCTGCTCTACATGTGGTTCCTCATATACTGGATGCTATTCATCTTCCTCATCTAAATTATGAATGATGTGGGGGTATTCTTCCTCTGTTGGACTTGGTTTGCACTCTTCTTCAGCTAGGGATTATTTATGTGTGCGCAAGGAACTTACCTCCTAGCGCTCTCCTCTCGTATTCTTATTTTTGATGTCTTCTAACTGCCCCTCAGTTATATCTTACTCTTACTCCTCCAGAGTGGGCTCACATTGTCACTTGGGGATCTTTATTGTGTGCTTCTTTGGTGGTTGTGGAATATTGACATTGCACGTGTTGACAAGATATAAAATTTGCATGCCTATTTACCAACTATCATAGTCAGAATTGGGCTAAGGACCATGCTATCTGTCTCCATTGTCTCCACATATGTTTCCTTTGATACATACCCATATCTCTTGTACGACATATGATATTCTGTATCAACTCTTTCTACATTAAATTTCAAGTGTTGGGCATCCTTGTTTTTGTTTACTATGTACTTGAAGTAATTAGCTATGAATACAAATAAAAGTTTTCACCATGGCCCCATTTACCCATTATTCAACAAGAATATTGCAAGGATGAAGTGTTACATCATTGCAAGTCTACGTTTCCATTTAGCAACACCAAAAATTCTCTTAGTATGCACCATTCATTTTTGAATGCCTCACATATTCTTATATACTACTTCTCAAGGCGTTCCTTGTAAGGATTTGTAATTACTCCATCACAAGTATACTTGGAAAACCTTTTTGTTGGAGAATTATCTTCAATGGGGTGCTCCCACATATTGTCTTCTGGGCTGTATAGAACTCCAAATTCCCAAAATAGAATTAACAAAAGGATGCAACCCCAAGTAATTTTATCTCCCCTCTTCATTTGAGAGTTTTCCTCCATAATTCCTTTAGCTATATACAAGGCAATGTTATACATAGTATTATGCACCATCTTATGCAAAATACGTAAAAATTTCTTATTTACCACTGTCCATCTCTCAGAGGCTCACAACTTATAGCTAACCAAGCACACAATTGATTTTATGCCAGTTTCAACAATCCTATCAATGTTCAAGGCCCGAATTTCCCTCTGATTTTGTAACTCGGTGGTTGTTACCTATATGGTCATTTCATTGTGTAGGTCGAGTTATATCTCCTCACCAGTATTATGCAACTCAAAGACTTTTCCAATTAAACTAGCAGTTAGGTGCATCATTCTACTTGCAAAGTAGAATTAATCCTTATGGATGCGTGACATCAACCATTGAAAAAGGTGTGTGGGCTTACCAAAGAAAGGAAACTCATACAACTGAAGTACTCCCACGCCTTCCAAGGTTTTGCACACTGTATCGTCAAGGACTATATATCCTTATGTGGTCCTTATACTCAACTCTCACAAGACATTCTTCTTGATTTCTGCCTCATGTTCTTGTACCCGATGTTTATATTCAGTAATCTTACATTTCTGTAGTTGTGATCCCCACGGTTTTCCTAGCACTACCTTTGGCAGATACTACATATATGAGAATAAGTATTTAGGTGACTCTTCTGCGGGATTCTTATTATTTTTTGTCTTCTTTGGTGCCATTTTATCTATTTTACTTCCTAATACTACTCTTTCCTTTAATCCTACAAATTACATGCCCTAGGTGTTGTAAATCAACCACTTAATTTCTCAAATCATCTTTGCGATGTCGAATATCCAAACCCTTGCTAATTTTTTGCCCTCTTTCACTCAAAATTTATGCCGTAGTTGCATCTACGAATAAGATCTTTCCCTAAATCTCTTTCTTCACTTCCTTCAAACACTAGCTTGCTTGACCCATTGTATGAACTCTGCCTTCACTCATTCAATGCCTAGCTTCTACTTATAAAAGGGAGCTCTTTGTTATCAGTTTTTCATGCATGTTCCCTCTTTCCTTTGCGTCTTTTCTTGTTTATTTTGGTTTGCAAATTCTCAAATGCAATGTAAGAATGACTTCTATTCGTCATGATTTTATAGCTTTTTTATTTTCCAACAACATTAATTGTATTGACCTACCAATATTATTTAATCTTTAAAGCACTTTTCTTCTTTTCTCACCTTTTCTATTGCTTTCGTCCGCATACGGAAGTTTGTAACCTTCTATCACGCTACTACTTCCCAAGCTATAGACCCTCTTGTATGCATCTTATTTGTGTTTCACATATCCTTCGACACCACTTTTCAAGTAGTTTATCTTAACGTTGCCTCCCTCATGTTACATTGCATGCCTCTTCATTCATGTGTTTTTATGTGATCAATTCTATCAACTTTAAGTTCATTTGCACCTTTGCACCATATCCAGCTACTCACAAAAATGTATTCCTTGCACCATTGTATGTGGCCACTATGCACCATTATATCACCCTGTCACATGCATTTACCAACCTCTCATCTAGTATTATCTTCCCATTTTCCCACGTCGTGTAACTTTACCTTCTCACCCCACACTAAAATCATGTGTGGTCCTTTGTGCATCAGTCTAAAATAGAGTAATCAGCTCCTGTGCGCGAACTCGCTTATTAGTGTAGACACCCCAAATTTGCATCCATGTTTCCACTTGTTCTCAGTATTATGCTAATACACTCGGTTATTCACCCATTTGCAATTAATTAATTAATACACACTGTACTCCTTTGGATTAATTAAATTAATCACATGTATCCTTTGCACCCCTTTGGCTAAATTAATTATTATTTATTAATTAAATAATTAATTAATTAAGTGTGTGAACATCCTAGTCATCTGCCACTTGATCAAACCCCACTTAGACTCCACTTTGACTACCTTAGTTAACTGCACTTCCAGAATCCTAGAAAGGTGGGGGCAATTAAATTGCATGTACAAGCACCTTTCCAGATGTAACTTTTTGTAATTAATTTCATTATTACCCCCAAAACTATTGCAATTGCCCATAATGTTATTTTTAGCATGTTCATTTATCCGTGTAACTAATTCCAACTACCTTTTGTTTCTATAAATTACAAGTTTACGTTCCTTCCAATCCCTCTTGAATGTGAAGCACAAAAACTCTGTTGAATTGTGTTTGTAACATTTTCCTTCAAAGCTTGGAGAGCACCCACAAAACACTTCTAACATTGTTTCTACAAGGTGTCACAAGAGACCCTTATTTGACTTTTGCACAGAATTTTGTTGAGAGGTTTGCATGGTTTGTTTATCTTTCATTTACTGTAATTTTATCTACTTTCATTTTCTACACACAAAAATAGCATATATTCTAAATCTTTATTTGTTGTTTTTATTTATTTATTTAAAAACACATTTAAAAAAAATTCAAAACAAAATACTAATTTTTTTATTAAACCCTAACTACCCATTCCCCTCCCCCTCCCCCTCCCTACCCAGCTCATCCAGCTCAGCCAAGCCACCTCCCTTGTCTCACCCACAACCCACCCAACTCCACTCACCCCTATCGTTTCCCACAGCCCACCCCCTTACACTTCACGTCCATGTCAACCGCTCCCTTTCTCCAAGTTAGATGAGATCACCTTGCTGAGCCATCTCCCACTCTGCTCCCCCAGATCCCTGCAACCCTTTCTCACACCTCCCTACATCTTGTTCCCCTCATGTAGACCCATCCCCTACCCCGAGCCCTACTACCTCATCTCATTCCCACCTCACTCCCCTCGTTCCCCTCACGTAGACGTTGACCACAACGCCCTTTGTCCCGAACCACGCCCTACCCATGAGCCCTCCCTCCCGTGCTTCTGCTTTGCCCTTCCCCACCTTGGCTTGACCCGAACTATCCCCATAGACCCCTGCTCGGCCCACATCCCTGACCCTGAGCCCTACTCCTAAATCCTGACCCCATTCCCTATGCTCTGGCTCACTGCCGAGTCATCCCATCCCTAATCCACCCTCTTCCTCGCCTGAGCCCTCCCCAACTTCTCTCGAGCCCTTCCCACCTTGACCGAGCCCTCCCTAGCTCGCCCTTCCACACACTGCGCTCATCCACTTTTTTCACCTTCAACCTGCAAACACACACACACACATAATACAATAACATTATCTTTTTGCCATTTATGTTACACATGCGTATAGTTTTTCTTTTAGGGTTAGGTTTTCTTGTTCATTTAATTTCTTTTATTTTATTTTTAATTTCTTATTTATAGTTTAAGTTACAACTACATTAGTTTCTTTATTTATTTTTATTGTCCTGACTGTGTCATTTCCTTTTGCAGGGTTCGCGGACACATTTACGTACTCTCTTGCACTAATTGTAAATGTTGCAATTTTAGTGTTATTGGACATTTCGGTCCAATTTTTCCTAATTTTTAGTGATTTTGTACACATTTTATCATTTTCTAACTCGGGCTAATGCTTTGTCACGTGTTTTTGCATACTTTTCCTTTATCGTTTTCTTTTGTTTTTGTGAGACTAACACAAATCGCCCACACATATGCTCTTCCCTCATGGTTTTTAAAGCAATCTTGGGAATCAGAAACGTGGTCGTTTCTTTCTTTTTTATTTTTTGGGAATTAACGTTTCACTTAACCAAATCCAACCCACACATATGCTCTTTCCTCGTGATTTTTAAGCAATCTTGAAAATTAGAAACGTGGGTTCGCTTCATTCATCTTATTCGTTTGTATTGTTATTTTTACCTCATTCCAGAAAACTTTATAATCATTGTTTGTAGGACCCGCTCTCACACAAGGTGGTTAAAACATTTAAAACTACTAATTATAGGTTTCCAAAGAAGTTCAACCAAACCACACCTAAATCAAAGATAAAAAAACACCACATTTAAAACATTTGATTTGCAGGTTCGGTTAAGAGCTATGACTCAACCGCTTAACTAGAACATAAGACCCTTGGCATAAGCCTTAAGCTGCAACAAAGGGGGTGGTTCTAGGAACCCCAAAGTATTCCACACCTTCAAGGAACTAGTGGATGAAACGTGAACCTTTTCTCCTACCTGACAAGTAAATCCTTTGTTAGTTAGAGTCACAAAATATCCTTGGTGGTGGAACCAATGCGATTCATTCTAAGCAATGTCTTTGCTCAAGGTTTCAAAGGGGTTTAATTAAATCCTTCTGCTAGCAATAACATCACACTCACTCATATATTTTGTTGACACCTAGTTGAGAGAGCCACCCTGGAAACCAAACACTTTCCAGATGAAAGCAAACATTCAAACAAAAACTTCCTTTTTAATCTTCTTCGTTTGTTTTCTTTCTTTTTGTCGTAGTGTTCCACACTCAGTTTTTCCCAAATACTCCTTTTTTGGGATCCATCTTTCACTTTTCTTATCTTTTCATATTTTTTCCAAACTATCCTTGTTTGGATTCTACTTTCATCCTCATTTCATCTATTCTCGTGTTCTTTTCTTCTTGTCATCATTCATTCACTAACCTTCATTTTAATCTCAATTTTCCCCTTTTCGGAAATTTCATCTCTTTTTTCATTATTTCAATTTTCTCTTCTTTTAATACTCATTGTCTTCTCCATTTGATCTTCTTTCACTCATTTGTGATTTTTTATTCACTTATTTGATTCTTCCCCTTTCATGATTATAAAATTCTTCTATCTGTCGTATTAATCTCCTTGATTTCATCTCCCATTTCATTCAACACTTAAATATTTGGATTATATTTCATAAATTTTAAGTTTTCATCCTCTTTTAGACATCAAGTCTTGAGTTATGGATATCCACATCCTCTCTCAAGAACTTTCATCTTACAACTTGCATCTTAGTGGTGTTGTGTTTCACTTTGCCACAACTTATTTCATCACATTTTATCTTCATTCTCCTCTTACAACCTTTAGTTTGACAACATCATTGTTAAATTGAATACGTTTTCTTTCTTCATGTCTCTAAATTGACAACATATTTGTTGCGTTCTAGACAATTCATCATATCTTTTTTCTAACATTTATACTATCATTATTTTAGTCTTATCTCTTCAGTAGCCTCTTCTTTCTTAACTAATTCTTGTTAAGGGTTGAGCACATCTCATATGATTCGACTCATTTTTTTTATACCCTCTTCCCATTTAGCATTCATTTTTGCTAGGTGGTAGAGTGCATTTTGCAATCAATCTATCCTCACTTCTTCAATCTAGCATTCAAATTGTTAGAGGTTGAACGCATTTGGAATTTTATCACTATAACCCTCCTCCATTCTAGCATTCACTTTGTTAGAGGATGGGAACCTTCATCACATCTCACCACTCTTCCATCTTGGCATTCACTTTGTCAAGGGTCGAGTTTATTAAACACTTTCACATGCGTCCATCTTAACATTCACTTTTTTAAGGGTTGCCTCACTCATACCTTCCAAATCTCTTTCCCATCTTAGCATTCAATTTGTTAAGGGACAAGTTATTATCAAAAGTAATCGCACACCTCTCTTTCATCTTTGCATTCACTTTGTTGCGGGCTGAATTATCTTTTGCATGTCTCTTTTGCTCCCTCCCTCTTTTAAAAATGGTGGGAAAAAAACACAAAGATTATAGTCCTTTTAGAAGGGGCGAACAAAATCCTTTTGGAACTTTTGATAGTGATGATGACCAAAACTTTGAGGATGATTAGAATGACATCTCACTCGAAGAATAATCCTGCGTTGAAAATATTTTACGTATGAATAAAGACCAATTTTTTCTTCGTCTCCTTAAAATGGGAGAAAAATTACCCTCTTACTTTGATGAAGCTAGTTTACAAACATTACTTGGCAAACCACCACCTAACTAGGGTGAAACTTTCATTTCAAAAAACAATGACGATGAGGTAGGACCTAGTCACATGAATAATGATGATTGAAGCAATTCCACATCGAACAATGCCAAAGGTAATAAATCAAAAAAATAAAAATATGACAAAAGGAAAAAAGGAAAATCAACTTATTCGGCCACTGATCCTAATCAGGTCCTCATGAATCAAATTAAAGACATAACTAAAAAAATTTCTATTTTAAATTCCAAATTTGCCAATGAATCCCATGACAAGGAGGCACCAATGAAATCTAGTGATGCTGCATTTAAGAGTCATACTGCGCACACCAAAGATAACATTAACTCTACAAGTGATGGCTCCTTATCTTTTCTTACAGAACAACTCATTATTTTCCCCAAGAATGGAAAATGATGAAGGATACCATCTCTAGTATGAAACATCAAGGAAAATAATTTAGTTTTGAAGAATTGTGTTCTTACCCATTTGATAAGGACATTTTGCATGTTCCTTTTCCAAAATATTTTGAGATGCCCAACTTTGACAAATACAAGGGAAAGAGTGACCCTAGAGAGCATATCAGGTAGTTTTAATATGGGCTTGCCAAGAGGTGGTCTATAGTGATGTCTTCTTAATATGTATTTTTCCACAAAGTCTAGGAAGACAAGCCTTGGAATGGTTCCTATGTCTCCCCAAGGGCTCTATGCAAACTTTTGCGGACCTCTCATTGAAGTTCATCAAAAATTTCTCATTCAACATAGAGTTTGTAATTACAATGATGGACTTATGTAATTCCAAACAACGAACAAATAAAACCTTCATGAAATTCTTACAAATATGGCATGGGATTACTAGCCATTTCCCATGCTCCATTCTTGAGAAGAAGCTCATGAGCATTTTTGTACCCAATTTCAACAGTGAGCTATCCTTTCACATGCAAATGCATTTCCTTAATAATTTTGAATAAATTAAGAAAGGATCACAGATTGGAAAAATCCCTTATTGCAAAAGGGTTTGATTAAACCTCATTCAAAAGACAATGGTCAACATAGTAACCATTGTAATATCTCTCACCAAGACAAATCTAAACATGTTAACTACAATCGTAATATGGTCAATGATGTATTACAAACAACTGCAATGTCCATAATGTCTAAAACACTGAGACTAGACCAAAAAAAGGTAAACAACCTCTTGTTGTTCCTAGAAAAGAGGTTTTTTCCTCTCCTGATTCTAAATGACGTCATTTCACTCCTTTGGGAGAACCTCTATCAACTATCATTCAACAACTCATTAATGCAAAGGTGGTTACTTATCCCATCACCAGACCTTGGGTTGAGGGAGAACCCAAGCCTACTTGGTACAAGGCTGATACTTATTTGGATTTTCATTGCATTGACGGTCACCCGACTGATCGATGCTTTCACTTACGTCAATTTTTCCAAGATCTCATTGATAGTGGAGATATCACTGACAAAGGAATCATCACCAAATAAGACACCCAATGACAATATTAAGGTGTTCTCAAAACCATTTCCGAAACATGGTGGTGACAATAAAAATTCTGACAAAGGCCCTTCTACCTAATAACACTGATTTTAGTTCAATTATCTCATTTATTGAGTAAGTACCATCTACAATGACGACCATTAAATTCACATCTTTGAGTAATGTTGTAAGCACATGCCAATGGAAGATATGGGTTCCTACGAAAAACCAATCTTCTACATCTTCTGCAGAATGTCAAACATCCAAACCAATAGCTTCTTCAAATCAAAAGTCAAATTCTAATGCCAAATCTTCCACTCTAGGTCATTATGACTTCATCAAACAATTATCAACCACGCCAACACATATCTCTCTCATGGAACTACTGAAAGAGTTACCTAACTTTCAATATATTCTCACTCGTGCTCTAAATGAATCGCATGTTCCTCATACTCTTAATGTTCAACAATTTTAGGCTATGATTGCAAACCTTACACTTGAAACTCCTATCCTATCCTTTGGCCCTCAAGATATGTTGAACCTGAATCTGATTAACAACAACTCATTGTACATCGAATCCTATGTTACCAATCATAAAGTCAAGAGAGTTCTTATCGACAATGGAGCAGCCCTTAACATCTTCTCTATAAAAATAATCTATTGCCTTAGTCATACAATAGATGACTTAGATGCTAACATCATTACCATTCATGGTTATGATAATATTGAGCGCCATTCTTGGGGCACCATCACTCTTCCCATACAAGTAGGCTCGTAGCTCCTTGACACTATGTGTCATGTAGTTGATGCAGACACATCATATAACCTTCTTCTGGGTAGACCTTGGATACATTTGATGCACACCATGCCTTCCACTTTCCATCAATGCATAAAGTTTCCATATAATGGTAGAGAGTTCACATTATGTTGCGATACTGAACCCTTTGAATACTGTAATTTTTTTGAAGAAAGGTACAAAAAGGAAAACTATTGTCCATCTTCTGATAGTACAACCGAACCTAGCCCAACTCCTATTGTTACCAACCGTATTGACTTGGATATACTCTTGAACCATCATGCTTCCACACCTTCCTCTATTACATATAATGTGTCACCTGATGTTACATTCTCTCATAAAGGTTTAGGCGAGTATGCACTTGATAATACATTCCTTGTTGGAAAACTCCCATTATCATCTCATAGCTATGGGTGTCCTAATTCTCCTCATCTACAAGAACATCCATCTTAATATCTTGGAAAAAATATTTGGAGACAATATGGATATCTAGAAGATGAACATATTCCAAGCTCTGATGAATCTTGGCTATACGATGACAGGATGGCATAATGCTACGAATCCACTAATTACATCAAGGGCCATAAAATGATGAAAAACATTAAATGGAAAGGAAGAGGCCTTGGCCCACAAGGTCATGGTGTTCTTGAACCTATGAATATCAAGTCTAACCTTTACACATATGGTTTAGGATATGATACATATGAGAAGAGGTCTATATTCTTTGAGGTATTATCTAGCGATGTGGACTCAGATTCTGAAATCCAGACCGGTTCCACACATAGCCTCTTCAAAGACCTAGACGAAACTATACTTTTCTTAGAATAATTATCCATTTAAACCCTTGAAGTTTTTTATCCTTCCCTCACTTATCAAGACCAACAATGTCATATTTCCATAGATCTCTTTCAAAAAGATGAGGCCATCCAGGAGTTCCTTGGGGCTGAGGACCCTTTTCCCTTGTCGGATCACAATAATGGTTTCGATATAAACCTTGATGTTACCAATTACTTAGGAAAAGAATTTCCAATCTCCAATCCTAAAGAAAAATAAATTAAAAATAGAATAGAGACAAATTATATCTCGCATAGTGAAAACCTTTCTGAGGCATTATACGAGAAGAAAAAAATGAAAAAGAAAAAGAAAGAAAAGCACACATCTCCTAGTGTAAAATTTTCAAAGGCACTAGAGAGAGGATATTTGGATCCAGTAATATCTGAAAATCTACACAAACCTCAAACATAATTTCAAGATAATGACACTTCTAAGTTGTTGGTAGAAGAGACGAAAACCATTAACATTGGAACTGAAGACCAACCAAAATTGTTGCAACTAGATGCCAGTTTATCAGAAACTAAAATCAAAGCCTTCACAACACTTATAACCAAGTTTCAGGATGTCTTCACTTGGTCTTATAAATATATTCCTGGTCTTGATCCTTCTCTTATGGTTCATCACCTTGTGGTGCACCCAGATGCTAAACCTATCAAGCAGAAACTACGTAAAATGCATCCCAAGGTTGCATTGCTTGTTAAGGCCAAAATACAAAAATTATTGGATGCATGCTTCATATGGTGTATTGATTACTCAAAGTGGATATCTAATATGGTACCAGTTATGAAGAAGACCCCCGAAATCTGTATTTGTATAGATTTTCGTGACATTAACAAGGCATGTCCTAAGGATGATTTCCCTTTGCCTAATATTGACATGATTATCGATTATACTGTGGGCCATGAGATGTTATCCCTTATGGATGGATTTGACGGGTATAACCAAATTCAAATTGTTGAAGAAGACCAACATAAAACAAATTTTAAAACCCCATGGGGGACATTTTGTTACAAGGTCATGCATTTTGGCCTTAAAAATGTTGGTACAACTTATCAACATGCTATGACTATTATTTTCCATGACCTTCTTTACGACATAATGGAAGATTATGTCAATGATATTCTTGCTAAATAAAATACTAGGGTGGATAATCCATCGGTTCTCAAGTGTATATTTAAGTGGTTAAGGGAGTACAAGGTTCACATTAATCCAAAAAAATGTGTCTTTGGTGTCATTTCAGTGAAACTTCTAGGATTCATTATCTCATGAAGAGGAATTGAAGTGGACCCTACCAAGGTCAAAGCTATAATAGATATGCCACCTCCTTAGAACCTTCAACAATTAAGGGGACTACAAGTAAAAATACAGTCTATCTGTTGCTTCATCTCCCAATTGGCAAATAAGTTCCATCATTTTAACCAGTTCCTTAAAAAGGATGTCTAGTTCAAATGGGCACAAGAATGTCAAGACACCTTTGCAAAATTGAAAGAATACATAGCATCTCCACCGGTACTCATGCCACCTATACAAGATAATCCTATGTTGCTATATACATCTGTAACAGAACATGCTATTGGGGCATTATTGGTGCAACACAATGATAAAGGTCAGGAACAAGCCATGTATTACTTGAGAAGAACTCTCTTTGAACATGAGACCACGCATTTGCAGGTTAAAAAGGCTTGTTTAGCGGTTTCTTATACTTTCATAAATTTGTGACACTATCTCCTAAATCATACCACCAATCTAATTTCATGGGTTGATCCTCTTAAGTACCTACTCTCAAGACCAGTCATAATAGGATGCATGTCTAGCTGGATTGCGCTACTTAGTGAATTTGACATTGAAATTGTAAATCAAAAGGCTATAAAAGGTCAAGCACTGGCAGATCAATTAGCCGTAATGCCATTACCAGGTTCACAACTGCTAAATTTCAAATTTTGAGATGAAGACTTGTTGTACATAGAAGCAACACCCTTATGGATATTATTCTTTGATGGATGTTGCAATATCCATGGTTCTGGAGCAGGAATTATCTTATGTACACCGGATGGAGACCTCATACTTAAATCTGATCGTATCAAATTCCCTTGCACAAATAACATAGCAGAGTATGAAGCACTAATAGTAGGCTTAGGATTTGTTATCTCATGGCACCTGCAAGAATTGATCGTTCTTTGTGATTATCTTCTAGTCATTAACCAAGTCAACAGAGAATATCAGATAAAAGATGAAAAGATCTTGCCTTATAAAATAATGGTTGATAACCTTAGAGGGTATTTCCGTATTATCAATTTTAAAAAAATTCCTCACGTACAAAAAAAAGCAGCGAATGCCATGGAAACTATCTCTTCCTGACTTCTTTCATTCGACACTAATCAAACTCACAACGAGTTCCTTGTTGAATATATTTTGGATCCCGCATACTAATTGTCAGATTCCACCATGGTTTGTGAGATTGTTGGTCCTGATCATCCCTAGTACCACAATATATACTCCTTCATTCAAAATAAAGCCTATCCTCCTAATTTTAATTCAGCTAATAAAATATCCTTAGCACAATGTGCTTCATGCAACAACCTTCTTGCTGACACCTTGTATCGAAGAGTCTATGATAGGACTCTCTTGAGATGTCTCAATCAGGATGAAGCTAATCAAATGCTAGCTTAAGTACATTCGGGTATTTGCGGTGCCCATACTAGCAGAATAGTTCTTGCAAAATAAGGAGCTAATATTTTACGCATTGGATATTACTGGCCCATAATGGAGTAATATGCATGCAACTTTGTGAAGAAATGTCAAACTTGCCAAAAACACAATACTCTCATTCATGTACCATCCCAAGCGTTGCAGCCTATTACTTCACCTCACCCTTTTTCCAAAGGGGGAATTGATTTAATTGGAAAAATAAATCCCACATCTTCCGATGGCCACACTTTTATCAGAAGAGACTGCGTCGTAATTATAATCTAAAGATCAAACCTTGATAGTTTAAAATCAGTGATTTGGTCCCAAAGGAAAATCAAAAGAACACAGAAAAACCACAAGAAAATAAGGCAAATTTGAGCCCAATTGGTTGGGTCCTTATGTTATAACTACTAAATTTGGATATGGTGCATACAAACTATCTACCAAGGATGGCAAAGAGTTGAAGGAGCCTATGAATGCCATTGATCTGAAGAAGTTCTACTCCTGAGTCTCCGAAGAGTAACCCTTGTACTATGGGCAGGTCAGTACATCCACATGTTTTGTCATTTCACTTTGTTTCCCGCTTGTAACTTTTGACCTTGCCGTGTGTCGCATGTCCTCCTTGGCAGGTTTTCGTGCCCATTGTCTACCACCATTGTTCACCTTCCATTTAGCATGTCATTTTTTGACTTGGGAATTTCCTTTCCCTCTTCTTTCACACCTGGTTCAAAATTCCAAAAAAAAAAAAAAAAAAAAATGTCTTGAAAAAACTACAAAAACAATATAAAATTGTTTGGACAAAAACAATGAAACATGCAATCACCATTTTGTTCACCTTCACCTCATTGTTCCCAATCATCTTTTCTAATCAATCAAGTCACTCTTTGCAATGTAACTTTGCATAGGGACATCACTTGGCTTTGGCTTTCACTTTGGGGCAACTTGACATATGTATATATTCACTTCTTTATTAGAATTTTTACATTAGTGTGTTTTTGTTCACTAGCTTGTTTGCTTGTTTAACATTTGTACATATGGAATTTTGTATTGTCTATTTTTAGATAAGTTTCATATGTGTGATAGTTCGAATAACCAGTACTTTGTGTATCTGAAATGTGCTTATGGACCAATTACAAGAAATTTATTCACATCCTAGTTCACATATAACTTTGGTGTGGTTCTTCTTGTTCATATTGGGTTTATTTATGTTACTTATTTTATATCTTTTTGTCATTTGCATGTGTTGTGTTTTCCTCTTGGTTTATTTAAGCCATAGAATTTCTTAATTTTTTGTTTGCATCTATATTTCCAAACTTGCGAAAATCCAAAAAAAAATCAAATATTTCAAAAATCAAATTTTAAAAAAGAAAATCACAAAAATTTGAACAAACATTCACTTCTCATAGAAATCATACAGTTAGAAAACCATTTAAGCAAATCGTTCAAAATCTCAATCGTTGATAATCATCATACTTTTATCTATTGCTCTAGTGCTCATGCAAATTTCACAACTATCACTTTCTTCCGTTTGCATGATATGCTCACTCTACTTGCGGCAAGTCACACAAATTGTTTTTCCTTCATGATATAAATTCACCTAGGGAAATTTCAACCTTGATCATTTGCACAACAGATTCAACAAGAGTGTCATAAGGAGTCACTTTAACTCTTCTCTTCCAATTTGATCATATTCCCATTTGGGAGCATTTGTATCTACTTAATTATCATTGTGGCACGTATTAGGGGTATAGTTGATTGTCTTGTTTTTCGAAATTTGTTTGCATTGTTGATGTTTACTCTTTTTGGACTACTTACAAGTAGTGTGATCACATCTTGGTTCGTTTATAACCCTGGTGTCGGCACCTACTTTATATATTGGGTTTGTTTTCCTTTTTATCTTTTCTTTGTTGTGTGTGTTTGTTTACATGCATCTGGGTTAACCATATTGATTCTTCAGTAATCATGGTGACAACTCTATTGTGCAACATCAAAAATCAAGTTGCTCTAAAAACTTACTCTCCAAGTAACGCTTATGCTACAAACATAGTACTTTCCCATCCTTATTCCAATCTCTTTCTTTCTTCCTATCAATTGGTTGTGTGCCATGTTACTACATCATCCACCCACTTGAGGGGGCATTCCTCTACCATTCTGATTACTGGGGGATCCTAATGCTTCAATTTTCCATTTTCTGATCTACATGCGTATACTATCTTTAAAGCACTATTACTTCACAATAGAATTTTAACAAGGGGAAAAATATAGAGACCCCAAATTTACATTCATGTTTCCACTTGTTCCCAGTATTATGCTAATACACCCTGTTATTCACCTATTTGCAATTAATTAATTAAATTGATTAATTAATACACATTGTACCCATTTGGATTAATTAAATTAATCCCATGTACGCTTTGTACCCCTTTGGCTAAATTATTTATTAATTAAATAATCAATTAATTAAGTGTGTGCACATCCTAGTCATCTGCCACTTAATCAAACTCCACTTAGAATCCACTTTGACTACCCTAGTTAACTGCACTTCTAGAATCCTAGAAAGGTGGGGGCAATTAAAATGCATGTACAACCACCTTTCTGGATGCAAATTTTTGTAGTTAATTTCATTATTGCCCCCGGAACTGCTATTTTTAGCATGTTCATAAATATTTGTGTAACCAATTCCAACTACCTTTCTGTTTCTATAAATTACAAGCTTACCTTCATTCCAATCCCTCTTGATTTTGAAGTACAAAAACTCTGTTAAAAATCTTGTTTCTATAGAATTTTCCTTCAAATCTTGGAGAGCACTCAAGAGCACCCACAAAAAATTTCTGAAATCCCTTATCAGAGGTTTGCATGGTTTGTTTATCTTTTGTTTACGGTAATTTTATCTGCTTACAAAAAAAACCATGCAAACCACAAAACACCACAACACAAAAAAACATAAGGGAAACCTATATTAAATGGAAATTTTACCTTATTACAAACACATAAGAATCTTATTTATAGTAGGGCTTAAGCCTACTCCTATTTAAGTAACTAGGAAACATGGTTCCATCTAGCACCTATAATTGACATGCACCTGATTCAAGTATCTTGGTTATTAGAAATGGTCCTAACCAATTAAATTTGATCTTCTCAGGATGGCGTACAAAATTAGGGTCATTAAAAAGCACCATCTTCTCCATAGTAAAAAACTTATTCTTAATGTGCATATCATGTTAGGCCTTCTATCTAGCTTTCTTTTTCTTCTAACTCCATTTTAGAATTACGTGCTGTTCATCTAATTGTATTAGTTTATCAATGCAATCCTCTACCACCTTCTCATCAACAAGTCCTCTTGTATACATACTATATAGGGAATGTAACATAAATTCCATAGGAAAAATTACCTCTGCACCAAACACCAATTGAAAAGGTGTGACCTTATTCAACCTCTTATGTGTATTTTTATATGCACATAAAACAACCGAGACTTTGTCATCCCAATCTTTTCTACCTATATCACAGATATATTAATGTTTGTCCCAAAATATTATTGAAGGCATCTGTAATTCCATTTTCATGTGGGTGATAGGGGTAGTATTATGATTGGATACCATAAAATCCACCATTATTATCCAAATTATATCATTCAAGAAATGAGTTCCCCTATCACTAGTAAGGCTCAATGGACAACCATACTTACTAATGATGTTTTCCCATAAGAATCTCATTGTTGTATCTACAATGAAATCCTTTATGGGTATTGCTTCTACCCACCTTGGCAAATAATCCATGCATATGACGATGTAACATGTGCTTGTACTTCTTGTAGCTGGTGCAATTGGGCTACTAAATTCTATGGCCCACTTCTCGAAAGGCTATGCGCTTGCAATAGGGAAAAATGACATCTCATCCTAGTTTCCTATATTTCATATTCATTTACAATGATCACATGCTTTGATAAAATAATTAGTATCCTTATAGAGTGTCTCCCATCATAATATAGCTAGTAATATCTTGCATACCATTACTTCACTTGTATAGTGTCCTCCTATAATTCCACCATATGTCTCTTCCATTATAGCTTCACACTTGTGCTCCAACAAACATCTAGGCAAGACTTTATCCCTACCCATCTTCTATAAGTCTCCATCAAACAACTGGTAAGATGACACACAAATATCTAATTGATTCTTCTTTGGCATCTTCATTCCTTTAGGTGTAACTCCCGTGCGCAAGAATATTGCAATGTCCTCTAAGTCAGCTAACATATGGTGTAGTCTAAAAAATTGATCATCTGGTATAGTTTATTTTATGCTTTATGTGTCCTCACTAGATTTAATTTGTGACACATGATCTGGTCCCAAATTACTTTTTCTGGGCTTCGCTATGACTGAAAAATAAAAATCTTGGAATAAAAGGATCCAATGAAATATGTGCCCTTGTAAAAATGACTTGTTTACTAGATATTTAAGTGCCATATGATCACTATTGAAGATAAATGGTGTCACTAGTAAATACTATCTAAAATTGTGAAGCATGTACACCATTGACATTTCCTCGTGCTCAACAGTTGTATAATTGTACTCAACCGACATTAGATTCTTGCTTGCAAAACATATAGGATGGTCTACATAACCTTCTCCTAGTTGAGCTAAAACTATACGAATTTGAGTCCAAGCATCATCTACTGAATATGAAATGGATTAATTCAATAACGGAAGCGTAAGATAGGAACGGTGGTTATATTTTCTTTTAACACCTTAAATTTATGTTGTTGTGTGTCACCCCAATAGATTTTTCCCTTTTCCTTTAACAATTCCTTGAGTGGCATGGAAATATTTGCATACCCCTTAATAAATTTATGGTAATAACAATTATGTCGAAAGAATCGAAACACCTCATTCTTAATGGTTGGTTCCTCCATTCCCAAGATGACTACAATTTTGGCTAGGTTTACTTGCAATCCTTCGTTAGAGATAATGTGTCCAAGAAAAGTACCAAATAGTGTCGCAAAAATACACTTCTTAATGTTCAAGGAGATGTTAAAATACCTACATCTTTCAAACATCAACTTCTAAAATTCACAATGGTCCTTCACCAGAACATATACCATCCAATCATCCAAATACACCTGAAGAAATTTATGAATGAAGCCTTGAAATGCTTGAAAAAAAATGTACGAGAAAACCGCTGACACATTCTTTAGGGAAAATGGCATAACCATGTAAGAAAATCATCCCCATTCAGTTGTAAAAGTTTCATTTTTCGGTCTTCGCACATGATCCTTACGTGATAATATCCTAAAAAATCTATATGTAAAAGAAAATATCTTATGTCTTATGAAACCTTATAGGATCTCCTTGTTAAATGGTGTGGGAAAATGATCAATGACACATGAATAATTTAAAACCCTATAATCAACACAAATATTTATCATGTCATCCTTTTTATGATGATACCTATTAGGATTATCCATTCTGAATCTTTGATGGGATCAATAATGCCTAAGTTCAACATTTTATCAATTTCATCCTTCACCTTGACGTGTAAATTAGGATTCATCCAGTAAGGCCTCTTCCAAACTAGTCATGCACCATCCTTGTGCTTGATTTTCATCTCACCCAATGATGGATGAACACCCTATAACTCAAAGTATCCTTTGGAAAAAAGATCCTAAAATTTACACAGTAGTTTTTCTACCAATAGTCACCTATTATTGCCTCCTTCGATGTGTCTTTAGTCCCAATATTAACCTTCTTTATTTTTAATGGTGCATGATATGCACACACTTTCTCATCTATAGAATCCAATACTTCATGTGCACACTATGTGTGATGTTGATCAATTAAAGTATGACACTTAGCACGGGAGGCTCAGGAAAGGATTGCGTGTGAAGAAGAGAGACAGATTCGAGACTTAGCCATTTTCACGATGAGGATCTATTTTTGGAGATAGCGTGCGGAGTACAAAAAATGTTCAAAGACTTGTGTGACAAACATTGGCTATTTTTGGAGGATCGGATACGAAACACTTTGCATGGATATAGGCTAAGAATAGGTCTACTACTGACAATTAACTAAATGTAGTCTATTGTTAGTGCACTTGCATGTGTGGCTATTTTTGTAACAACACATGGCTAATAATCGCATGCGACCTATTTTGGGATTAGGTAAGTAGTGAAGGGAAAGTCCCCACCCTTATAAATATGTAGTGAATTGTGTAACATGAAAGAGGTGAGAATTGAGTTATTGTAAGGTCATGCTACAAAATCTGATGCGCACATGAGTGTATACTACTGTTATTGTAAGAAAGATTCAGTGTATTACTATATTTAATATAATGGAGGTTATTGGCTGAATCAAGGTGTTAAACATGGTTACAGTTTATTACTGCATAAAGGGTTTCGTTATGATTATTGTTTGATTCATGATACTTTAAGATCTAGATTTAGGAAGTGCTCTGTAGAATGTTAGATTAATTATGGATCTGAATGCTTTAAGCCTTCATCATGCCAACGTCCTGTAACACCAACCCACTAGATGTAAATATTGGTACCCTTAAAGCATCCATTGGGCATGGAGTCAACATTTTTATTTGAATTTTGTATCTGGAACCAAGTTTCTCTATCATTCTCTATAGAATTAGCCTATGAAATTAAAATGATACCAACACTTGTGAAAATTAAATGATTTAAAATACCACTTCAAGGATTGAGGGAAAGGAACTCAATCAATAGTCAGCACACAACGAAAGGAGGTAAACCCCAAAAACAAAAACAACAACAACAACAAGGAACATAAAATAAATAAACACAAGTATGTACAATATGAAAGAAAAAAATTTAATAAAAAGGTTTGAGATATATCCTATTAATTGGGATTTGAAGTGTCTCTCCATTAAGTTTGTAAAACTTGAAAGAGTTATCCTTCTTGCAAGACATGATGATATATGGCCCACTATAAAGAGTAGAAAAATTGGATTGTCACCCTGGTTTAGCTCTTTCTACATCCAATTTTAGGACCAAATATCCTATTTTAAAATCCCACGCTTTGGATTTATGTCAAACAACTTATTGGTTTATATTTGGTTCTCTTCTAACCTGTTCATGGTGGATTTCCTCAATTCTTCGAGCTCAGCCAATTCTTTCATTCTAAATGTTATTTTCTCTTCACCCTCAAATTCTAACTATTGGGATAACTCTAATGAAAGAAACTATAGAGATAAGGGAATCATGGATTCTCTACCATAGAAAAATATGAAAGGAGAATTGCTAGTTACTTGCTTTGGTGTGATCCTATCAGGCCACATAGTTTTTTTTACTTTGGTGTGCCATTTCCTTTTATTGATCTCCATTTTTCTCTTCATGATTATGATCAAGTTATTAGACTCTTCCAAACCATTACCCTGAGGGTAGTAATTGGAGAAAGTCTTCAAGTATATTCCAAGTCTAAGAGCCTAATCAAATATTTTAGAGCCTAGGAAGGATTTTGCATTATCATAAATAATGGTTTGGGGCCCAAACCTTGTCATAATTTCTTCCAAAAAATTAAGGATAGTCGATTCAGTAGCTTCCTTGAGTTCCATAACCTCTATCCAACTAGTAAAATAATCAATTATTGTCAAGAGCCACTTATGACCCACACTTGACATGAGGTTAATAATACCAATAAAATAAATCTTCCATTGAGAAAAGGGTTCATTCCCATGAATGGGATGAAGTGGGATGGCTGTCATCATCTTTTTACTAGTAAAGAAAGCACATTATTTACATTTTCTGAGCCATTGGTGATCATTTGTGAATAATGTAGGCTAGAAGTATCTCACGTTTATAATTTTCATCGTTTTGGCCTTGGCTAAGAAGTGTCTTCCAGGGAAACAATTATGGAATTCCACTAAGACTTTGTTTACTTATTCACCCTCAATGCCTCTAAGTAATACTCCATCGAGGTTCTTTATAAAGAGAACTCCACTAATTAGTGCAACGAAGGGATTGAAACCTTAAGTTTAGCCTCTTCTCTTTACTCAAGCCAAGAGGATAAATACTCATGGAAAAGAATATAGACATATCGTTAATAAAACAAATTCCATTACGTAGATCCGTGATAGGTTGCTCTTATTCTTACTCCTTTTCCATTAAGAAGGAGGTCTCTTGATTTTCTTAAGTTTCCAAAACCAGTTTCTCACAAATTTCTCTACCTCTTACCACTTTTTTGGCCTTAATGGTTACATCATACTCCATAATTCTGGTCACCCATCTAACTCTCTTTTTGTTGATTTCCGCTTCCATGATAAGGTCTCTCACACTAGGGTGTGAGAATAACACTTGGTGTGGCTAGTGGAAATTATGATTTTGAATTTCTTGAGAGATCTCGTGATAATGACGACCTATTTTTATACATGACTATATTTTATCTCATGATCCTTTAGTGTTTGAATTAAAAATACACTAGTTTCTTTGAACCTCCATCATTTTGTTGTGTTAAAACCACGATAATTGTTGGTCATTAAAAATATGGCACTTAGCGGAAAACATACAGAAGGTTCACGTGAAAGAAAATAGTGCATTCAAAGGCACGGAAGGGTCAGGAAAGAAGCACACATGAAGAAGAGAGATAGATTTGGGACTTAGCCATTTTATGTGTACGAGCTATTTTTGGAGATAGCGTGTTGAACACACAAACCGGTTAAAGACTTACGCGACATGTATTGGCTATTTCTGGAGGATCAGCTATGAAGTGCTTTGCATGGGTACAGGATGAGAATATATTTACTACTAACAGTTAACTAGAAGAAGTCTATTGTTAGCATACTTGCATGTGTGGCTATTATTGTAACAACGTGTGGATAATAATAACATGTAACCTATTTTTGGGATTAGATAAGCGGTGAAGGGAAATTCCCCACCCTTATAAGTATGAAATGGTCTATGTAGTATGAGATATAAAGAGATAGATATAAGTATGAGAGTGTGAGAGAAGTGTTAGTGTGAAGTTATGTTGTCAAGTTCTATTACAAGCATAAGCGTATTCTACTGTTATTATGTTATTGTAAGGAATATTTTGTGTATTACTACATTTAATATAATGGAGGTCATTGGCTGAATCAAGGTGTTAACCATGGTTATCGTTTACTACTACATAAATAATTTCACTATGTTTACCGTGTGATTCATGATTCTTTAAGATATAGATATGAACATGCACTGTAGAATGATATATTAGTCATGGATCTGAATGCTTTAAGTCTTCATCATACGAACATCCTCATGTAGCCTAGAATTCAATGATACAAATCCAATAAGACCCTAGACGCACTGGCACATCACTCATCCCAGACTGAGTGCTCACCCGAAGTGTTCAAAGCTACCAGGTCCCTCTTTAGGGTTGTTGTTGCAGGATGTTAGCATGATGAAGACTTAACACATATAGTTCCATTACTAACACATCATTCTACAAAGCATACCATATCTATCTCTAAGGGAGAACATAAGTAAATATTAATCATGATGAGATAGAAAAAATAATAGATTCAAATACACATAGAACTAACACTTATATTCAGTCAATATCCTCCATTATATTCAATGCAATAAGTATATAGATGCTTCATTACAATAAAAATAGTATGCATGTAACAAATTTAGCAGCATAATCTCACTATGTATGCATATATCTGTGTATATCAATCTATTACATAGTTTACTACATACTTATAAGGGTGTTCACTGCTTATCTATTCCCAAAATAGGTCGTATGCTATTATTAGCCACACCCTGTTACAAAAATATCCACACATGCAAGTGCGCTAACAATAGACTACTAGTAGTTAACTAAAAGTAGTAGATCTATTTCTAGCCTGTGTCCATGTAAATTGCTTTGTATCCAATCCTCCAAAAATATCCAATGTGTGGCGTGCATGTCTCTACCTTGTTTGTGTGCTTTGCATGCCATCTCTAAAAATAGACCCTCATGAGCGAAATTGGATAAGTACCAAAAAGTTGAATTTTTTCTCCATGCACGTGTTCTCCATATCCGGTTACACCTTTGAATATGACCTACTTTCCCACATGGACTTCTTATGTGCTTTCTGTCAAGTGTTCTCTGATCAACATTACCCCACACTAATTTCATTGTCGTGCTGATAATGGTTATCTCTAAAACTAAAGTAAAGAATTTGAATGGAAAGAATAAAAAGGATTTTCTTTATAAATAAAGAATAATGTCTATACAGCAGCTTCATCTACTTCAACTTAAAGGACCAACTCAAGATATTGCTCCTTTATTTCTACCTCCAAGGCATGCCACTCAGTGAGTGCTTCCTCTACTTTTTCTAGAATTTCCACAATAATGGACTCCAGTTCATCCTTCACAATCTCCCCTTTCTCATTCTGTAAGACCAACACAATGTTTGAAATTACATTCATCCTTCCCTCTAGTAAATCCATCTTCTGTGCAATGAGTTTCCAAAGCTCCTCCTTAAAATTTTTGTGTGGTTCGTGTGTTGCTGTCAGGGCCTTGCGCTACTATTTAACCATTGCTAACCTTTCTACACGACCCAATGTGTCATCCTTCATCAATTTTTGGACCTCATTGATGAGTTCCTCTAGATCTGTACAAATGTTCAAGGCTTGGTTTGTCTTCTTCAATTCTTCTTACATCACTTGTAGAAGTCCTTCATATGATGCAATTGTTAGAGCAAAATCACAGCACCCCCAAATGAGTTATGGATCTTCTTTTCTAACATAGGGTCATTTGGTTTGATTTGTATAACATTGGATCATTACCTAAGCTGTGGGACTTACAAATGGGAATGATCCTCTAGAGAAGGTTGGTTCCTCTTCCTAAACTAACTGCCACAAGCTACTCCAACACAGGAAAACTAAATATAACCTAATCTAACCATTCCAAGGAACCAAGGAGAGAGAAAGAGGGAAAAAATAGAGCCTATACTAAAGCGGTGATACACCAGCAAAGGAATGGAGATATTCTATTGAGGGAGAAAGAAACAGAAAAATGGTGATGAGGGAGGTTAGATAGAAGTAACACAGCCCAGATCTTTAAATTCACCATTAAACTCCATGAAACACAACATCTTGCACCTATAAATGTGAAATACATGCACAAAAAAACAAATATGGAAGGGAGAGGCATGGAGAAACAACAAAACGATGCAAAGGGTTGAAGAACACCACAAAAACACATTTTTATTGCTCTAGAAGGTGTACAGACCATTACATTTCTGGAATAGAGGTAAAAATACATTTTCCAGGCGTAGGAGAAGGTTCACTGCTCAAAAATGGCATCGAGAAACAAATTTGATAGAGTTTGTCTATGCCCAGAATGTCTCTACTTCTCAAACGAGAAGTGTTACAATATATATAGAAAGAAAAGAGAGAGAAGAGGGAAAATTTGAATCCTGCTCCAACCACCATGAGAAATGCATTGAATCCCGCTTTGAAAGTTCAACCACGGAATATCAATGCCTTCTACAAATATACCCACAATATGTTGCTTATGGTTCCCCAACGGATCGAATCGAATCAGATCTGGTAGTTGAAGAGCAAGAAGATCCTGCATTAAAGGTCCAAAGGCATTTCTCCATTTTCACCTATCAGGGGCTAAAAAATGATTTTTAATCCTTTCATGGTATAGAGGACGTCGAGATGCTTCCAATGGTGTTAGATTTGAAATATTTCAAGCCCTGAGTCGAAAGATATGCCCCTTCAAAGTGTGTATTGGGTTTGTACAGTAGGGCGGGAAAACAACTTGAAAAATGGGTCCCCTTTTGATATGGGACACGTGGCAGCCAAATTAGAGGAAAAATTGGGTTTGCAGGTCCTTAATTTATCTTATCCCCTTTCCATGAAATGCAAAACTCATAAAACCCCTCGTGGCCCCAAAGCTTCACCTTTTGACTCTATTTGACCATTTACCCATGCCTCTGTTTCATCCTAAGACGCGTCGAGATGCGGTGCTTGTTTGAGCTTATATTTTTTGGATTCACCTTTGGAGGAGCACCTTTAGGACACATGTGATTCCCTTTGCTGGCTCTTCCATACTTAGTCGATTCTTGATTCTTTCCATGCGTGGGTCGTGGCTGGCCCAATCTTTTGCCCAAGGAGGAGAAATATGGATAACAATTTGGCGACTCACGGGGACATCTGCCTGTCCAGATGAAGAGACCAATGGCCTTAAAGCATCCATTGGGCATAGAGTCTACCTGATAAACATGAAACTGATCTAAAATTTTGAAGATCTAATCCATAAGCCACTACGAGCCTAACTGTATGCCTTTTCTATATTTTGTCTAACCCTGAGTCTGCACTCTCAATTTTCATAAGGAAATCTTGGAAATGGAATTTTTGAGAGTAGAAAATTGTTTTAACTCTGGGGCTTTCATCTGTCCCTAAAATGGACTATTTTGAAACGAATTTAGTTTCTCTGCATTTATTTTCTTTGAAGATGGCAACTATTACAGGCAACTATGAGTTTCCCTGCTATGAATACTGAAGAGGCTAGCTTTATGCACCCTTGGAGAAAAATGGAAAAAACTTATATACAAAGACCAAATCATACATGCCACAAATGAGACATGTAGAGTGTGCATAAGCACTTCTTCTGCTGAAAGCAAAACCTACTCCTACTCCTAAACTAACTAGAGGGAAAGAATGTTGAACAAAGCCTGCAACATGTAGGGAGAAGTAGTTTCCCTTTCTTAAGGGGTGCAACTATGCAAATGATTTGACACTAAATATAGATGCCAGTATGAGTGAAAAACTAGCTATAAGCCTGTCCTCCACCCAAATCATCAAGGTATCAACGTTAATGGAAAATACCTCCTCAAGCTAACATGCATTAGACTCCTGGAGGTATTGATGGTGACCCTTGGTACTTTGATGCTCATCCTCATGCCCTGAAGTAGGCATGACTAGTTTTGGTTTCTCCTTCTGCTCAAATGAAGCCAAATACTTGATTGGGCATAGTCTGATCCTTTGAATGTACCCTTTGTTTTGAGTTTCAACTCTAAGAATGGAGTTTTCTTGTGGACCTTCTTGGATGAATGGCATGAGAGAGATGATGACATCCTCCTACCTTTTCTCTTCCTCCTCCTTTGAAGAACATGGAAAATCAAGATCTTCCAACCTTGGTTCTAGAGGGCCATTATGGAATGTAGGTTGTTGCACTTGGATGTTCTCCTTCATGGCAGCAGGTTCGTGTGCTTGGAAGGTTGAAGATGGATGAAAAAATGATGTTATCTCCTCAAGCTCCTCTTCATTAAAGCAATCTTCCAATTTTGACCTGAATTCTACCTCCTTGTTGTCCTGTTGCATGTGCTATACCTCCTTCATGGTGCCTTCCTAATCTATAACTTGATCACCATGGTTTCTCTCTTCCTCAAACATGAAGTTTGAAAGATCAAACTCTTCTTCAACATTAGAGCTTGAAGGGGATGAAGTGGGAGGAAGAACTGAAGGTTTCCCTATAGCCTACTCCACACTTAGAGCCTCTAAAACTGTATGGTCCTCCTCCATCATGGGTTCATCAATCAAATTAGGCCCTTGAAATGAAAGAAAAAAATCTTCAATGATGCCTTCTTCATTGAGTGGCCTCCACACTGATTTGATCTCTCCCAGTTGCTCCTCTTTAATGGGGCTTGGGACTGATTATTCCTCCTCTTGTTCTTGCTCTTCTTCTACTGCAAACTCAGCCTCATCCACCACTGGTTCTTCAATATTGACCTCCTCTATTGGCTTGACCATCAAGGGGATATTTGTAAACCCAAATTTGGCAGCCTGACTCTTCAGATTGTCTGTCATTTATTTTTTGTTGGGCTCCTCTTCTTGTTGTTCTCCTTGAGTGGATTCTTAAGTCACTTCCCGACATGGACTTGGGAAAGCAAGAGGAGTGGTAGGTTGGGGTTCAACCATCTTTGCAATTGTTTGTGGTGGGAAGGGAGGCGCAACTTCTTGTTTGTTTGGAGGGGATGACTATTTGGAAGGGAAAAGGATAGAAGAACTGAGATGAGGTGGAAGACTAGGAGATGGAGAAATGAAATCAACACTTGGGGCAGCAAGTGAGGAGCTTAGAAATTGGAGCTTGGGTTGAGATGGTGCCGCTTGAGGAATGGAGATAAAATTACCAGATAATGGTGTAGGATTTACCCATTGACAAGGTTGTTTGGCACCAAATTCATAGGCCTCGATCTCCTCAGTCCATTGTGCAAGTTGGGGCAGCATTTCAACCATGAATTCTAGCTTCTCTTGAGGGCTGTAATGTCTTAGAAAAGGGCCTTCCCATGGATAAGGTGCCCTGTAACCAATCTTGAATGCCTTCATTCATGTTATGCCCCTTGACTGAACCATGCCAGCCTCCATTTTTTGAATTTTCTCCAATAATCCAGCATTCTCCACATAGCTGTCACCATTGTATGTTCCCCCTTATTCTTGATAAGCTCCATGGCCAAACTGACTTTGACTCTGCTCATATGGGTAAGCATAATGGTATTGGATCTGATCATAATGCTGATCTAGAGGAGTTGGGAAATACATTAGAGGTGGACTGCATTGTTGTAAGTGTGAGTTCCATGAAGGGAATGAAGTCATGATTACACAACCTCATAAAATGGGAGAAAGTGAAAGAGATGGAAGAAGAAAATGGATGAAATGAGTGAAAATGGATGGAAAAGGTTTGCAACTAAGAGAATGAGTTTTTGACCAGATGTGCTTGAAAGTGCCTCCAAAGGCTGAAATCTTCACCAAGAGCACATCAAACCCAATGAAGTGAAGTGGTAAGGTGCTTCAGACCTGTCCAACTAGGCATGCCAAAAACTGTTAATGTGAAATCACAGCACCCCTAAATGAGTTATGGATCTACTTTTCTAAGGTAGGTTCATTTAGTGTGATTTACATAACATTGGATCATTCCCCAAGCTGTGGGACTTGGCAAATGGGAATGATCCTCAAGAGAAGGTTGGTTCCTCTTCTTAAACTACCTTCCATGAGATACTCTAGTGTATGAAAACTAAATCTAACCTAATCTAACCATTCCAAGGAACCAAGGAGAGAGAAAGAGGGAAAAATAGAGCTTACACTAAAGCTGTGATACACCAGCAAAGGAAGCGAGATATTTTGTTGAGGGAGAAAGAAACATAAAAATGGAAATGAGGGAGGTCAGACAGAAGTGACATGGCCCAGATCTGCAAATCATCCATTAAAATCCATGAAACACAACATCCTGCACCTGCAAATGTGAAATACATGCACAGAAAACCAAGACTAAAAGGGAGAGGCACTGAGAAATAACAAAATGATGCAAAGGGTTGAAGAACACCACAAAAACACACTTTTTATTGCTCTAGAAGGTGCACAAACCATTACATTTATGGAATAGAGGCACAGATACATTTTCCAGGCATGGGAGAAGGTTCACTGCTCAAAAATGGCATCGAGAAACAAATTTGACAGAGTTTCTCTATGCCCAGAATGTCTCTCCTTCTCAAACGAGAAGTGTTACATTATATATAGAAAGAAAAGAGAGAGAAGAGGGAAAATTTGAATCCTACTCCAACCACCATGAGAAATGCATCAAATCCCACTTTGAAAGTTCAACCATTGAATATCAATTCCTTCTACAAATCCACCCACAATATGTCGCTTTTGGTTCCCCAGCAAATCGAATCAAATTAGATCTGATAGTTGAAGAGAAAGAAGATCTTGCATTAAAGGTCTCAAGATGGTTCTCCATTTTTCACCTACAAAGACCTGAAAAATGATTTTTAATCCTTTCATGGTGTAGAGGATGTCGAGACGCTTCCAACGGTGTCAGATTCACAATATTTTGAGCCTTAAGTCGAAAGATATGCCCCTTCGAAGTTTGTATCGGGTCCATACAAGAGGGTGGGAAAACAACTTGAAAAATGGGTCCCCTTTTGATATGGGACACGTGGCAGCCAGATTAGAGGAAAAATTAGGTTTGCAGGTCCATAATTTACCTTATCCCCTTTTTGTGAAATGCAAAACTCAAAAAACCCCTATGGCCCCGAAGCTCCACCTTTTGACTCTGTTTGACCATTTGCCCCTACCTCTGTTTCATCTTGAGACACGTGGAGATGCGGTGCTTGTTTGAGCTTCTCTTTTTTGGATTCACCTTTGGAGGAGCGCTGTTAGGACACTTGGTTACCTCTGCTGGCTCTTCTATACTTAGTCAATTATGGATTCTTTCTGTGCGGGGTCGTGGCTGACCCAATATTTTGCTCGAGGAGTGAAATATGGATAACAAAAATCTTTCGCATCACTGAAGCCTTTTCTCACTCTACCTCTTGTGTTGGATCCTTTGGCGTTGGCATGTGCAAAGGTTTATCTTAAAGCACTAGGTCTACCAAAGTACCTACGTAGTGTATCACCAAAGGAAACATCTTTGGTACCTTTGGCTCTAAATGTGGCCTAACTCTTATGACATTATCGCCAATTTCCTCTGTGATGTTGATAAATACAGAGTTCTTCTTCTGTGCTAAGTATCTTTCCTGTGTTATGCATGTTATTTCCCCATCCTTAGATTTGATCTCTTCACTTAACACCCTAATTGTGGCAGCGTTGTCCATATTCCAACTTGCCACCTCTATTGAGACTTTTACCAATGCATTACTCACCTATTCATTTGACATAACAGTAGGCTTTACTATTATGTGTCTATCCTGAGGTGTCTCTTTGAACCTCCTTGACACACATGACTCCTCACACACATAAAAGTCTGATTCATCCATTTTTGTGTGCATCGACCATGATAAATGCTTCCTTGTGTGCACTGTAGCCATGTCTTCATCCATTAATTCCTAACCATGTAACTGCTTTTATGTCAGTGTGCTCTAGAAATGGGTGCAGAAAATTTTACCTACATCCTCAACATAACCCCTGATTGATGGAATGTGCTCCCCACTTGTTATTCTTGACCTAGGCTACTTAGGAACTTGAGCTTCCAGATTTAGGACTTATGTTTCCATGTCCTGAGCAGTCTCGGTAGTTGTCTAATCTGTTCTCTTTTCCTCCTCTTCTCCTTCTTTCATTTCTTCACCTTATTTCTCTTCTAAATTCTCTGGAGGTGTGGGAGGATTAGGTGCGCTCTCCTTTGACTCTTTCACCTCCTCATTTAATTGTAGTTTCCTTCTCCATTTCTTGGTTGTCTCCTTCTGTGGAGAGAGTTTGGGTGATCTGTACATTATTTGCAGAGTAACACCTTGGGTCCTTGTTCTCCTGAAAAGTATCTTAAACCATTGCTCTCCTTGGACTGCATCCAAGTCCTCATCATCCCCCTCTTGTGACTGAGGTGGTGTATTTGTGCACTCAGCTTCATCCTTATTCATAGGATGTATTTTTCCTCTATGTTCCAAACCACATCTATCTTTGCGCTCATCCTCCTCATCATCTACTTCAATTTTCTCTGTGGGCTTAGGCACTGGAATGTTCTCCATGGTATGCTTACCCTTTGGTGGTGCTAGAAGTGTAAACTCATCTTCCACATACTTGTTATTCTCCAACTTGGGCTTCAGTTGGAGGTACACCAATGCTGCTCCAATATCTCCCACAGCCAAACTTACTGGTTTAAAGCTCAATACATCTGAAATGAGCCTTTTAATATATGTACCTCATCTTGGATACACATATTTCTTCCTTAGCATGTGGTAGTCACAATCTACCTTGTCTGCATTGAATGTTAGGCGTCACATGTCTGTGAACCTATGTACTGATGCCTGAAAGTACCTTACTGTGAAGGGATATGGTAACTGACACCAAGGGATCCATGATCCATCCCTCATGGTGAATAATGCTATGCAAAAGTGCTGGTATATAATGAACTGAACTTCCTTTCCAACTACTAAAGGAAAGTCCTTGAGGATGCGTCATTCTTCTTCAAAGGCCGTGAAGAGCCTATTGTACCATTTCTCATCCCTTTGCTTAACCTGTTCTGTCATTGATCCTTCACACAAGTAATTTTTGAATCATTCTACAGGTGACTTTTGTTTCATGTGATACTCCCATATCTTCTCTTTTAGTCCATCAGGTACTCTGATATCCATGAATACCAACAAGCACAGAACAACTCCAAAGCTGATCTTTCCTCCTATGCGCACTTCCTCAATGATAGCTTCTGTAATGCAACATGAAATATTGTAGACTACTCCTTCGGACATATTTTTAGCAATGTGCAGCCACATGGTGTTCACTTGTGACCACCTTTCCTGGTCATTTAGCTTCGTAACAATATGTGTGGTTGCTTGCACAACTAGATACTTCTTCATTTTATCTATGTCCATGCTTCGCTGACCCTTTGTGTACCCAAGATCCTTTCTGGTATCCAAGATTAGGGATTTTTCTGTTAAATCATCCTTTAAATCTTTTCTGGTGCCCTTCAATCCTGTTACCATGGAGATTAGTGTGGCTGAGATGCTGGCTCTGTGTCCTGCACAGTAGAAAAAATCTTCATGGACTCTTCTCATGAGCCACTAGTATAAGGGCTCATATTTCCCAAAGCAAGGGAGCTCGTATAACTAGTAAATTCCAATCTTATTCAAAATATTCTCGTCGGCATTGCCATACACCGACATGTCTTCCTTTGTGCATTTATTTGTCTTTGTGTTCAGTGAGGCTTCAAGCTCCTTATTATTGTCTGTGGTACAGTGGTTATACTCACTCACCTTGCTTTTCCTTATGTGAGAATCCCACTCCTGGCCTACGATGACCTTCTTTGGATATTACATTTCCAAAAAATTACTTTTGGGAGCCATCTCCTCTTCTTCTACAACCACCTTCTTCTTTCCCTTCACTCTTGTTGCAACTGCTTTCTTGGGTGCCATTTCTACCTTACAATCCTTTGTAAATCATCGCTTCTTGAATTTTGCAATGTGCAAATCAAATCCTAGCTCAACTCAACATGCCCTAGGTGAAATCACGTTCCCTCACTCCTCTCCATTGCCTTGCTTCACTCAAACCCTTCACCACTGGGGATGCAAGCTCTTTCTGCACACATATCTCTTTGTAATGACTAGCTACACACCTCTCACACCTTAATTTAATCATTGGACTCTTCACACTTAGCTCTTTTTTGGAATACTCTTAATCACAACAGTAAAAATGAACTCGCATCCCATCCTTATATAGATTTTCAAATTGTCAATACATTTATTTCTCCTTCACCTAGCAAATATCCTCTCAGTAATTGACCAATTCCATTCTTTCTATGTGGTACATCTTCACACCCCAGCAATAACCTTCTAGGGTGCCTTCCTACCCTCTAGTCATAGAATTCTCTTCAGTGCACTTCCTTGCACCCGAGTACCTTGTCTCTGCACCTTCCACTAGTAGTTATTATTGCTTGTGCTTACCTCATGTTATACTGTCCCTTCATTCATTTCCATCTTTGGTCACTTTTTAGAAGCAATCATTTGACTTGAAAAGCACCTGTAGCAGCTTATTCCTTTTATTTTTTCAATTCCCATGATCATGTACCTATGTACTGACAACCACCCCACACTAAAAGTATGTGTAATACTCTATGCATAAACATGCTTCATATAGTAATTAGCTTCATACACGCAAGCGTGCTTATTTCACAACACACCAACTAAATTGACAAAGAATAACAACAAAGAAGGAAAAACATTAATGAAATACATAATTGAAAATCTAATCTAAATGACAATACTACCTTATTACAAACACCAAGAAGACTTATTCATAGTAGGGCTTCAGCCTACTCCCGTTGAAGTAACTGGGTGGTCATGTTCCATCAAGTGCTTCTAACTGGAAAGCTCCTATTTCAAGGATGTAAGTGATAACATACGGCCCTAACAAATCTATCTTAAGTTTTCTTGGATGGCACAAGAACCTAGAGTCATAGAGAAGAACCATTTTTTCAATCTCAAACTTCTTGTCCCTTATGTTTCTGTCATGCCATGCTTTCTACCTGGCCTTTTATTGCTTATGACTCCAACGTGCTATGGCTCATCGTTCATCCAGCTTAATTATATTTTCAATCCATTCTTCTAAAGCTTGCTCATCAGCTAGACCTCCAGCGTGTGTAATATGCAAAGAAGGTAACATAAATTCTATCAGAAGAATGGCTTCTGCACCAAACACTAACTAAAATGGTGTGGCCTTGTTCAATCTCTTATAAGTTGTTCTATATGCCCAAAGGACAACAAACACTTTTTCATCCCAATCCTTTCTCCCAACATCATAAATTTTTGTCAATGTCTGGCTCAAAATTTTGTTGAAACCTTCAGCAATTTCATTTTCTCGAGGATGATAGGGTGTAGTCTTATGGTGTGCAATCATGAACTCATCCAATAGAATTTTGATTGTCTCATTAATAAAATGTGTGCCCCTATCATTTATCAAACTCAAAGGACATCCATACCTTTTAATAATATGTTCCCATATAAATTGGCTATTGTAGTCATTGTACAGTCCTTTGTAGGTGTTGTTTCTACCCACCTTGTCAGATAGTCTTTACAAGTTATGATGTAGCGCGATCCAGTTCTGCATGTAGCTGGTGAAATAGGACCCATAAAATCTATAGCCCATTTCTCAAAAATCTCTACGCTAGTAATATGTCTCAGAGGCATTTCATCTCGTTGACCTGGTTTCCCAAGAAATTGACAACGATCACATGCCTTACAAAATTCCTTACAATCTTTATAAAGTGTCTCCCACCATAATCTAGCAAGTAGAATCTTATGCGTTGTGGCATCACCAACATAGTGGCCACCTGCAATACCACCATGAGATTCTTCTATAATATTCATGTGCTTATGTTCTAATACACAATAGCACAATACCTCATCTTGGCCCATTTTTTACAAGTCACCATTGATTAACATATAAGGTGCGACACATATAGCAAGTTGTTTATTCTATAAGGATTTCATTCCTTCTGGTGACATCCATGTTCATGGAAAGACAACAATGTCCTCTAGTTTTGATGGCGCACATTGTAGCTTGTATAATTATGCATCTGGAATGGTATCCTCAATTACATGTACTTCTTCTTCTGACTGTATTCTTGATAGATGGTTTAGTCTAGAATTACTTTTTCCTGGTTTTACCACAATTGTGAAATCAAATTCTTGAAATAAGGTCACCCATCGACATATGTTCCCTTGTAAAACAAGTTTATTTTCCAAATACTTCAATGCCATGTGATCTGTATAAAAGACGAATGGTGTAGCTAGTAGGTATTGGAAGAATTTATGAAGTGCATAGATCATTGACATAGCTTCACGCTCTGTAGTTGTGTAATTTTTTTCTATAGGAATTAGCTTTCTACTTTCAAAAAAGATAGGACGATCTACAATACCCAAGGTTCATTTTAAGAGACCTCTTAGAAATAAAAGTTGGAAAATACCTGGCAAATACCCTCAGAACTAGTTTCATGGGAAGGTGAATTTTTTGGGGGTCTGACAGCAAATTTTTTGCCTGATTTTTAAGTGGTGTGATAAAAGGTTCCAAAAACGTGACAAATATTTATTTTCATGCATCAAGAAGGTGGTTGATGCATGTTAGTGACCCTCATTAACACACATCAAGAAGGTTGTTAATGCGTGTCAGCAAGGTTCATTGACGCGTGTCAACCACCATCTTGATGCGCGACAACAAATCTTCTTTCACGCATCTGTAACCTCTTCCCTCCTGTGTCACGTGACAAAAAATTCTTCATTTCGTGCATCAAAAAAATTATGTCACGCATTTACTCCCTCCGCACTCCTGTTGCGGGTCAAAAAACTCTCCTTCTTACACGTCAACAAACTCTCCCTGTCACACGTCAACAAGCACTCTGTCCAACATCTGCAGCCTCCACCCTCTTGTTGAGTGTTTACTGTACTTGATAATACATATTTCCCCAGGTGGTATGAGTGACCTAGTAGTGTTCTACCTAGTGAATAATCTAGGATTATATAGGGGATAGTTTCAAGGGTAGGCGAAGCCAACCCTTAAAAAAAATTAAACTGTAATTTTTAGATGAACAGGTCACTAACCCGCACCAAAAAATTCACCTTTTCAAATTTTTCAAAAATGGAATATTCACCATATTACGAATATTTGCCACTAAAATTATCCCTGACAATACCTTCTCTAGGTTGAGCCAACACCGTTACAATGGCCTTGCCAGAGGCGTCAACATGTACATGAAATGGTTTGTCCCACAAAGGAAAATGAAGAATAAGTGTAGTAGTAATTTTCTCCTTTAATGTCTCGAATGCACGCTGTTGATGTTCTCCCCAGTGGAACATACCTTTCCCTTTCAGTAACTCTTCTAATGGTGCGGCAACTTTGGCATCGCCTTTGATAAACTTTTTGTAATATCATGTATGACCCAAAAATCTACGCACCTCACGTTGACTGGTAGGCTCCCATATGCCTATAATGGCTACAACCTTTATTGGATCAACCAAAAAACCCTCCTTATAAATTATGTGTCCTAAAAGTATCCCAAATGGTGTAGAAAATATGCACTTCTTGATGTTCAAAGAGATACTCAACTTTCTACACCATTCAAACATTAAGCGCAGATTGTCATAGTGATCCTTAACTAATCCATACACCATCTAATGGTCTAAATATACCTTTAAGAAGTTTTGAATAAATTCCTTGAATGCTTGGACAACTATGCATAAAAATAGAGCAGGCCCATTTTTTAGACCGAAAGGCATTACAATATAGGTGAAGCTACCCTATTCAGTAGTAAACGTAGTCTTTTTTTTAATCCTCCTAGGCGATCCGAACCTGATGATACCTAGAGAAACCGTCTGTAAATGAATATATTTCACACCCTATAACCCCTTCCAGTATCTCCTCAGTGATTGGCATAGGAAATGGATCAGTTACACATGCAACATTCATCTCCCTGTAGTACATGCATATCCTAATCCATCCATCCTTCTTGATAATGATCACCATTGGACTAACCCATTCTGACTCATCGAGGGGCTTGATAATACCATATTTCGAGATTTTATCAATCTCTTCTTTGACCTTTTCACGTAAATTGGGGTTGATTCTTTAATGTCTCTTTCTAACTGGGTGCGCACCCTCTTTAATATTTATCTTTATCTCCCCTAACGATTCATGCATGCCTTTAAGTTCATGGTACCCCCTAGGAAACAAGTCCTAGTAATCCCTTAGTAACTCTATGATTTTTTCCACTTCAGAGTCAGACCAATAGTCTCCAATTATTGCTTCCTTAGACATAGTATCTATGCCAATATTCACTCGCTTTGTCTTCATTGGTTCATGATAGGCACACATGGTATTATCCTCACTGTCTAGCACCTCATGCCTCTTTGTTTAATGCTTTACATCTAGATTATCTACTTCTTCATCATCCACTAAGTAGACCAATTTTCCTTTCTCTTTCTCAAGGAAAGCGCGTTGAAGTAATGTTGCATCAACCTCTGGTTCTTCATCAAGACGCACTTCCAAGTATTTTTTATCTAATAACTCCTGAAGGAGTTCTTCAGCCTTAGCACTATCCCCTATAGTTAAGTGCTTGATAAATTTCAATGCTTCTTCCACCAGAGGCTTTGTAGAGAAGAAGTCAAATGTCTGGGCCATTCCTCTAGTTAAATTCTACCAATTTCCAATTTCTCTATGGAGTTCTATATATACATACCAAGCACATGCATAGCCTTCTAATGTGGAATAAAATCGGTGAACCCATAAATAAGGTGGTAAAGCTTCCTGCCTTTCTATCTAGAGTCTCTCACACTTCTGAACGTGGTGCTGAACAAGAGGATTACCACCATCAGTAATTATTTGAGTAGGTGCATTTCTCTTGAAGAGCATAGTAGTAAGAGCAATCCCAATGTCATTCCATCTGACAAGATTATCCTAATGGACCACCCACCGGTGTGTTTCTATCCCATGTAGTGTATATGCTAGCATATTTATTCTTTCTAGTGGGTCTATCCACTTTTCTTCCATGGTGTGCACGAATACCATGGGATCCCCTTCTCATGTGTAACAAGGTACCAAGTTCTTACCTATCCTCTTGACATAACATGGTTTTGTGCCTCAAAGGAATATGTTCTTTACTTCATTCCCTTCCAAATCTTAAGTGATGTGAGCCCAATTATCACAAGCAACACTTGTAGTATTGCTCATAGATTGTGCATCCTCCCATTAAATTAGTCCTTCTTTTGGTTGGTTCAATCATCTCTAGATCTCGGATGAAGCGTACATAAATCATATTCAGATCTTCTTCACTTAAGGGCTCAACATAGGGCGTGAAATTTCCATTTGTTAAAGGGATAATAACTCTTTCCTCTTTGTTTTCAAAACTAATATAGCCCTTGTTGAACCGAAGATCAACATTATTTGTATAGCACCAAGGACATCCCAACATAGCTGGGAAGCTATCTGACTCTGCCAGTGCTAAAACTTCAAAGTCTCTAGTGAAATTGGCTCCTTGTATGGTAATGGATGCATCCTTCAAAACTCATACTGGAGTGGCCTTAGTCCAATTAGCCATGAATTATACATTAGAGGATGGCTACAATGGGGGTCTTCACATTTGTACCCATGCATCCAAGGTAAGAACATTGACTTCCACGCATGTATCAATTAGTATATTACTCAATAACCACCCATCCACAACAACATTCATTGTGATTTCCTTGTCATAATCCAGGCTATGAGGGGGAAGATTCACATGTAGAATTTTTCATCCAGTATCAGTTCTTGCGTGTGGAGTGTTTCCTTTTAACCAACTCCCTAACAGTGGAATGATGTTTTCCTGGCATATTATTTTACACACTTCTCTTAAATCATCTATATCATTTTGGACCATCTTTGATGCTTTCTTTTTCTCTTTTAAGTAATGTATCTCACCTTGAAGATTCCTTAGAATTTCCATGGTTTCTTGATAAACCTCCTTCTAATATGCGGGATCTGGGTACCGTGCATGAATAAATTATTCTTTATTGATGGCAGGTTTCTTTTGCAATGCTTCTTTGGCATATGCCACCTCACCATGGGTTGTGATCTTCACTTGTAGTGCCTCGGATTTTTCGTCCATCTTAGGCATCCATTGATTTTCAACAACATGTTGTATCCTAACCATCCTTGAACCTTTGTTTTCTTTTTTATGTTGTTTATTTTGATGCTCGTATAAGTCTAAGAACTCCTCATAGCTATGGTTCTTTCTAAAAAAATAACATGTAATATTCTGAGGACATTCACATCTCTAATGATCAAGAGATCCGCATGTATAACACATTCCGCCAGGAACCTCACCTCTTCCTCTACCATGGCCTCTTCCTCTGTATCCACCACAATATCCTTGACCTCTGCCATGACCACCTTCAAAACACACTTCATTTTGGTCATAAAATGCTTGATTGTGATCCTAATCCTAATGCTCATTCTTTCCCTTATCTAAAACACTTGTTTGTTGTACACCAATATCTATAGCATCATGGATCTATCCAATCAGCCGATAGTCTTCCGTGTCATGAGTCATGGACCTGCAGATTTTACAGTAACTTAAAAAATTCTTCCTTATCACGTGTTGTAACAAAGGACAGTGGCTAGCATCATGATTCAAATGATAGATCTCATAGTCTAACAACAATGAACGTATGGCCCTGTGAGGATAACTATCCTTGGTGTGTCCTTCTACCTCATAATTTTTACACCAAATCCCTGAGTGAATCATGGGCTAAATTCACCGATAATTCTCTAACTACTTTGTCATAGCTACAATTTGTGCCTCTAAGAATGGGCTCACCCCAATAGCTATGCTTCCAACTGCCTCAGCGCGCAAGGCTGTTTTAAGTGCTTTGTGCAGATCAGTGTATGTCTTATGTGATAATTCCCTCCAAAAAGGGGTGATCAAGCCTCCAACGAACCATTGTGCATGTTGTCTTGCGTGTATATCATGAGAAATATTTGATAACAATGTTTTAAACCATGTGTCATACTCCCTAACACTTTCAGTAGTGCCTTTCTTTATATCCTTGAGTGCACTTATGCTCTTTTGTTCAAACTCAGGGATATGAAACTCTTTAAGGAATGCATCCTTTAAAGTTGTATAATCTACGCAAGTCTAATCAGGGTCAAACTTTCTATACTAGTTGTGTGCGCACCCTTGTAACATAGTGGAAAATTGGCTTGCCTACACTCAGAGGTTGTGATTCCTTTTGTGCGCCAGAATATTTCACACATATGCACATGTTCAATAACATCTTTTATGCCCCTATACTCTGGAAGATGAAGAGAAATTTCCATGTGAATATTATGGGGTTAGTGCGGACCTTACCCACCTAATCCAAAACCTCTAGATGTGCCTTAACAAGAGCTACCTATGCCTCCCAATCCTGAACCTGTAGCTAGGATCGGACCAGAAGATGTACTCCCCTATGTCCCAACAGTGGAACTAAACTGTACCTCGATAGTCTATGAAGCGTTACTACTCCCTGAAGTTAATCCAAAAATTAGTGTGCTTGTATTCTATGCTAATGATACACCTGAAAAGGTACTCCCATATAACAATGAAGTCATTTGTGCTGCCATCTCTGTGCTTTTTATAAGACTCACTCCTACTCTCCCACTACTTGAACTAGCTTGTTAACTATTTATTGTACTAGATGCTGAAAAACCAAACATAAGGGCAAGGTTACCAAGTGGATTCAGATGAGTGCCTACAGCCTAGGTAGTCTCTGTCAATGTGCTTCTACATGAGGCTGAGGAAGGATCCCTGTCATGCTTTCCAAGATGGGGGAGTTCTTGATGCTCTGGCTCCATGTCTTCTACATGAGATTAAAATCCTTCACAATCCATCTCTCTCCTCAACACCATACTTTCTGCAATGTTACATTACTTCTCTATCTCCATATCGCGTGCCTCATTATACTTAAGCCACCTTTCCTCTCTCTAACTTTTTGCAGCTAGGTCAACCTTCCTTCACCAAACCTGCTCCTGCCCCCACACATGTTGAGGTTTAGTAAGCCATCATTTTACTCTCCAGATTCAAAGTTACCATCAGGATCTTGATCGCTAGTGGAATGCCTTGTAGATAACCTCCCCTTGGATATCGTAAAAACTGGAATTCAGCTACTTCTAGACATGAATAAGTGGAAATTGAGTATTCCAAGATATAACTGTTCAAGACACCACATATCCACAACTCAAGTCCAAATCAAATCAACATCATAAAGGGAATGGAATTCCTCCTGCATCCAGAAAAGTGTATGATACCTCCAATTCCTTTTAGATGTGTAAAAAATCAGCCACTCATATAATTCTACTGGAAAGATAGTGAAAAAGGTCTCATATAAACTATCATACAGATTCTGTTCCACCCATACGCATGTGTTAAACTCATATCCACTTCTAAACCACCATGCATATTCTTCCTTTGGATCGTGTATCCACTCCTCAACACTTCCTAAGGTCAACCGGTATGTCTTCATCGCGAACCATCCTAAAAATAACTGAAAAAGAGGTCCCGGCAATGGAACCAATGTTGCAGCCTAGAATTCAGTGATATAAATCCAATAAGACCCTAGACATGCTAGCACATCACTCATCCTAGACTAAGCGCTCACTCGAAGCACACAAATGTACCAAGTCCCTCCTTAGGGTTATTGTTGTAGGATGTTAGCATGATGAAGACTTAACACATATAGTTCCATTACTAACACATCATTCTACAGAGCATACCAGATCTATCTCTAAGGGAGAAAAAAAATATTAATCATGATCAGATTAAAAACATACTAGATTCAAATACACAGAGAAATAACACTTAGATTCAGCCAATATCCTCCATTATATTCAATATAATACATATAAAAAAGCTTCATTACAATAACAGTAGTATGCGCGTAACAGATTTAGCAACATAATCTCACTATGTATGCATATCTTTATATATATCGATCTATTACACAGTTTACTACATACTTATAAGGGTGGGGACTTACCAGTCACCACTTATTTATTCCCAAAATAGGTCACATGTTGTTATTAGCCACGCGCCATTACAAAACTAGCCACACATGTAAGTGCACTAACAATATACTACTCGTAGTTAACTGGTAGTAGTAGATCTATTTCCATCCTATGTCCATGCAAAGCACTTTGTATCTTATCCTTCAAAAATATCCAATGTGTGGTGCACACGTCTCTCCTTGTTTATTTTGTTTGCATGCCACCTCTAAAAATATACCCTCATGAGTGAAAACAGCTAAGTCCCAAAAAGCTAAACTTTTTCTCCATGCGTGTGTTCTCCCTTTCCAGTTACGCCTTTGAATATGACCTATTTTCCCATGTGGACTTATTGTGTGATTTCTATCAAGTGTTCTGTGATCAACACATCCTGCAACATCAACCCTAAAGAGGGTCCTGGTACCTTTGCATGCTTCAAGTGAGCAATCAGTCTAGGTTGAGTGACGTGCTAGGGTGTTTGGGCTTTTACTAGTGAATTATAGGCTGTATCATTCGTTCTATTGTCGAGACCTCTTTTTCAGTTGTTTTTAGGATGGTTTGTGATGAAGACATACCAATTGACCCTAGTAAGTGTGTAGGAGTAGATACATGACCTAGAAAAAGAATACGCACAAAGGTTCAACACTGGATATGAGTTTGATGCACACACTTGGGTGGAGTAGAATCTGTATGACTATTTGTATGAGAGCTTCTTTGCTATATTTTTGGTAGAACTATACGAGTGGCTAGTTGCTTATGCATCTAAATAGAATTGGAGGTATCGTACACTAGTCTAGATGCAGGAAGAATTTCAGAACCATTATGGTGCTGATTTGATTTGGACTCGCATTGTGGATACATGGTTCTATAGTGTTTTGAACATCTACATCTTGGAGTACTCAATTTCCACTTATTCATTCCTAGAGGTAGCTAAATTCCAATTTTTATGATATCTCAGGGGAACTTACCTGCAAGGAATTCCACTGGCGATCAAAATTCTGATGGTAACCCTGAACTTGGAGAACAAACCGATGGAGAACTAAACCCCACCATACGCAGGGGAAAGAGCAGGTTTGGTGAAAGATGGAAGACCTAGCGGTAGAAAGGAAAAGAGAGGAAAGGTAAGTTAGGTATAATGAGGTGCACAAGAGGGAGATAGAGAAGCAACGGGATGTTGGAGAGCAAATGACATTATAGAGAGATAGTTCAGGAAGGATTTGAATTTCATGCAGAAGATGTGGAACCTAAGCATTAGGAGATCCCCCATTTTGGAAAGCATGACATAGAACCCTCCTTGACCTCATGTAGAAGCGTGCCAGTAGAGATGACCTGGGATGCGGGCACGCATGTGAATCCACCTGACAACCTTGCCCTTGCCCTTGGTTTTCCAGTATCTAGTATAACAAACAATCAGCAAGCTGGTTTAGGCAGTGGGAGAGTAAGAGTGAGTCATATAAAAATCACAATCATGGCAATGCAAATGGATTCATTGTTATATGGGAGTACCTTTTTAGGTTTATCATCCATACAGACTTTTTGACTCTTTTGTGGGAGTAGTAATACTTTGCAGACTATTGGGTGCAATTCAATACTATTGTTGGGACACCAGGAAGTACATCTTTTGGTCCAACTCTAGCTACAGGATTAGGATCATGAGGTATAGGTTGCTCTAGTTCTAGTGGATCTGATGGTTCTGGAGGCAGAGGAAACACAGGAGGTTCCAAATCAGGTGGGTAAGGTCCGCACCAACCCCAGAATATCTACCTAGAGATTTCTCTTCGTCTCCCAAAGTATAGGGGCATAGAAGATTCTATTGAACATGTGCACATGTGTGAAATAATGTGTCACACAAAATGATTCATGGCTTCTAAGCATAGGGAAAGCCAATTTGCTACTATGTTACAAGGGAACGCACATAGTTGGTACATAAATTTTGACCCTGATCAGACTTGCGTAGACTATGCAACTTTAAAAGATGTTTTCCTTAAAGATTTTCACATCCTTGAGTTTGAGCAGAAGAGTATAAGTCCTCTCAAGGATATTAAGCAAGGAACTACTGAGAGTTTCAGAGGGTATGATGCTCATTTCAAAACATTGTTATCTAAGATTTCTTATGATATTCATCCAAGACATCATGCACAATGGTTCATTGGGGGCCTAATAACACCATTTAGAAGGGAACTATCACATAAGACATACACTGATTAATGTGAAACACTTGAAGTAACCTTATGTGATGAGGTATTTGGAAGTCTAAGCACTATGGTGAGCCCATTTTTAGAAGCACAAATCATAGCTATGGCACAAAAGTTGGAGAAACTATCGGAAAATTCAGCACATGAGACGCACACATGGATTTGGTGCATAGATTACAAATTTCCATCTCAAAATTGGGGTTCCTCTTGATTTTCCCAAAGAATAAAGAATAAGAATGGAAATAATGTAAATAATTACTTTACAAAGAATGGACTTCTATTCTACAACACCCTCTTCTTTAACTGGGTGGATCAACTCCAGATATTCTTCCCTAATCTCAAATTCCAACGCTTGCCAATCATCCAACGCATTTTTGGTCTTCTCTGGAGCATCTGCGGCAATGGATTCCAGCTCATCTTGGGTTATTTATCCCTTTTCATTTTACAATAATAGTACAACCTTAGCCACAGTAGACATCCTTCCCTCCAGAAGACCCATCTTTTGTGTTATGAGCTTTCCAATCTCATCCTGACCTCTCCTTATGAGGATGTTGTGCTACTTCAAGGGCTTGGCACTTTTTCTTTACTAACACCAATATCTCTACATGCCCTAAGGTATCATCCTTCATTGCCTTCAAGAATTCATTATCTTATCATATAGTTCTGATCCTAGTCACTACTTCTGGAGCTTCACATATGTTCAATGCTTGGTCTGCTTTCTTTAGCTCATCTTGTAAATTTTGGGCCAATTCCTTGTAAGATAAACTATTTCTACCCACATAGGCCCTTTCTCTCTCTACTTCTTGTCCAGGGTCCTTTGGCACTGGCATATGAATTTTTCCATCCTCAAGCACCAAATCAACTAATGTATGCACATAATACATAGCCAAAGGAATCTTTTCAGGTACCTTAGACTCTAAGTGTGGTCTTGCTTTCAAGACATAATTTCCAATTTCTTCTGCCATGCTAATGAAGGTTTCATTATTATTTTGTTCTAAGTCCTTCTCTCCTTTTAGATGTGCTATTTCCATAGATTTTTCCTTGTTATCTTCTCATAGTGCTCTAATAGTGGTATCCTTATCTATGTTCCTGCACGCAACCTCTATAGATACCTTAACCAAGGCATTTCTCACTTGATCATCAGATGTGAGAGTGGGCTTTATAGTCATGTGCCTACTTTGTAGTGCCTTATTCATTCTTCATACATATGACTCCTCACATACATCAAAATCAGACTCGTTCATGTGAGTTTGCATGGACCAGGATAGTTTTTTTCTCATGCATGTAGTGGCCATGTCTGGGTACATCAACTCCCATCCATACAACCCCTTAAGTCCCATTGTGCTCTGGAAAAGGGAATGGATAATTTTAATTGTGTCCTTAGCATAGCCCATACTTGGTCCAACATACTCCCCATTGGTTCTCCTTATTCTTGGCCCCTTAGGAACCTGAGTGCCAAGGTTTGGAGTTGAATATTTGATGTTTTGAACAATATCATGCTTTGTTTCCTATTTCTCTCTCACACCTTCATATCCATCCTTCATATTCTTATCCCTGGGTTATTCCACATTTTTTGTATGTACAAGGGATCCATACATGCTCTTTGCAGACTCCTCTTCCTCCTCATTCAGATTTAGTTTTCTCTTCTTCCTCTCAGTTGTCTCTTTCTAAGGAGAGATTCATGTTGATCTCCTCAAGAATATCTGGGTGTTCAAATCAAATTTGTTGGAATTTAAATGAGGACTGAGCAGGTCTCTCATTAGTTACCATATTCAGGACAATGGGATTATGGTCAGAGGCAATTTTGGGAAGAGAAGATACATGAAAGTCTTGACTAAGGAGCCAATCAATGGATATGAGTGATCAATCTAGCTGAATCTGTATGAGATTTCTACCAATTCTCTTGTTGGACCAGGTAAAATGATTTCCATTAAGTTTAAGATATAACAGTTTGGCGTTATCATTGAAATCTACAAGATCATCCATACCAGCAGTGTGGTCTTGAGCTCCCCCACGTTTTTCATCAATGTAAAGAGGGGAGTTGAAGTCTCCCATGAGAAACTAGTTCCAGCTAGATCAGGAATTTTGGAAGGTTAACAAATCCTTCCAAAGTTGTTATTTTTTCACAATATTTTAGATATAGTCTAAGCCTACATTTTTCTCTATTTTTACTGTTTTATATTTAGTAATTAAATATTAATTTCAATGTTATTTTTTAGTGTTTGATCACATTATTAATTCATTCGCATAATTCTATGAGTAAATAATTCTTGTAAAAGTAACTATTTTGTGTCAAACTTTATAAGGATGCATTCTAGGTTGAAACTGATGTCCACCAAGTTTGTTAAAAATTGTGGGGGGATTATTGAAAGATCAATTTCCATTGAAAATTGAAAGGAACAAACTTTCACACATGGAATTTACAGAAACAATTGGTTTTAATTGAAAGAGATCTTTGGTATTTTTTTGATGACACCACTACATGATCGAAAGGTGGTGGCAACCTCAACAAGTGTAAGATCAAGGAAAAAAGCCTTTAATTAGTATTGGCTTAGGAATTTATAAGCACTCTTTGGTTAAAAAATTGGTAATGCAAAGATTATGATGCAACAAAAAAAATAGGTTTAAAAATGGATGGAGGAGATATATTTTCTCACATTAGCAAATTCTACTCTCTCATAATATAACTGGTAGGAATAAATGAAGACATTAAAAATAGTGATGCAAAATCAATATGCTTAAACATTTCTAACAATATGTCCAACATAATGTCCACTTTAAGCAAGCTGAATCCAGATCTAGAAAAAATCATATCTACGTTTCTTTAAGAGGGAAACAAAAACAAAGCTTCACAATCAGCTACAAAGAAATTGTCATCTACAATGACTAAGCCCAACACTTCTTCTCAAAAAACTAAATAAGTAAAAACTAATAGTACATGTTTTTATAGTAAAAAACAAGGGCATGTAATTATGAATTTTAAACAATGATCACGAGGTATCCTTGATGGAAAATTGACAAAAATGGCTATGGAAATTAGAGAAACTAATGAAGAAGAAGATTATGAGAAAGACTCAGACAATCAGAGTGATGCATATTTTTTATATTAAGGTGTGTGAGAGTAATATTTATCCTCCATATTTGAATAAAATGGAAAATGTTAGGAATAATATTTTAGTGTGAATATCATGTAGTGGTAAATAAATAAAAACTTTCGTTAGTTGATTGGTTTTTGGAACCACTCACGTAATAGGGAAATTAGTTTGTGGTTTTCCTATTATTTAGGAAAATGGATTTATTATTTATATGTTGATTATAAGTAATAATATGAATTTTGATTTATTAAAGTGTTTACATTTGAATCTCCACCTTCATTTAACGATGAATTCTACCTTGTAATAAGATAATTTTATTATGGATGTGTGGACTCTAAGTCCCGCCTATATTCTTGATTGAACTCTATCTGTACCATGTTATGATAGATATGGGAAGGGTAATAATTACTTATTTATGGAATTCATTAAGTAATCATTATCTTTCCCATAGGTGTCCTAAGCTAGGACTGATAACATACTCTAAAGTCAAGAGGTGAGATCTATATTCTAGACCATCTTAATGCATGAACTTTAACATTTTATTTAATGGTATTTGATCCAAATAACTATGTAGAGATGGTTTTGTGATGATGGGAAAATTTTATTTTGGCTTATGTGTAGTCACAAAACTAATCATGCAAATCATAGCTTGAAAACTTTAGCCTAAGCAGTGTACTAGTTGAATACACTATCAGTTCACTGAGTTCCAATATAATGGTGTGAGATGTCGGATGAAACTCAATTAACTAAATTTAAAGTAGAAACTTGGAACTGCATCAATTCTCAAACCTAATTGAATAGTTTATCCAATTGCATACAAATTTTGCACACTCAGTTAGAGTGATGATAAAGGGGATCGGGTAGATCTAATTGACCTTTACAATTGCACATGGTTATGATGTTATCAGATGGATTATAAATTGTATTTCTTGCTGGATTATAATTGTTGCTAGTTAAAAATCATTGCAGGCATGAAATGGGATTAAGGGGTTTGTTTAAAAAAAATCCCTTAATTTGGAGTTATTATAACATGGTTATTACATCGGTGAGAGGAAATAGTAATGGAAAAGTGCCCATTAGAATGAGTGGACATCATGAAAAAATGCTAGTCAAATTTGTTAGAGAAAAGAAAATTGTGTGGATGAAGAAAAATTAGTGTGCTTGAGTGACAGTGCCAAGAAATGAGGGGAATTAGGGTTTTGGAGGGTATACGTAGAAGAATGTGTGGGTTAAAAGTCATCTCAACCATTTGTCTTATAAATCATTTATTGTTATTTGCATGAGCTTTGAGCTCTAATTTTTTAGAGAGATGGTGCAACAATAGCAGTAGAAACATCTTGTCAATCACATTTATGAGTATGGGCAGAGGCCAGACAATGATGTCGTGGCAAATAGCTCAAACCATTTCAGTTTTGAGTGCATTTAATGTTATATTTTGGTAGGAGAAAATTTAATTTTAATGTTAGCACATGCACTTGGGTGCACTAGCATATCCCAAAAAAATGTGCTAGTGTGCAAGTGTGTGTGCTAGCATATAAGTGATAGCGTGAGCATTAAGCAGGAATTTCACTAGCATGTTGGATGCACTAGCATACAAGTAGTAATAAATGCATTAAATTTCATGCACTGGTGTGTTTGTGCTACCGTCCAACTATATGTGCTAGCATTGAATGTGTTAGTTTTAATGTGCATTTTCTAGCGTATCAAAGTGTGTGCTAGCATGCTGGGATGATATTTAAGAATATTTTTGAATTTTAGGAGTGAAGAAATGATATTTTTTATGTTTTTGGATAATTTACAGGATATATCATTGTCATTAGAAATGTGGTAGTTTCATGGACATCTTTGATCCTTTCAGAGGACATTTTCTCAACGAGAGGAGAGGGGGTTAGTTGCACTACCAGAGGTGACAGGTTTGGAATACATTACAGAGCTGCCACACATTTTGTTGGACCACTTCCTACTAACTGCACTAGCAGAGAGATGGCATAGTGAGATTCAGACTTTTAGACTACCCACTAGTGAGATAATAGTGACATTGGAGGATGTATATCAGATCCTTCGGGAGCTGATACAAGGGATTTTGGTAGATTATGATAGGAATGTGGCCCGCATACAAGGAAACATCTGGGATATTTTCTTGTAAGAGGAGATACCTAGAGAGGGGATGGTAGTACACTTATATCAGTGCTTTAATGATAATAGAGTATCCCAGCTGCCAGTTTATCTAATGGCTCTTATTAGCGGCTACTTATTTCCTGATAAGACAGGGGCACACTTTCATCTTGGGATTATAGGAATTATTATGAGACTGATGAAGGTGATATTTTCACATGGGGCCAGTGTATCCTTGCACATCTATACAGTGATCTTCATTTGATAGCATACATGAGGATTTGGATTCTTAGCCTATAGAAATAGTTTACATATATGGGTCTGGGATCATATTGCTATTGGACATCCACTAGGGATGTTGAGAAATAGATAAAGGGATGAGCTTGGATCTAGCGGATGGGAGATAGTAGGCACAAGGAATAGGGGTCACATGGGTGACCTTACTGTCTATAGGCAAGCATTTGATGATTTACAGTTATAGATGGTTACTTAGAGGCCTTACTAGTTATACCAATGGGATACATGTGCAATAAAGTTATGTACTGTATATATTGATCATTTCATTATAGGAAGTCGCAGCCATATTATGGATGTGTATAGAGTGGATAGATTCCAGCGGTAACTTAGCACCATACAGGGTATCCTAGGAGGTGAGTAGTGGTATGCGAATGTAACACACAATAATTTTGATTTTGGGCCATGCATCAAGGTATATGTAGCTAGGAATATATATTTTTGAGTCATTTCACATGTGCAGGATGCTCGCGCATAGGTTGGGGATCCAGATACAACTGCATACTACAATGTATGGTATACGACGATCATGCCTAGTATTATTACTATTCTTCTAACAGTATTAGTAGAAACATCTAGGGTGGTCTACAATGGTTGAGATATAGTGGTATACTTGGCTAGGAGGAGGCAAAGGTAGATGGATAAGCTTAGGCTTGGGGATAGGGTCCACCAATATAGGTATAGGTTTTGAGACAAGGCCCAAAGGTTTAGGTGATACAGGGGCTGCCAGCACAGGGACAAGGTGGACACATTTTAGTGGCCCATGTAGTGTAGTAGGTTCCTATAGTACAAGTTATACTATAGGTACTACAGAAAATTTCACAACAGGTACTACAGAACATGCCATAACATGCTCTATTTATGCATATGTAGGTACCATTATAGATGTCTCCATCACCACCTAGACCAGCTAGTCTAAGTTTTCTAGAAATAAAATGATGGGATGGAGGATATGGAAGAGATGGAGGAAAAACACCAGTACAGGTAGTGGTACAGGGTTAGAAAGTGGCCATGAGTGGCCATGATATAGGTAGAGAGAGAAAGAGTTGTGTTCGTGGGGATGTGGATTTCATCATTATATAGTCACTACAACGTCGGTTAGACCAAAGGGCAGTAGATCAAGGAAGCCTTAGGCAATTGTTATAGAAGAAGATTGTAGAGTGGGATTGGGTGACTACTGAGAGGGATCGGGTGACTTTTGAGAGGGATTGTTGAGGATCCAGGTTGTGTAATTGATAACATAGTGAGATGTTCTACAACATGTGATGATAATAGGTAGCCTAGTGGATATTATAATGGAGCTTGTAGCAGAATATGAGGAGGCTAGATATTACCGGGGTTTATATTAAGCGTAAATACCATAGACTCAAAGAGAGTCACCTTACAGTTAGTGATAAGGAAGTCAATCAATGAGGTCATAAAGACCATCTAGATCAGTACAGATGCCCCCCACCGAATCGTAGGCTAGATATTACCGGGGTTTATATTAAGCGTAAATACCATAGACTCAAAGAGAGTCACCTTACAGTTAGTGATAAGGAAGTCAATCAATGAGGTCATAAAGACCATCTAGATCAGTACAGATGCCCCCACCGAATTGTAGGCTAGGTAGTTCTGACATAAGTGAGAGTTGGGGATGACTCATGTAAGAGAGATGATATATTATGTTTTTTTTTTGTATACACCTCATGATGAAGGCATATTTTTTTATTGATTCCCATGATGGCATACCAAGATGTACATTATTTTGATCGAGATACATTGGTATATGTACATTATGATTATTTTATATATATACATATACATATATACATATATATACATATATACATACATATATATATATATGTATATATATATATATATATGTATGTATATATATATATATGTATATATATATATATATATGATGGACATTGTGACACCACATGTATGATGAGATGTTTTTATTTGTCAAATGTTATTGTGATTATATGATATGATGTCATGATCATGATTTTATTTTAGATGATAATGATATCTAGATCAGTACAGATGCCCCCACCGAATCGTAGGCTAGGTAGTTCTGACATAAGTGAGAGTTGGGGATAACTCATGTAAGAGAGATAATATATTATGCTTTTTTTGTATACACCTCATGATGAAGGCATATTTTTTTATTGATTCCCATGATGGCATACCAAGATGTACATTATTTTGATCGAGATACATTGGTATATGTACATTATGATTATTTTATATATATGATGGACATTGTGACACCAAATGTATGATGAGATGTTTTTATTTGTCAAATGTTATTTTGATTATATGATATGATGTGATGATCATGATTTTATTTTAGATGATAATGATATCATTAGTAACTTAGCTTGATGTTCTTAGCTTAGCATTTATTATGATGATGTATGATGATGTTATAGATAGATGATGTGATATATATGTGATGAAGATGATCCAATGATAAAAAAACAAATCACATGCAATCAACACAAGTACAAAGAAAAGTTAACAAATCTAACACACAAGCTAAATAAGTAAAACATATCATGAGTTATGGAATAAACCAATATAATAATACCAAATGCAAATGTAAGAAGAGAGATAAACCCAATATGAACATGAATTATCTTACACCAAAGTTATGTATGAACTAAGATGTTATTAATTCATCTGCAATTGTTCTATAAACTCAATATTTAATTCCAGACACACAGAACATTGTTTAAACTAATATGAACAAGTGAATGTGTAAAACAATTTTAACACACATAAGGTTAGTTATAAACAAGAGTCTAATAAAAAGAATGTATATCAAAGCTAACAAATAAGAAACAATGTGACACAATCTGTAATAAAATGTCAGAAGACATCCCTAATTTGTTCCACAGTGGAGAATAGATAAAGGTGAATGCCCCCAAGTGATGGTGCAAAGATGTAATAAGATTGAAATTATTCTCAATAGGGCCGAAGCAAAGTGTGCCCCCAAGTAATGTGACGTCGCAAGGGGTTATATGACTGTCTTGATAAGTGAAGATGATTTGGAACCATCAGATAATGAAATTAACAAAATGATTTATACAATTGCTAAGATTTTGTCCAACATTTTTGGAATGTTTAAATGTTTTTTATATTTTCAAATGTTTTAATTTTTAGGATTTTTGACCAGTTTTACACTGTTTTTGGGATTCTGTGATACATATTTGAATGTTTTTTATATTTTTGAGTGCACACCAAAGAAAAAGGAAAAATGGATTCCCAAACCATAATCGACACGAGATAAATGAGAAAGGCCAATGAAAGTATGGCAGAAGGTGAACACAAGTGGAAAATCATGGGAGTGAGACTTGACCAGGAAACATGTAATGCAAGGTGTGGTGGAATGACATAAGCAAAAAACAAGGGGGAGAAGTGAAGGAAGTGATTTAACTGATATGCCCCAAGCACAAGGGATACTCTTTGAAATCTCATGAGTAGAAGTTTTTTAGATGAATAGCATTCATTAGTTCTTTAAGACCTTGGTCATCCTCAGTAGATCATTTGTATGCACAAGATACAAAGTTTGTAGTTATTATATAGGAACCTAACCAGATAAGTTCAAATTCTCCTTGTTTCTCACTGGAATCATTGTATTCTTTTGATTTTGTTTCAGGACCAAGTCACCAATATTAAAATTTTGTGGTCAAATCTTTCTGTTGTAGTTACGACACATTTGATTCTAGTAAACTTGTAGATGATGCATCTTTCATCTAAAAACTTGAGCTCTGAAAGGCATGCATAGAGGTAATCTTATTCATGAAACAAGTGTTGGATGGAAACATAAAAGGAAGTAAGTTTAACTTCAATAGGTATTATGGTTTCAGGACCATATACCAGGGAGAAAGGGGTAGCTCCAATAGGAGTGTGGAAATATGTATGGTAGGCCCAGAGGAAGGGATACAATTAAGTATGTCAGTTACGTCGATGATTATCAAATATCTTCTCCAAAATGGATTTGATAGTCTTGTTTGAAGCTTCATATTGGTCATTGCATTGTGGGTAGTAAGGAATAGCCCATTGTAGTCAGATATGATACTTCTTGGCAAGGGATTTGACATTTTTATTCTTGAACGAGGTACCATTTTAACGAAAATGGTAACAGGAATTTTGAACCAGTAAATGATATGAATGAAGATGAATTTAGAAATATTACACTCAGTGGCATAGGTAAGAGGCAGGACCCCAATCCACTTGGTGAAATACTCGGTGGTGGTTATGGTAAAGGTATGGCCCTCAGAATAAGTGGGCTATATTTACCAATTATATTGATCCCCTATTTAGATAAATTCTAGAGAAAAGTGATGGGTTGCAGAGATTGGGAAGGTACATGAATCAAATTATCATGCTTTTGACATGCTTGACATTTCTTAACATAATTATATATGTTGGTCTCCATAGTCGTCTAGTAATAGCCCACATGGAAGATCTTCTTTGCAAGAACCATTTTGATTGTGTGTGTACCAAAAATACCCAAGTGTACTTTAGCTAGTGATTGATTAGCTTTTTCCTGTCTGACATCTTAAAAGAGCACTGTCAATGCTCATTTTTATCTCAAACTTTGACTTATAAATGTTCCCATTGAATTTTCCATCCTACTTGTCAAAATCCCCATTTTGACAGATTTACAGTACCAAGAGAATTTCCATAAAACCATTTTCCCATGTGACCAAATAAACTAGTGCTAAGTAATGATGTATTGGTGCAAACATACACTTGGGTAATGGCTGCTCAATCCTTTAATTCAATATGACCATATCTCAAAACCCAAATGAATCAATCATGAGTATATGCAATCCCATCAAATGAAAAATGCTTTTTTTTTTTAATTCTATGATCTACCCATGTGCAAAATTAAATTCTTTCCCCACCACCCAATGATGTGGAATTTTGGAGGACTATGATATTATGGAACATATGTTCTTTTTCATAATATTGTGTGAAAATGCAAAGTACAAAAATAAGTCTAGGACCCAACAAGAGAATATTCCAGAGAATATTTGTGGGGCAGTTATTCAAAAATGCATTTTTACAGTCCACAACTCACATGTAAAAATGTAAAGTGCAAACACATCCCTGCCCCCAAAAAGGACACGTGTCACCAGGACATAGCATCACAATAGTGAGAATTTCATCATTCATTGCACATTACAGTTTTATAATTCAAAGACAAAAAGGAAAACGACGGTCAAACCTTTAGGGCCCGACATGGGATGTGTGTTGTTATGCCGAAGCAAGTCAATATTGGGTAAGAGTGTAAACTTTACAATTTTACATTCCTACAATTGCAAGTAAAAATTAAAAAAGCCTCCTGAGTCCTGACTCCCACCAAAGGAATACACATGGATGGTTCTCATTTAAAAAGAAGAAAAGGTGGATCAAATGGTGGAGATTGAATACATTTATGGTTTCACCATTAATGTAACTCACTTGAACGAAGTAAAGGTTTAAAAAAAATTAATGCTTCGACATCCACACTTTCAAACAAATATTTCAAGCATACTAAATCCCTAAATTTGTACTGCGATAAAGCTAGAATTGATTATAGATATTAGTGTTAAGGGAATTGAAGGAGTTAAGTATTCTTATGTAATTTGAATGCAAAAGAGAATCACAAGTACATGTAAGTCCCCCTGAAAAATGGATTTTTGTTTAAATTTTAAGGGTTTCTGGTGGTTTATGTTTTGTTTCCTGTGTTTGGATCTTTCTGTAATTTCTATACTACTTGAAGGAAAGAATTGCAATTAGTTTGTTAATAAAAAATGAATATAATGGAGGTTGGAACCCATGTCACTTCAAATATCAGGAGTAACCTTGATGAATTAATCTCAACAAACCTAATGATCACAGACTTAGCCGAATTTTTATGAAGATTTCATACCCCTAAAAGAAGGTGATTACATGGTGGAAATTTATGCCAATAATATTCCCTTAGTTGCAGCTTTCCCACCTTCTATGAATTTCCCAAAAATGGTATGGTTTGTGCCAAAAATTATAACCCAGAGACAAGGGAGGTTTTAGATGGAAGTGGTGAAAGGATTGTCTACTTAACACCTTAGGCATTTCAGTTTACTCTAGGGTTACCCAAAGTCAAAAAAATGGTGGACATTAACAAACACAAAGCACTAAACTTCTATAATACTGAGCATGGAGAATATTCCAAGATCATGAATACACGGTGGTTATTGACTAAAATAAGATCCTCTTCTATAATCCTAAATAAGCTAGTTAGGTCACACTTTGTATCAGAAGTAGAAGACCTCATAAATTTATTGAATATGACTACAAGCATGAAAATAACTTATGGTTTCCAAGATTGGATGTGTGGTTACATAATGATTATCTTGGATATCGAGTAAGAAATTTATCAGGCAACCTTCATAGTCACAACTATTCATGAACAACTACTTGAAATGGATGTAAGATCATAGAAGGTATTATTCTCATATGTGAATTTCATATGATATTGTATCTAATCTAAAATGTTATCTGCCACAATTTTTTCCTGGTATTCCAAGAATTAAGAACTTCACCACTCATAGGGCATATGATATTTATCCTCAACTAAATTTGGATAATTATATGGGAAACTTCATAAAGATAAATGATTCCTTTTTTACACCAATCATATGCCTCTTCAGGATATAATGGGAACAATATAGAATATCTGTAAAGGAAAAGAGGATGATAGTGGAATTTGGATGTTACTTCATCTAATTCAAATTATTCACTTACATAAGAATAAGTGGTTATGAATGAAATTCATTTATGTTGCCAAGATACTTGGATGATAAGTGGGAAATCCTAGAGCTCTCAAGGAAACTAGTAGAAGTGCACAAGATGATATCAGGAAAACACAAAACAAACATCAAGTTTCCTATCAAAATTGAGAGATACACTTGCACAACTGTTACAAAGGCTAAGCTCTTAGAGGATGAAATGGAAAGACATGGATTGGAAAATTTTCAGCCTAGACCGAAGTATGATATCAGATGGGATGTAAATTCAATCCTAGGTAGCTCACATGAACATGAGGCCCACTATAAAGACTATTGGATAGACTGCAGAGATGAGGAAGAGGTCATGTTGAGATATTTTTCTAGAATAACCCTTAGACAAATCATTGATTACAAGATTGCAGTTGTTCCACAAGGTTTGGATGATGATAAAAAGGTAATAAGCCAGTATTATCATGATATAAAATTAGCATCACAACCAATTGCACCACTAAATTAGAATGAGAAATAATCAATTAGTTTGCACACTAGAACAACACATGTGATAAGAAGAGAACTCTCATGTTTAATAGAGAAAGGGTTGGATTTATCTTTCAAAATACTCAGGTATTAAAAGAGTACAGTAATACTGGAATCTTGGAAGAAGTGTCACTCTAATTTTTCATTCATTTTCAATTAAATAATCTAGTACTAAATAAAACTAGATAGCTCAGAAAATGGATGGTTTAAGGTACCTTTAACGTGATGTGATGGATAAATGGGTGCTAATTGGTTGATCCTTGTTGTCGTTGATGACTTGAAAATAAGATAGACTGAAAAGGAGATTTATTAGATGGGATATGCGGGGGTTTTTCGACAGAGTGGATCCAAGAAGTGTTAACTTCCTTGGTGGATGTCAACCCCTGTTTTAAAGAATAAGAGAAATCAAGAATGAGATAACAAATATCATGTAGAAACAAAAGTACTACTGAATTTGAGAATAATTAAGATCTGATCTAGAAGCTGATTTAATTAAAATAACTGTAAATTAAATGTTACCTAGTCTGGGTCAACGGCGACCCAGACTGTGCAGAGGCAGGTCGAAGGTAACATGGGAAAGAAGATCTAGAATGTAGAATGAGTATGCAAGCCTGCAAGATCCTGAGTTCAAACTAGAAGGTAGCATATTTTTTATGGATGTTGTAAGAATACCTATAAAATGTTATTAAAGGAAGAAAACACTAGGGAATGGCAAAAAATAGCAGTAAGGAAAGATTGATTGAGAAGAAAAACCTTGGTCAACGATGACTAGGTTGAGTCGACGATGATTATAAAAGAGTTAGGTAAGGCTGTGGTAAAAAGGATGAAATGGGATACTTGCAAGAAAAGAATATTACCGAGGGAGCTCTAGGTGTTACAGAAGCTGATCTGAACCTGCAAAACGTTAGATGCAAACAATACAAAGATTATTTTATAAATATCACATAAATAACACAAAGATGATGATAAATCTCATGAAGGATAATCATGAGTGATGTAATCATGTTGCAATGATGTCCAGGAGATCTGTAATTTTTTCAATAATGCTCAGGTACATGGAAGAGTATGTAGGTCATCAGGAAGCTCCAAAATTCGCATGCATCTAATGAAGAATGGAAAGAAATCTCTTAGTTTTATAGGGTCGACGATGATTGGGCTAGGTCACCACCGACTACAGGTAAATTTTCCCCAATGGGATAGATTTTTTTATTTTGGTGTTATTTTGTGATTTTAAGAGTTAGAAGGGTGTTTTAAATCATGTAGGTGGGAAGGGGTGGTTTAGGGATGAAATATGGGTGAGTTCGAGCTAACGATAGGTTATAAAAAGTATACAGATCCTAAATAGAAATTACACTAAGGAAAGATAATGGGTATTAATTAATCAAGGGGAATTAATTAATTAAATTTAATGAAGATTAATATGGATGGAATACATGGGAATTTAATTAAAGAAGGGGGGTGAATTAAATAAATATGTGCATGCAGGCGATTAAGGGTATAAATACTAAATTTAGGTATCTACAAGAATATCTCCCTCCTTTGAGGGAAGGAGCTGACCAAATTGACCCACTAAAAGGAAAGGCCCCTCAGCTACCATCCAAAAGGCCAACTATTGGGATTACAGAAGAATGGACTTCAACTATAAGTAGGACAGGAACTCCCATGTCTATCATGACCCAGAAAGATGAAGGAATGCTACTAAAATCCATGGAAGGTGCTCCCATTACTAAAATAGTCCCATTAAAATTCAAAGGAGTAGGCACATAAAATCCTAGAACTCCATCAGTAACTCTTATTGGGTCATCAAGTATAGGAAATATAATGAGAGGATTCATACCAAACATTAACCCACAATTCAGGGTACAGAGTGCTTAGGAAAAATATAAAATTGATTTCAAGTATTTTGAAAGAGTTGTTAAAAGGGCAAAGGTTATACCTCCATTGGTGAGAGATAAAAAATATTTAGGAACAAAGGATGTCCCAGTCACAAAAGAGAACAAGCATAAAATAAAATAACCGGAGGTTATTGGCCCATTCCCATTAAATAAAGCTAAATAAAATCTCATTGCAACATTGGAGAAACAGATGGTTGTGACACAGCTTAAGGTGGGTAATCCCATCACATCATCCATAGTACACGAGGCCATTGTTACAGCTTCAGGTCCTATGGGGTTGGTGTCAAATCTATCCATAAAAAATAAAATTGATGACACTCCTATTGAAATTCAGTCCAAGGAGATTCTGGGAGAACATAAATAGGAAGGACTAGAGGTAATTCAATTAGTGTCACAAATAGAAGGGCATGTAGTTTTATGGCCACTAAACATCAAGAAAAATCAATTACATCAGTTGAAGTGATAGATGTGGATGAAAGAGAAGAAACCCATGCACCTGGATTTCCTGATTTATTGCTTGGATTGACTGTGGTAAAATAATAATATGTTTAATCAATGGAAGCTTCATTTCTAGATATTCCAAGATTTAAGGATGATGAGACAAGTATGGTAATCCAGGATGTACAACTTGGAGTTTCAGTGCCAAAAATTGGGAAAGAACTAGTAAGTCTTGAAATTGCATAAAATTCATCAAAAGAAATAACTCATTATATAGAGAAGAAGCCTTAGGAGGAACACATTATAGAAGATTCATGCAAAATTGTAAGCCCTACAAAGGATATATCGAGAGAAGTTATTGAGGTAGTGGTAGGTACAATTGAAGGTAAGGGAAAGGAAGAGACACTAGTTGAAGATAAGACCTAAGAATTAGTAGCTGAAATAAAGGTAACCAAAGGACTTGATGTATAAGATCAAAAAGAAGAGCATACAGAAACAAGTGTTCTGTGTGTTGAAAAAAAGGAGAAAACAATGAAAATTTAAATCCCACCTACAGTAGTACCAGTTCCAAAAATACCACAAGTTATGTCGAAATAAATAGTAATGTTCTCAAGTACAAAACATCCCCCATTACAAATGTTAAGTTGGGGAAATGTCCCCACAACATGGTCGTTGGGAATACTCCTACCAAGAAAAGAAAAGGAGGTAGTTCAAGTGGAAATTTTTGACATTAAGAGTATTATGTTTTCAAAACCCACAAAAACTCCCAAAAGGGATAAAATATTATCAAAGACTCATGTCCATCAACAGGGTCTTAGAACACTGGATTTTTTTGTCCCACAGGGAAACAAGTCAAAGACATAGGCTACCATAGGTGACTACCAAGTCACACACATTCAAATAGTGAATTAAACTATTGAAAAATTGAAGCAAGATGCTACAATGGTTCTTGGAGGGCTTATTCAAAAAATTGACAAAGATAAGGAAACAAAGAAAATTTTGAGGAAAAATATTGAAGTATTCTCGACTTATGTACAAAAATTGATACAACACTATGTGGACGGACAAGAGATTACTGCTGCAATTACACCAGAAGCCCTAAATACAGTAGAAAGATCAAGGGAAACAATTGGTGTTATGGACATATGGAAATAATAATTTTCTGAAAAGTGGAACAAGGTCATAGAAGAAACAATGAGATGTTATGACCAATTGACTAAATGAATTAATGATGTAAAGGATCAAAGGGAAAAATTTGAGAATGAATTTCACTATTGGGAAGGAATCATTCCCAAATTGGAAGCATTAACTCAATTGGTGGAAAAAGAAGGGAATATCCTCCCTGAAGAAATTGGAGTACAACACCCTTATGATGGATCCATCAATCTAAGAATGAAAACTCTAAATCAGATTATTGGAAAGCTCACCCAAGAAATATACAAGATAATATAATGAATTGATGATATTGACAATAGGCTTGGGGAAACAATGTCAATAGAAGATAAGATTACCTATGGAGATTTAGGTATAAATAGCTTGATAAAATCCTTTGATCAACACATTTCTCAAGAACCCAATATTGCTGCTCAAATTTTCAATTATGACACCTTAAAAAAAATTGACTTAGAACAAAAAATAACAAAATTATAAAAGATGATAAAAAATAATAAGGGTGTAATACATGAATTTGATCAAATTTTGAGAGAACAGATATTGATATTCATGTTCCATGTTGGCCTTGATGAAGAGTACATTGTCCATATATTCTAGAGATACGATGCTTATAGAGAAAGGGCAGCTGAAGCTAAAAAATGATGTCACTAAACTTGAAGTTGATGTTACTAGGCCTAATCAAATATATGCTTGTTCCTTGAAAAACTTTATCTTTTTCATTTAGTTTTTTCTCAATTTCTGTACTTTCCAAATTTTACAAATTCCAAATTTTGTATTCTACAAAGCATAGAATGTTAAAGTATTGATTCAAAAATATTGGACAATGAATTAGCAAATTTAATAATTGTACATGAAACATGTTGCAAAATAATGTATTTTTTGTTTTTTACAAAAAAGACAAAATGGGGTTTTATGCTTCCCTTGTGAAAATTACATTCATATTTAGGTATGCGTTTTACAAAAAAGAGTTGTATAGCTAGCAAGTGATTATTCGATCACTATAACTTCCTCATTGAATAGGGGAATCTAAGACAATAATTCATTTTTCCTAAATTCAAATGTTGCAGGCCTATGATCTTGATATACAAATTGAATCATTCCGATCAAATCATGAGACATACCCAAATCCATGATTTCTTTTGTGTTTGTTTTCCGAATCCCTAAGAGACTAATCAGTTTTGTTTTTCTGGAAAAAGAGGAGACCCATTCCAATAGACTAAGCCCTCCAGATGAAGATGGTCAAGAAGGATGAATTGTTTCTTCCAAAATGGAATGAGACACTGAAGTATATTCTAAAGAATCTGAACTAGATGGCATAATACTAATGACCAGAATCTCTTTCTCTATCAATTAATTAGTAAAGAAAAGTGTGAAATTGTTATAACTAATGGTCTGTCTATAACGGAGCCAAAATTAATTCAATTGATTAGAAGCCTGATCATCTTATGGCCGAATAAAGTAGTGGAGCATGATTTGGAACGATGAGAAAAAGAAGGTCACCTTTACAAGCTTTCTCATCAAGGCTACTTTAATAATGTTGGGAGTCAATGGTTCTTTAGAGTATTGATGTTCTTCAATTGAGAATAGCATCCAAATAAATTTCTCATCCAGACCTGAAAGTGAAAAAATAGAATGGAGTACTTCTGAAGATAAATTTTGCAAACTTCCTTCAAACTCCGTGTTAGCCATTTCTCAAAATGTAGAATATTGAAGATACTTCAGCAGAGAAATTCGCAAGCAATTTTGTAGAAAGTATTTAAATTTGTGGCTAACAAATGGAGAATTTATATAAAGGAAAATTACATAACAACATGTGTAGGCCATCGAGATAAAATTTATTTCAAGATCTAACTGGATATGCAACATGAATGTAATGAAAGAAAAGAGAAATCAATTCTGGAGAAATGGAATATCATTAATCCTATTGAAAGCATGGCATGAGTTTGAACATTAATTTCAAAATACTTGCAAAATAATTTTCTCGTTTCCTAAAGTGTGACTTTTGAAAAGAGAGAAATCAAAATCAATGTAAAAAGTGATGTCAAAAGGTGAGAAAATCTGACAAGATATTTCGATCATTTCCGACAAGATAGAAATACAGTGATTAACTAAAATTAACTAAATTATGTAATGTGGGGATAGTTAATCTACTCTAGAAGGACATATAAACACAAAAAGTAAATACATTAAGATAGTATGTAAGTGAGATAAATAATAAAACTAATGCAAATAGAAACCCTTATGTGTAAGAGGGAAGAGGAAAGAAATTAGATGATAAAATATGCATGTTGGAGAGTGTCACAGAGGTGATTGGAAAAATTAGGAGTAGGAACAATTGTGTAAAAGTCCCAAAAAGAGTGGATCTGGACTATTTCTCTAGACTGGAGCACCTGGAGTAGAACTGAGGCACCTGCTAGCACTCTGGTCTGTAATCTAGGCACCCTGGTCTATGTAAAAGCTCTGAAACTAGTTTTTATAAGGGTCTATAATCAATGTTTCAAGATGAATGAAAGACATGCAAGACCCCAAAACAAGCATCAAACCCTAAAAAAGGAATAATGCATATGAAATGGTCAGACTGACCTCAGCTTCCACAATAGTGGAATTACTAACTAAGTGTTGCATTACATCTTAGACCCATTGTAGTCGTATTTGTAAGTGTGTGTGAACATGCCCTAGGTTTCTCTTATGTCAGTCACACTTTGTGAAGTAGCGAGCAATAACTATGTGTATTAAATGTAATAGAATGTGTGCATGGAATAGAATAGAATACCTACCCCTACTAAGTGTGATGCAAATGTCCAAGCCTTGTGTCTTAATGATGCAGCTATGTGGATGCAAGTGATCTCTAATCAAATAGATGGATGCAACTCTAGATGGAGTGATATTAGTAAGTGATGTTAGGTCCCTCATTATGGTCTCATAACTTTATATCTATAGGGTTCTCTTGATATAATTTTGTAATTAACGCCGAAAAGGCTGACCACGAGAAAGATAAAGATGCCAAACGGTTAGAAAGAGCCCAAAAAGTGGCAGGAAAGTACAAAAAGGACCGTGGCACCCATTATGGGACCAGGGCACTAACGTGCACCCCATTACTAGCATTGGCACCCTAGTCGAGGCTGAAATGACAGGAAATGACTAAAATAGATTGGGCATGTGGGTGCAAGAGGTCGGTAATGAAGAAATAAAATAAAATAAGATGGCCAAAAGATGGGGGTTAATTAGTAATTTATTCACTCAAAAACCTTTCAAATAGTAACACTAAACTGGGATAAATAAATGTCTAAAGTGCATGATTTTGTGACTACATTTTTCCTCCACTTTATGTTGGGGAGTGGAAAGCTCAATAACATAAATTAGATAGAGATGTGTACCTGATGGCCATGAAGAGTTTAGTAAAAACACGATGAAGGACTAGAAAAAAGTGTGGAATGATAAAAAATGTGGAGGAGTGTGGAAACTAAAGATGAAAAATGCGCAAAGAAAAATTGATGAGAGTGAACCTAGGGTTGAATGCGTGTGTAGCTGATGTAATGTATAATTTACCTGCATTATTTGTAAAGTGTGTGTTGTTGAGAAGTTTTTTTTTTGTTGTTTCCCCCAATTTGAGTTCTTGTTTCTCATACGGCCGAACCTACAAGGATAAAATGATCAAGTTTTCAAATATAAATGTATGTGTAAAAACATAATGTAAAAGACGCGTGTATGTGAAAGCACGTAAGTGTAAAATATGAAAATGTAAATGGAACATGTGCACCTAATCCATGTCGAGAAAGAGAGTGTAAAAGGATATCCTTTACTGTGAGTTTTTTGGGCCATCTCATGCTACCCTGGATGAAGAAGTGTAGGGAGGAAAGGTTGTGTCCTCCAAGCTCTAACTGCTTCCCTGAATGTGAAGATATCTTTGTATCGTCCTATTTTTTTGGGTGATTGTTGACTATTTTTTCCCCCAGGAAAAATTAGCCAACCCGGGCCCACATCAGGCCAGAATGAGAAAAAATATGAAAAGTCTATTTTTCTCCACATTCAGCCCCTATGGGGCCCTTAGCACGTAAAAAATCAAGAAAGATCCCAAAAATGGGCCTCGGAAATTAAATTGTGTATTTTTTACCCAGAAGGGCCACCGAGTTGAAATGAGCTCATCAAAATACTCGTCGAGTAGCTCGGTGAGTTAGGATATTTTTTAGTAGTAGCAAGTTAAAAGGGTGACTCGTAGAGTAGCTCGGTGAGCTGAGTTGGGAGGGGGGAACATCAGCCAAAAGGAGCATGCATGGCGTCAAGCAAAGACTGATCAATCAAAGGGTCAATGCGAGGAATGGGCCATGTTGGCTGAGGTAGATTTTGAGTGCACACCATCTTGAGGGGGAAGGCTCTACATGGATCAATCTCACATCATTGAGGAATCAAATCAGAAGTAGGTAACTCAACCCGGCTAACTTGATAGGGGAAATTTACATAGAGGAGCCAAGCTCATAGGGTCGTATTAAATCGTCAAGCAAGTTCAGTAAAACATAAGAGCGGGCTAGTAGAAAGTGGAGAAATCATGTCAAAGGCCCTAAACTATGTGGCTGGAATGGGTGAATGAATGGATGAGCTGATTCAACTCGGCCATATCAGAATGATGGAGCTCGGGGGACAAGAAATCAATCTACCTCAACCAGAGAACCACGAGTACAAGGCTTAGTGAATTGAACAAATCACGAGCTGGGGGAGGAGTGGAACGTATCTCAAGGGAGATGAGAAGTGTTTGGACTCCATGAATTAAGTTCACGAGTCAAGGGTTGAAGAAAGAAGCTTGGGAAAGATCGAGTTTCATGCATGGAGCTTGTAGAGGCTGTAATTGATTGACTGGAAGGAAATGGAAGCTCATGGGATTCAAGCTTAGGATCTTGTAGTGAGCCCAGCATTGGGTGAAAGGTGGGCTCACTTTGCAGAGCTAAATATGAACCATTATTTAGGGACTTGGTTGAATGCATGTTGACAAGGACAAACTAAGCCCACCAGCCCGTTGAGTCATGTATAGAATTTTTCAATGAAATCAGGGAGGGTTGAGACTACTCGACATTTGCAATACAATGAATAGGTCACAGTAAAGGTAGAAACAAGCTCGTAACATGCATAGGTGGGGTTGAAACCAAGATGAATATAAGAAACCAAACTCGTGAATCATAGTTAGAAGATCGATTTGAGGAGATACACAACCAAGAAAGGTGTAGAAGGAAAAACTGAGTTGAGGCCACGCAAGAATGAAGGAGCTCGATCCATATAGGGCTTGTTCCTTGACCAAAATGGATGTAATGAAATAACATAGGAGAGGAGACATTTTAGAAATCGAGGGCTTTCAGATTTTAGAGATATCTAATTTTGGAAGATGTGGAGTATTTTTGAGAAAAAAGTAAGCAGAGTTCATAATCCTGAAACTCTAAAATTCGGAGTTTCAGGACTTCAGGGTTCAGGGTTCGAGAGTTCTCAGCCGACTAGATATATGAGCTTTGTTCCTCCTTCTGTAAGAAAATTTCTTGAAAACCTAAAGAGTGCAATGTCTGAGGTAACTCGGTTAAAAAATTGGGTCGGTTGAAGTTGTTTGGAAGGAATGCATCGAGTCCGAGGTGGGAATTATGTGCCAAATCAGTGTGTGGGTGGTGTCGTGAAATAAGCCCAACATCTGAGCTAGTCAAATAATCAACAAGTCGGGAAGACCCTATACAAGGTGAACATGGCAAGAATAAGTTAGTTAAGGTGTTTCAAATGAGCTTAAATTAACATACATGTAGGGTTTGGCCTTCATGCGTAGGTGTCTACCATCCAAGAATGTATTCGGGTTCATGAGGGGCCCATTCAAGTGTAAAACATCAGAGAGTTTGGCAAAACCCAAGAGCTAGAACAAGGGAGCTCGCAGAGTTTAAGCGAGAAAGTTAAATTTAGGAGGGCTTGTATGAGCTAAATTAAGAATCAAACCTCCTAGCTCACCTAGTATCTCGGCGAGCCAACTCGCCTATGAAGTGTTACAGAGCCCAAATGGACCATTCAAACCCTGATCTTCAAATGATCATATCTGCAGCTTTGGGCATAGAAATGCTGTAAAATTATAGTCAATGGAGAGATAAGAAGGAGGGTAACATGATGAAATTATAAAAAATGGGATTTTTATAGGTTTTTTGAACCCCAAAATTGTAAGGTTTGTGAATTTCTAAAGTTGGATATCTTGAGCTCCCGATGTTCGTTTCTCACAAACGAGTAGTCATTGGAATCATCGGAGTGAGCTCTACAACATGAGAACATCATTTTTAGGATTTCGAGGGTTCTGGACCTCCTAAATTTATGAATAGAAAATAGTTCCCCCATTATAGGTGAGGACCATTGATGGAGGTGGGTGAAAATATGGAGTCATCATGAGTCTACATGAACTAGACTAGACCCAAGGGCAATCATAGTAGGTTGTTTCAAACACAAGACAAATCAATTAATGGAGGATATATTTTTGAATATTTTCAAGAACCCGTTATAGATTAAAGAATGAATTTTTATTGGTTTCTATGGAATTTTAGGTTTCATTTTCTCTCTCTCCTCTCATCAAATTTCTGCTATAAAAATGTAAGGGGTTGCACATGCAAATGTTGTTGATCAAATTTATTCTCCCATGCACCCCATTTCCTCTTAGGGATTCAATCCTTCCTTTAAATCTCTATAATGGCTTCATGCCACTCTCCCACATGTAATGTACTATGTATATTTTTTGAGCAATAAAAATTATGTTGTGTTAGTTATTTTAACCTTTACATTATTTTTGTTTCTCTCTTACCTCTCATTGTAGTAGGGTGTTTTATGCATAGCTCATGTTTATTTGAATGGTTTGGTGTATTGTGCTTTTTCCTTGTAGGAATGAATATTGTTTGCATTTTGGGATTGTGTTGTAGTGGTCCAACCTCCCCATAATGCATTGGATTGATTTTGGGATTGTGTTGTAGTGGTCCAACCTCCCCAGGGTTTACCCTTTCTTCATTTTATAGGGTTGGGAAAATTGATTAGAACTAGTTTCTTAGTGTATCACTGCTTTAGTTTAGGTTTCTTTCTTGCATCCTTCTATCCATGTCCCCTTGGAAGTTGTAGTTTAGGATCAGTGAGTATTTTGGCCTGCAGTTGGAGTGGTTAGTGGTAGGTAGGTTAGGAACATGAACTGTCCTTCTCTGGAGAGTTTTCTGATTCGCAAGGTCCCACACTTCATGAAAACTCCATGTTGTACAATCACGCTGAATGCCCCATATCAAACCAGGAAATTTGGGGGGTTCTCTAATTCCACATCAATAGTTTTTGCATGCCTGGTGGCATAACTCCAAGAAGTCAAAAATAATAATTTTAACAAGTTGTTCTACTGAAGAATCTAAGTCACATTGAAGCCAAAGCTCAAAACAAATCATTTTCATAGTTTCCCTTTCATTTCAAAGTTCAAAAGTTGCAAATTTCTTATTTCAAAAGTTTCTACAGCAAGGTAAAAGTCTAAAATCAATTTTAGAGGGATAAAAATGTGCAAAATGAGCTCAAAATTCACCAAATGATAGATCGTGGGTCAAAATTCAAAAGGGTATTTTCAGATTTTTGAAACTTTGACTTTCAAAATTTTGAGGATTTTTAAAGTTTAGGATTTCAGGGGTTTTTCATTTTCAGACCTTTCCAAATTTCAGATTTCAGGATTTCAGGCTTTTGGAGGTTTTGAAATTTTAGGCATTTAGAATTTGAGAGCTGTGGCAATTTCAGACTTTGGACTTTTGAGGTTTCTTCAGACTGTGGCAATTTCAAGAATTCTGTGCAGTTCAAGTTTCAGAGTTTCAACCACTTTGGAGGTTTGCAAGTGGAGCCAGGTTTTGAATTTTGGGATTTCGGGGGATCATTTATAGTTGAACTAGTCCAACCCAACATCAATTTTTTGAGCTCTTCAAGTTGGGCATAGAAGGTATCCATTTTATTTTATCAAGTTTGTTGTGCACTTGGTAGAATTTTAGTCTTCGGAGACACACATGCAAGCACAACTAACGACTCCATTTGGGTCAAAAACCATTATCTAAGTAGTAGACCTTTCCATTTCTTAACCATCCATTTCCATCCATTCCATTCCTTCCATTTTCTTCCATTTCATGAATTCTTACATTCATGGCTTGATTCACCTCTTGGGATTCACATGTAGAAAAACAGCAGCATCAGTACAACCCTCCTTCAGAGTTGCAAACTTCATTTTCATTGTGTTATCAACCATCTCTGGATCCATAACGTAATGGAAATCAAATTCAATATGCATGCCTAGATGATCAAAGGACAAGTCATTTTGGTTATCCACCAAATCATCCATATTTTCAAGAGCGGGGGTATGTGGATTTCGAAGGACATTCTTCACCTGGAAATGTTGAGTTACAAATGAAGATCCTAAACATAATGACAAGTATGGTGCATTCTATGGATTCAACCCAAATGTAGGAATTTAAGATCGGGTTCTAGGCCCCTTGTCCATGGGAAGGACCCTTTCCATATTATCTTATCCCGCATGAGAAAATAAGCTTCATATTTGAGATGTTACCCCAACTAAAAGGATGGATCAAGGACATTGAACATTATACAAGTCAACCTTGTCTGCAGGAGACCCCTACATTACCCTCTCATTGTTCTTTTCCTTCATCCCAATTAGTATCATTTCAACCAAAACCACAATTCCCAATTTTTCCACTAGCTTCACCTAGTAAATAATCCCCTTCTTTTTCTTTCTCTCTTCCATCCAATCTCAGTTCCTCTGTCCTTTTCCCTTCCAAGAGACCATCTCCTCCACAAGAAAAAGAAGTTAAACCTCCCCCACCCACCACTCCTCTTATAATTCTGGACACATGTCAGGAAGAATATTGAGGGACCAGTAAAGATGAATAACATGAAGAAGGGCCAAGAAAGGATGAAATGATGAAAAAATTAGTAGTCTTAGCCCTGAGGTTTGGAATTGAAAAAATTCCTCTACTAGTAAAACCTTCATAAGATGCCAAGGTGGAAGAATAGGTGGTGCAAAAAAAAATTGTAGTAGTAACAGAGCAAGGACATGTGGAAGAGGATCAACAGTCCATTTGTTCAAAGTGTAGAGTCCATGATGGCACCCTATTTGCTGATATTGTTGGTCAACCATCAGCTACAAAATCAGCACATGAGGGAATAGAAATAACTCTAAATCCAAAAGAAGAGGAACACATTCATACTACAGAGGAGGATATAATAGGTTCAGAGGATTCTGATTCAAAGCAGGTCATGCAAGAAACTCCATATCCTTCCTTCACTCCATCCCCTCTGGATTATAATTTAGAGGATAAGTTTGAACTTTCAAAATTCATGTTCAAGGATGAAGGGAACCATAGTGAACAAGTTGAGAATCCAGAAAACACTAAGGAGGAGTTTGAGTTAGAACAACAGGATAATGAGGAGGCAGATTATCTACCAGACTTGGAATATTGTTTCAATAATGAGGATCTAATGGAGATCACATCAGTTTCTCATCCATCATATGCCTTCTAAGCACAAGATCCAATTTCCAAAGAAGATTACATGCAAGAGTATCCTATCCTTCATAAGAGTCCTCATGAGCCATTATTGGAGGAATTGAATCTCATAAAAATCATACCAGACTCGGAGGATGAACTCTCAAGTAAGCAGCCATACTCAACCACTTTCAGCAATCCACCAATAGTTCCATTGGAGGCTGCAAAGTGATTTCAAGGGGCTACATGTTTAGGGAGGATCTCACATTTCCACAAAGGAAAAAGAGCACGAGAAAATCACTTCTTCGATACCATCCACCAAGGTGACACATCAGTTGTCTATAGATGTGAGAAGGGAAGAAGTTGTAATAACAAGCAATGACCTTTTCTAGGAATATCTACATCAATACCTTCTTATCAAAACTCATAGCAGCGAGCACACTCGGTGGTTCAGGCCATGTTCCATTAGGTATCTAGCTTCATTGGGACTAAAACCATAGTTTTCATAACCGGTCATTTTCATCTCCTAACATGAGGGTGAGCTTTATAGTACCAAGGATTATTTACATCAGTTATAACATCTCCAAGAGCCTCATATGGATCATTCTGAAGGGGTGTTTATTGTATGTGTAGTTGATACCTTGAGAATTCAAGTTGAAAATTGGGTCTATGTCAATTTTTCACTCATTTGTACAACCATGATTAGTGTCAAATCATCTGCATGGCTTCCTATTTTAAAGAGAGGGTGCTACTTTGCACAACCAATGTCAAGGTTTGTTTGAAATCTTCTCTAGTGCCGTTTAGTGTAGGGTAGGAGTAGGATTTGTTTTCAGCATCACAAGTTCTCTAGCACACTCTTCATGTCTACTTAGGCATGTATGATTTCTATTTTGTACATATTTTTGGCTCCTATTGCTCCAGCAGAGTACAAGGTGTTTCATTGGGTCTCCCACATGTAGAAGAAGTTCATACTTGTAAGAAATAGTTGTAGATATTAAAAGATAACAAATGCAAAGCAACTAAAATCAGGATAAGGACATGTACTATTAAGTTTACATTATTTGATTCCTTCAAGGCCAATCACAGGTGAACTTCTAGTGCCTCTATCAGATCAGGAAATAGCCTTCAACATCATGTCAAATAGTGTAACTTTGATAAGAAAGATAAAATCTAAATTTAATAGAGTTCCATGATGTAAAAATTGGAAAATTGTCTTATTCAAAATTTTGTAGCATACAATACATGCAAATAAATCACTAGTATTTTGGGCTTCACACTTGGTAAAATCAGGTTTTAGGACATTCCATTTCAATCTCACAAAACATGGTTGCAGAGAGCAACAGGTGTAAATCTCCAATGAAGACAATTGTCTACTCTCACAAATCTTAGTTTTAAGATTTTCTTATGAAAATTGAGAATGCAAGCAGCGGAACAAATTCAAGTTTAGAAGGTGCAGGTGGTCTCTGGGTTTAAGTTTCATCAGATTCAGATCAGTTACATGCATTTACTAACTTTGTACCCAATGGACATGCTAAGGCTATTGGTATAAGAGCATCTAGTAAGCAGAGATGTCCCTGCGAGTTGCCAAATTGTTGACTATTTTTCCCCCCAAGAAACTTTATCCAACCAGAGCCAACATCGGGCTAGAACAAGAAACAATATGACAATTCTATTTTTCTCCACATTAAATGCCTATCGAGCCCTCAGCACATAAAAAATCAAGAAAGATCCCAAAATGGGCCTCGGAAATTAAATTATGCATTTTTTACCCTAGAAGTCCCACCAAGTTGAAATGAGCTCGCTGAGTTGGGAGACTTTTTGGTGGTAGAAATTTAAAAGGGTGACTTTTCAATTAGCTCAGCAAGCTATTCAATGAGCCGATTTGGGGGGGAGGGGCATTGGCCAAAAGGAGCATGCATGGCACCAAGCATAGACCGATCAATCGAAGGCTCAATGCGAGGAATGGGTGATTTTGGTTGAGGTAGAGTTTGATTACACACCTGCTTGAGGGTGCAAGATTGACATGGATCAAGCTCACATCAATGAGGAGTCAACTTGGAAGCAGGTAACTCGAACCGGGTAACTTGGTAGGGGAAAGTTGCAAAAAGGAACCGAGCTCGTAGGGTCGTATTAAATCACTGAGAAAGTTTAGAAAAACATAAGAGTGCGCAAGTAGAAAGTGGAGAACTCATGTCAAAGGGCCCAAACTATGTGGCCAGAATGGGTGAATGAAGGGATGTGCTGATTTGACTTGGACATATTATAATGATGGAGCTCGGGCTAGAAGGAATCGATTTACCTTAACTGAAGAACCATGAGTACAGGGCTCAGTGAATTAAACAAATTATGAGCTCACGAAGGACTGGAATGTATCTCAAGGGGGATGAGAACTATTTAGGCTCCATAAATGAAGTTCAAAAGACAACAGTTAAAGAAAGAAGCTTGGGAGAGGCCAAGTTTCATGCATGGAGCTTGTACAAGCCATAATTGATTGACTGGAAGGAAATGGAAGCTCGTGGGAGTCAAGCTTAGGATCTTGCAATGAGCCTAGCATTGGGTGAAAGGTGGAGTCACTTTGTGGAGTTAAATCTGAACCATTCTTCAAGGACTTGGATGAATGTGTGTTGACAAGGAAAAACCAAGCCCTCCATCCTATCGATTCATGCATAGAATTTCGCAATGAAAGCAAGGAGGGTTGAGACTACTCAACATTAGTGATATAATGAGCAGGTCACAATAAAGGTAGAAACAAACTCATAACATGCGTAGGTGGGGCCGAAACCAGGATGAACAGAAGAAACTGAGCTCATGAATCATAGTAGAAAGATTGAGATGAGGAGATATACAACCAAGAAAGGTGTAGAAGGAAAACCTGAGTTAAGGCCACCCAAGAATGATCTTGATCCATAGAGGGCTTGTGCCTTGACCTAAATGGATGCAGAAAAACAACTCAGGAGAGGAGATATTTCAGAGACAGAGCTTTCAAATTTCAGAGAAATCTGATTTCAAAAGATGTGTAGAATTTTTGAGAAGATAGTAGGTAGAGTTCTGAAGCCTAAAACTCTGAAATTTAGAGTTATGGCACTTTGCGGTTTGGGAGTTCTCGGCTGACAAAATGGATGAACAGTGTACCTCCTTCCGAAAGTAAAGTGACCAAAAACCTAAAGAGTGTAATGTGCAAGGTATCTTTGTCAATGAATTGGGTCGGTTGAAGCTCTTGGAAGGAATACATCGAGTCCAAGGTGGGAGTTATGTGCCAAATCAGTGTGTGGGTAGCACCCTGAAATAAGCCCAATAGTCGAGCTAGTCGACTAATCAACAAGCTGGGAAGACCCTATACAAGTTGAATGTGGAAAGACCGAGTTAGGGTATTTTGAAGGAGATAAAATGAACATACACATAGGGTTCAGCCTTCATGCATAGGTTTATACCATCCAATAATGTTTTCGGATTCATGAGGGGCCCATCCAAGTGTAAAGCGACTGAGAGTTTAGTGAAACCCAAGATCTAGAACAAGGGAGATCAAAGAGTTCAAGTGGGAAATTTGAATGGAGGAGGGATCACAGGATCTAACTTAACAATCAAACCACCTAGCTCATTGATTAGCTCAATGATCCAACTCGCCTATGAAGTGTTACAGAGCCCAAATGGGCCATTTAGACCCTGATCTTAAAATGATCATATCTAGAGCTTCGGGCATCGAAATGCCACAAAATTACAATGAATGGAGAGCTAAGAAGGAGGGAAACATGATGGAATTAAAAAAAATGGAATTTTTGGAGGTTTTTTGAACCCCAAAATTGTAAGGTTTTCTAATGTATGAAATTAGATATCTTGAGCTAAGATTTGCGAGATCTGCAACACAAGAAACATAATTTTTGGGATTTTGAGGGTTCTTGACCTCCAAAAATTAGGAACATAAAATATTTCCCCCATGGTAGGTGAGGACTATTAATGGGGGTGAGTGAAAAGGTGGATTCATGATGAGTCTACATGAACTAGACTAGACCTAGGTGCAATCAGAGCAGGTTGTTTCAAATGCAAGACAAATCCATTAATGGAGGATATATTTTTGAATATTTTCAAGCACCCATTATAGATTAAAGAATGGATTTTTATGGTTTTCTGAGGAATTTTGGGTTTCATTTTCTCTCTCTCCTCTCATCAAATTTCTGGTATAAATATGTAAGGGGTTGCACATGCAAATGTTATTGATCATCTTTCTTCTCCCATGCTCACAATTTCCTTTTGGGGATTCAAGCCTTCCTTCAAATTTCTATAATGGCTTCATGCCTCTCTACCACATTCAATGTACTTTGTATATTTCATGAGCAATAAAAATTATGTTTTATGTTAGTTATTTTAACCTTTGTATGATTATTGTGTCTCTCTTACCTCTCATTGCAATAGGGTGTTATGTGCATATTTCATGTTCATTTACAGGGTTTGGCATATTTTTCTTACATGAATGAACATTGTTTGCATTTCAGGATTGTTTTGTAGTGGTCTGGCCTCCCTTTAGTGCATTGGTGTGATTTTGGGTTTGTCTTCCATCTGTCTAATCTCCCCAGGGTTCACCCTTTCTCCATTTTTTAGGGTTGGGAAGAGTGATTATCACTCCCTTATTTTTATATCACCACTTTAGTGAAGGTTTATTTCATGCATCCTTCTATTCATGTCCCCTAGGTAGTTGTAGTTTAGGATCAGTTAGTAGTTTGGCCTGCACTTGGAGTAGTTAGTGGTAGGTAGGTTAGATGTAGGAACTGGCCTTCTCTGAAGAGTTGTCTGATTCGCAAGGTACCGCACTTCACAACAACTCCATGTTGTGTAATCATTCTGAATGCCCCATCTCAAACTAGGTAATTCAAGGGGGGCTATTATTCTGCATCAACATCGATCTAACACCACTTGCCAAAGTAGTGTAAAGAAGCACACCCATTGTAACCTCTAAGACTGTACCTACTTCCCAAAATGTTAAGGACACCATGTCCTATAAAATTTTCTATGTATGGGGTTCCTAGACTTGTCTGAACCCACTCATTATATATAGTTGAACCAATCTGGTGTAAAATCTCTATGTTAGTATGGAAAATCCCAAATGATGCCCCCCTCTTTAGGGGTGCATGCGACATCACTAATAGAAGAATGCAGCCCCAAAAGAGGACCAATCACATGTACTCTATAACTCTTCCCTACATGGGGAAGGGATTAAACTTGGTAAAAACCAAGGTATGCAAAAATAAGGATAGATAGCCAAAGACCAGTGTTTTTACAAAAACACATACATGCTGAAAATAAGTGTAAAGTACACAGACCATGTAAAAAATACCAAGCACAATAGTGTAAACATGCAAGAAGACAAATAAGCCACACAAAGTGGGTTGCAAACATGGGACATCACTCATGATGTTACAAGACATGTAAGGCCATCATAGTCGTAAACAAAAAACAATTTTTCACACCAAACATAGGGCAAGGCTTGCATACAAGAAGAAATCAATGACAAACAAGTAAAACAAGCAAAATAAGTAGTCATGGAAACATGTAATCTTGTAAAATAAGTACTGCAAATGAAACACACATTATCATGTTAGAGAAATAACCAATATATCAAAGCGTGAATAACCACATAATGTGAAGTGATAAGTACAAAATGAAACAATAGCACCTACGAGTAATGAATGTGGATGCCCCTAGCGACCAGTGTAGGAAGGGTAGAAGGCAAGTATCCATGTTTTGTGTAAAGTATATATATTTGTGATCACAACTAGACAAATGCATGAACATGTTTGGATGGTATAGATAATGACATATAAGAAATCAATTTAACATTAGTAGTAAAATGATCATGTAAAACACTAGAAAACAAGAATAAATGACCCCAAGACAATGTAATATGTTATGGATGGATGGGATGGAATGATAGGATCTGCATGCCCCCCGAGCAAATATAAATGTATGCAATGAGGTTAATTTTTTTCCACCTCAGTAGTAAATAATGAACCGTAAATGAGAGTTTGTCATCAAGAAATGGTCGAAGTGTGTGTTATATTTAACGCGTTATGAGGAATGTGTAGGTGTAGAGATGAGATGCAACCTAGCAATGATGTATGCATGAACCTTATAGCTGAAGTGTATATCATGACTAGATGAACATAGAAGTGATGATATAGCCTAAGTGTATATCACTATAAGATGAATGAATGAGTGATGATCTATCCCTAAGCATATATCACTACAAAATGAAAAGAGGGAGTGGTGATGTAACCTAGGGTGTATACCACTAGAAAATGATAAAATAGGTGATGATTTATCCTAAAGCATATGTCACTAGCCGAGAATTATCACATGGTAAAATTTCAAGCTATAAATGTGTAAGGTCCATTTGATTTGTAAACCCTCGGGAGTCGAGTATGGACCGAGGAACTAAAGTGTGTCATCGGGTAGTGAGTGCAACACGTAGAAGACAATGTAGTGTATGTAACGATAAATTTCCATCATGTGATAAGTTGAATATGTAAGTATGTGATGTGTAAGACGCAACACAAAATGTGTAGAATGTATAAAACGTAATGTATGTAGATAGAATAGAAATGTAGTATATAAGATGATGCAATGCTAGACTCATATGTGATGAAGACTAGTATATTATGTAGAATATGTGTGGAAAATGTGTGGTGTAATATGGATGGTATGTAAATAAAATATGTATGATAAGTATTATAAAATGTAAGATGAAGAGACAATGGTGTATGCCTAATGATGACTAGCATGATGTATGATGCACAAATGTCGAGATGTTGTAGACTAAATGTAAAATGTGTGGTGTATGGTGTGTAGCGTATGAATAGGTGCAGTGTGCAGTGTGTGAGGTTTAGTGTGGTAGTAATCCCTCAATAGTCAAGTGTGAACCGAAGTAGAAGAGTGCATCATCGGGTAGCGATGATGCTAAAATATGTATTGATTATGCCTTAAATGGTAATGTAAAGATGAAAGAGATGAAAATATGAGGAGGGATGAGATTGTGTTGTATGTCATGCCCCTAAGTATGTAAGTGATGGAAGTATAGTTAAAAGAAACTAGGTGGATCTACGTAAGGATTAGTTTCCTTAACAAATGTTATGGGAAGTGGAGGTGGTAATGTTGCATATAACTTGAATGGAGGGGTATTAACTTTACCAAGATGATTAGAAAATAGAAGTGGAGTAGGATGGAAAGAAATCTTAAATTGTGGCACCTTTGGTGGTATTGATGACCCCACCAAATGAGGAGGGTGAGTGACAGTGAGAAATGGTTGTGTACCTTGACTTAGTAATGTTGTAAATGTATTGGTGTTTATAGGTGGTTACTTAGGAGAATATTTTATTTTCAAAGAAGGTGCATGAGGAATGTTGGCATGATGCTCATTAAGTGGAGAATAAGCAACATCAGAAATAGGAGAATCTTGTGATGGAACTATAGTATTTGTCTGACTAGGAGGAGAATCATTATGCACATGTGAGTGACCATAAATATAAAACATGTAATGAATAAGATTATCTAGAACTTCTTTCAAAATATTAGGAGGCTCACTGGTAGCTGCATAACGTGGTAGAGAAATTGTAGATGGAAATGCAACATAATGTTGTGCATTGAATAAGATAAATCCCTTACACTCAAGATGTTTGACTCTACGTTGTAAATCATATAATTTTTTTTCATTATGTCCATTGATCCTATGATAGTTGTAATATGGATGACCTTGATATTTTGTAAGCCGATAAGGAGGATAGAAATGAGTAGGTAGAAAAGTAATCAACTGATGACTAAGGAGCTAAATAAGAATGTCATGTCATGTAGTTTTATACTCAAATATGAGAGGCTTGGGTAATGGTATGTCTTGAGGTTCAACTAGATGACATGTAGTGGACATAGATTTCATAGAGGATGTAGAATGAGCACAAACATGCGATTGAGAAGCATCCTTGAGCTGTTGACTTTAAGATCTAAGGGATGTAATGGTTGATTCCATAACCTTAAATTTTTATTGAAATAAAGCATGTAGAGCTTGAATTGAATCCAATAGGGGTTGAGTAGATGGAGGATCACTAGGATCAGAATTGTAATAAAAATGATCGAATATAGGACTTATTTTGTGTGGTGGTGTATTGTCATCAAGATACATGTAATCTAGTTGTTTTTGCAAAAAATCCTGAAAATGAGGATATCTCTTAAGTAAAGTAGATAAAGAGACTTGAGAAACTTTAGGAGCCATGATAGAGGAAGAATAAGGATCCTAAGCATGAAAGACATCGGATTCACCAAAAATATTAACTAAAATTAACTAAACTATGTAGTGTGGGGTTAGTTAATCTACTCTAGGAGTACATATAAACGCAGCAAATAAATGCACGAAGACAATATGTAAATGAGATAAATAATAAAACTAATGAAACTAGAAAACCTAATGTGCAAGAGGGTATAAGAAAGAACTCAGCTGATAACAAATTCCTATTGGAGAGTGTCACAGAGGTGATTGTAAAAATCGGGAGCATGAACGACTGTGAAAAAGTCCCAAAAAGAGTGGATCTAGACTATTTCTATAGATTGGAATGCCTAGAGGACGACTGGGGTGCCTGTGGGCGCTCTGGTCTACAATTTGGGCACCCTGGTCTATGTAAAAACTCTGTAACTAGTTTTTAAAAGGTTAGAAGGTGGTCTGATAGGACCGAAACCCTCGTTGTGTGTCGTATCAACTTCATTGTTCTGTGTTAAATGTCGCCAATACTCTAAGATGAATAAAAGACATACAAGACCCCAAAACAAGCATCAAACCCTAAAAAATAATAATGCATATGAAGGGGTCATACTGACCTCAGTTACCACAATGGTGGACTTACTAACTAAGTGATGCACTACATCTCAGACCCGATGTAGTTCTATGTGTAAGTGTGTGTGAACATTCCATAGGTTGTTCTTGTGTCAGTCGCACTTTGTTAAGTACTGAGAAACAACTATGTGTATAAAATGTAATAGAATATATGCATGGAATAGAATAGAATCCCTTTCCTATGAAGTGTGATGCAGATGACCCATCATTATGCCTTGATGATGGAGGAATAAAGAATCCTTCTCCCCCTCTACATTTAGGTTTCTCCATGGGTCCTCTCATCCTAGTTCAAGGAAGGACCAAAATTAGTAGGGAAAGGCCATGCAAGTGATATCCAATGCAATAGATGGATGTAAATATACATGGAGTGATAGTATTAAGTGATGTTAGGTCCCTCATTATGGTCTAATAACTTTATATTTATAGGTTTCTCTTGATCTAATTTCATAATTAACCCCAAAAAGGCTGACCACAAGAAATATAAAGATGTCAAATGGCTAGAAAGAGCTCAAAAAGTGGTGGGAAAGTGCAAAAAGGACTGGGGCACCTCTGGTGGGACCAAGGTGCCGATGGGTGCCCCAATACTAGCCTAGGTGGCCCTGCGAGGCTTAAATTACGGGAAATGACCAAAAAAAATGGGCATGTGGGTGCAAGAGGTCGGTAATGATTAAATAAAATCAAATTGCCAAAAGATGGGGGTTAATTAGTACTTTCTTCACTCAAGAACCTTCTAAATAGTAACATGAAACTAGGATGAATAAATTTCTAAAGTGCATGATTTTGTGACTACATATAACCACATCTAACAATAAGTCATGCACATGTGGCAGTAAATACATGCAATTAATCCCAAATATGCTAACGAAAAGGGGGAATATTTTCAGTTAGATCACGTGCATTTCTGCTACAATCAAAATTATTTCTTCACAATAAGGATATTCTCTTACTAGTTTGAGGGAAAAATTAAATCATAAGAATTTTCTAAAAAAGTATAAGTATGAGGTTCTACCCTCATAGGAAGGGGGGTTTAGCTTTTCTATTGTTGAAAAAATACCAAAGGTCTTGTTGTGATACTGTAGAATTTCCTTCGAAGAAATATAATATAAGTTTTCATTTTTCAAGTCCTTGTGTTAAGATGGTTGTAATGTATAGTCATTAACATGCATTGAGATCATTTGTTTCATGCTCCCTTGTCAAGATTTTGAAATATATTAATGAAATATGTTTGATTATGAGCTTAGCTTATGTATTCTAAATTTTGTATATTGAGCATTTGATTAATGAGTTATATTTTCTATTAAAATTTTGTGTTTATTACTTCTCTGAATTACACTAGATTTGCCCTTGATGGTTAAGATTTGATCATTTGTTCAATATTGTGTTGTGAGTATTTACTTTGCAATATTGGATGCAATTATAAAACCCTTATTGTAACCATTTTTTGATGGATTTTTTAAGCTTTTGAGTGAATCTTATGTGTATGAGATTAGAAGCAATAAATACTTCATTAGAACACTTGCATAAGCTTTTGTGTTGAGTATTTTAGAGATTGTTGCAACTTTTACACTTATTGAATATAAATTAATATAAATCTTCCTTTAATTTAAATTGTGACTACTTGATAAGTTGTTCCTTCTTTTCTAGAATGGCATATTGTCTAGGTGAGTGCTGACTATTGTGTTACTAGAAGATTTGTTGTCATATACTCCCCCATCTTTATAAATACAAGCGTATAACCAATTCCATCACACTATATTATTATTTTCTTGTTACTTTGTTTCTTTGTCTATAAATACTAGTAGAGGGAACCTTTAAATTTTTTTCCCTCATCAAATTATGCAAGAGAAACGGAATTTCTCTATCTATAGTAACCTGTGTCTGGTGTAATAAGCATATGCATCACTTTGTGTGACAACTCGTAGAGTGAAGTTTTGTGTCCATGGACATGTTTATATAGGATTGATACATCATTTGAATAAATTGAGGAATAAATAATCCTTCTTCCCCTCTACATTCAGGTTACTCCATGGGTCCTCTCATCCTAGTTCAAGGAAGGACCAAAATTAGTAGGGAAATGCCATTTCCTTTGTACATGTCACTTAGTTACCCCAAAACTTGGTCCCAAAGAGTTTATTAGACATATCCCCAGCTGTAAATGACTCATACCACAAATTTATCATCCTCAAAGCATCCCAAATCCATGGTATTATTTCCAGGCCCTGAGGGGGTGTAAGATTGAGTACTAACACGTCCCATCATAGCCTCTTCGGTATATGGTTTGAGCAAGTATAATGTAGCACAAAGCACGTTGTGTTAAGGCTCTCTTGTTGGCTGATTTCATATGTAGAGCATAGACCTTTGTTTGAATGAAGGTGTATATATCATGATACCAGGGATGATTAGGACCAACAATCTCATAGACCATGGTGGACTCCAGCATATCATATACGGGCAATAAAATATGTTCGATGAGGAACTCATTGTGAGTTTGAGGGAATCAGATAACACCCTCGCTGAAGCTCGTCAAGAAGTTTGTTGATGCATGTCAGTGACCCTCGTTAACGTACGTCAATAATTTTATCAATGTGCTTTAGCAAGGTTTTTTGACACACGTCAACCACCTTCTTGATGCGTGACAGCAAATATTTTGTCACGCGTTTTTAGCCTCCTCCCTCCTATGTCGTGCAACAACAAAATCTTCGTGTCGTGCATTAAAAAAACTTTGTCGTGCATTTACTCCCTCTGCACTCCTGTCATGCGTCAACAAACTCTCCCTGTTGCGTGTCAAAAAACTCTCCTTTTCACACGTCAAAAAACACTCTGTTGCACATCTGCAACCTCCACCCTCCTGTCACGTGTTTACTGTACTTGATAATACATATGCCCCCAGGTGGTATGAGTGAGCTAGTAGTGTTCTACTTGGTGAATAATCTAGGATTATATAGGGGATAGTTTCAAGGGTAGGTGAAGCCAACCCCTAAAAAAAATTAAACTATAATTTTTAGGCGAAAAGGTCATTGACCCACGCTAAAAAAATCACCTTTTCAAATTTTTCAAAAATGGAATATTCATCATATTACGAATATTCACCACTAAAATTATCCCTGACAATACCTTCTCCAAGTTGAGCCAACACCACGTAAATGTCCTTGCCAGAGGCATCAACATGTACATGAAATGGTTTGCCCCACAAAGGAAAATGTAGAATAAGCATGGTAGTAAGTTTCTTCTTTAATGTATCGAATGTGCACTGTTGTTGTTCTCCCCAGTAGAACGTACCTTTCCCTTTTAGTAACTCTTCTAATAGTGTGGAAACTTTGGCATAGCCTTTGATAAACTTTCTGTAATATCCTGTATGAACCAAAAATCTGCGCACCTCACGTTGACCGGTAGGCTTCCTTAGGCCTATAATGACTGTAACCTTTGTTGGATCAACCAGCAAACCCTCCTTACAGATTATGTGTCCTAAAATTATCCCAAATGGTGTATAAAATATGCACTTCTTAATGTTCAAAGAGATACTTAACTGTCTTAAACCATTCAAACATTAAGTGCAAATTGTCATAGTGATCCTTAACTAATCCATACACCATCCAATCATCTAAATATACTTGTAAGAAGTTGTGAATAAATTCCTTGAACACTTGGACAACTATGCGTGAAAATAGAGCAGGCCCATTTTTCAGACCGAAAGGCATTACAGTATAGGTGAAGCTACCTCATTCAGTAGTAAGCATAGTCTTTTCTTGATCCTCCTAGGTAATTTGAACCTAATGATACCTAGAGAACACATCTATAAATGAATATATTTCATGCCATGTAACACCTTTTAGTATCTCCTTAGTGAATGGTGTAGGAAATGGATCAATTACACATGCAACATTCATCTCCCTGTAGTCCACACATATCCTAACCCATCCATCCTTCTTGATAATGATCACCATTGGACTAACCCATTCTGACTCATTAAGGGGCTTGTTAATACTAGACTTTGACATTTTATCATTCTCTTGTTTGACCTTTTCACACAAATTGGGGTTCATTCTGTAAGGTCTCTTTCTAACTAGGTGCGCACCCTCTTTAAGATTTATCTTTATCTCCCCTAACAATTCATGCATGCCTTTAAGTTCATGGTACCCCCTAGAAAACAAGTCTTGGTAATTCCTTAGTAACTCTATGATTTTTTCCACTTCAGATTCAGACCAATAGTCTCTAATTATGGCTTCCTTAGACTCAGTATATGTGCCAATATTCACCTACTTTGTCTTCATCATTTCATGATAGGCACGCGTGGTCTTATCCTCACTGTCTAGTACCTCACACCTCCCTATTGAATGGTTTACATCTAGATTATCTACTTCTTCATCATCCACTAAGTAGACCAATTTTCCTTTCTCTTTCTCAAGGTAAGCACGTTAAAGTAATATTTCATCAACCTTTGGTTCTTCATCAAGACGCACTCTTGAGTCTTCTTTATCTTATAACTCCTAAAAGACTTATTCAGCCTTGGCACTATCCCCTATAGTTAAGCACTTGATAAATTTCAATGCTTCTTTCACCAGAGGCTTTGTAGAGAAGAAGTCAAATGTTTGGGTGATTCATGTAGTTAAATTCTACCAATTTCCAATTTCTCTATGGAGTTCTACATATACATACCAAGCACGCATGCAGCCTTCTAAAGTGGAATAAAATTGGTGCACCCATACAAAAGTGGTAAAGCTTCCTACCTTTCTGTCCAGAGTCTCTCACACTTCTGAACATGGTGCTGAATAAGAGGATTACCACTATAAGTACTTATTTGAGTAGGTGCATTGCTCTTGAAGAGCCTATTAGTAAGAGCATTCCCAATTTCATTCCATCTGACAATATTATCCTAATGGGCCACCCACCAACGCGTTGCTATCCCACATAGTGTATATGCTAGCATATTTCTTCTTTCTAGTGGATCTATCCACTTATCTTCCATCACACGTAGGAATATAATGGGATCCCCTTATTATGTGTAATAAGGTACCCAATTGTTACCTATCCTCCTGACATAACACAATTTTGTGCCTCGAGGGAATATGTTCTTTACTTCGCACCCTACCAACTCCTAAGTTCTATGAGCCTAATTATCACAAGCAACACTTGTATTATCGCTAATAGACTATGCATCCTCCCATTGAATTAGTCCTTCTTTGGTTGGTTCAATCATCTCTAGATCTTGGATGGCGCGTACATAAATCCTATTCAGATGTTCTTTACTTAAGGGCTTAACATAGCGCGTGGAATTTCCATCTATTAAAGGGATAATAACTTTTTCCTCTTTGTTTTCAAAACTGATATGGCCTTGTTGAACCAAAGATCAACATTATTTGCATAGCACCAAGGATGCCCCAACAAAGCTGGGAAGCTATCCGACTCTGCCAGTGCTAAAACTTCAAATTCTCTAGTGAACTTGGCTCCTTGTATGGTAATGGATGCATCCTTCAAAACTCCTACGGGAGTGGCCTTAGTCCAATTAGCCATGAATTATACATTAGAGGATGGCTGTAATGGGGGTCTTCCCATTTGTACCCATGCATCCAAGGTAAGAACATTGACTTTCGTGCCTGTATCAATCAGTATATTACTCAATAGCCACCCATCCACAACAACATTCATTGTGATTTCCTTGTCATAATCCAAGATATGAGGGGGAAGATTCACATGCAGGATCTTTCATCCAGTCTCAGTACTTGTGCATGGAGTGTTTCCTTTTAACCAACTCCCTAATAGTGGAATGATGTTTTCCTGGCATAATATTTTACAAAATTCTCTTAAGTCATATATATCAGTTTGGACCATCTTTGATGCTTTATTTTTCTATTTTAAGTAATGTATCTTACCCTGAAGATTCCTTAGAATTTCCATGGTTTTTTGATAAACCTCCTTCTGATAGGCAGAATCTGGGTACCGTGCATGAATAACTTCTTCTTTAGTGATGGTAGGTTTCTTCTGCAATGCTTCTTTGGTGTATGCCACCTCATCGTGGGTTGTGATCTTCACTTGTAGTGCCTCGAATTCTACTTCCATCTTAGGCATCCATTGATTTTCAACAATGAATTGTATCCTAACCATCCCTAGAACTTTGTTTTCTTTTTTATGTTGCTTACTTGGATGCTCATATAATTCTACGCACTCCTCATAGTTGTGGTTATTTCCACAAAAATAACATGTAATATTATGAGGACATTCGTGTCTATAGTGATCAGGAGATCCGCATGTATATATTTGAGAGGGTTGATTTTTACAATAAGCTTTGTAGTATGGTTCAACAAGTAGTGTCACAATTTTTGGAAGTGAATGTGATTTCTAAACATACTTTAATAACCCTAATTTAATCTGATGAGGAGGACTAAAACATTGTAAAGATGCAATAGATGGTATGAAATAATCCAAAATAATTATATTAAGTGAAATGAAAACCTAAATTTGTAAGGAAATAAATAGAAATGACTTAGCTGATTGTTGGAGATTGTCACAGAGTGTCACAGGTTTGATAGTAAATTCCAGAAGTAGGAATGGTTAAACGAAGGTCATGTAAAGGCTAGATTTGGCAGATCAAAAAGGACTAGAGCACCTGTGAAGGGACTGGAGCACCCCTGGGCACTACTATTCTGATTCTAGGCTCTATAGTCCTCGCATATTTTCAGGATCTAAATTTTTCTAGGTCGAAAGAGTGCCGTAAATATTCTATGTTTGGCACATTGGATTTGCCGAACGAGCTATATGATGCCTTGTAAAAGAAAAAGAATGGATCAGGATGACCTCAGCTGCCAAACTGGTGGACTTATTATTGAGCGTTGCACTACATTATGGACCTTGATGTGGTTATATTGAGTGCATGTATGTCATGCCCTAGGTACTCTCATGCCAGTTGCACTTTGTGAAATAACGAGATATGGTAGCTATAAAAGATGTAGATAGTATTAGGGAATGAATAAAATCCTTCCTCCTATAAGAATGTGTGTGATGTAAAATTTCCTAACTTGAATGTATGGTGCTATATGGATGTAATCGGTATAATGGATGCAACCCTAGATGGAGTGATAGTAGTGATAGGATGCAATGACCTAGGACCCTCATCATGGTCTTATAAGCTTTATATTTATATGGATCTCAAGTTTAATTTCATAATTAATCCTAAAAATGTCGAATGAGGAAAAGATAAAGATGACCAACAACTAGAAGTGACCTAAAAAGGAGTGAAAGAGGCTAAGCATAGATCAGGGAACCCACAGTGGGACCGCAGTGCCCCAATATAGGGTAGGGTGCCCAAAATTAGGGCTAGAATCTTGGGGGAGTTAGAAAATGGGGTGATAAGTATCAAGAAATACATAGGAAGACAAAGTAAAACATAAAACAAATATGGCAAAAAGGTGGGATTAATTGGTACTTTGTACACTTGAGAACCTTCTAAATAGTAGTATAAGACCAGGCTAAATATTATCTAATGTGCAATATTTGTGTCTACATTTGGCCCCACTTTATGTTGGTGAGAGAACAACTCGGTAACATAAAGTAGATAGAAAATCATACCTGATGTCCGTGTAGAGTTTAGAAGAAAGAGCGCCAATGGACTAGAAGCATGGAATGACAAAAAGAAATATTTAGAGGAGTGTGGATTCTAAAGATGAAACATGTGTAAAAAAAAGTGATGAGATTGAACCTAGGGTGGAACACATGTGTAATAGCTACATGTGTGTGGTGTACTTTTAGGGTTAGTATGGTAAGTACCATTCCGATGTGTTGTCATTTTTGTACTTTGTTGCCTCTAATTTGACTACTTGTTTCTCATACGGTGGACCTACAAGGAGAAAATGATCAAGTAGTCAAATATTTATGTAATTAAAAACGTTGTGTAAAGTACGCTAGGAGAGAAAGTGTAAATGGAAAAATGAAACATGTGCACCCGATCCATGTCGAGAAAAATGGTGTAGAAGGATATCTTCTGATGTTACGATTTTTTTGGTGGATCTCACGCTACCTTTGCTAAAGAAATGTAGAGAGGAAATTCTCGGTGTCCTCTAACTCTAACTGCTTCTGCTATGATTTTTTGAAGAGATCTTTGTACTACATTGGTTTTTTGGGAGATCCTACACCACTGGACAGATAAGTGTAGAGAGGCCAATTGTTTTAACCCCTGAGTCTATGACCGCTCCACAAAATTTTTGAAGGACACCATGTCCTATTAAGGCTGCTGTGTATGGAGTTTGTAGACTAGTTTGAACTCACTCATTGTGTGTGAACTGGTGTAGATACATTTTGTTGGTATAAACCCTTAATGATGCCCCCCCTCTTTGGGGGCGCATGTTATGACCCTATAAGGAGAATGCATCCCCCAAAGAGGACCAATTGCACTGCGACCTTGTAACCAAATCAACCCTGTAGGGGGGAAAGGGAAAGCACTTGGTAGATCCCAATGTGCCTACAAAATGGGATGGCTATCCAATATAATTGTAAGTCTGAACACATGCATGCAAATAAGTGTAAAAGACATAGACAATGGAAAAACTACCAAGAAAAGTAGTGTAAACACACAAGAAAACAAGGAGACTGCACAAAGCAGGTTTCAAACATGGGACATCACTCATGATGTTGTAAGACATGCAAGGCCGTCATGGCCGTAAACAACATTCAAGGGTGCACACAAGCAATGGAGTATGTAGACAAGTAGAAATACAGAAGTAGTCATAGAAACATGTACTCCTGTAAAACAAGTGCTGCATATGGAACACTCGTTAGCATGTTAGAATGAAAACCAATATGTTACAACATGGAGGAATAAGTATTATAAAATGCTAAGTACCATAATGAAACAATAACACCTGTATGAGATGAATTTGGATGCCCCAGTGACCAGTATAGTAAGGGTAGAAGGAGAGCATCCATGCCGCATGTAAATGTCCTATATATGTGATCACACTAGAAAAAGGCATGAATGCACATGTGTATATGATAATTACATATAGGAAAGAAAACTAATATTTTTAAGAGAATGAGCATGCAAAAAACTAGTAAGAAAAAGTAAATGCTACCAAGACAATGCAATATGCTATGGATGGATGGAATGGAATGCAAGATGGAATGATAGAAGCAACATGCCCCCTGTGTGTATGAAATTTTAAATAGTGATGTTCATTTCGTTTTCCCCCTTAGCATTCAATAATTAATTGGAAATGAGAGTGCATCATCGGGAAATGGTCGAGTAGTGTTGGTTGTGTCTAGCGAGTTGCGATGAGTGTGTATGTGTAGTGGTGATGTAATGCAACATGGGGAGAATATGTGTGTGAACCCTATAGCTGAAGCATATCTCATGAATTTTTTGATCGGAGGAGTGATTATTTATCCCTAAACGTATATCACTAGAGAATGAGTGGGCAAGCATGAAATGTATAGAAAGATGGGTGTGGACCCTATAGCCTAAGCCTATATCATGACTTGCGTGAATAGATGAGTGATGATTTATCCCTAAGATTATATCACTACAAGATGAATGAATGTGAATGAGTCATTTAAAAAGGTGTGCATGTACCATATAGCCTAAGCCTATACCACGACTTGGTTGGATAAAGGAGTGATGATGTAACTTTAATCGTATATCACTATAAGATGGAATAAGAAGGTGACGATCTAGCCTATGGCATATGTCACTACGAGATGGGTGATGAGGGTGTAAGAAGCATAGATAAGTAGGTGGTGGATAACGGAAGGTTATAATTTTAGCACTAAGTGTAGACCACTATGTGATGAATAAGACAAGGGTGGTGATTTATCCTAAAACATATACCACTAATGGATGAGTAGGAGAAGTGATGATTTAATAGGATGATGGATAATAGGGTAATAGAATATGTGATGATAAGATGTAAGAGGATAATGTAGAATGGGTGAAGTGAGTGGTGATTTAACCTAAGGTGTATACCACTACATAATATGATGACGAGTATGGGTGACGATATATCCTAGAGTGTTGGTCACGAGTCCGATGAAATATGTTATGACATGTTGCATGTAGGTAAGGTCCATTTGATTGGTAAACCCTCAAAAGTCAAGTATGGACCGAGGAACTAGAGTGTGTCATAGGGTGGTGAGTGCAACACGTAGAACAATGTAGTGTAGATGAATGAGGTATGTGAATGTGTGGTGTAGGAAATGTAATGTAGTGTGTGGGTAGGTAGAAATAGAATGTGTACTGATGAGAGATGAAACTAGACCCAAGTGTAAGGAAATATAGTGTAGGGTGTAGGATAGGTAGGGTGTATGAATGCAATGTGGGTAGCGAAGGAGTAATGCAATAAGTTTGCAGATATGAATAGAATGTATAATGATGATAGATAAAACTAGACCAAAGTATAAGGAAATTTAGTGTAGCATGTAGGATGTACAGGATGTATGGATGACATATAAAACTAGACTCATAGATGATGATGACTATTGTAGCGTGTATGAGATAGATGAGGTAGAAATGAATAGGAGATGAGGTATGTATAGGATGATGAAGGATGCATATGTATGGGTACAGTAGTGCAGTGTGTGGGGTTCAGTGTAATAGTGATCCATCAACAGTCCAGTGTGAACGGAAGCACTAGAGTGCGTCATTGAGTATCGAGGGTGTTATAACACATGATATTATATGCCTATATAAATATGACCAATGTGTGAGTGAGTAGGGGGGTGTAGGGTGTTATTCCCCCCAAGCATACTATGATGAGAGAAATCTATGCAACCACACAAAATTATCCATGTGGTTGTGGGAGAGCATTGGTTGTGTCATGATAGGAGAGAGGGCCCACACAATGGTAGGCCAAAACAACATTAAAACCATGTGACGATGAGGAAGTTGGAAATATGGACTTCCCATTTGTAGAAGTAATGCCTTTGTCAACAGTGATTGGTTGGAGCTTATGTGGGATTGGTGATGTTGTAGAAGTGTTGGTAGGAGAATGAGAAGGACTATTTATGAGAGGTGGTTGTGTAATTTGACTTGGGAGTGTTGTGCATGACTTGAGAGAAGGATGTGCTGAATTGATTTCTAGATGAGGTTGCTAAGGTGGTGTTTGATCATTAGGTATTGATGACTTAAGGATAGGAATCCATTGGGATGTAGCATTTTTATTACCTTCGAGTATAAGAGGCTCAGGTGATGGCATGTCCTGAGGATCAATTATATGACATGTAGTGGACCTAGATTGCATATGAGATGTAAGAGGAGGAGAAACACATGATTGGGAAGCCTATTTAAGTTGTTGGATTTCAAATTTGAAAGATGTAATAACGGATTCTATAGCTTGAAACTTGTCTTGAAACAACAAATGTATAGTCTGAATTGATTCTAATAAGGGTTGATTATGTGGAGGACGATGGAAGGTAGTGTAAACATCTGTAGAAAGTACAAAGGGATAGCCTAACCCATGCTTATGTGTTTGTGTAGGAATATTCCAAGGGGTTGTGACTTTAGGGTCTTGTGTACTAGCATTAGTAAAACCATAATGTTGTAAATAGTCATACCTTGACCCATACTGAGAAAAATCTTGGGACTTGTTGGTAGAAGGATCACTAGATTGCTCAATTGAGTTACAATATTGAAAAGGAGATGGGTCAGCCAACACATCGTAGATAGTGCCTTGATGTTGAAATTTAAAATGTTCATGTAGTGTAGAAGGGACCCTATGCATGGCATGGATCCAAGGTCTTTCAAGGAGGATGTTATAGTTGAGGTCATTGGGCATGACATGGCATAGAATGGTAACTGTTTTTGGACCAATAGTAATAGGGAGGTTTACAATACCTAACACACACTTAAGGATGGTATCAAAGCCACGGATGGAAATAGATGATGGAGTGAGAGATGATTCTGAAATATGTAAGTGGTGAAGAAAGGTAACACTACAAATATTGAGGCCAAATCCATTATTAACTAATGCCCTTTTGACACCTACTTTATTGATACAAACTTGGATATATAAGGGAGGGTCAAGGGCTAAGAAGTCTGGTGGCGAGAGATCATCAGATGTGAAAGTGATTTGATCTTCCTCAAGGGGTAAATCCAAAATAAACTTATGGTAAACATAGTCTTGTGATATGTGTGGAGAAACATAATGGGTAGCTAAGTATTTTTAGAGGTGAATGAGGCAATCTGGATATTTTTGTAAGTACGTGTGAATAGATATGCTCATGGTATTGAATGCAAACTACAGAAAGAATAAGTCACGGTGAATACGGTGTAAAAAGTAAAGATATAAGTGAAAAATCATAATGACAATAGGGAGAAAATTGAAAGCCCTAAAAGGTGCTATAAAGAGACGTCGAGTTCACAAAAATGATTAACTAAAATTAACTAAATACGGAGAAATAATAACCCTAGTTAATCTAATTAGGAGGAATAAAAAGTTGTAAAGATGTAATAGACAATATGAAATAATCCCAAATAATTTTATTAAGTGAAATGAAACCCTAAATGTGTAAGGAAATAAATAGAAATGACTTAGCTGATTACTGGAGATTGTCACAGAGTGTCACGGGTCTGACAATGAAGTCCAGAAATAGGAACGGCTACACAAATTCCCTATAAAGGTTGGATATGGAGGATAATGGGACCTGAAGGGATTGGAGTTCCTAGGAAGGGATTAGAGTGCCCTTATGCTATCCCATCCTTGATCTAGGATCTTTAGTCCTCGCAAGTTTTTAGGTTCTATATTGTCAAAAGAGTGTAAGTGCAAATATTCCCTATTTGTCACACTGGATTCATCGGATGAGTTGGATTATGCCCTGCATAAGAAAAAGAAGAAGGGTTCAGACTAACATCAGCTACCAAACTGGTAGACTTATCATTGAGCATCGTACTACATTATGGAACCTGATGTAGTTCTGGTGAGTGTGTGTATGTCATGCCCTAGGTGTTCTCGTGTCAGTTGCACTTTGTGAAATAGTGAGCTATGGTAGCTATAGAAGATGTAGATAGTATAATAGAATGAATAGAATCCCTCCTCCTCTAAGAATGTGTGTGATAGAGACTTTCCTAGCTTGAATGTATGGTGTTATGTGGATGCAAGATGGTACAATGGATGCAGCCCTAGATGGAGTGAGAGTAGTGATAGGATGCAATGACCTAGGACCCTCATTATGGTATGATAAGCTTTATATTTATAGGGCTCTCAAGTTTAATTTCATAATTAATCCCGAAAATGGCGACTGAGGAAAAGATAAAGATGAACAATGGCTAGAAGAGACCCAAAAAGGCTAAGCATAGATCGGGGCACCCATAGTGGGACTGGGGTGCCCCAGTACAAGGTGGGGCACCTGGAATTAGGGCTAGAATCTTGGGGAAGTTAGAAAATGGGGTGATAAGTATCAGGAAATATGCAGGAAAGACGAAGTAAAACATAAAACAAAGATGGAAAAAAGGGGGATTAATTGGTACTTTGTACACTTGAGAACCTTCTAAATAATAGTATAAGACCGGGATAAATATTGTCTAATGTGTAATATTTGTGTCTAAAAAATAATATCGACATTTTTATTACCCCTTGTCATTTTCTTGTGTAAGTAATTCCACAATGGCATGTTCTTTTTCGAAAGTGTACAACATAGGTTTGTCCCAGATACGTGGCATGATTACCCACAGAGTGGACATGTAATCTTTCAACTTGGTGAAAGAGTCTTGGCAATCCTTTGTCGATTTAAATTGGAAATCCTTTTTAAGCAGTTGGTGAAAATGATGACACTTTTATGCAAGCTGATAAATGAAGTGTCATATGGATTGTATTTGACCTTGCAACCCTCGTAGTTGGTGAATATTATGTAGAGGCAGCATTTCCATGATTACTTTAAATTTGGTAGATTCTGCTTCGATTCCCCTTTGTGAGATAATGAATCCTAAAATTTTACCAGAAGTGACACCAAAGACACAGTTTTTAGGATTAGAGAACCATGTATTCCCTTAATCGTTCAAATATACACCTCATAATGGTTGGATGTTCAACTCTAGTCTTTGATTTGGCTAGGATGTCATCAATGTAGTCTTCCATAATATTGTGAAGAATGTCATGGAAAATGACAGTCATTACACACTAATATGTAGCTTAGGCATACTTACGGAAAAAATGCATGACCTTGTAACATAATGTCCCCCATGGGGTTGTGAAAGCTATCTTGTGCTTATCTTCTGCAGTGACTTGAATATGATTGTACGATGAAAATCCATCCATCAAATATAAAATCTCTTGGCCCATAGTAGAGTCAATAATCATGTCAATGTTGGTAAAAGGGAATTCATCTTTGGGACAAGCCTTGTTGATGTCACAAAATTCAATTCAAATGTAAATTCCATGGGTTTTCTTTGCTACATGTACATATCCACTTAGAATAATCAATGGACCATATAAAGCCATCTTCTAGAAGTTTCTGAAGTTCTACTTTGACAAGCAAGGTGGCCTTGGGATGCATTTTGCATAATTTTTGCTTTATACGTTTTGCATATGGACGCACCACAAGGTGATGAACCAAAAAGGAGGGGTCCAATCCTAGCATATCTTTGTAAGACCAAGAAAATACATCTTGAAATTTAATGAGAAGTTCTATGAATGCCTTAATTTCTATCTTTGAGAGAATTTCATCAAGATGTAGCAGTTTAGGTTGATCGGATATTCTAATGTTGATGGTGGTGGTCTCTTCTACCAATATCTTAAATGTGTCATTTTCTTAAAATGTTGCCATCAGTTTGTGTGGACCTTCTGATATTTCTGGAGTAGAGTCTCCTCTCTCTAGTGCCTCATAAAGGTTTTCACTATGAGATGTGTCCATTTATTTCTCTTTCTTTTTCATTTTTGTTTTTCAAATTAACACCTTAGAAATATTTTCACTGTGTGAAATATGATTTTCCTTTTTTCTACTATTTGTTTCTTTTTTTCTTTATGGACTGGAGAACTCAAGTTCCTTTTAAAACTAGGTAGCAGCATTTAAGTTGATATTGAAACCCTTCTTGTGATCTAACAAGGGAAAAGGGTATCGATCCCCGAGGAACTCTTGGATGACCTCATCATTTTAAAAGAGATCCGTGGAAACATGACACTGTTGATCCTAATCAATGTGTAAAGGGTAGAAAATGTCAAGGGTGTGGATGGATATATGTTCTAGAAATATGGTATTTTTGGCAAGGTTCTCAAAGAGGCTATATGTGGAACTAGTATCAAATTTGGATTCTAAGTCCTCATCACTAGTCAAGACATCAAATATTATAGGCCTCTTCTCAAAAGTATCATATCCTAAACCATATGTGTAGATATTATATTTGACTTCGATAGGTTTGAGACTTCCTTGTCCTTATGGGCCAAATCCTCTACCTTTCCATTTCATATTCTTCATCATTTTATGTTCCTTGGTATAGTTTGTGGATTTAAATCATTTAGCCATCTTATCGTCATATAGCCAAGAGTTATTAGAGCCTTGAATTTTTTCATCTCCCAAATATCCATATCACCTCCAAAGAGTGTTTCCAAGGTAATAAGGCATAAAATCTCATGAGTGGGGGGAATTATGTCGAATGTAGCTGTAAGGGGATGAAGGAAGTTGACTGACATAAAAATTATTTCCAATGTTATACTCGTCAAGACCTTGAGGGGAAAAATTTAATTCAGATGACGTCTCAGACATGGACGGTTTTAAAGAAGAAGTAAAGGCATGTGAGTGAAAAAGTGCTTTTGGATCAATGTGATTACCATTAATGGTCATGACATGAGACTCAACCAAGCTATCTTTAGATGGATGGTAGTTAGTAGTATTGTACCGTGCTTCTAGGATTTTGTAGTACTTAAAGGGTTTGGCATCGGCAAGCAAAGTGAACTCTTTTCCATTGTATAGTAATTTAATGCATTGGTGGAAGGTTGAAGGAACAACTTGCATTTTGTGTATCCAAGGTCTACCCAAGATAATGTTGGATGAAGTTTCTACGTCAACAATATGACAAAGGGTGTCAAGAAGTTTAGGACCCATTTGTATAGGAAGGATAATAGTACCAGAGGATTACCGCTCACTATTGTCATAACCACGGATTGTGATTACATTAGATTCTAAATTCTCCTCTATATGACCCAAAAAACTTAACATTTTCATATAACAAAGGTTTAGGGTTGCCCCATTATCAATGAGAACTATTTTGAATAATGTACAAATATTTATTATTATGAAGGTACGGGTTCAATAATTCTTAGGGACCAAACGATAATATCGGTTTCTTAAATGAAAGGTTAGCAAGCATAGCTTGAAAATGTTGAACATTGAGGTCCGCAGGAACACACGCTTCATGAAGAACACGAGTAAGGATGTATTGTAAGCTAGGTGAAATTTTTTAATAACTTCATAAGAGTTATATGTGTAGGGGTTTTCGCTAACTGTTTGAGTAGGTTATGTGGAACAACAAAAGATTTGTCATTTGAAGTCAACTTTTGGTTTGATAGAGTCGTAGGGTTAGACCCTTGAGGTTCGTTGGATGACGTGGATGGTTTTCTTATCATAGGAACCCAAATTTTATTTTGACGTGTGATCACTACATTGTTTTGATATTTACATGTGATGGTGGCAATATTATGAGGCACTTCTTTGAAAAATGAAATAATTGATTCAAAATCGGCACTATTGGAAAATTGGCCTTTTCAGAAGTTTTTTTATTGGTACCTTGTTTAGGAAGTGGGTCAGAGAACACCTTGAGATTATTGTTTGGTGTTTAGTTTGAGGAAGACTCATCAACTATGATATCTCTGTTATTGATAAGATCTTAAATGTAGCTATAGAATCAGATAAATTTATCAATTAGGTGACCATCAATGTGATGGAAGTCACCATATGTGTTAGCCTTGTACCAAATGGGTTGAGGTTTCCCTTCATAAAAAGGTTTCGTAATAGGATACTTCACCATGTTAGCATTGATATTTTGATGCAAGAGACTAGAGAGAGGCTCTCCCGAAGGTGTAAATCAGTGTCATTTTATGTCACAAGAAGATGGAGCTTCTCTACTGGGAACAAAAATTATTTCATTTTCTTTTTTTTAGACTAATTATTTTGAATGTTATGAACATTTTGGCTTTCTATGACACTGTCATTGACAACATTATGGTTTCATTTGAAGCCCTTAGATTTTTCATGGTGAGGAACACTACTATTGTGACTATGATGCCCATTATCTTTTGAATGAGATTTGATTAAACCTTTGGTGATAAGAGATTTTTCAATTTGGGATTGTTTTTCGATGACTTCCTCAAAGGTATTGAACCAGTGCATTTACATGTGAAAGCATAATTCATTGGTGAGGTTCCGAAAAAAATGCTCACGAGTTGTTTTTCAGGGATGGAGAATGGGAATCAACTACTAATCCCATGCCATCGTTGTAATAATTGTGCAAAGATTTCGTTTGAACATTGTGTAGTGTTACACAAATCCATCATGGTGATTTTGGAATCTAGGTTAAAGGAGAAATGTTTAATGAACTTCTCTGAGAGATTCGTGAAAGGGGTTATTGAACCCTTGGGAAGGTTTAGGAACCAATCCAAGGCTCTTCCTCCTAGACTATGTGGAATGAGATGCAATAAGAAGGTATCGTTATATTCCACTTCCTGGCATGCCATGAATAACTCCTTAATGTTCTCTCTTGGGTTGTTCTTGCCTTTATACTTTTAGAACTTGGAAGTTTAAAGGATTTGAGAAAGGTTACAGGTGAGATATCCTTATCAAAGGGATAAGGACACAATTTTTCAAAGTTGAATTGTTTTTCATTGGTGTTGCATACCCAATATTGTGTCCTTCATCATTTTCCATTCCTTATAAAATAGTAAGTCCTTTTGTGGGATAAATGATGAACCAAGATTTTTGGTCACTTTAACATAGGTCTTAGATGACTCGTCACTTTTCTTTGATGAATATTTATTAGAAGGTTTAGTAATGACTTTAAAGGATAAGATAGCCAATTGTTTCATCATTTCATTGATTTGATCAAGAAATTCTTGGTTGGGATTAGGGCCTGAACCATTATATTTTTCTTTGTTCTTGGAAATTTTTTTACTGGGTCCAGATCCATCATTGTTATTTGGGTTGGAAGGTATTTCAATCATCTCACATGGTCCATTTTCATCATTATTTTTAGATGAAGATGGTATATCCTTTTTGGGATTATGTTTTATAAGTAGTGTTCTCAAAACATCCTCGTCAAAGTTGAAATGTAATTTTACACCCATCTCAAGGAGACGAATCAAAAATTAGTATTTTTTTATGTGTAGGATATGTTCAATTCAGGCCTGTTCCTTAGGAGAAACATTATTTTGATTATCTTCAAGGTTATGTTCATCTTCATCATCGAAGTTTCCAAAAGAATTTTGGATTCTTTTATCTCTTCCAAATGGACTATAATTTGTGTGTAATGTTCCCACCATTTTCAAAATAGTGAGGAAGATAAGAGAGATATGATAGATAACTTAACCCTTAGCAAATTGAATGTTAAGATGGAAGAGAGTGTTACATTTAAGTATAAAGATAACACAACCCTTGGAAAATTGAATGCTAAGATGGAAGAGGGGATTTGGAAGATGTGAAAGACACGACCCCTAAACAATTTTAATGCTAAGGTGAAATTGTAGACACATAAATTCAGTATCTATACCTCATCTTCCCATGTGCATGTATTTTAACATGGTATTTAACTTAGGCATTCTTAATTTAATTCATCCCCCATTTTTATTTAATTTAAAGTTCCCACATTCTATCCTATCACATTTAATGCCCATCTAATTCCCATTAATTAATTAATTCCTATTAATTAATCATTTGATATCTTATATTCCCTAAACAACCTTCTATTTTTTACACTTTTGTCCTAACACATACATAACCTTTATTTTATATCTTTCTTATGTTACATATCTTTATCCCTTAACATCCTTAAAAATCCCTTGTCCACTTACATACTTTAAAGCACTCTTCCAACTCTTAAGAAAGCCCAAATCACAATCAAAGAACAAAAGCATCCCCATTGGGGAAACTTTCCATATAGTCAATGGCAATCAAGCCCAGTTGTCATCAACCCTATAAAGCTAAGTCTTTTCTTTCCATAATCATCATACGCATGCAAATTTTAGAGCTTCCTCATGACCTGTGAACTCTCCCTCATGCATGAGCATTCTTGCAATAGTTACAGATCTCATGGACATCATTTCAACATGTTTGCATTTCTCATAACCATCCTTCATGATATTATCATCATCATTATTTGGATTTGCTTTATATTTATCATATTATCTTGGATTTTCTTGCATCTAACATTTTACAAGTTCATATCAGCTTCAGCAACACTTAGATCTTCTTCAGTAACCTTCTCTTCTAGCCTCTTTTCTTATAGGTCTCCCATTTCATCCTTTTGACCTTGGCCTTACCCAACTCTACTACAGTCGCCATTGAATGAACCTGGTCACCATCGACCAAGGTCCTGTCGACACTAAAAATTTCTTTCGTAATTTCTATTTCATTAATGTATGTATTAGGAATAAGATGTTGTTAAGTATAATTAGTAGTAGCGTCCGATAGAAGATAATGGCGCTGCCAGTACGACGCCACCAATAATGTATAGTATGGTAATAGTCAAAAGTACAATAGGAATGTTGTGGTAAAAAGTAAATATTTGTCGTAAGTGGTCTGGTAATGTTAAAATGTCAAAGTTGGGGTAAGTAGAGAAGTAGGGTCTACATGATTAGGAATTAGAGATATTATATTGGTAATAAGGACAAGGAGTGAGGTCATAAATATTTTGTGTATTTTATTTGTAAAAATTCTAAAAATGTGGAACCCATGTGAAATGATAAGGTTTATCTTATCTTAAAAGATAAGCTTACATGTACAGATAAGAGTTAAGGTATGGAATATGATTCGTCAGAGTGGATTTCTTATCCTATCTTAGAGATAAGATGGATAAGCCTAGAAGTCTATAAATAAAGAGGCCACCCCCCTCATTTAGCATATAGAAGGAATTAGTGAGAAATATTGTATGAAGTGTGTAAAGGAAGCCATCCGTTTAAAGGTGTGTTGAAGAAGCCATTAAGAGGTGTAATTGTAAAGTTTCTCCCATAGTCTTGGTGAAAGGAAAGTGAAGTCAATAACACTTGAAGTACCTCATGGGTGAGATTGTAACAATTTCATATTAATATTATAATTTACTCTGATATTTCAAATTTATCATCATTCCTTCTTATCATAGTCTATGGTATTCTTGTGTTATGTTTGTTGTTGTGTTTCCAGATTACATCCACCAAACTAAAGGCTGTGCATTAGTAAATAATCATAGCACGAGGAGTTCCCGATGAACAATTATCATAGTGCCAGATTGGTGATGACAGTCCTGCTTTCCAATCAATCCTTCCTTACTGTTATTTTCTATCATTCCCGGGTGTTTTCTACCTCTTAGAAAATCCTGCAAGTCATCTTCTAGTATTAGCATACCTTTGTTATTGTCCAACTTGCACTCAAGCTTTTACAGGCCTATATTTTTATCTTAGTTTATAGATCTACCTTCTCAAGTCATTGTCAACCTTCCTCTGCACAGTTTGGGTCACTGTTGACCCAGACCATGTAACATTTAATTTACAGCCATTTCAATAAAATCAGCTTTTAGATCAATCTTAGTCATTTTTTAGATTCAGTAAAACTTCTGTTTCTACATGATATTTATTGTTTCATCATTTACTTTCTTTTATCAAACAGGGGTTGACATCCACCAAGGAAGTTAATGCTTCTTGGATCCGCTTTATCAGGTAACCCCCGCATATCATATCTAATCCATTTTTTGTTTATTGATTCTTATTTGTAGGTTATCAGCTTATAGCAGCAAGGATCCACCATCACTTTACACCCATCTCCATCCCATCGCATCAGAGGTAAAATAAACCCTCCATAATTTTTGAGTTGTGTACTTTATTTAGTAACTAACTCATTAAATTGAAATGAACAAGAAAATACTACAACATTCATGGAATGCTCGATGGGACTACCCTTCAGGTGATCCCTTTCATTTCTTCCATATTTTATGTTTCTTCTATCTTCTACTAACACTGCAACACAAGGCGATGATGCTTTAGAGGTGGGGCTGAAAAAATGATGGCCAAAGGACATCGGGGGCGGTTTAGACCGGAACGGTCATTTTTTTCAAAATTCAGCCTCTACAACGGTCTGCTGGGTGCTTCTCCCCATGAGGCTAAGTTGGAACCTCCCATGGGCTAGGGCCTGTCGGAGGCATTACAGAAATTCCTGGGTCCAAGATGTCCCTCTCTGATCAGTGCTACCATTGAAAATAGCGATCACGGACAGCTAGGTCATTGCTCGAGCCTCGTTGACTTCATCTCGGTTTCCTTGGAAGACCCAAAGGAACTAGCGGCCCAACTTATTCTTATTGAAAGCAGAGCAATCATAGAAAAAAAATTGGTCGTCAACTTTCTTTAGAAGGCATTCAAAACTGGTGTGACGTTCAGTGGGGTAGCGGCCTCAGAATCTATTTTTTGGAAAGAGGTTTCTTTCTGGTTATCTTTCGGAGCTCTACTCAAAGGAACGACACCATGGAGAGAAAATACTATCTTCGAGTAGATTCGGGCTTAGAAATTAGCAAGTGGGAGGCACACTTCAATCCAGCACAAGCAGAAATGGAAGGCTTCCAAGTGTGGGTAAGGCTTTATTCGCTTCCTAGTGAGTTTTGGTCAGCATCCACTCTCCAAAAGATTTGTTCCAGCCTTGGACATGTCATTCGCATTGACTCTGTCACTCTGGAAGGTACCCTTTAATCCTTCACAAGGATTTGCATTTCCATTGACCCTAACAAAAATCTGCAAGATCGCATAATCATCACTTCCCCTTCCGAGAAATGGGAACAGAAAGTGGAGTATGAAGGGATCTCCAACAGTTGTTTCATTTGCAAAAAACAAGGCCACTTTCAAAAATTGTGCAAGAAGCTCCAGGTTCACAGTCAAATGGTGTGGAGAAAGAAATATTTTCCTATTCAGGCTCATTCTCATCCTACTTCTCCTACTGGTGTTAATATGTCACCTCCTACAACGAACATTGTTGAATTTCTCCCTACGCTTGATTCCCTAGCCCTAGATCCTAGTACCATCTCTCTTGTTAAGGAAACTACCTCAGTGGTTAAGGACTCTTCTAGGATTTTATCCTTATTTCATGAAGGCATTGCTCTCTGTCTTAGGGGGAATGCTGAATCTTTGGAGAAATGGGTGAATGAGAAGGATGAATTAATCCTATCTATTGATGGTGATCAGTGTGGTTCTCAGGATGAAGTACTCGGGGACGAGACACCGGACAACTCGCAAAAGCTTTCAATTCTTCCTACACTAGTGATTCTCGGCATGGATCTTGGGCCGAAGGGTTCTATTGGTCATCCCTCCAAGAGAAACATCTCCCTCAAAGAAATTTTTGTAGTTAAGCAGCTTCAGCTTCGCTCCTTTTTTCCTTCCTTAAGTAAGAGAGGCGAGTCCTCTCTAAAGATCAAATGATCCTCTTCTCCTGGAATGTTAGGGGCTTGAATGCCCCTAACAAACAATGTCTTTTAAGATGTTATGTTACTGACTCTTTAGCAGATGTGTGTCTGATTCAAGAAATTAAGATGTCCTTAGTTGATTGTAAGAATGGTTGGTTTCAAAAATGGAAAGGTTGGGAAGGTTGCTTCTCAGACTCATCGGGCATATCGGGTGGTTTGGGTGTTTTGTGGAAATATGGTTGTTGTAATATTGAACCTATCTTGGTTGAACTAAATTTCATATGGTGCAAGGTTAGCACTAAGCATTATGATGAGTCCTACTTTTTTTGTAATGTTTATGGTCCCTCTATTCCGCAAAAGAAAAGAATGCTCTAGGATACTCTTTTGCCATCCCTGACTTCAGTTAGAAACTCCAGGATTGTAATTGCTGGTGATTTTAATGCAACCCTTTCTGATAATGATAAACCAGGGGGTATTCAGTGGCAGCCCCATTCTCAAGTAGATTTTATTTCCTTTGTGTTCTCATCCAATCTTGTGGATGTGGAGTTGTGCTCGGGTTGGTTTACATGGAATAATCGGAGGCTTGGGTTTAGCTCTATGGCAGTGTGACTTGATAGATTTCTGATTTCTGAATATTGGCTGCACTACAACATTCTCTTGAAAAGCTCTATTCTTCCACTTTCTGGATCCGATCATTTTCCTATTTCTTTAAACATCTCCTTTGATCTTCCCCCTCGTTGATCACCCTTCAAGTTTGAAAATATGTGGTTGCAAGATTCTTCTCTTAGACCGCTGATTAAATCTTGGTGGGATCCCTTCAAGGTCAAAGGGAAAAGGATGTATATTCTCTCCAAAAACTCTCAATGTTGAAAGAAAATCTAAGAGCTTGGAACACCTTCTATTTCAAAAACATCTTTATATAGAAAATCATAGTGGAAAAATAGCTTCGTATTCTTAATGATTCTATTTTCTCGCATGGGATGCATCAGGCTGACTTTCTTAAGGAAAAATTGTTGTTAAGGGAGCTTGGTAATCTCCTCCTAAAAGAGGAAACCTATCAGAGGAAAAATTCGAGGGAAGTCTGGTTGGCTGATGGCGATAAAAATACTAAGTTCTTTCATGCGTTGGTGAAAGCTAGAAGAAATACCAATCATATTTCTTCCCTTCATTTAGAAGATAACTCTATGGTGTCCACCCAAAGCATAATCAAATTGAATTCGGTGTCATTCTTCCAAAAAAAATTGAATGGTGATTCAGCCTCCCCTGGACTCTCAACTCCCCTTCTTTCACCAGATTCCTCCATTGGTAGATGATGATGACAATACTAAGCTTTTTGCCCCCTTTTCCAAGGAGGAAGTCCACAATATTGTTTTTTCAATGTAAAGGGACAAATCATCGAGTCCCGATGACTTCCCTACCTATTTCTTTCAGGAATTTTTGGAAGTCATAGGCGACACAGTCTGGCAAGCTGTTGAAGAATCCCTGCATATAGGTGTGTTATCCCCGTTTTGAGTAAACGACAAAACGATCGGATAACCCCTACAAAATTTTTGAAGTGATTTTGCATTATGACCTCTTTTAGAGCAAATCGGGTTTTCGGGTGTTACTAACAGCTTGACATAAGCTTTAACATGCTTTATGTCTTATGACCTCCGAAATCCGAAACCCGCCTTGTATTGAAAAATCCTTTGAAATCGAGTTTTCGGAAATTCAACGCATCGGAACATACTTGTGTTAAAACATGCTTTGTGTCGCGTGACTTCCGAAACCCAAGACCCGCCTTGTGTTAAGACAATCCTTTGTATTCGGGTTTTCGGAACTCTAAAGCATCGGGACATTCATGTTCCAAAACATGTTTTATGCGCCATGTTCCCCGATTCCCGAATTCCGCTCAAGCCTTTGTAATCGGGTTTTCGGAAGTTCAATGCATCGGAACATTCGTGATTCAAAACATGTTTTGTGCTCCATGTTTTCCGAAGCCCGAAACCCGAAATGCACTAAATCTCCTCGTGTCGGGTTTTCGGACTCCTCCAACATACTGACCTGGCATTCAAGCCGAATGGTTGGTGAGTTGGCACGTGCCAAGTTGAAGTGTATTTATTGCCATTTTCGTATAAAAACGCGGATTTCCACGTCATTCTTGCCGTTCATATTTTTAACTCGTGGATTTTTCGCATGCTCTGCCGCTCCCAAAACCCGCAAGCTCGCATTACCAGATTGGATCGTTTGTTTCCGATTTTACCTGTCTCGATTGGAAGGTATTAATCGTTCCTCCTTTGTTCTTGATTTAAGAAACGTTTTCCGTGTACTTCCTTGCCGATTGTTGAAGATTTTTCTTCCTTATTTCCTCTGAATCGTTTTCGTAAGCGTTTTGGGGTTTTCTAGGGTTTATTTTCTTCTTGCAAATATCAGTTGGTACTGTTCCTTTTTAATTACAATTGTTTGCATGATATTTGGAATATTATCAAAGAAAAAAGGTTTTATATGCAAAAACTCAAAGGAGAAATTCTTTTTGTGCTACCCGGACTTCGGAAGCTGTTTTGCAGGCTTTCCTTAATCTGCCCAAAGTACAGAGAGAGCTCGAAGTTCGGGGTTCCTCAATATTCCGCCAGTAACAGTGAGTGTCGGGTTTTCTCCTGTTTCCGCCATTGAAAGCAAGTGTCGGGCTTGGCCAAGGTTCCGACAGATCAAACTTGTCGGGTTCCTCAAAGTTCTGACATCCTCTTCAGCGTGTTGGTTTCATCTCTTCTTCCAGCGCATTCATTCAATCGGGATTTCCAGTTTGAACAGCATCACCTGAGTTCCGAGCCTTTCTCCCTCCAACATTCTTCATGTCGGACCCTGTTCTATTTCAGGAGAAGGCCGAGAAGTCAGCAGAGATGAGCTTAAGGAAAAAGTGGAGTAGTTGACAGAGATTTTGATTAAACTTTCAAAACCCCTTGAATCCATAACACCTTCTTCTGTTTCTGCCGGATTCGATTTCTCATCGGTGCCTACGATTGAGAAGATTGCTAATGGATCCAAAAGTTATTCCAACAGGGGAAGGAAGTAGTTCAAGACGTGGTGAAGAATCATCAGTTTTTGGGGGAGATTCAGAAGGAAGGAGCAAAAGATGATGATTCGGATTAAGTCCAGATGTCACATGCCATTTCTATTTTTAGAATGACATATCTTTTATTTCCGTTTTATCATTATTTTTAATTCATACTTTGACTTGATCTCCTGCGTGAGAGTCATGAAAAGTTGAAGCTCCAGTTAACAGGCTACTCTTTAGGATCTGTCTTGTTTGATCTCTAGCTTCTTTTGTTATAAATAAGGGATGCTTGTGCATTCTAAAGGGTCGAGAATTTTTGAAGCATTAAGAGGCTATTGGAAAGGAGAAAAACTTTGTGTTTTCTTTCAATCATTTTAAAGAATAGAAGCTGATATTGTTTTACAGACTTTGTGTTGTGAAATATATCTTATTTAAGACAGTGTTCTTATGTTCATGATCTTAAAGCTATTCTTTGCATAGAATCTCAGTGTTTCTAATTATCTCGGACACTATATCTGTGATCTAAAACTCGTATGATTATTTCGTGCTCTGTGTTTACTCGAAAGAAAATACGTTTCTCCCATTTCTTTTCTACCGTGCTTCTTTCACTGTAACAGTTTCTAACCTATTTCACTTACGAAAGCAATATTCTTGAATCGTGTGAATGTGGATTTCGGGATTTCATCCCAACCCCCAATGGTTATATTAGTGTGAATATTGTATATATTATTTACTGTGTTTTAGATTAGCAATAAACAGGCAGCCTCACCTGTCTTTGAGGAGGGATTAAATCTCATGTACTGTGGTTGAACCTCATATTTTGGTTTAACAAAATATCCAACCAACAAGGTGATATTTTGGGTGCTCTAAATCACACTCTAATTTGCATGTTTCCTAAAAAGTTGCCAGCAGATTCCTTGGCTGATTTCAGACTAATTTCTTTGTGTAACACTTCCTACAAAATCATCTCTAAAGCCATTGCCACAATATTAATCCCTTTGCTCTCTAAATTAGTGGCATATGAACAAAGTGGATTCATTCCTGGGTGAGGTCTATTACTGATGGGATTATTATCTCACATGAATTGATTCATACTCTACAATCCTCCTCTAGAGCTGGCATGATGTTGAAACTGGACTTTAGTAAAGCCTATGACCATATCAACTTGAGATTCCTTATTAAATCTCTTCATGCAATGGGGATTTAGTTGGCACTTCTGCAACTAGATTTTTAACTATATTGCCTCGCCACATTTCTCATTCTTTGTCAATGGTTCGGTAGAAGGTATTTTCAGCAGCAGCAGGGGACTGAGGCAAGGTGACCCTCTTTCCTCTTTTCTTTTTATTCTGGAGGTGGAAGCTCTTAGTCATAGCATCAAATTTTCTTTACTGGATGGCTCCCTCAAAGGTATTCGTATAACCTTCCAATCTCCTACCTCTCTTGCACCAACAATTTTCTGATGATACTTTTCTATCTGGTCAAGCGTCTATTCCTGAAGAAATATGCCTCTCTTCTCTACTGAATTCTTATTCTTTAGTAATGGGCTAGGTAATCAACTTCCACAAATCTATCATTTTATTTTTTAATGTTGCTCCCAGAATCCAATGCAGGATCAAAGATATTCTTTGCTTTACCGTGGGTGTCCTCCTATCTAAATATCTTGGTATACCTATTTTTCTCTGGGCATGGTAAAGCAGTGTTATTGGATGGGCTCACTAATTCTCTCTACTCCAGATTGCTCTCTTGGACAGGTAACATGGCTATCCCTGGCAGGAAGGGCCATGTTGATAAATTTTGTTCTTTTAGCCATTCCTATCTATATGTTGTATGTCCTGAAAATCCCTAAGACAGTGCTTCATAAGATTGAGAAGATCATCAGAACATTCTTATGGGCAAGGGAACAATGTAGAATGAAAATTCCACTTGGTTAAATGGGATTACGGTCAAGCTGCCCAAACACCTGGGTGGTCTGGGCATTATGGATCTCACTATTCAGAACTCAACACTGGGGGGCTTAAACTTGTTTGGAATTTTATTTCTGATGCTAAAAGGATTGTCTTTGAAGTTCTTTCTCATAAGTATCTTGCAGGTGGCTGTCCCAAACTCTTGCTATCAAGTTCTGAGCTTCCTAAAGGTTCACATATTTGGAAATTTATTTGTAATTCTAGATCCTTGATCGCAGACTTGGTCTCCTAGAAAATTAATAATGGACAGCGTGGCCAAACTTCGTAGGACAGTTAGAATGGGTTACCTCCTATTAATCTAAAACCTGAACTTAACAGAGTGATGAACGAGACCAAATTTTCTTGGGGCTCTATGGTTGCTACCTATGGCAATCAACATCAAAATGGGTCACCTTCTTGGAATTAAAAAGATATTTCTAATTTTGAGCCCTCTGTACAAGAAACTACTCTTTATAAGGAAGCCATTCACGATAGAAATCCTCACTTCCCTTGGTAGCGTGGACCAATTACTTTGGATGGGGGATGATTTGGGTTCCTTCATCATGAAAGCATGTTATGATCTTCTATTTTCTTGGTCTGGCAAGGGCCTCCCTAGTTCTTTTGGTTGTTGGCACAATAGTATTTCCCCCAAAGTGGCCATCTTTGGGTGGTTGTTCTTGAAAAATAAAATTTTGACACAAGAGAGGAGAAGGTCTTGGAGATATGAAGGTCCCACAAAATGTATGCTTTGCTGCGCTGATGAGGAAGACCTGGACCCACCTTTTTCTTTTCTATCCTTTCACTTCCAGATGTTGGGATTGGCTTCTATGTAAATTAAATCTCACTTGGGGTGTCCTTTGCAAAAATATCAGTGAAACCCCTCCTCTCATGGCCAAAATTCAATTTCAAAAGATCCTTTGGCTCTATTTGGTCCATTGCTCCATTCTTCCTCCTTTGGCATATCTGGTGGGAACATAATCTTTGGCTCTTCCATGATCAAAAGGCCCGGTGAGTAGCATGTTTTCCTCAACAAGTTGGAAGTGGCCATTACTGAAAAAGTTAGTATTAATAGTCTATCAAACTCCAATTTCTCATCCAAAGACGTTGAAATCTCTAATTATTGGCCTCTCATCAAGTTGCCGCACCTGGGTTCTATCATTAAAAAAGGTCTCTCTCAGGTGGAAAAACTTGTTCCGTGGAAAAGGGCCAGGTGGAGACCCCCTCGAAGGGTATGTGGAAACTTAATTTTGATGGTGCTTCTAGAGGAAATCTGGGTAAATCAAGGGCTAGTTATATTATTAGAGATGATTTGGGATTTCTTATTGAGGCTGGGTCATTTCCCCTTTGGGATGGTTCATGGAATGTTGCAGAGCACAAGCACTTTTAGAAGGGGTGAAGATGGTTGTTTCTTTAGGTTGCTCTCAACTTTTCATAGAAGGAAACTCTCAATTAATTACACACACCATATCTAGAGGATATTCCCCCTCATGGAAAATCAACACCTTCTTACCTCATATTTCCTTCTAGCTGGGTAATATTGGTACTTGGCAAATCATGCCACTAATCTACTGGCAAACTTCACAATTGATCACCCAACTGCCAATGTCATTTCTGATATAGTTGAGGCGTGGCAAGGACACCCAAGAATAATTTCAAGTGAGCAGCATAGTTAATGCTATCAGGTCAGATGTGGCTTCTTGCATGTGTTTCACCTCTTTTATGGGGGACACAGTCCTCTGTTTTCCCTGTGTTTCCCTATTTTGGAATTTTCACGGGTTGTCTTTCCAAGCGGCGTAATGGCGTTTCTTGGCTTCCCATTTGTTATTATACATAGCTCTATGCCAGATGTCGCCTCAAATTTGGCGATCGACTACTCTCACCTTTTGGATATCTCCCTCTTCTTCTCGAATCAATAAGCAAAGGCCATTGAAACTGTGCTAGGTGATTCTTACAGGTTTCAGTCCTGACATGCACACTCCAACACGGACATTGTGGCTAATTTTGTCTCCCTTTTCTTGCTATTGGAGGAATATCTTATCATTGTTGAATTCCTGTGCAAATCTGTCATTCGTTTCGATCATCACGTTGGCTTGGAAGGGGAATTAGTAGACTTCTCCTTGTCAGATCCTCTCCTTTGGATTGAATAAGTCGATGAGTTGGCGGTCAGCTCAGGGCATGGAATTCAGTGGATATGTGGTCAGTACAGATCTCTCCTTCACCATGCTCAAAGTGTTGACACCCTCTTCACGATTGGTCAACTCAATCATCGACTTCTACCGGTAGTGGACATTGAGGCAGCTGGATTCCCTATCAACTTTGTAATTGATCAATGCAATGATCTGAGTGATAGGGTGTGTGATGTGTACTACCTTCTTCTAAGGGAGGCCAACTGTCATGTTGGCACAGGCTTCGGTTGAGATGTTAGACATCCCTGGCTACTGGATCCATTTTTTACGATGCATGGTTTTGTGGTTTTTGGTTTTGTGCTTTCATTATAGGTTGTCACCTTTTCTTCTCTCTTCCTTATTCCTTCTTTCGTCTTCCAATTTTCCCTCCTCTTCTTCTTCTCTCTTATATGGTTGGGGCCAAACCCCCTGGTTCAAAGCTCTGGTAAAAAGCGTTAAATTATAAAAAAAAAACACTGCAACACAAGGCTTTGCTTTTTGATTTCTCATTTTGGTTTGACTGTTGGATTTCTCTTCCCACCTAAATTTTAGATAAAAAGGAAAAGATTTATTCAATTATTCTTCTTTTTTCCATATTTTCTCCTTTCTACATTGTACTTCCCTTTCCTGTGTGTATCCTCATCGAAATATCACACTTCGATTTGGTTTTTACAAAAAAAATTCTCTTTTGCATCCTACTTGTTCACATAGCTTAAGTGAGGGTTAAACTTCTGCATCTCATGTCTTCACACACAACCAAAACCTCACGCATATAAATCACACATGAAAAAATCATCCTACATAGTTAATTGAATGGGATTTCATCACCCATCAAGAAGCTGCCTGAGACTTCCCAAGCCATAAAAAACCTAAAACCAGACATAGATTACCTTCTCCTAGTTACCTCGTTATCCATTCCCTTTTATTTTTTCACACATTCATAATCAAAAACATAAAAATAAATTTTTCTTGAATTTTCTAATTTAAAATGGAACAAAAAATTTCCTCAAACAGTTCTACACAAAAATCCACCATGACCAGTGTCCCATCCAAACCCTTGGTTTCTTCTAGGCATTCTTCTATCCCTATATATGATTTCGTATGCTACAAACCTACCACCTCTCAATCACATCAAATAGTGGATCTTGTTCCACCCCCATCACCTTGCATCATCCCTGCTTCATCTGACATTCCCATACCTCATATATCAGGTCCTCCCATCCAATCCCAACCATCCTACCATGTTCCTATTTCTCCACATCATATGTATCCCTGACCAATCCAATCTTTAACACTTGACATCTTCAATCAACCATTCCCTAATCCACCACAAGAAAATTTATCTTCACATTCTACCTCATATCAATTAAACCTGTTTTTAATCAAAACCATACATCATAAACCTCCCTCCACCTCCATTTTATCTACCTCATCATCTATTCCCATCCTAGATATTATGTTTGTGCCTCCTTCAAGGTCTATCCCCACATCAACCATACCCACAATCACATTACCTGCCACCTTAACCTCCACCTCTTCTCTTTCATCTACATCTAGTCCTACTCTTACCACATCTACATTAGCATTATTTGTGTTTGCCACCTTATCTGCACCTATTATACTTCACCCATTATTCACACTTATCCTAAGCACGCCCATCACTATACTCATATCTACTACATCTGAAAATATACCCATGTATTCCTTAGCATCATTATCAAATGTTTCTTTACCCATTCCTACATCATCCATTTCATCACCATCTTCCTCTTCAGCATGTACTATTCCTACATCTGCATCCCTCATCACATCTTCTCAATCCACATCCACATCCACAATGCCTCTTGAAACACCTAAGACAAACACAAAAGGCATTCATACCTATTATATATAATCCCTCTTTTCTACATCTACCCATCCTAAATCTACATCATCTCCCTCTCACATAGACATCATTAACCACGTCATCCAAACACCCCTTTCTAATTCTATATCCACACCTACTCTCATCATTGATTCCACACCTGTATCTACCTCTTCCGTATCATTATATTATCCCACCTTACTCACATCTATTCCACCTTTTCCCATCATATCATCCTTAGAATCCATATCGGTTTCTATTTTCATGTTATTGGCTATAATGAATCTATCAACCATCATGACCACATCTCCATTATCTCCCTCTTCTTCTACACCACCTTTATATATTGGAGATAACTTCAACTTGCAGCAACTATAGGTGACCCTCCCATATCATCCAAACCATCAAACCCTCCTACACCAAGCCAATCCTCACCTTCCTTTGAACAAATCATGTAAAAATTACTTCCCCCATTAGCCACAACACCACCTTCAGATCTTCTAGTTGAAATCATTGTCATCCCTGCCAAGGGAACTCCTCAAAATCCCAAATCCAAAAACCTTGGCACCCTTCCACAATAATCCTTTGTACATCCCCATAGAAAGATTGACATTCCTCCAACCAATACCAAGTCTACATCCTCCATCTTATGACCATATCCGTCCATCCTAGGACCACCTTGTTCATCATGATCAATCATTCAATCCAAATCCAAATTGGCTAGTTCCCTCCTAGGACCAACCCCTTCATTAAGAACACCTCCACCTCTACCTACCAGTTAATCTAATCCTAAATCATCCAACCCTTCTTCTTCCAAATCACCGATCACAACCAGAGTACCAAGATCTTGAAACAATCCACCCTCATCCTCCACATCCATATCATCTCACAAGATCGCTCCTAACACATATATCAAATCATACGCAGAAGTCATCTAGCATTTACTCCAAACCTTTTTCATCATGTTTCCACCCATCAAGGCCTTTGACCCAAACTATTTGAAGCCCTCATGATTTAATTCCCATTGTATCTATGCCTATCATCATACACCGGGTCATGACACTGAACATTGTAAGGCCCTTCAAACCATCGTCCATAAATTTATTGAAAGGGATGACCTTCTTGAGGCTTCTTCCTCTTCTTCTACCATTTCATCCATGACCGATCCAATCCATGTTTCTACATCCCCATCCATCCATATTTCCCATCCTCCTCATATGTCCACATCATCTTCTATCATCCCTCCTTCACACATTATTCCTCCTGATGAGGGTCCTCCCTTATTCATTGATTTTTTTGGCCTTGATATACCACCTTTCTAAAATCCATTTCATCTCTTCTGACATCCATTATCTTCACCATATCCCTCTTACTGGGGGGCATTCCCCTTTATCATTATTCCTTTCACATCTTCCTAATATATCCATCCTATCCATGTGTCTCTTTTGATGTTAGGGGGACTTCTTTCTATGATCAGTCTGCTTTTGGGTTAGTTCCTCTCCATACTTGACATCATCCTATATCATCTATCTTATCTTCATCCAATCTTATCCATCTTATTTTTCTATCATCTTCTCCTCTAATGACCACCTACATTGCCATATGTGTGCTTCCCTTAGGAAGTACCATGGATTTACCTGAAGACCACCATTGTGGCCATATTTGTGCCTATCTTGGAGACACCATATCCTCATTCTAAACCCATTTTGGTGGCCATTATTCTCACCTTATCATTTCTAATTTGTTACATTTATTATATAATTTTTCCCTCTCTTAGGGGACCATTTTCTCTCATTCTAAGTCCACTTTTGTGGCCATCATTCTCGCCTTTTCATTTTCAAAGTGTCACGCATATTTTATAATTGTTATCCAATTCATCTCATTCAATACTATCTAAACATATCCATGTTTTTCCCTCTCTTGGGAGACCATTTTCTCTCATCCTAAGTCCACTTTCGTGGCCATATTTGTGCACCCCTTAGGGGCATCATACTTTTGTTTCAAGTAACTATCTATTTGTCTCGTTAGGGACGTGTATTTTACTCACTTCCTTAGTGTATCACGTAGTCTTCATTGCCGCTCATTTATGACTCTAATCATATCCTATATTAATGTGACTTTAACATTGTCAAAAGAACACCACCACTCTAGAAAGGAGACAACGTGGAATTTTTTCCCCGTAACTGGATTAGACCATACATTATTATGCAAAAATATGGGTTTGGAGCCTATCGATTGGCCTCCCTTGATGGTAAACTAGAAGTGGAACCTCTTAACGCATTATACTTGTAACCATTCTACTATTAGCATGTCTACCAGTGCTGTTATTCATATATTTACATCATTCCTCAATCTTAGCCTCTTACATCTCTCATTGTGATGGTTTAGAATTATGTGGTCTATCGTCACTTCCTAAATGTGATCTTAATTATGGGCACCACGGCTCTACCCAGAGTATGTTCCTTATGGATAGGTTTTCCCTTATTGGTGAGAACTCTAAAATAATTACATCCATCACCCTCTTATTCACCTATTCAAACCGTGTAAAGGGTCCAGGGGTGTCTCTTGTACATTCATTATCCCCTCCTAAGTGGTCTACATAGCTATTCCCAGCTCTCCCCCATGTAAAATTGAAATTCATGGATGCTCTTGTAAAAAATAAAAGTTATTACAAATAGACTGATCCCTTGAAGGATAGTTGTTCATGCAAAAAAAATCAGAAGCATGCAAAATCAAAATCAAAATCAAATAAATAGACTAATCCCTCAAATGATGGCTATCATGTATAGTATACTTTCCATCTATATTATGTATAAATTAGATCATACCCTAAAAGGATGGCTACTCCTTATGGCATTTGAAGGCTTCCCACATTGATAAGCCTTCCATTTTACTAGCATCCTAAGAAAGCTTCCCATGTTGATTAGCTTTCTTCTAGAAAACTTCCCGCATTGATTAATTTCCTCTTTCCCCTTCCCAGAGATGGGGCATAGCTTTAGGAAACACCACTTTTGGAGAACCCTCTTCCAACGTACAAGTTACATCTTAAACCCCTTTTTTTGTTGACATTAGGTTGAAGAGTTCATTTTATCTATCCTCTTTATGATCTTTGGTATGACCAACTGTCGTTGGTTATATGATAACATTTGTTTTTTTCCCATGTGCCTTGTGTTATCTAGATCCCCTTTTTATTTACCTCTAATGTAGTTGGAGGCATATTTTCCTTGCACATTCCTTAATATGACGTAATGTTGTTCATGCATAGAGGTTTTCATCGTTATGTTACATTATATCCTTAATCCTATCATATATGTCTTTCATTCCTATTTAATTTTTCCACAAGCTCATATTTCTTTATCTTAATCACCTATATGCCATCCACCTATCCTACATACATTTATTCTAACTTATGTTCATCATTAATCACATCAATTTTTAAATTGCTTTTCCATTCACATCACATTTTACCATATACATTTTAAACACCATGGTCAAGCTTAAATGTAAAACATATAATCATGGTCTTCATTAACATACAACACATTTATATCATCATTTTACCCATACACATATACTTTCAAAGTGACCATATCATCACTAACATCATGTTAACTATTTCATCGTACATTTTAAATTGAAAATCAAATATAAATAAATGCACATATAATCATCACCATCAAATCAAAAATCCATAATTTAGCACATCCTATAATAAACACATAATAATCCATGAAAAAATCATATATCATGTATGTATGTATGTGTGTGTGTGTGTGTGTGTGTGTCTCAAAACATCATAAATTGGCCTCTAAGGACCCTCTCTCAAAGCAGAGATATTATCAAAATCTATAAATTGTATATCTAAAATCCTCAAATTCTCTCCTCCATGGGAAGGTACATCACCTGATACCTACGCATCACCACCACCCTCATGGCCTCCCTACACTTGTTGTGTCTATGCCACACTCATCATGTTACTAGATGGCCTTAATCATCTTGTCACTATCCTCTGAAGGTGCTCACAGTAGCGCAGTGTCTTCAGTAACTTCTCAAACAAGATCCCATCATAATACCTAGCCTCTTTAGCTAAGGTTATATACATATCCATGGAAATCATGTTGGGAGATGCCACTTGTCTTGACCCATGTGGTGCTTCCTGGGCCCCACTAACTGACTCTATCACCAAAATAGTAGAAATATCATTCATAGCTTGGTCCCTTTCCTACGTGACTTCATCCCACTACTGTAGCTTTGTATCTCTCTCTACCCTCATCTAATCAAACTCAACACATAATCATGTCACCTCCATGAACTCTCCAACACCACTGTCTCCACCACCTCCTAGAGTCACCTCTACCTTAACCTCCATCTCCTCTATCTCCTCTACCTCCTCTCCTCCCTCTATAGCTACCCAAGCTAGCCATGCTAAAGTATGTCAGTCGAAATACCCTACTCCAACTCCCACATCATTTTCATCATCCCATGGCACAGGCTCCTCCTCTACTGGATCTGCCATAATAGGACTCGACAGCTCTCTTTCAAGCTCCTCCCTCCTATATAAACTAGGATCAGGAGGCATTGTCTGCATGACTCCAAAATGTTATCGTACTTGATCAAAATAAATATCCTCGATCATATTTGGTCATTTGCCATGTATCCACCTCATCCTCCTCATCCTTACCCACTCTGTGTCTACACTAGGCCATGCAGGGAAAATTCGGTGTGGCCACCATCTAATATGATTGACATCTGAACTCCGCAACCTGATCCATATACCAATCCACCCTCCTCTCACTCTTGTCACCAAAGGCCTAATCGATGGCCCTCCATCTCAAAAATCCCACCTCTAACTGAATGTGGTCGACCAGTGACCCATGGAAGCCCTGTGGTTGAATCATTGCTATGTGCTCATACGCCCAACAGTGCAATAAGAAACCAACATCCAGTCCTGATCTCCACCCTGCCCTGTACATGGAAAGATCATGGTAAACCTGAGCCAATTAGAAAGTCTTGAATGATAATATTGTTTGATGATCAATAATGTATACCACTACACAAGCTAGTGCCCATGGAAACTGAGCTCCACTAGAGTCTAGAAATGCATAACATGACACAACCATCATCACCATGCAAATCAAACGGTTGTGTGGTACCCTAGCCTCATATCTCAACTCATATGAAAAATATCTGAAGAAAATATGATGTGGGGCGCATCGGATCCAAAACTTTGCATCAACATTTCCAATCAGTCATCACTGGTAATGGGAACTATCTTCTCCAGCTGTACTGACAAACTGAGAATTTGATAAACATCCTCTAGGGTGATTGTCATCTCCCTTGTCTGAAACCAAAATGTATAAGTCTACTGATCCCATCTCTCCACTAAACCAATCATAAGCCCCACATCTCATGGGATCCTCTGATAATATCTAAAGCAACCTAACCCCACTGTGGCCAAGTGATCCCACTCAACATCTGTCACATCTCCTCTAATATTCTCGTATAGAGAAGGCACCCATTCTCTCAAATATAGGGTCTCCTTGTCCTGCAACCACAAATAAAACATGCATACATCAGATCACTAATCCAAGCCCATTTAAAATTATTTTAAATTCATTCAAAATTCAATCTAACCCTAATTTAGCCAATCTAACCCCAATTGGTGCCGAACCAGGTCAGGTTAACATGTTTAAGGCTCGATCTACGCGCCTTATGGTTGGATCAACATTGACTCATCTGGGTCACCACTAATGACCCTTGGCATCATCCACTGTTTATAAAAAATGCAAAAAAATAAATAATAAAACATAAAATTAACATTGAAAACAAGTGTGGGTTTTGTTACTCACCATCCTCCACACCCTCTGGCATTTCCTCATTTCTCCTACAGCCTCCATTTTACACTTTTCTCTTTAATCACTCTGGTCTCACTCGTCAAATGTGTGTGTGAAAGTGATCTTTTCTTACCAAACCTTGGGCTTATATAGCCCCTGATACCTGGTCACTGTCGACTTCCTTAGGTCACCATCAATTGGCCTCAGTCCTCGTCAACTGGAATTTGTAATAATTATTCTGAACTTTCTCATCTCCCTTCTTGGACATCCTTTCCTTTGGCAATTCCACATTCACAAGTCTCACCTTGGTAATGGTCATACTCTTTTCCCCCTGGCCATACGTATTCTATTTCATTTTCAAAGTCCACCAGGGCCATATCTATTTCCCCTCTGGGCATTTTTATACAATTTCAAAGTCCACTTTTGTGGCCATACATATTTCCCCTTTGGGATTTTTTCATCCAATCACAAATTCCATAGTTGTGGCCATATTTATTTCCTTCGGGTATTCTTATACTTTTAAAGTCCACTTTTTTTGGCCATACTTTAGTTCTCCTTTAGGAAATTCATTTCACAGTCCTATCTAATCCATGCATAAAGTCCTCATTTGAGGTCATATTTATTCCCCCCTTGGGGAATTATATTTCAACATTCACTCTATCCATTTCTACTCTCAAATTCCACCTTTATGGCCATACTTCCCCTTTTAGGGCATATTATTTCATCACCTGCTTTTTCATTTTTCCTTCTTAGCCCATTTTTTGTGTTCTGTGTTGGGACACCATATTTTCATCCTCGTCCCTTACAGATGCATACCTATTTTCTCGATTCCTTGTATAGGGAGGATTTTGCATACATTTCACATTTATTTATGCATATTTTGATGCTTTTCTATGACTCATTGGTCATCATGGCTTGCATCCATACTACAGTGATCTTCACCCACTCACTAGCCCGTAGAATGTTGTATCCCATCTCCATTGAGACTGTAATTTTCTTCTACCGATGTGAAATTAGAGTCACTGCCATAGTTTGTATTATTATTGCGATCCATTTTTTACTTGGGGAATCTTTCCCTTGTAATAATTTTACCCATTTTTATTCACCCAATTATCCTTTATCATTTATATTTTTCAAATACGTCATCAATTTATCTTAGCATCATCAATCCCCCATTTTAGGGGGATATCATTATCTACCTTTCATAAATTCCCTTAATCTCTCATCATTTATGTATCATGGCTTGCAAGCACAAACCACTCAAAAAAGGGGGAAAATTTAGACACCTAAATTTGGTATCTATACCTCGTCCACCCACGTGTGCATATTTTAACATGATCTTTACCTTAGGCCTTCTTAATTTAATTCATCCCCCTTTTTGTTTAATTTAAAGTGAAACCATTCTATCCTATCACATTTAATTCTCATCTAATTCCCATTAATTAATTAATTCATATTAATCAATTAATAAATCACTTAATATCTTATATGCCTTAACCAACCTTCTATTTTGGACATTTTTATCCTAACACACACATCCCCTTGATTTTCTAGCCTTTTTAACTTGCCTATCTTTATCCCTTAACATTCCTAAAAATTCCTTGTCTTCCTACATGATTTAAAGAACTCTCCCAACTCTTAAGAAATCCCAAATCTTGATTAAAGAACATAATCATCCCCATTTGGGAAACTTTCCCCATAGTTGGTGATGACCTTGCCTAGTCACCATTGACCCTATTAAACTAAGTTTCTTCTTTCCATAATGATCAGAGAGATGCATGCAAAATTTGGAGCTTCCTTGTGACCTATGAACTCTCCCTCATGCATGATAATTCCTGCAACAGTTACAGATCTCTTGGACATCGTTTCAATGTGCTTGCATCACTCACGACCATCCTTTGTGAGATTATTATCATCATTGTGTGGATTTGATTTATATTTATCAAATTATCTTTACTTTGCTTGCATCTAATGTTTTTACAGGTTCAGATCAACTTCAACAACACTCAGATCTTCTTCAAAAACCTTCTCTTCTACCCTCTCTACTTGCATGTATCCCATTTCATCCTTTTGACCTCATCCTTACCTAACTCTATTATAGCATCATCAACTAAACCTAGTCATTTTTGAACAGGGTCCTTCTTTCCAATAAATCCTTCCTTACTATTCTTTTTTGTCATTCCTAGGTGTTTTTTTCCTCTGAGAACATCCTGCAGGTAATATTCTAGCATCCACAGACCTTTTTTACTATTTATTTTGCACTTAGGATTTTGTAGGCCTACATATTTATCTTATTTTATAGATCTACCTACCTAGGTTGTCATCGACCTGCCTCTGCATAGTTTGGGTCTCTGTCAACCTAGACCTGGTAACATTTAATTTATATTTATTTTAATCAACACAAATTTTGTATCAATCTCAGTAATTTTTTAGATTCAGTAATACTTCTATTTTTACATGTTATCTATTGTTTCATGCTTTACTTTCTTTATCAAATGGGGGTTGACATCTGCCAAAGAAGTTAAGGCTTCTTGGATCCGCTTTGTTAAGTAGCCCCCACATATCATATCTAATCCATTTTCTATTTAGTGGTTCTTATTTACATGTTATCATCTTGTATCAGTAAGGATCCACCATCACTTTGCACCCGTCTCCATCCCATCGCATCAGAGGTAACATAAACCCTCCATTTTTGAGTTGTGTGTTTTCTTTAGTAGATAACTCACTAACTTGAAATGAACAAGAAAATACTACGACATGAAACACAATAAATATAGGTAAAGATAATCTCAACCCTTAACAAATTGAACGCTAAAATGGAAGAGAGATCTGATTTAATTGAACATTCTTGTCCTCTAGTAAATTGAATTCTAGAATGGAGGAGGATTTGAAGATTTAGTTTGAAAGGTACTCAACCTCTAGCAAAGTGAATACAAGAATGGAAGATAGGATGAATATTTGAAGCATACTCGTCCTCTATAAAAATTAATGATAGAATTGAAGAGGAGGTGAAGATTTGAAGCGTACTCAGCCTCTAGCAAAGTGAATGCTAGAAAGGAAGAGGAGATGATAAGGACTTAGTCATGATAAAGTGAATATAATGATTTCAAGATGTAAATCAAGAGATGAAAATGCTCAAGTGAGGACATGGATATCCAAAACTCAAGACTTGATGTCAAAAAGATAAAAAGCTTAAACTTTGGAAAATGTGAGCCAAAGTTTTAAGATGATAATGAGGTTTAGGAAACTCAACATGAAAAGGATAAAAAAATATAGATATTTGATGATATCCCCAAAGAAACAAGTGGTGAATGAAAAATTCAAAAGGAGAATGAAAATTCCAAGGATTCAAGTGTCACATAAGATTTGAAACAATGGTCCAAATAAGAAAAAAATTGGAAAGAAAATGAGATATAGTGATGATAAATCCAAATATGAGATATAAGGATTTTTGGAAAAGATTAAAAAAGGTCCCAAATAAAGGATTATTTGGATAGTCGTGAACATAGATGAAGACAAATCCAAATATGATAAATTTGGAAAATATGACAAGAGTGAAAGAACAATTTCAAATGATGAAATTTTTTGGAAAGGATGGACAATCCCAAAAGAAGATTTGATTTTTTTTAAAAGGGAGATAGTGAACAATTTCCAATGAAAGAAAAGGATGGTAATAAAAGACATGAGAATAATTCCAAATAAGGAAATTTTGGAAAGATGTGATAATGAGCCTAAATAAGAAGTATTTGGGAAAGTAGAAAATATATGAAGATGAATCCAAATAAGGAGTATTTGGAAATTTAAGAGAGATATGAAAGCAAACCCAAATAAGGAGTATTTGGGAAAGATTGAAAATATATGAAGATTATTCCAAATAAGGAGTATTTGGAAACGTAAGAGAGATATGAAAGTGAAACTAAATAAGGAGTATTTGGGAAAGATTGAAAATATGTGAAGATGATTCCAAATAAGGAGTATTTGGAAACGTAAGAGAGATACGAAAGTGAACCTAAATAAGGAGTATTTGGGAAAGATTGAAAATATGTGAAGATGATTCCAAATAAGGAGTATTTGGAAACATAAGAGAGATACGAAAGTGAACCCAAATAAGGAGTATTTAGGAAAGATTGAAAAGATATGAATATTGATTCCAAATAAGGAGTATTTAGAAATGTAAGAGAGATACGAAAGTGGACCTAATAAGGAGTATTTGGGAAATATTATAAATGAAATGAAAATGAGAATGTAAGTGTGGAACATAACTCGCTAAACAAAAAGACAAAAAGGAAAAATTGAAATAAAAAGTTTGTTTATTATGGATGTTTTGGCCTCTACCTTATATTGGCTTAGACATTGTGTGGGTTCCTACATGGTTCTCTCAACTAGGTCTTAGCAGTATATCCTAGCAATGATCACGATACTATTTCTAGATGTCTAGATTTACTTTACCCCCTTTGAAACAATGAAAAAATATCATGTTCAAATGGATCGCACTAGTGTCACCACTATTGGATATATGTGACTCTAATCTCACAAAGGTGTACTAGTCAGTTAGGATGGCGGTACCCATTTCATCATCTAATTCCATCTATGTTTCAAATACTTTGGGGTTCCTGTGGTACTCCTCACAATGAGTTTTATGGCTTAAGACAAAACACTTCACATAGCTATAGCAGTTAGGAAATAGCCTTGTCAACCGCAGCTTGCAAATACAATGTGAATTGTTTAAGTTTATCTTGATTAAAGATGAGATTGTCCTTAATCACTATTTTATGACTGGTGGCAACCTGCAGTTAGTAAATTTGTTTTAAATGCATCATTTAAGGAAACCAATAGTTAGTAGTTTAATAATAACCTTTTTTAGAGATGGTTCTGCAAAGAAATATTAGATGCGTTTTCCTGAGGTGAGGGAGGACAAGACGAAAGAAGAAATCCCATGTTTCTAATTTCTGAGATTACTTAAAAAATGTGAGGAAAGAGAATATGCAGTGAAACTAGCTGTTGATAAAGAAAATAAAAGGGTTAATTACCTGAAAGCACCTAAGAAATGATCATGTTTATGGTTTCCAAGATCATTTTGAAAGTACGAGGAAAGAGCATACACGAGATCCTTTCGTGATTAAGAAAAGAAGAGAAGTTAATTCCCTTTTAATAATGATTAAAATAATTATAAATAATAGGATCTACATAATCAGATAATGCTAAAATATTCTAAAAAAATGGTTAGAGACACATAGAATTATGGAAAAAGTATAAAATTTGACAAAACAAAGGTAGGTTACACTAGCGCGTACACTAGTACGCTAACGTGTACAATTGGGATGTAATAGCGTTAAAGAGGATGCTAGCATGTATGCAGATGGATGCCCTAGCATTGCATGGACATGTAAAAATAAAAGTTTTGAACTAACAGAGAGTGGTTGACACATGCAAACATGCATAGCAAGACATTAACACAAGATCATTGATGCTAGGGCATGGAGTTCAATGGAAATGTAGACAATTTAACAATAGTGCGTGCACTTTGAACGGTAGCGTATACAGATTAATGGTAGTGCACTCAAATGTACACACTATCACAGATACTTGGAATGGTAGCATACACATAGTTTATTACACTAGCATATACATTGGGAATGCTAGTGACATGTAATTATGGAAATGTTTAAACGTGAGAGAAATGAACCCAGAAGTTGTTTTTTTAGTTTTTTGGCTTCTGTACTTCACCTATGCAAGCCTAAAATTTTTATAGCAAGGTTAGAAGAAGAAAAAGAACACAAAAACAAGTTTATATTATGAAATAGTAAACTACAAATTAATAAATGAAGAAGTGGGAGTCCCATCAGAGTGTGCCAAAATGTGAGCAATGAAAATCAACAGACAAACAAAAGAAAAAGAAATAAAATGCATGAGTTATACCATCTCTGTAACTCTCTTGTAAACCTCAAGAAGATTGTGGATGTTCTTAGATTTGTATTGATCTTTGAGATATTTGCATTTTTGGATGCTCTTGATATGACTCTCCAAAGTGGATTTACAAATGCTATGAGCTTGGATGCACAAGGATACGGGATTTCATATTCAACAGAAGCTGGGCTATAATTTGCATAAATATTCTAGGGATGGGTTTGTCAAAGGAACTGGTGTCTTTTTATAGATGAGGGTAAGACTATGAATGGTAGATGCCATATTTTAACTAAGACTTCATGATAATTATGGTAACTACCTGAAAATAGAATGTAAACTGAGTCTGAGAGTTACAGATTTGAAGGGGAAATAAAAATTTGGAATGGCAGAAGTTACATTCGGAAATTGAAGTGCACGTACAAACCAATTTCCCTCACCTTTCTAAGAATCCAGAAGTGGAGTACAAGTGGAAGAGGGAAGTGGAGTTCCAACTGTGGATTTCTAAGTTTAGTTAACAAGGATATGTGGAATTAAATAACTAATAAAATTCATTATTAACCATTTAACCATTAAATAACTAATCAAATAAATTATTAATTGTGAGGAGATAATTAACCATTTAAATAAAAAAAGTTTAATTATATTAGCTAGGAGATGTAGGAATTAATTTAATTGATTCCAAGAGCATGATAAAATTAAATTAATTAATTCTAAAGGGTAGGAATATGATTTAAGTAATATAATTAATAGAATGAATTATAAAAGGGTGTATTATAGAAAGATAGAATTAATTTAATTAATTCTAATTGGATAGAAGCATGTTAGAAATATGTATGTACTTTTAGGGTGTCTACACTCCCTATGCGTAGTGATAGGTAACATCTCGAAATAAATGTGAGAGTCAGAAACAATGTATGGATAATAACTAGTGGCCATTATAGGGTAAAGATTTCCAAATTAATTTAGGGTTTTTAAGAAACCCTAAGAAGAAGATGTATGAAACCAATCAAATTTTCAGAAATTTTAAACCTTATGGGCTATGACATGAATCAATATATTACATCTAATTTAAAAATAAATGGTTGACCAAAATGTAATATCAAATTTAGCATTAACATAATTTATGATTGATTACTATGTGTAAATATGAATACATATTCAAAAATTTAGTAAATATCAAAATTCTAAATCATGTCAAATTTAAATATGGAAATGTACAAGATCTTAAAATCTAGATAAAGTAAGTGATGGTTATGTTTTGAAGAGATTATATTGATTCACTCACTAATAAAGAGTGGATAGTAATATGAAATTGTATTAAAAAGTTATAAAGAGTGTCTTTGAATTATCTTTAAAAATTGAGAGGAGGAAGAATTTACCAATCTAAATAAAATTCATATGGACTTCTTCAGATGGATTTTCCCTATAAATTTTTATTTAATATCACCTATGGCACTATGATCTTCTATAGATTTTCTTCATGTGTTTGTAATTTCATGATAGAAAATGTGTAAAAAATTAGGTCTTCTCCTTCTTCAAAACCTAGCTCTCCTCTTTGAATACCTAAAATGGGCTTAGTCTAGTTGGGTTGAGTTTCCCATGCAACACCTATATAAAAATACTCTAAAGAGGCATCGAACTCTCATTGTTACCCATCTAATGATTGTTTTAAATATGTATATAGCAATGTGTTTTGGTAAAGAAGACCCCAATATAACCTATAGTACTTGAAAACGATCTTTGGTGTAGGATTTAGCTTTGGAAAATGACATAGGATAGTTGTATAGGATCTATGTACACTTAGATCTAGGTGATGTGCTTGAGAGATTGATTTAGCAATTAGATATTTTTTTTGATTTCTTAGGTAGCCTCAAATATGTGAGGTAAGAGGCCCTTTGAAAGGGTAGAGTTAAAAAATTTAATATGTGACTATTGCAAAAGGTTTTTCCCTCTTAATTGACATAAGGTTGACTAGGTTAACTTGCAAATTTGAAAATTTTACCATGAAGACTTTAGAGAATGAATTCATCAATTTAGAATAAATCCTTCCAAATGGATCTATTAGTTATTGAAAAATTCATCCTAGTTGGGTGAAAATTGAATTTTGTCAATTAGAGATGGTGGCCAAATTTTTGAAGATGTGTTTTATATTCAAATACTAACTTTTTGACAATTATATGATTAGTAAGAAGTGTGACTTAGTGGATGGGAGTGTTAATTGAGTAAGACACATATAGGAACTAGTCACTTAAGTACACAAATGATTAATGGGATAAGATAAATGCCAATTATTAATCTCCAATTGTCGTAAGTCCATATTTAGGTATCTATAATATGTGAATTTTACCAAAAAATACTTCATTAACCCTAAGTTGACTATGGTAGCTTGTGCATTTGAAAAATTTATAGTTACATGAGTGGAGGACATAAAAATCAACCTTAGATAACACCATCAGCCATTTTTTTCCCTAACAGGTGAATGTTTCCTATGAAGTTAAAAGTTCTATCTTGATATTTAGAGAAGTTGACCATATGTCTGAATATATGCTTTGTATATAATAAATATGTTTGTTACGGGTCAATATTGAGTAACAAGTGTAACCTAGCGGCCAAGGAGTGTTAAATTGAGTGAGATTAATTTACGAATAAGTCATTCAAGTGCAAAAAAACAAATAGGATGATATAAATGGAAAATATAATTTACAAATTCCATTGGTCCATATTTAGGATACTACATTTTCCCCTCGTTTTAATCTATTAGTCAAAAATTCCTTGATTAAAATAAATGATTTGTAAATACAAACCTCCCATGAGGACAATGCATGCATGAGATTAGAATGTGTGTGTTCTCTTCTCTTTTATTTTTCCATTGTTGGAATATGTCTCATACTTTCCATGCATCAACCTAGGATAAGGGCAACAAAACTAACATTTTTAGTTGGTTATCTAAGAGTGTTATGGAAAAGATAATAGCTTATATTTTTGTCTTGTTTTTAGGATTTATTTGTTATTTTTAGAAATTTATGTGTTTCCTAAGAAAGTGTTAATTTATGTTGATGTGTGGTTATATGAGTGCATATTTTGCATGGGATAATATTATTTTTAAAGGTTTATAATAAGAGTTAGTACAAGCTAATGGAGAAAAAATTCAATACGGGTTAGTGTTGGAAGGTTGCATGTTGAAGACAAGGTTGATTGTGCATGTAAGTCTTGTATGTAAGTATGTTATAGTGCCTTAAAGGTTGGTTAATTTATTTGTAATATGGTTCAAGCTAATTCAATAAATCAAGGTTATTTTGTTGGGTTTTTATCCAAAAGGATTTTCCCAAGATAAATATTATGTCTCTTTTCTATGTTTGTCATGTATTTATTTATATATTTACTTGTTTTATTTTTCTCTATTTTATTTTATTGCATACTAGTCACTATAACCCCAAACATCTAGCATCAGATCTAAAGTTGCACTTGGTGAGGTTTTTGGTTGTTTAATTTAAATGGGTATGTTGGAGTCTAGTAGCCAACACTTCACAAGGTCATTCATGTTGGAACTTCACCTAAAAAGTGTTAGGAAATAAGGGATAAAATATGTGGAATAATCCCTCACAAAATTGTAACAATAGAAACTAATATGCAAAAAATATTACAGATCTCAAATAAAAGTGCAGAATAATAATAACATAGTACAAAAAGACAGTATTTTACATGGTTTACCCAATTTGGGCTATGTCTACCAAGAATCACTTGCTCAAATTTTATTACAAGCCACCGCTCTCTCAATACAATACCCAAATCTATTTGGAACTATGCTCAACAAACTCTATAGAATTCACACCCAAATTCAAAACACATCTGTAATGTTACATAATACATACCATATGCGCAAAACCACATAAGTAGACAACTGCTTAAGTAGTTTTACAAAACTGTGGGTATCAATACCATGGGCCAAAACCGTCCCATAAACCTATGGGTCAAAAATCCCACCCATATGAGAAAAGAACATTTCCCGGTATATCGAGCACATTTTTCAAGGTCAATTTTTTTTTGAGATGACTGTGGAAATTGTACATTACTCTTAGTGTACAGTCTTGAACACTTTCTCATATGAAAATAGGCTCCACAACCTAATAATCTCTGTAGTCATTTTTGTACCCTTCAAAGAATAGGAAAATCCCATGCACATCAGCCTATCACCTAGTGGGTAGTGGGTGCTCACCCGAGGCACACGCAGGTGCCGAGTCCCTCCTTTATGCGAGTTATGTGAGAATGCATCATCTATGATAGATACTTAAATGCAGAGAGTGGAAAAGAACCATGCATTCATATTGAGATAATATGACAAGTTTCTAGACTAATACATCCATTCAAACAAGGAAAATAATAACAGAATATAGATATGGACCATAATAGAAAGAAAATGCACAAGGGTTTACATCCATTCAAATGAATATACACAAAACATATCCATATAGATATAATTATAAACCAGGAACCACGTATATTCATATTCAACATGTTTGATAATCACATTACATTCATAGAGGCCATATAGATCAGTATAATAGTGCAAACCAAAGTCATGCATCATAACTGGACTTAAGTCCCTCATATTACATAGAAAACACAGACCCATTCCCTTGTTATTCCATTACTCCTACAGATATTATAAACCCATCCCATAGAACTCTCCATGATATTTCTATAGAGCTTTTCCTCTCCTCTCCATCCTCTACTTTTCTTCTTCCTCACTAGCGTCTTCCTCGTCTTTTACTAGGCACTTGAATATATAGCCTCAGAAACCACCGCCATGCCTTTTAGAAGTTACAGATTGGTTGTCAAGTGTTGAAGTGGTCCTCCAAGGGAGCATGCCTTCTCTAATCCGATCTCTCCACTTCTTGCAATGATGTCTTATGGAACCTTCTTTCACATGCCTAGAATATTCCCTTTTAGATCCACAGTCATCAGGCTAGCACCTTATCCATAAGGGTCATGATTTTCTCATGTGCTTCCTAGGATGCCAAATGTTGATAAGTACAAAACTTATTTTTCCTTGAGCATGTGCCATGTTTTCTATATTTTACGGTTTGACAGATGTTTCTCCCAGTCAAATTTGCATCCTTGCATCGACAAGGGACGTGGCACCTTTTAGTTGGATGCGGCTCAACTAGGTACTTCAAAAATTTCCTCTGAGCAAGCTTCTCAACCATTCACTATTGTCCGTGAAGACCAATCAAAGCTAAAAATAGTTTCAGTTTCTCCCTTTTGACCACCTTGGTCATCATGTCTATAGGATTTTGAATAGTATGAATCTTCTCTAACTTTAAATTCTATTCCTCTAAAGCTATCCTAATAAAATGGTACCTTAATTATATATGTTTCATCCTAGAGTGGAAAACAGATTTCTTACCTAGGTGTATATCACTCTGATTATCACTATATAGATTCCTTCCTCCTGCTTATGCCCTAACTTATCAAGAAATTGTTGTAAACAAATAATCTCTTTGTTTTCCTATATGGCAATAACATGTTTAGCCTTCATGGTTGAAAAATCTACAAGCTTTTGTAGTAGTGAAATCCAGCTCATTGTTGTCCTACCTACAGTTAAAATATAACATGTCGTGTTCCTTTTACCTAAATATCCAGCCATATTTAAATCTACATAACTACACAAAGTGGTGTCTGATCCACTGTAGCATAAAACTATCTTCAACTTCCCTCTCAAATACTAAAGGATCCATTTTTCTACCTTCCAATGATCTTTACATGGATCACTCATAAATCTACTCACGGCTCCCACTGCATGGGTAATATAAGGCTTATTACACACCATGACATATATTAAACTACCAACCACCGATGAGTAAGGTACCTTGGACATATGGTTTCTCTCCTACTCTATCTTGGGACATGAATCCCTTCATAACTTGAAATTTCATGCTAAAGCAGTCTCAAACAGTTTAGCATCTTGCATATTAAACCTCTCCAAGACCTTCTTAATGTAATCCACCTAAGATAAAGTCAACTTTCATTCCTTCCTATCCCGAGATATCCTCATACCAAGGATTTGTTTAGCTTCCCAAAAATTCTTCATAGAAAAGGAGTCACTTAGTTACTTCTTCATTACTTTCATTTCCTACATGCTTTTACCATCAACCAACATGTCACCCATATACAAGCACAGGATAATGTAATTGTCATCCTAAAATTTCCTTATATACATACAATAGTAATAATGACATATAATATAACCTTGGTCCATCATGAAGTTATCAAATTTATTATACCATTGATATGGATCTTGTTTTGGGACATAAAATCTCTTCTTCATTCTACACATTGTCTCCTCTTTACCTTTGACCTCATAGCCCTCTGGCTGCTGCATATATAAATCCTCCTCTAAATTACCATAGAAAGTGTAAGTCTTTTGTTTCCACTATTTGAAGAATAGTTCTAATAGAAGTGATTTTTACTACAAGAGAAAAAATATCCTCAAAATCTATACCTTTTTTCTATGCAAACCCCTTAACCACCAACCGGGTCTTGTTATTTTCTTGCCTCCTTCCTCTTTAACTCTGTACACCCACTTGTTCTGTAATGCTCTTTCTCCTTCGGGTAACTTCACTAAATCCTAACTCTGGTTTTCCATGAGAGACTAATACTCCTTATTCATGGCTTACTCTAACTTCTTCCTGACATCTACCTACATTGTTTCATCAAATATCTCTAGCTCTCCACTATCAGCGAGTGATAAATAATAAAGAGAAGGAGAAAAAATTGCAGGTGATCTTCTTTCCCTAGAATACCTCCTCAATATAGGAGTTTGGGGTTCTTGTTGAGTAGGTTCATGAACTGATTCATGTGTCACTTTCCCATCCAAAATATCCTCTAGCACTGCATATTCTTTCCCATAGTTGTCCATGATTTCCTACAAATTTTTCTTATACATAAAATTCTCATTAAAGACCACATCCCTAGATCAAATGATTTTATTTTCCTTAATACTCCAACATTTATATCCAAATTCATCACCACCATAACTAATGAAAGTGAATTTTTATGATTTATCATCTAACTTGGTTCTATCATCCTTATCAATATGGAAAAATGCCTCACATCCAAAGACTAAGAAATGAATAATAAAACTTCTTACCAGACCAAGCCTCTTCAGTTATGCCTCCATCTAAGGAACTTGAGGGTCATCTACTTATCAAGTACATAACTGTGTTCATCACTTATACCCAAAAAGAAAGAGGTAGTCCCACATGTAACCTCATGCTCCTAGTTCATTCCATTATTGTCTTGTTCATCCTTTCTGACACCCCATTCTGTTGCGGAGTTCGTGGAACCATATTTTGCCTACGGATTCCATTCTTAGAACAATTATCATTAAAATCGTTACTGCAATACTCCCCTCCATTATTTGACCTAACACATTTTAGCTAAAGACATGTTTCATTCTCTACCAAGGATTTCCATTTAACAAAATTTTCAAATACATCATATTTATTTCTAATACAATATACCCAAAATTGTCTTGTTTCATCATCAATAAAAGTAACATAATAATTTAAACCCCAAGAGATGATACCTGAGCTATCCTCTACACATTGAAATGTACTAGCACTAACTTACTCTCTTTCTTTGTAGGTCCAACCTTGTGAAACTTTACTTGCTTTTTTTTCCCATATACACAGTTCTCACAAAAATCCAAACCTGTTTATGTAAATCTAGGAAAATTATTCTTTATGATCTACATGCCCTTATGGCTCATACGACCAAGCCTATAGTACCAAAATGTTGTATCTGTTTCTGAACACGCAATATTAAAAGCATTACCACTACTATGTTGTATCATAGGGAATGGATTGATCTAGAGAAGGGCTTGGGAGGATTCATAATTTTTTTTATAATAGGGTATAGTTTTCATGTTTTCAAGTTGAATTTTTCCCTTGTAAAAAAATAGGACAACACAAGTATAGGTACTATAATATAAATAACTTTTGTCATGTGGATCACACACTCGTTGAATCATGAAGTGATCCAGTGTAACATGGGAACATCCCCAAGGTGAGGGAACTATGCTCATTGGGATGAACCTACAGAGTAGGTCAGATTCCTTACTAAACTATGTACATCCGATGTAAGATCAAGGTGAAAAACTATAATACTTTGAAATATACTAACCTAACTATTTTGTGGAAAAATGATAGGGATAATTGAAATATATGAAAAATGAGGTGATGCACTAATTTTTTTAGGGAAAATAGAGCTTCTTCACATTCACAGAGTATTATTTCACAACACTATATAATATGCACATCTCATTATAATATTTCCAATCAATGCTTTTGAGAATACAAAAATCACAATAACATAAGTGATCTAATATTACCCATAACTGAAATAATTAAAGATTGTATACCACATTTCACAAATTAATTTATAAAGATATCTAACATGGAGAAAAAATAAACCACTGCATACAAGGAATTGAAAAACATCCATAAGTATCAAATGAGTTATTTATATGCAAAACACATCAAACATTTAAAGGAAAAATATTGTTTTGAATATAACTAAGGCTAAAGCTTATTCATGGACTCCCAAAAATTGTATATCCTCCTTGCAATAAAATTTAAAGTACCCTAAAAAAAAATGTATCCTCCTACTTATAAACTAAGAGGATTGAGAAGTTATAGCTATACCTCTTAACTATTAGATACTAAAAATTGAATGCAATTATTCTTAGGAAACAGTCCCCCATAAAAATAATAGAATGGTTGTTTAGGTTTGATTGAGTCAAACCTACAACTTCCATCAATGTTGCACCTTTTTTCTATGTAAACCCCTTGACCACCAATTCCTGGCTTGTATCTTTTCTTGATCCTATTCTTATTCCTCTTTCCTCTGAACACCCACTTGTTCTGTAATGCTCTTTGTCCTTAGGTAGCTTCAAGAAACCATGTTAGGTTCTCCATGAGACCTCTTGATGCTCCTCATGCATGGCTTGCTCCCACTTCATCCTGGCATCTGCTGAATTGCTTCATCTGTTATCTCTCTGGTCTCCACTTCAGTGAGTAATAAATAATAAAGAAGAATGATAAAAATGTTCAGGTTCTCTTCTTACCCTAAAAGACCTCCTCAATATATAGTTTGGGGTTCATCATTGAGGAGGTTCACTGAACTGATTCATGTGTCACTTTCTAATTGGAAGATCCTCTAAGTGCATATTCTTTCTTGGATTCTTCCCTGCTTTCCTGAAACTGTTGTTTATACACGAATTTCTCATTAAATACTTCCATCCCTAGATCGAATGATTTTCGATTTCCTTAATACTCCAACATTTATATCCAAATTCATCACCACCATAACCAATGAAAGTACATTTTTCTGATTTATCATCTAACTTGGTTCTATCATCCTTATCTATATGGAAAAACACCTCACATCCAAAGACTCTAAGAAATGAATAATCTAAAACTTCTTACCATACCAAGCCTCCTTAGGTTATGCCTCCATCTAAGGAACTTGAGGGTCATCTATTTATCAAGTACACAACTGTGCTCACCGCTTCTTCCCAAAAAGAAAGAGGCAATTGCACATGTAATCACATACTCCTAGTTCATTCCATTATAGTCATATTCATCCTTTCTGACACCCCATTCTGTTGCGGAGTTCTCGGAACCATATTTTTCCTACGGATTCCATTCTTAGAACAATAATCATCAAATTCATTACTGCAATACTCCCCTCCATTATTTGACCTGAGACATTTTAGCTTAAGACATGTTTCATTCTCTACCAAGGATTTCCATTTAACAAAAGTGTCAAATACATCATATTTGTTTCTAATACAATAAACCCAAACTTTTCTTGTTTCATCATCAATAAAAGTAACATAATAATTGAACCCCCAAGAGATGATACCTGAGCCGGCCCCTACACATTGAAATGTACCAGCACTAACTTACTCTCTTTCTTTGTAGGTCCAACCTTGTGAAACTTTACTCGCTTTTTTTTCCCATATATGTAGTCCTCACAGAAATCCAAACCTATTTCTGTATATCTAGGAAAATCCTTATTTATGATCTCCATGCCCTTATGGATCATATGACGGAGCTTAGAGTGCCACAATGTTGTATCTACTTCTAAAGCCACAAGATTACAAACATTAGTGCTATAAGTGGTTAAATACAAGGTTCCAACCTTCTTACCTCTTGCCACCACAAGAGCACCCTTGGTAACCTTCCAAGAGTCTACTGTAAATATCACAGTATAACCATCACTTTCCAACTACCCTGTCGATATCAAATTTCATCTTAATATAGGCACATGTCTGACATCCTTCAATAGCCAAGTATTCTCATTCTACATCTTAACCTGAAACAGAATCTTTTCCAACTATGTTGCAAGGCTCATCATCACCAAGAAAAACATGCCCAAAATCTCCTTGAACATAATCAACAAAATAATGCCTATGTGGAGTAGCATGGAAAGAAGCCCCCGAATCTAAAACCCAAGATTCAACAATATTGTGCAAAGAAAGAATCAAAGCATCCTGACATACATTACACGTTGCCACATTTACCTCCTTGTTTTCTTCTTGTTGTTTCTTCTTGTCCCGAAGCTCCCAATAGTCCTTCTTTGCATGCCCAGACTTTCCACAGTGCCAGCATACTATCTTGCTTTTAGATTTTGACCTTGCCTGATCCTTTGATTTTCCACAGCTTCCTCTATTCTTCTATCTCCCTCTAGTTTCCATTGTCAAAGCATTCCCTGAAGTAGAAGATTCCCTAGAGCTTTTTCTTTGCATTTCCTCACTTAGAATCACCCCTACAACATCCTCAAACTTCAACTTTGAGTTAGCTAGAACCGAGTTGCTTACCGTCATTACCAGGTTATTCCAACTCTCAGGTAAAGAGCACAGAACTAATAAAGCCCTAACTTCTTCATCAAATTCTATTGTAACCGAAGCTAGCATATTTACAACCGTATTAAAATCATTTAAATGATCTGCTACTGAACCATTCTCAGACATCTTCATATCAAACAATTTTTTCATTAAAAATATCTTATTAGAGGTAGAGGGTTTTTCATACAACTTCCTAATGCATCCATCAATTATTTTGTAGTCTTTTCCTTTGAAACATTAAATAATACCGAAGATGCAAGACACAGCCGAATTGTCCCAAGTTCCTTCCTATCCAGCAAATCCCATTTTGCATCTGTCATGCTCGAGGGTTTGTTCACCTTCTCAGATAGCGGGATATAAATATCCTTATGATAAAGGTAATCTTCCATCTGCATCTTCCAAAGACTAAAATTTTCCTGTTGAATTTATCAACCCTTAGATCTTCCATCATCTGTCATATCTCCCACTCAACATAAAACTTTCCCTACGATTTAAAACTTCAGCAAACAAAACCAGAATCTGATACCAATTGTTAGGAAATAAGGGATAAAATATGCGGAATAATCCCTCACAGAATCGTAATAGTAGAAACTAATATGCAGAAAATATTACAGATCTCAAATAAAAGTGCAGAATAATAATAACACAACACAAAGAGACAGTATTTAACGTGGTTCACCCAATTTGTGCTATGTCCGCCAAGAATCACTTGCTCATATTTTATTACAAGCCACCACTCTCTCAATAAAATACCCAGATTTGTTTGGAGCTATGCTCAAAAAACTCTACAAAATTCACACCCGAATTCAAAACACATCTGCAATGTTACATAATATCTACCATATGCATAAAACCATATAAGTAGACAACTGCTTAAGTAGTTTTACAAAACCATGGGCCAAAACCGTCCCATAAACCTATGGGTCAAAAATCCCGCCCATATGAGAAAAACACATTTCCTTGGTATATTTGGTACATTTTTCAAGGCCAAAAAAATTCTCAGGGGCTGTGCCCCTGAACCCTAGTGAGAAAACTATGGAAATTGTATGGTACTCTTAGTGTATAGTCTTCAACACTTTCTCACATGAAAATAGACTCCACAACCTAACATCTAGTGGAACGATAGCAATTAATTCAAAATTTGTGGTGCGCTCAATTACAAATTATATGCCAAGAAACAAAGGAGTTCACTGTTCACATCCATGCAATCTATAGCCATGTTCAGTAAAGGAGGCTCAACAATCATTTTTTTGGTCATTATTTCCTAACATTAGAATCCGAATGTACATAGCCGTATTGCAGAAGAACAACTGCACATGATAAAATGAGCAATTAATCAACAGGAGTAACTCATGACAAGTGGGTTATAAAAGCTCTCATCATAATATACAAGTCAATATTATTGCATAACCTCGAGTGATTGTTCAATGCCCCCTCTACTTTTTAGTCTCATGCAAGACGAGAAACAGATGAGCACTAAGTGGCAATTACATACTCTCTCATACATCCACACAATATGAAACATACTGCTTCTGGGTATACAAGTGAGTGCAACCAACACTATTTACATATGCATGGTGAAAATTGATCCCTTCAACCACTTTATCATGTTCCTCTAGTTCTTCATTAATAAAGGTTACTAAATATTGTCATGAATATAATTTGATAATGCTGGGGACTTGACTCTTTAGTTCGTGCTATAGATTAACTCAACCTTATCATGCTTTTTCTCTAATGGATCTCTGATTTGCACATCGTTCATAGAATGGATATGTGACAAGTGTTTGATTTGTAGTGCACAGGATCTAATTCAAAGATAAGACCTATTTTTTTAGATGGATTCTATTAGCCAGCATGCTACATCCAAAACTAATTTTTCCTACCTTTATCCTTGTCTTTGAGGTATTGGCTAATTCTCTGAAACTCACTATATATGTGTGAAGCCGATGCGCACTAACTTCCTCTTCTGTGGTGGGTCTTTCTGTGTAAGACGCATTTTGTACCAATCTTCAAAGCAATTGTCAACACCAGAATACTTCCTCATGTCCCTTCTGGTCCTTCAGGAGTTTGTATGGTATGCTCAAACGTGCAGTCTAAAACCTCACATGCAGAGTCTTCAATCCTCAGCACAAAGCATTAGATGAACCCATGCCACTTTATGTCCATCGCCTATCAGGGTATTAAGCTTTCGATTTGTCGGGATAGAATCCAGTTACCAACTCCATGGCAGCACAACCCCTACACTGTAATATCAATTCACATCTTTTCTGTGGAAATGCTCATTGAGCTAAGCAAACTCTGCAGGGGAAACGTTGAGATAATGAAAATTAATTAAGACAATTCAATGATTATATCTCTATTATAATGAGTTGAGATTAGATAAGATAGCTACGTTACAGAGCAGAACTAACACTAATAACATTTTCTAGAGCTAGGATGTTTGAGGGTTTCATACATATATCTTGATTTTGATTTTGATCTAGTGAGAATCGGGGATCAGAGGATATCAAACATATATTTTGTATTTAGTCCTCAATTTTTATAATTATACCTTATAGATTAAGGGATTTTAATCCTTGATTATATAAACATCAAAATGGAAAGAATATTCTAAAACGCAGGTGTCGGGGTTAAAAGCTCTCCCACACTTACTGGGTGCCTAGAGTGAAATCCTGGCTTCTAGGGAATGTCCCTGCAAGGTGATCCTCGGACTACATCTATATAAGTCTGCAGCCAGAGTCACAAGGGTCACTGAGCTGAATGGTAAGTACCAATAGTAAATCATCCTTGAAGCATTAGAGGTATAATTGAACTAATGATAAGGAGGCATTAGACATAGGAACATAAAATACCACATTTGACATGGCTAATATATTCCTAAACAGTTGAAATCTAAGTTGTAAATTAGATAACATACAATCACTCTATCACAAATAAAAAGATAACAACGAGGCAAAGAGATCCACAGAGCAGGATTAGGCACAGCTAAAGCATTTAAATAGCTGATAAATGATATGCCCTTTATCCTTATTTTGAGCTGGTGAGACTATCTGGACTGCTTGGCTCAAATCCCCTACATCATTCGGATATGCATTTTTAGAAAGTCTGGTGTCCCAATATTTGAGCTGTGGAGAATGTCACGATCACTATCCAAAGGGGTTATGCACATGTCATTACCCAATGATACAGTACTGACACTATTCCTCTATTAATCACAGGATTATAATCACCTTAGTGCCCTGATAGCGGTAAAACCCCAAATTGTATGTCCTTTGTGGCAAGAGAGGGGGGCGGGGGTTTTCCCTATCATCACAGAATTTGATAAGGAGGTTCCCTAACAAGAACTATGCTGGGGATCTTGTCGAGAAAGCTACTGAAGACTCTAGATATACTGATCAACGTTTCAACAACGACCAGATAAAACTAACATATTGAAAGATTAAAGAGATCTATAATTATTAAGGCTTCACAATTGTGAGGAATACTGAGAAATAAGGATTCATGAGGGTATGACTCAAACCTGGAGCTATGTAGCCATAGGATCCAGCAAACAAGGACGTAGAATATGTGGACTTGGAGACATCCACAGCCTTTGGTGACCCAAAATCTATACCAACATGGAACTCTAGACCTAGATCTAAGAATTCCAGAATAAATGAAAACTCATTTGATGTCCCTTGGTATTATTTTGAGGACTTCAAGAAGTATCGTAAAATGAAAGAGAAAAAGCAAGCACCATTCATGCCATGCCAATAGCAATCTTAGAGGACGGAGCGTGCATTGACAAAACAGGCTATCTATGGCTTACATATTGATTTCCCATGCATGTAATAATCCCATAGGCTAGTCCATTCAGGAGCATTGTAATCATATACTCATCACAAGGATTTGTGCCTATGATGAGAACATGCAACCCAATCAACTGTGACTAGGTGCCGATGTCGAATGTTGGCCAAGGGTTTGACAATTCAACCTAATAAAACTCTTATCATGAAGAGGATCATCAGTCACCGAAGTTGAATTTCAATTGTGGGGGGACTGCAAATACTCTCCCATATTTTTACTCATTCTCAGCCTTGTAATAAATTGTCCCAAATCCTCCCGAACCAATAATGAATTCATCGCTGAGATTATCTGTGGCTTCCATGATATCTCTGAAGGTCCATCTGATTTGTCTTTTGCTCACTCCATTTTGCTGGCTTTTGTAGAGATAAGAAGGTCCACATGGTGAACTGGTGTCCAGGTTTGACGCAAACTCTGGTGACTAGTGAAAACAATAATTCCATTTTCAGTAGAAGGAAACCCACTAACTCCTAGCAATAGAAACCGCTACAACTGGCTCCAATTGAGAGAAATGTTTTCTTCATAAAATGATGGACCGAGTCATCTGGTGAAAAGGGGATGCATGCATTGAAGTCAAGAGGTATGACCACAAAGTACTTGGGTTTTTTTCAAAGGAATTAGAATGCCATTTGGAAACAATGTGTGGATGGCAAGTGCCCTTGGAGCCTAAAGTGTTCCCACTTATGATTGAGAGTATTCAAATTTGATTTTACAAGTTATACTGCAATGCTCTTGTGGGACACGGCCTTCTAGTTTGATTCACTTGGTAGAGATCCAACACTTCTATGTATATTTCATATATGATTACTCAAGTGAAGACCTAGATACATCTTTCTCATGACAGACTTGTTCTCGCTCAAGTATTAAAAATCTTTGTAGATTTGCAAGCATTCAAAGATCTCCATTGAGAATTAGGATGAGACTAGTGATAAGAATTGTTATGGACAATGAGGTCCTATATTTTTCCATAGAGATGTTGACAATCTTTGATTGAAATGGGAATATTTCCCGATAGTTGGTTGTTCTGCATATCCATGACATTGACAGCGCCCAAGTTTCCCAGCTTGGAAGGTAAGGTTCCTGATAGTTGATTGCTGTCCAGAAGCAAGGTGAGCAGATTTCTGCAGTTGGATAGTTGTGGAGGAATAGTTCCATTCAGCAAATTGAAAGACAGTTTTAGCTCTCCCAGCTCATGCAAATTTCCAATCCATGCAGGAATTGGACCTGAAAGCTTATTGTTGTTGAGGTCAAGATGATCCAAATGATTACAATTAGCTAGACTTGCAGGTATGATGCCTGTAAGTCTATTGAAGGATAAATCCAGCAATCTAAGCTCTGGTATCTGGCCCAATTCCGGAGGCATGCTTCCATTGAGAAGATTTGCACCCAATCTAAGACGTTCTAGATTTGGAGAATTGCCAAGTTGTGGAGGTATTCCTCCCTCAAAGCTATTATTAGTCAAATCCAATGTAAGATAGGAGCTTGATGAAGACAATGGAAGCATGCTTCCACTCAACCTGTTGTTTGAGAGGTTTACCCTTGTTAAATTCTTGCATCTTGAGAGCTCACGAGGAAGTGATCCTTCTAAGGAGTTATTGTACATAAGAAGAAATTGTAAGCTTTCGAGCAGTCCAAAAGTAGCAGGAATACTTCCAGAAAGTTTATTGTCTGCCAAGTCCAACGTAACTAGATTTTCACACTCCCCTAAACTCGGAGGTATCTCCCCATCCAAGTCATTTTGTCTGAGATGTAAGAAACTCAGATTTCCGAGCCTCCCAATGGTGATGGGTATGTTTCCTAAGAAGTGGTTTCCAAAGAAATCAATCTCGGCTAAATTTGAACACTCTCCAATCTCAACAGGAATGGTACCAGACAGCTGATTTTCGTACAGGTACAAAATCTCCAGGTTCTTAAGTTGACCAATCCCTGGTGGGATCTCACCACTTAGTTGATTGTGGTAGAGAGAGAGAGTTTCCAAATTGGTCAGGTTGCCGATGGTTGGAGGAATGTTTATCTTTTTGTGAAGGTTCACAAGGGATCTTTGTGGAAGAGTTTCAAGGTTCTTAGATTTGGGTTTTTGAGGAGTACCCTTGGCAGGAATGATAATAATTTTAATTGGGGGATCTTAAGGTTGTGTTATGGCTGATGGAGGAAGTAATTTTTGCATGATTCAATCTAAGAAAGGTGAGGATTGGTCTAATGTAGAAGATTTTGATTATGTGGAACAAAGGGGAGGGTCACCTATAGTTGTTGCAAGTTAAATTTCTCTCTAATATTCTTTGAATGATGAAGGTGACATGGAAGAAGAGGGAGATGTGGTCACGATGGTTGATGTGGTGGGTGTGGGTAGAAGCACGGAAAGAGGAACCGATATTGATTCTAAGGATGGTATGATGGGTACAGGTGGAATAGATATAGGTAAGGTGGTCGAATCTAATGAAGTGGATGAGGTAGATGCTATTGTGGAATCAATTATAGGTGTGGATGTTGAAAGAGAGAGAGGTGTTTGGATGATGTGATTGATGAGGTCTATGTGATAGGGAGATGGCGTAGGTTGTGTAGAAATGAGGGGTTTTGTGCTTGTCTTAGGTGTTTCAAAAGGCATTGTGGGTTTGTTTATGGATTGAGAAGGTGTGATTGGTGTGAGAGTAGATATAGATGTGGGAATGGTATATGTTGGCGAATTAGATGTGGAAGATGTGGTCATGGGTAAAGAAATATGTGATAATGATGTCAAGGTATACATCGGCGGATTTTTTGATGTGGTAAATATAAGTGTAGTGATGGATGTACGTGGGATATATGTGGATAATGGGCTAGTTATGATAAGTTGGGGTAAGATAGATGTGGATGAAGAGGCGGGCACAGTCAAGGCCAATGAGGATGTGGTAAGGGTAGAACTTGATGTAGATGTGAGAGAAGTGGTAGAAGTTAAGGTGGTTGGTAGGATAACTATGGATTTGGTTTATGTGGGGATAACTTTTGAAGGATCCATAAGCACAATATCTAAGATGGGAATAGATGATGAGGTAGATGAGATAGATGTGGAGGGAGGTGTTTGGTGTATGGTGTTGATTGAAAATGGGTTAAATTTTTTTGGTGTGGCTAGTGAAAATGGATTAGTTGATGGTGGATTAGGAAAGGGTTGTCTTAAAATGTCGAGTGGTGAAGATTGGACTGGTTGTTGGGAAGTAGGAATATGATAAGGTGATTGGGATTAGATAGTAAGATCTGATACATGAAGAATGGGAATGTCAATATATTGGATAGACATGGTGATGTCGAATGAATCATGGACAGTACAAGGTGATGGGGATGGAATAGGATGTATTGATGAATACGATCGAGAGATGGTGGATCTATAGAATAGGAAGTCATGGATTGGGATAAAATGAGGCTTAGAAGCAATAAAGGGTTTGGTCATGGTAGATTTTTTTTTAGAACCATTTGAGGTAAAGTTTTGTTCCATTTTTAGATCAAACAATTCAAGAAAATAATTTTTTTATGTTTTTTATTAAGAAAGTGTGAAAAATAAAAGGGAATGGATAACAATTTACCTAGGAGAAGGAATTATATGTTTGGTTTTAGGTTGTTATGGTTGGGGAGTCCTTGATATACCCAAAGGTATGTGATTCATGATTCTATACAGAGTTTCTAACATGGCCAGAACACCATGGTGACTTTCTATTGGGTGATGAAATCCGAATCAATTCACCTGGTAGGATGATGTCTACATGTGTGATTTGGATACATGTGTTTTGGTTTTGTTTGATAGAATGTGAGATGTAGCAAGTTAAACCTTTACTTAAGCTATGTGATCAAACAGGATGCAGAAAAGAAAGGTTCTTTTTAAACCAAATCCATATGTGATCTTTCGATGAGGACACACACAACAAAAGGGAAATACAATGAAAAAAGGATAAAATAGGGGAAAATAAGGAATACATGTAGAACGTTTTTCCTTTTTATCTAAAATTTTAAGCGAAGAGTGATCCAAGCAGTCGAACCCAATACAAGCAAGCAAAAATCGAAGCCTTGTGTTGCAGTGTTAGTAGAAGACGAAAGAAACAAAAAATAGAAATAAATGCAAGTGATCACCTAAAGGGTGGTCCCATCGAGCGTGCTAAAATGTTATAATTTTCTCGTTTGATTCAAATTAATGATGTTATCTACTAAAAAAGCTAAACAACTCAAAAAATGGAGGGTTTAAGGTACCTCAAATGTGTGATATGGATGAACGGCGCAAAAGTGAATGATCCTTATTGTAACTGGATAACTTTCAAATGATAATGACTAAAAAGGGGATGGATTAGATAATATATGCGGGGGTTTCCCAACAAATCTGAATCTAAGAAGTGTTACCTTCCTTTTGCGGATGCCAACCCCTGTTTGATAAGAGAAATCAAAGTAAATGATAGACAATCTAATAGCATGTAGAAACTGAAGGAATACAAAATTTGAAAGTGATAAATATTGATCTAAGTACTAATTTAAATGATTAAAATGCAAATTAAATTATACCTGATTGGGTCGACAGTGACCCAGACTGCACAGAGGCAAGTCGATGACTACCTGAGTGAGTGGATTTGGATAGCAATGTAAATATGTAGACCTGTAGAGACCTGAATGTAAATTGAATGTAACAGAGGCCTTTGAATATTGGGGGATGACCTGTAGAAGGATTTCGGGGATAGAAAGGCAGATAAAATGGTAGAAAATAGTGATTTAGATGGAATGGTTGATGAATAGGACCTTGGTTGATGACGACCAAGGTGGGGCGATGACGACCAAGGTGGGGTGACGACGACTGTAGCAGGGTAGAACAAATCTGAGAGTAGATGGACTAACAAAGTAACCTTCAATTAAGTAAACTACAAGAGAATGTTGATAATGAAGCCCTGAGTGTTGTTGAAGATGATCTGGTCCTGTAATACATTAGCTCTAACAAGATCATGATAGAAATAACATAAGATAACACAAGAAAGTAATGTAAACCTCTTGAAGTTAAGCAGTTGATAAAAAAATCCTCCAAGGACTATACAAAGGTTGGCACAATTGCTGAGATGTTATGGTTCGAAAATGGATTCACAAAATGCAAGAAAATCAAGTGTTGTCGTGCCTGTGTGTTTGTGTGTCTCTTTTTGGAAAGGGAAAAACTCAGTCTTATAGGGTCGACGATGACTGGGTTGGGTCGCTGCCGACTACAGGGAAACTTTCCCCAATGGGGTTGATTTTTTGATTATTCAGGATTTTTGGGGTTTTTTAAGGATAGGAAAAGCCACTTTACAGCTTGTAGGCACGGAGAGTTGTTTAGGGTGCAGAAGAAAAGAAAAGGTTCTTTTTAAACCAATCCATATATGTGATTTCGATGGGACACAACAACAAAAGGGAAAGACAATGAAAAAAAGGATAAAATAGGGATATAAGGGAAATAAGGCATACATGTAGAACGTTTTTCCTTTTTATCTAAAATTTAATGCGAAGAAGAGTGATTCCCAGCAGTCGAACCCAATACAAGAAGCAAAAAATCGAAAGCCTTGTGTTGCAGTGTTAGTAGAAGACGGAAAGAGAAACAAAAAATAGAAATAAATGCAAGTGATCACCTAAGGGTGGTCCCATCGAGCGTGACTAAAAATGTTATAAGTTCTCGTTGATCAAAAGATTAATGATGTATCTACTAAAAAAGCTAAACAACTCAAAAAAAATGGAGGGTTTGAAGGTACTCAAATGTGGCTATGGATGAACGGCGCAAAAAGTGATGATCCTTATTGTACTGGATAACTTTCAAATGATAATGACTAAAAAGGGGCAGGGCTTAGATAATATATGCGGGGGTTTTCCCACCAACAATCTGATCTAAGAAGTGTTACTTCCTTTGCGGAGGAGCCAACCCTGTTGATAAGAGAAATCCAAAAGTAAATGATAGACAATCTAATAGCATGTAAAATGAAGGTAATACAAAAATTTGAAAGTATAAATATTGATCTAAAAGTACTAATTTAAATGATTATTAAAATGCAAATTAAAATTATACTGATTGGGTCGACGGTTGACCGAGACTGCACAAGAGGCAAGCGATGACTACCTGAGTTATGGATTTGGATAGCAATGTAAAATGTAGGACCTGTAGAGACCTGAATGTAAAGGGAATGTAACAGAGGCCTTTGAATCTGGGGGATGACCTGTTAGAAGATTTCGGGGATAGAAAGGACAGATAAAATGGAGAAAAATAGTGATTTAGATGGAATGGTTGATGAATAGGAACCTTGGTTGATGACGACAAAGGTGGGCAGATGAGACCAAGGTGGGGGTTACGAAGAGGGGGACGACGACGTTAGCAGGGGTAGAAAAACGAACAACTCTGAGAGTAGATGGACTAACAAAGTAACCTTCAATGAAGTAGTAAACTACAAGCGAAAGTTGATAATGAAGCCCTGAGTGTTGTGAAATGATCTGGTCCTGTAATACATAGCTCTAACAAGATCATGATAGAAAAAATTAAGATAAACACAAGAAAGTAATAGTAATTCTGTAAACCTCGTGATGAAGTAAGCAGTTGATAAAAATCCTCCAAGGACTATACAAGGTTGGCACAATTGCTTGAGATGTTATGGGTTCGAAAATGGATTCCCACAAAATGCAAGAAAATCCAGAGTGTTGTCGTGGGCCTGTGTGTTGTGTGTCTCTTTGGAAAGGGGAAAAACTCAGTTATAGGGTCGCGATGACTGGGGTTGGGTCGCTGACGATAAACAGGAAAATTTCACAATTGGGGTGATTTTTTGAATTTAGTCAGGATTTTGGTTTTTAAGGATAGGAAAGCACTTAAGCTTTAGGCAGGAAGGAGGTTGTTAGGGATGTGTATGGGGTAGTTAGGGGATTAAGATAGATAGGATAAAATCTAGAAAAGGCATAGGGATGTAGATTTAGGATAAAAGCATCTTAAAAGGAAAGTCCATCAGGGCTAGTGGATATTAATTAATTAATTGATCAATGTTAATTAATGAAGATTAAAGGTGGTGAGCATTTAATTAAATTAAGGGGATGAATTAAATAAAGGGGTTCTGGATAGAACCATGGTGGAATATGCACACGCAGAAAGATAAGGGTAGAGATACCGAATTTAGGTGCCTATAACTTCAACAATTAAGAAAAAAGAAAAAGAAAAAATTCAAGGATATAAGCCACAATAAAATAAATATGGGAACTATGGGATATGGACAACAAAAAAAAAACAAAATGAAAGAAAAGAAAGCGGAAATAAGGGGAAATCACGGGGAAGAACAAGGAAGACAAAATGAAGAGGAAGAAACTAAAAAGCAAAGGAAGAAGAAGAGAAAAGAGGAAGAAGAGAACAACACAAGAGAGAGGAAAAAATTAAATTAAATTAAATTGAAAGAACAAGAAAGAAAGAAAATAAAAAAGTAATTAAAAATAAAAAGCATGAACAAAAGAAGAAGAAAGAAAAGAAAGAGAAAAGAAAGGGGTATTAATATATAATAATATAAGATGATATGATAATAGAAAGATATAAACAAAAGACACAGAGGAGAGGAAAAAAGAAAGCAGAGGGGATAAGGAAAAAGAGAAGGAGGAGAAAGAACAGACCGAGGATAGAAAAAAAAAAGTAGAGAGAGAGAGAAAGAAGAACGAAGAAGAGATGCAAAAAAAGAAGTAGAGGAGAGAGAAAAAAGAAAGAAGAGGAGGAGAGTATAACAAAATAAGAGGAGGAGAAGAAGAAATAAGAAAAATGAGAGAAAGAAGAACAGGGAGGGGGGAGAAGAAGAAAACAGAGGAAGAAAAAGAAACAGAGGAGGAGAGAGAAAAGAAAAATTAAAGAAAGAAGAAAAATAGAAAAGAGAAGAAGAAGAAAAAAGAAACAAGAGGCGGATAGTAAAAGAAAGGAGGAGTAGGGGAAAAATAAGGAAGAGGAGAACAAAAAAAGAGGAGGATGATAAAGAGAAGAATGAAGAGAAAGAGAAAACAAAGAAAGAAGAAAAATAGGAGGAAGAGAATACAAAAGTGGCATAAACATCATCCTCACATAGCACAATGCCAAAGTTGTAAGGGCTAGGAAAAAAATACCTACAACAGAAGAAGTAAAATTACCCAATAATCATACCTCACCTTCGGGTTTTCTGTAGAAACTTGGAATGGCAAGGAAAAATGGCCCTTGAGCCCAGATTTTTGTGATATGTAGGTAATTTTCTTCAAGACGGAGCAAGGCTTCCTTGCAACACGATCATCTTACTTTCACCAGATGGGAAAAAGGATTTTGAGGCTATTTGGGCATTGGGAACAAGGCAAAAAGGATGTTCTTTGCTCAAGGATGCAGAATTTGATATGGGCATTAAATAGTATTATTCTCTGTGTGTTTAGAGGTGGTAAGGTTGTAGTTATAGCTGGGAGTGATTATTTAGATTAATTTAAGTAATCATGGTTTGAAAATGTGGGCAAGATTAATGAAGTGGTTTGAAAAATTGGTTTGGGACAAAAATTAGGTGAGTGTTTGAAAATGTGGGCAAGATTAGATGATGGGGGCCACGAAGAATGGGTGAGGATTTGAATTATATTTTAATTCATAAGTGGGAGGATTTAGGTGAGTGGGGACCACGAAGGGTGGGTGAGGATTTGAATTTGATTTTATGCAATAGTGGAAAAACATGGAGAATAATGACATGTGGTGAGGATGTTGAATTATTTTTAGATTTGAAAGGATAATTATCAATTATATTTGATTAATTCGAAGTGTATTTTTGTGGGAAATGAGGAAGGGGAATTAATTGATTGAGGATATATGTGAAATGGGTGAGGTGTCTACATTGCCCCTCTTTGGAAGGACTATGAAAGTAGTGTCATTTAAAAGAAAGTAGACGGTATGGGGAAAGAATTCAATTACTTTTAAAAAGGTAGGGTAGAGTGGACTGTTTGTTGGAGAGAATAGAAAGAAAGTGGTGAGTGACGGTGTCATACGTATCATCAAGGACAAAAAAGTCATGAGAAGATGTGGATTATGGATAGATGTGGTGATTGCCCCTCGATGCGGACTGACGAGAATGGAAATATCGACAGAACTCTCGAAAAGAAGGAAATGGATATTCGGTGGAGGTGGGAGAAGAGGATGAACCATGGAGTGGAAGAGACTTGGAATGATCTCGGCACGACCGCAAATGGAGAAAAGGATTTACATCGACCTTGTGAATGCTAGGTGTGAGGGTGTGTGGGAAAAGAGAAAAGGGAGGATGGATAGGATGGGGGTGATTACGAGAAGAGTAAGGAGATAGGGGAGGGGAAAAAAAAGGAATGAAATAGGTAGAAAGAAAAGAGCGAGGGATGATAGGGGAAAGAAGGGAATGATGAAGGACAAACCAAGGAAAAAATAGGGAAAATGACAGAGATAGAGGGTGAAAGGATGTGAAATAGAGAGAGGTGCAAAATGAAGGAAGCAACAGAGATAGTCAAGAGGGATGCGTGGAAGTGAAATAAAATTGATAGAGCTGTGGAAAAAGTAAGAAAATGGGAAAGGAAAATAAGAAGGAAAAAAACAAGGTGGGAGTAGGGGGTAGGATGAAATGATGTGAAATGGACACGCAGAAAAGATTGTAGGGTAGAGATACCGAATTTAGGTGCCTATAACTTCAACAATTAAGAAAAAAGAAAAAGAAAAAATTCAAGGATATAAGCCACATAAAATAAATATGGGAACTATTGGATATGACAACAAAAAAAAACAAAATGAAAGAACAAGAAAGGGAAATAAGGGGAAATCAGGGAGAAGACAAGAAGACAAATGAAGAGGAAGAAAATAAAAATGCAAAGGAAGAAGAAGAGAAAAGAGGAAGAAGAGAAAAAACACAAGAGGAAGAGGAAAATTAAATTAAATTGAAAGAACAAGAAGAAAGAAATAAAAAGTAATAAAAATAAAAGAATGAACAAGAAGAAGAAGAAAGAAAGAGAAAAGAAGGGGATAAACAAAAAGAAACAGAGGAGAGAGAAAAAAGAAGCAGAGGATAAGGAAAAAGAAGCATAGGAGAGAAAGAACAAAGAAGAGGATAAGGAAAAAGAAGTAGAGGAGAGAAAGAAGAACGAAGAAGATGATGCAAAAAAAGAAGTAGAGGAGAGAAAAAAGAAAGAAGAGGAGGAGAGTAATAACAAATAAGAGGAGGAGAAGAAGAAATAAGAAAATGAGAGAAAGAAAGAACAGGAGGAGGAGAAGAAGAAACAAGAGGAGAAAAAGAAACAAGAGGAGGAGGAGAAGAAAAAATAAGAAGAAGAAAAATAGAAAAGAGAAGAAGAAGAAAAAAAGAAACAAGAGGAGGATAGTAAGAAGAAAGAGGAGTAGGGGAAAAATAAGGAAGAGGAGAACAAAAAAAGAGGAGGATGATAAAGAGAAGAATGAAGAGAAAAGTGTAAGCTAGGAAAAATACACTACTAACAAGGAAGTAAAATACCAATAATCATACCTCCTCCTTCGCGTTCTGTAGCAAACCTCGGAATGGGCTAGAAAACTTGGATTGAGCCCTGATTGTGTGATATGTAGGTGCTTTTCTTCAAGACGGAGCAAGGCCTTCCTGCAACAATGATCCTCTTACTTTGCACCAGATGGGAAAAAGGATTATGAGGCTATTTGGGCATTAGGATGAGGCAAAATGATGTTCTTTTCTCAAAGGATGCAAGAACTTAGATATGGCATTCAAGCTTATTCTCCATGTGTTTAGAGGGGAGGGGTAAGGTTGTATTTATAACCTAAGGGAGTGATTAGCTTAGATTAATTTAAGTAATCATGGTTTGAAAATGTGGGCAAGATTAAGTGATTGGTTTGAAAATGTGGGAAAGATTAGGTGAGTGGTTTGAAAATGTGGGCAAGATTAGGTGAGTGGTTTGAAAATGTGGGCAAGATTAGATGAGTGGGGGCCACGAAAAATGGGTGAGGATTTGAATTATATTTTTAATTCATAAGTGGAGGATTTTAGGTGAGTGGGGACCACGAAGAGTGGGTGAGGATTTGAATTTGAATTTTTAATTCAATAGTAGAAAAACATGGAGAATAATGACATGTGGTGAGGATTGGGTTATTTTTTAGATTTTGAAATGGATAATTAATCAAATTATATTTGATTAATTCGAAGTGTATTTTTGTGGGAAATGAGGAAGGGGAATTAATTGATTTAGGATAGATGTGAAATTGGGGTGTCTACATTTGCCCCTCTTTGGAAGGGTACTATGAAAGTAGTTTCCTTTCAAAGAAAGTAGATGGTATGGGGGAAGAATTCAATCTACTTTTTAAAAAGGTAGAGCAAATATTTGTTGGGGAGAATAGAAAGTGGTGAGTGATGGATGTCATAGTATCCTCCAAGACAAAAATGTCATGAGAAGATGTGATTATGGATAGATGTGGTGATGCCCCCTCGAGAGGACTGACGAGAATGGAATATATGACAGAACTCTCGAAAAGAAGGGAAATGGATTCTGCGGAGAAGAGGACGATAATGGAGTGGAAGAGACTGGAATGACCGCACGACGTAAATGGAGAAAGGATTCAATCGACCTTGAATGCTAGGTGTGAGGGTGTGTGGGAAAGAGAAAAGGGAATGGATAGGATTGGGGGTTGATTACGAGAAGAGTAAGGGAGATAGGGGAGGGGAAAAAAAGAATGAAAGAGGTAGAAATAAGAGAGAGGGATGATAGGGGAAAAAGGGAATGATGAAGGACAAACAAGGCAAAAAATAGGAAAATGACAGAGTAGAGGGTGAAGGGATGAAATAGAGAGATGTGCAAAATGAAGAAAGCAACAGAGATAGTAAAGAGGGATGCATGGAAGTAAAATAAATGATAGAGCTGAGAAAAAGAAGGAAACGGGAAAGGATAAATAAGAAGGAGAAAATGAGGTGGGAGTAGGGGGTGAAATGGAGGAAAATGGAAAGAGGATGAAAGAAGAAGTAGAACAGAGAAAAAAAGAAACTATGAGGGGCGAGGAAAGTGTGAAAAAGAGGAGAGAAAGGAAGAGAAATAGATACAGAATGAACGAAAAGGTAGGGGTGGTAGAGAAAAGGAGAAGTGGTCAAAAGAAATGTGAAAATTAGGGGAGAGGAAAGGAAGATAGAACGAATACAAGGAGAAGATTGAAGGAATCATGTCATTGCGAGGAAGACCAAGGAAAAGAATATGGAATAGACCGTATGGAGATGCATGTGGAGGGTGGTATGATAAAAAAGACAGGACAACGCTGAACAGCCAGGTTATCGATGGGGAAGTAAGGAGGAAACGTGATGGAAAAAGGGGAAGAAGACGATACAGGGGAAGGGAAATAAGACGAGGGGTGGGAGAGAGAAGAGGATAACAAAGAAAATGATGTAGAAGGAAGGGAATACAGAAAGGGGGTAATAAGTGGAAAGGGAACGGTATAAGGAATGTTCAAAGAAGAAAGAGGGGAGGAATGACATCGATTGGAAAATATGTGGAGATGCATGAAATGAGGATACTAGGATGACGAGAAAATAGGAAAAGGATGTATGATGAAGACAGTAAAGATATTGAAGAGGGCAAAGAGGAGATGGAGAGATGGGTAAGAAGCGACAAGAAAGGGTGGGAGTGAGGGAAAATAATAGGAGAGAAAAGAGAATGGGGGATAGAAGAGGCAATGCCAATGAAAGGATGTTAGGGAAATCCCTTTTACAATGAGTGGTGGGGAAGGGTGAGAGAAAAAATGAAGAAAAGGAGAAAGCTAATGAGGATTGGAAAGGGTAACGCCAACAAAGGGACGTTAAGGAAAACCCTTTAACAATGAGTGGTGGGCTTAAAGGAGGGAAGGAATGAAGGGAAAACTTGAGAAGGTCCAAGGGAGTGCATGAGGTCGTGCGGAATGAGGATTGATGATTTTTAGGGAAAACACCGTTGACAATTATTAGCTCGGGAAGAGAAGATGATGATGAAAGAATGATATAGGAGTGTTAACAATAATGACGAATGTGTGTGTGGGTAGAAATGTGGGGGGAATTTGAGAAGATGAAGTGAAAAGAGTGAAGAAGATGAGAGGGATGAGTTGGGACTAAGGGAAAGCGAGGAGAGGATGCAGGTGATGAGGATGAACGAGGTGAGGATGAAGAACCAAGACATGAAAATAATGGGAAGAAATTAGTATGAAGGATGATGGATCAAGAAGGGGAAAATGGGGGAAAAGAATGTGATTGTAGGCGGAAGAGATTAGATGTATGGTGTAAGAGGATATGTGGAGAAAGGATAATAGTAGGAGGAAAAAGTGGGTAGTAGGAGATACCAGGTGGAAGAAGCGATCAACAAAGTGAATGAAGAATGAGGCGGGGGAGAAGTTCACGATGACAAGTTAAGTGTAGGGAGGACCCTGACATAAGATTGTCATGTGACGGAAGTGGTTAAGTAAGATTGCCATGTGAGCAAAACTGGAGATGAAAAATGGTCAAGCGAGAAGTGGTGTTTGCGAGAATCGAAAAGGAGGTGAAAGGATGTGATAATGGGGAATGCCAAGAAAAAATGAAGGGTGAAGGGTGTGTAGTGATTGGGAAAGGCAAGGAGACAGATCATCCTTAAGAGGGAATCTTAAGTGAGATCACCATGCCGGGTGAGTGGTTAAGTAAGATTGTCAAGCAGAGGATGGTGATAGTGGTGGTAAAAAGATGTGATGATGGGGAATGAAGAGGAAATATGGATGGTGAGATTGTAGAGTGATGGGCGAGTGTAAGATGACATGTCATGCTTAAGAGAATCTCTTAAGTGAGATCGTCATACTGCTGGAGAGGTTTCGTAGAATCACCCAATCGACAGGGATGATATGCAAGGAGAAAGACAAGATGATATTGGGGACAGGGGTGGAATGGTAGGTTGAAGAAGATGATCACAACGAGAGGTAGGAGAAATAAGATGGGAAAAATATGATGGGATGGGGAAATGCCATAGGGTAGATCAACCTTAAGTGGATGTCTTAAGTAAGATTGTCATGCGGCCGGAATGGTTAAGTAAGATCGCCAAGCTGAGGAAGAAGATGGATGATGTTAGAGCTGGTGGGAATATGGTATGACAAAATGGACTGAAGGGGAACCCTCAAGCGAATTTGCCATACTACAAAAGCGTGTAAGTAGGATGACCAGGCATAAGACGGATTTGGGGAAGGATGAGAAAAGAGTGAGTGAGGTATGCCTGAGTGGTATATGATATGAGATGAGGTGATAATAAGAAAAAAAGGAAACAAAGGAGTGTAACATGAATGGATGAAGGAATATATGCAGTGGAGGGCGGAGAGTGTGAGGGAAATCCTTAATTGGGATGCCCGCATGGTGAGAGTAATGATGCGAGAATAGGAAGCAGAAGAGGTGGAATGGGAATAAGTGTGTCGTGGTGATTATTGTTTGATGAGAGGGGAGGTGGTGAAGAAGCTTCTACAGCGGGAAGATCTTAGGGAGAGGGTAAACCTCCACTGAGGATTCCATATAAAAGGGGTTATTAAGTAAGATTGTCAAGTAGGAAGCAAAAGGGTGAAAGGAAAGAATACAAATGGGTGAGAGGGGACAGGAATGGTGAGAAGGGTAATATGGGGATAAGTGGCGGAGGAGTAAAAATGGGGAGCGAGGATGAATGGATCAAATACATGGTGAGCACGGTGGAGGAGAAGGAGCTGCTAGATAATGAATGCTACTTGAGAAAGATTGTCAAGTAGGATTCGAAAACTGGAGAATGCATTAGTATGGGTGAATGGATGGGGTGCAGAGTAAGATGTTGATCATGCAAGAAGATACTCACGTGATGAAAAGCATCTTAATTTTAATATAGCACATAATAGGATGCATCGTGATATAAAAGATCAGGATGACTAGACTGTAATATGTGTGATAGCATAGACAGGGGCCATAAAAAAGGTTTGATGCAGTAGTAAGATATGTAAATGGAAGAGAGCATAGACAGAGGCCATCAAGAAAGTATGATGCCCCAGTACGACATGCAATCAGATAACAGAAGAATATTAGAGAGAACATCAGGATACATAAAATCAAGATGCCCCCTGTAATATATCAAGATATAAGAAAGCAATTAATAATTTATAACTAATAATGCAACATAAGAACCAATAAACATATCCCTGACGTGTTCCACAGTGAGGATTGATCAGATGTGCCCCCAAGCAGGGGTATAAGGACACAGTAAAGTATTGGGTCATTGTCCTCAAACAAGGAAACAATGAGAGCCGGATTTTCCCCAACCGAGGATTCATGCGAGGAGAAGTGGTTTGAATTTGGTAGTCATAAGGTGATTGGATCATTCGTTGGGGATAATAGTTCAAAGGTTAAATTGTGTTGGTTATTTTAGAGTTGTTTTTTTAGCGATTTTGTGGATTTTTTTTATTTTTAGTTTTGTTTATTATATATATATATATATATATATATATACAAATTTTCTAATGTTTTTTGGATTTTTGACGATTTTCAAATGTTTTTGACTTTTTTGACGATTTTCAAATGCTTTTGGATTTTTGACGATTCTTGTTAATGGTTTTAGATTTTTGACAATTTTTGACAAGTATTTCTAATGTGTTTGTTGGATTTTGGATGGTTGTTTCTAATGTTTTTGGGTTTTTGACAATTTTCAAATGTTTTTGGATTTTTGGATTTTTACACTGTTTTTTGGATTTCTGATGATTTTCAAATGTTGGTAGATTTTTGGATTTTTACATTGTTTTTGGATTTTTGACGATTTTCAAATGTTTTTAGATTTTTAGATTTTTACACTATTTTTGGATTTTTGACGATTTTCAAATGTTTTTGGATTTTTAGATTTTTTACACTGTTTTTTGGATTTTTGACGATTTTCAAATGTTGGTAAATTTTTACACTGTGAGTGACAATTTATGGACTAGAGTGCAGACTTATCTTTGAGAGGCGATAAACATGGATATTATCCATATGTATTGTGTTCCGTGTTGTAACTTATGCTCAAAATAACACAAATTCTCTTTCCATTGGCAGGATATGATGGTGATGATATGAGGAAAAGAATTCCAGCTCCATTCTTGACTCCACACAACTAGTAAGATGTGTGGGCTCATCACCGAGAATCAAGAAGGACGCAAGAGGTAGATAATGAATATAGAGACAAATGCTAACAAAAATCCCTTTGGGAAATTGTGACTCCATTCTTCATAATGGTACTGAACCAGTTTCAAAAATGGCTTTCACTTTATGAGTCATGTCTAGACTTAGACAGTTATGTGGCCTGCTGATTGTAAGATATAAGGTTAAGAGATAGTTCTCTCTTCACTTAGGCATCTAAATTACGTGTTTGGGGATTCTATAATTTGTAAGCACTGTAAGATTTTGTATTTTTGAAATGACTCCCTATGCCTTGCCCCATGCTACTAGTGAGAAGCAAGGACTCATCACCAAAGGCAAAATATAGGCGAGTGAATTGCCTTTTTGCCTTTTTTTTTGTTTTTGTTTTTCTTGAATATTTTATAATGTTTTTATGCTTGTATGAGAATGACCCTCTACGCTTTGCCCCATGCCACTTGTAAGAGGCAAGGGTTTATCACCGAAGACAAGACGTAGACGAGTAAGGGCACCTTCCTCCATTCCCAGTCTCACACTACCAGTAAGAAATGTGGGCTCAACACCAAAGACTATGAAGGACGAAAGATGTGACAATGAATTATTCATAAGTTATTAAATTGATGGATTTTTTTACAATAGTGCTTTGTATTTGGGAAGAAACATCTGCCCCCAATCTCAACCCCACACAACTAGTAGGACGCGAGGGTTCAACACCAAAGACTGAGATGGATGACCAAACGAACTGGGTAACGAAGTTTAAAGCTTTGTTATGAAAGAGAGAATGTATTTGAAGGGAATATATTACCATCAGTAAGCTTCTAGGTATGACCATAGAGGAAAGTGACAGAAAATGGAAGAAGTATGACACTCACAAACTTAATAGGATTTATACTAGCACTTGTCTCATGATGATAAATATGAAGAAGTGATTTTGACACAGAAAATATCTGCCAATGGAAATGAATAAATTTAAATTATTTGGAAATAAGCAAGACAACAGGAACAATGTACACATTATATCCTGGAATAGTGAACATCTCAAGGATAAAATTTCTTTAAATGAACTGCATTCATTGGTTCATCAAGATCTTGACCATCTTCAGTGGCCAATTTATAGGCTCCAGAGCCAAATTTAGCTGTGATTACATAGGGTCCTAACCAATTAGGCTCAAATTTTCCTTGTTTTTCTTGTTCTTTAGTGGTATTCTTTTGATTTTCTTTTAAAATGAAGTCACCAATTTCGAATTCTCTGGGTCTTACCTTTTTATGATAACTGCGTTGCAGTCGGTTTTGATAGACTTGAAAATGATTGAGAGCATTAAGTCATTTTTCATCGAGAAGCTCAAGCTCTTGAAGCCGTGACTGTCGGTATTCATCCTCATTAATTACATCTTTAAGGGAGATCCTCAAGGATGGGAGTTCTATCTCAATAGGTAAAATGGCTTCACAACCATAAACAAGGGAAAATGGGGTGGCTCCGGTAGGCGTGCGGTAAGATGTATGGTAAGCCCAAAGAGGGGTAAATTTGAGTATGCCAATTACATCCATGGGTGTTGAAAATCTTTTCCATGATGGATTTTAAGGTCTTATTAGTTGCTTCTGCTTGACTGTTTCCCTGAGGATAGTATGGAGTGGACCATTTAAGTTTAATGTGAAAACGTTTAGCTAGGTCTTTTACATCCTAGTTTTTAAATGATTTGCCATTATCTACAACCAGAGTGGATGGAATACCAAATCGACAGATGAGATTATTAAAAATGAATTTCGATATTTGGCTACCGGTAACATAAGTGAGAGGCATAGCTTCTACCCATTTAGTGAAGTAATTAGTAGCGGTAATGATGAACTTATGTGCATTGGAAGATGTTGGTCTGATTTTACCAATGAGGTCAAGTCCCTATTGAGAGAAGGGCCATGGTGTGGTTATCAATTGTAATGCCTAGGAAGGTGCTTGGATAAGATTTCCATGCTTTTGACATGCTTGACAACGTTTGCCAAAATGACATGCGTCACTTTCCATGGTGGGCCAATAATATCCAACTCACAAGATTTTCTTGGCTAAGGCGATACCATTTGTGTGTGCTCCACAGATGCCAGAATGGACTTTAGCTAAGACACTCGAGGATTCTTCTTGATTAAGACATCGGAGCAGGGTGCCATCATATCCTCGTTTATAAAGAGTTTCTGCTAAAATTGTGTAACGAGAAGCACGTTGTGCTAAAGCACGTTTATGCATTGGTTTCATGTCAGCTGGAAATGTTTTATCACGAATGAAGGTTTAAAGATCATGGTACCAAGGGTTATTCAGACCCACGATATCACATACCATAGTGTTTTCAGGAAGATCATAGGCAGGCATTAAGAGATGTTCTACAAGAAAATGTGCCTAGGGTTGACTAGATGTGATTTCTAATAGGGATCCGATAGTTGCCATAGCGTCGGTAGATTTATTACGAATTCTAGGAATTTGATCAAAGCTAATTAATCAAAAATAGCTTTGAATACTATCCACCATGCGTTTATATGGGATATTTTTTTCATCCTTGACCTGGTATTCATCAATAACTTGCTTGATGATAAGTAAAGAATCACCAAATACAGCTAATTCTGTAAGATTCCAAGATATAGCTAGTTTTAATCCTGCAATGAGAGCTTCATATTCTGTGATATTGTTGGTACATGGGAATGGTAGGTGAAATGATTTGGGGATAACATGTCCGCTAGGTGTGATAAGCAAAATACCAGCCCCTGAGCCATGGAGATTACAAGATCCATCAAAAAATAGAGTCCAAGCTGGTGCGATGTCTATGTGTAGAATATCTTCATCAAGAAAAGAGAACTGAAGTGGTTCTGTGCTAGGAAGGGGTGCCTCAGCAAGTTGGTTTGCAAAGGCTTGTCCTTTAATTGCTTTATGTGGAACAAATTTGACATCGAATTCACTAAGTAATACAACCCAACTAGACATTCTTCCCGTGAGAATGGGTCTGGATAAAAAATACTTGAGAGGATCAATTTTGGCAATCAACTTAGTTGTGTGATTGAAAAAGTAATGACGTAACTTATGGAATGTAAAGGTGACTGCTAAGCATACTTTTTCAATTTGGGAATAACGTACTTCGTGCTCAATAAGTGTTCGACTAAGGTAATATGCAGTCTGTTCTTTTCCTTGATCATTATGTTGTGCTAGTAGAGCTCATATGGCATGTTCAGTGGCAGATGTATAAAGCAACATAGGTTTATCTGCAACTGGTGACATAAGAACAGGTTGACTAGAGAGGTATTCTTTTAACTTAGCAAAAGAGTCTTGGCAATCGTGGTTCCAGTGAAAGTGTGCATCTTTCTTGAGTAACTGATTAAAGTGATGGCACTTGTCAGCCAACTGTGATATGAAATGTCGAATAGATTGTATCTTTCCTTGAATACTGCGCAATTGTTTTAGGTTTTGAGGAGGAGGCATTTCCATAATGGCTTTGACTTTGGCAGGATCCACTTCTATGCCTCTTCGTGAGACAATAAACCCTAATAATTTACCAGAGGTTACTCCGAACACACATTTCTTTGGGTTAAGATGAACCTTATACTCACGTAATCTAACGAAAATGCGTCTCAACACACTTAGATTCCCTATTCGTGTTTTAGATTTTGCTAATATATCATCAACATAATCTTCCATGATATCGTAACATGTCATGGAAGATGACAATCATTGCTCGTTGATAGGTGGCACCAGCATTTTTCAAGCCGAAAGGCATGACCTTATAACAGAAGGTTCCCCATGGTGTAGTAAATGTTGTTTTATGTTGATCTCCTTCAGCAATACGTATTTGATTATAACCAGAGAATCCATCCATTAAGGAGAGCATTTCATGGCCTGCCGTAGAATCAACAATCATGTCTATATTTGGCAAGGGAAATTCATCTTTGGAACAAGCCTTGTTGATGTCATGGAATTCTATGCATATTCTGATGTCGGGAGTTTTCTTGGCAACGGGAACTATGTTAGATAACCATGCTGAATAATCAATAGGTTTGATGAAGTCAGCTTCCAAGAGTTTCTCGAGTTCAGCTTTAACAAGTAATGCAACTTGGGGATGCATTTTGTGTAGTTTTTTCTTTACAGGTTTTGCATCCAGATGTACCACAAGATGGTGTACTACACGAGATGGATCCAAGCCTGGCATGTCCTTATATGTCCATGCAAATATATCTTGGAATTCAATAAGGAGTGTTGTGAATTCCATGCATTCTTGGTCAGACAGACTAATGCCAAGTAGTAAAATTTTTGGTTGTTTGGTGGTGCCAATGTTTATGTCTTTTGTTTCTTCTACAATCATTTTAGATGTATCCTTTTCAGAGAATGATGTTAATGGTTGATGTAGGTCATCAGTGTTGGGTGTTTGTTGGAATTTTTTGACATGTTTATTGGATAGGGTGGCGGTGAGGTTTTGACTATGGGAAATCCTCTGTTTGTGCTTTTGATCCAAATTTTCTGAGGGTGAAGGATCTGAATATTTTATCTCTTCACCAAAATAGGTTGATTCATTTAGATTGATTTCAAATCCTTTTCAATGGTCAGAAGTAGGTATTTGGTCGTGAGTTCCAAGGAATTCTTCAATGGCTTCATCATTTTGGAACATGTCCATAGCTGCATGATGTGGTTGGACATAGTCTATGAGACTCAAATGTGTAGGCTCAAAATTGATGACATTAATAGAGAAATGTTCAAAGGCAAGATGTGTTTCAGCAAGGTCCTCAAAAAGACTACATGGAGACCTAATGTCATTATCAGAACTAGTGTCATCATTGTCACTCGAAATTATTATGGGAGCGACATCAAACACCTTAAAACCTAGACCATGTTTACCGTGATGTTTTTTACAATTTATAGGGTCTAAATGACCTTGTTCATTTGGAGCGAGTCCTTTACCCTACCATGGCATGTTTTTCATTATTCAGTGAGCTTTGGTAAATTGAGGGGACTCATAACATGGAGCAAATTCGTCATTATATAACCAAGATCCTGAAGAACTTGGAATATGTTCGTTGTCAAGATGACCAAATTTTTTCCAAACTGACTGACCCATTTGGTAATTGGGATGGATTCTCAGATGTGGAGCGTTACGTTTTCCATAGCTATGTGGGGATTTGGTGATATAAAAAGAGTCTGCCATCTTTTGAAATTGATATTCACCGCACCCTGTGTCAATGATTTTAAATGTGTGAGATGGGGGACCAATAGGTACCTCATGTGGTGGGGAAATTAGTTTGGTAGTCTTAAAAGATGAAGAGAATGGGTTATAAGAAGAAAGGGGTGGATTGAAGGATGAAGGTTGGTTGTTCACAGGAGGAGGTATCTTAATAGAGGAGGTGTGGTTGGATGAAGAAGATTGGCTAAGTGAAGAAGAAGATGGTGTGGTGGAAGAATAATTGTTGTTGGAAGAAGAAGCTTGATTAGTGGAAGAAGATGATTGATTAGTGGGAGGAGGACTGGTGGAAGGTGGTTGACTAGCAGATGATAATGGATTGGAAAATGTGTTTTGGTTATGAGATGATGGTTTTCGATTATTGTTAGGGAGTGTATCAGGATCAATGAGTGTTTCACTAGGGATTATACGAGGTGGAGCATATTTATCTGTTGATGGACAATAGTGATCATGTCGATACCGTCCTTCGAGGAATCTACAATACTCAAAAGGTTAGGGATCTGCACGTAATGTAAATTCCTTGTCCAAATGAGGAAACTTAATGCATTGGTGGAATGTTGATGGGACGGCTTTCATGACATGAATCCATGGTCAGCTGACAAGAATGTTATATGTAACTTCTACATCTACCACATGACAGACCGTGTCTAAGGTGATGGGTCCAACTTGGAGAGGCAACGTGATTGTGCCTTCAAACTTTCTTTCGCTATTATCATACCCACGAATGGTTATGATATTGTTTTGTAAATCATTTTCAGTGTAACCTAGACAATGTAAAAGTTTCATGGAACAAATATTTAATGTTGATCCATTATCGATTAAGACGCGCTTGATTTTACGATGAGTTACATAACCCTCGACGTATAAAGAATGATTATTAGTGATGTTGGGATTAAGCAGGTCAGTGGGACCAAAAGATAAAATAGGATTGGGGACTATAAAATGTGCAATTAAAGCCTGAAATTGTTGTGAATTAATGTCCTCAAGGATACGAGCATTATTCAATGTTTGCATAAGGATGCGTTGTAGTGTGGGAGAAGAATTAAGTAGTTCCATGATTGAAATTTGTGTGGGAGTCTTCTCTAATTGTTTGACAATATTAAATGACGGCATAGGTTGTGGAGAGGAATTGGCGGTAGAATTAGATGGTGGAATAGAAGGTGATGCTGGGGACGAAGTGGTAGTTTTTTTTGTTGTAGGGACCCACATTTTTTTCTGTCTAGTGGTGATTGCACAATTAATTCTGATCTTTATAGTTACCACTAAGTCTTGGTCATAATCTATGGTCGAGATGACTGAGTCAAACTCGACGTTACTTGACAATTGACCTTTATCTTTTGAATTGTTATTATGATTAGGGAACGGATTTTTGAACATGTGAAGTTTTTCATTAGGTTTTTTTGTCTTAGAAGTATTTTCAACTTCTATGTCTCCACGTTCAATCAGGTCTTAGACATAATAGCGGAGTTGCATACATCTATTTGTAGAGTGCTCTTTTATGCGATGGTAATCACAATATTCATTGTCTTTATACCAATTTGGTTTGGGTTGTCCTTCTTCGAAGGGTTTGACAATGGGATATGTAATCATATTAGCATTTGCCAAATGACGAAAGACACTAGATAGACTTTCTCCGAGAGGAGTGAACTCTCTTCGTCAATCCCTAGAAGGAACTTACTTTCTAGGGATAATGATTGGTTGTTTAGATTTTAATGTGTTGGTGGGATGGTTTTGGACATTTCAAACATGACGGGAATCAGTAATGCCATCGTTGACGATATTTCGATTCCGGTTAAAGAATTTAGATTTGTCCTGGTTCTGAGGAGTGTCTCGATAAGGTTGGTCTCTAAAGAGTGCTTTAAGTAAGCCCTTAGAAATGAGGGCTTTTTCGATTTGTGTCCCCTTTTCGATGACTTCTTCAAAACTATTCAGACAATGCATTTGCATGTGGAATGATAATTCGGCATTGAGATTAGGGACAAAAATGCTAACTAGTTGTCTCTCAGGTACTGAGCAAGGAAATTGGCTTGCAATTCTGTGCCATCGTTGTAAAAAAGAGGAAAAATTTTCATTTGGCCTTTGCTTAGTGTTGCACAGATCAAGCATGGTTATTTCTAAGTCTAGGTTATAGGAAAAATGTTTGACAAATTTCTCCGATAAGTCTGCAAATGTCATGACTGACCCTTTGGGTAGATGGAAAAACCAGTCTAAAGCTTGTCCTCCTAAACTTTGGGGGAATAATTGTAAAAGGTACGTGTCTCGATAAGCAACTTCCTGACATTACATGTAAAATTCCTTGACATGTTCACGGGGGTCACCTTTTCTTTTGTATTTATCAAACTTAGGGATTTCGAAGGATGGCGGAAATGGTAATCGTGATATATTTGTATCAAATGGATAAGGACACAATTCTTCAAAGTTGAATTGTTTCAATTGTTTTTGCAGTCCCTAAATGGTGTCTTTCATAAGTTTCCATTCTTGTGCAAATGGAGAAGCGGGGGATGGTTTATCAAACATGTTGCGAGTATTGGAATCTAGATTGAGGTCTTTTAATTTAGTGAATAAATCTTCGGCCGAAGAACCATTTGGATTGTTTGGTATTTCATTGTGATAACTTGATTCACCGTTGTCGATGAGTTTGTTTAAATTTTCCATCCCGAAGTCAAGGGGTAGTTTTTCCCCCATGGCTAGGATGTGTAACAGATATTCATTTTTGTTTTGTTCTATCACCTTATTGACTTGTTCTTGTTCTTCATTGGTGAGTTTTGGTTGTGCGACTTCTTCGTCATCATTTTCATGATTGTGACTGCGAGTGAATACCATGATGAAATGTGTTTGATTAAGCTGAAAAGTGGGTAGGAATTTTGAATAGGTGTGAGGAAATGAGAACTCGATTACTTTGGATTTATCGTAAATAAGCTCATGATGACTAATAAGGAGAGTAACTCAAACAAGTTATCTCAATATGATGATGATGTAACTCGAGACGAGTTATTAGAGGATTTTTTGTTGTGTAGATTTGGCTTAAACAAGCTCTGGACTATTGACGGGGAGAGTAACCTGAATAGGTTAATCACGATATGGTTGTGATATAACTCAAAATGAGTTATGAAAGGATTTGTGTTGGCTGTGATTTGGATAAACGTGATGGTGGACAGAATAATGAGTGAACTCAAACAAGTCACCCAATATTAGTTTGATATAGCTAGAAACAGGCTATGAAGGATGTTTTGACAATTGACAATGTGGGGAGTGAATGTTAGTCACTTAATATCAGTTGGATATAGCCGAAGACAAGTTATGACAGATGTATTGTTGGATGAGGCAAGCTAATGAAATTGGTGTGATGTTTTGGTTTGTGTTCTTGGGTTGTTTGGATGTGTTCGCTTGGTATTGAATTGGTCGAGAACTGATTTTTTTGTGGAACACAACTAGGGTCTGAACTTTTACAATGAACACATTGATATCAGCCAAGTTTTATGATAAAATAATGCTAAACTATTTTGTTTTCAAACAGCAAGCAATCATGTAGATTCAATTGTTTTGGCTTATGAGGTAACTTCTTCAGGAATGATCATTGTTTCATGTAATCATACAAGTATGATGTGAAATGGTGGATGCAAGCTCTTATCACTCCAAGAAGATGCGTCCTCCGATATACCCTAGTCCTGATATACCTAATTCTGTACGATGACAGAATTGGTACGGGGAACCCTTAGAGCACTAGAGGATACTCACCAATTCTTACTTGCCTGTTTCGGAGTGAATCACCACGTCCAAAACAGGTTTTGTTAAAAGGTGGAAGGTGATGGAGGGATGAATGTGTATGGTGTCCTTATAACTCCTCGAAGATTTATAGCTATTTAGGCATGACTCGCATGCGCTGCACGACAACATTACCTGTAAGTGAAGAGCAGGGGCGAGGTAAATATCAAACGTTGTGATGAGACTAGGTCTCAAAGTGCAATGTAGATGAAAATGTTGTTGGTGCGTGGTAGTCAAGTCCATGTCACCAATGTAGCTTTGGTGGTGATAAAATCCACCTCGTCTACGTGTAAAAACAATATGATAAAGTGATTAAACGTAGGGTTCTTTCCAACTTGAAATAAATCACTAGCAGAAAAATGATTACGTACCTAAGCGTACTTTTTTTTTGGTTTCAACAATTGTCTTTGAATGATGGTATTTTTGCGGGATTTTTGTTATTTTGTTTTGTTTTTGTTTTTGACAATATTCCAGCAACGTGGTTCTACAGAAAATAAATTAGTAGTTATTCTGCAAATGAAATGTTAGAAAAGTGATCGTGGTTGTTTTTGATTTACCAGATCTCTCAAAGGCGTAGGAAAAGAGCATACACAACCAATGACCAAACAAATATTAAGAATATGACAAAGGAAAATAATTATTAAAATGACAGTTGGAAAACAAAGCTAGAGGATCCTGCAATGTTAGAACAAGAAACTAAAAAATTGTGATCGTTTCTGATTTTCCAGATCACTCGAAGGCGCAAGAAAAGAGCATACGCGGATACAATTGGAATAGTTTTTTTTTAAATGTTAATAATTATTGCAATTAATCATGATTGCGAAATAGCGATAATGATTATTTTCACAAAAAAGAAAAACGATGAAAGAAGAGGGTGAAAACGTTACCTAGAAGTGTTGTCGTAAAAAATTGAAATGTAAGGCAAAAAATGAAAAATTAAAAAAAAAATTGTTGTGCAGAGCCAGAGTGGCCTCACGTTTCTGATTTCCAAGATCACTGTTAAAATGCAAGGAAAGAGCATACGTGTGAGGTTGTTACGTGAAATAAAAATAAAAAAAAATAAAACTATAATTTTGTTGTTTTTTAAAAAGACAGGTGTTAGAAGAAATAATTCCAAAAAAATTCTGTAAGTCTAAATCTAAAAATTATTTATTCATTGCACAGATCTTTTCAATTCCTTTATGTTAAAAATAAATAAATTCATTCCAAGTTCGGGATCAAAATTTATGGCTTCCGGAAGATGGGCTACGGTAGCACTCTAAAGGAAAATTTTGAACATGAGAAAAACGTCCCAGGAGCTGGTTTTTTTTATTTTCTGACTTCTGTACTTCACTTGAGAAGCTAAAATTTTGACAGCAAGGTTAAAAAAGAACAATAAACAGAAAGAAAGAGTTAGATCACAAAATAATCGACTAAAAAAAAAGAAAAAAAAAGATTAACTTCCTACAAAGCAGTTATGTTAGCAAAAGTAAATAAATAAATGCATTTTCTGGATTGGTTGTCCCATGACAGTAAGATGATAAATTAATGGATAGTTCATGTGTTTCTAAAGATGATGAGTAAATAGCAAAATCAAAACTGGGAACTAAACACCAAACACCGAGGAGATCAAAGACACGATGAGCTTCAGAGTTTCATTGTTGCTATAACCTGCAGATACACCACAAGACACCACACAACAAAAACACTACCCAAAGCATGAAGGTTAACCAAAGAAGACCATAAGGAACAGAAAAGGAAATAATAATAAACAATAATAAACAAAGAAAAGATAAAACCACTAATTGAGAAATTAATGGTAACAGATCGAAAGTAACCGGGCGTGCCAGAATGTTAGCTAGGAAAAATACACTACTAACAAAGAAGTAAAATACCAATAATCATACCTCCTCCTTCGCGTTCCGTAGCAAACCTCGGAATGGGCTAGGAAACTTGGATTGAGCCCAGATTTTGTGATATGTAGGTACTTTTCTTCAAGACGGAGCAAGGCCTTCCTACAACAACGATCCTCTTACTTTGCACCAGATGGGAAAAAGGATTTTGAGGATATTTGGGCATTAGGACAAGGCAAAAGGATGTTCTTTGCTCAAAGGATGCAAGAATTTAGATATGGCATTCAATCGTATTCTCTGTGTGTTTAGAGGGGGGGTAAGGTTGTATTTATAGCCTGGGGGAGTGATTAATTTAGATTAATTTAAGTAATCATGGTTTGAAAATGTGGGCAAGATTAAGTGAGTGGTTTGAAAATGTGGGCAAAATTAGGTGAGTGGTTTGAAAATGTGGGCAAGATTAGATGAGTGGGGGCCACGAAGAATGTCAAAGTGTGGAAACATTGTTGGTGTCTCATAGACCCACTCAAGCTGAGCCTTTGCAGGATTCATTAGCACTCATAAAAAGGAATTGAGACAGTGAAAAAAGGCTTAGAGTCTCCAATTATAGCATGGAGTTATTGTTGGCCATTTTTGTTCCCTGAGTAAAAATGAACAATGATGGTCTACAGGCTAAAATTGTCAAAGTTGGTGTATAAACTTTTTACAGAGTTCTTTTATACCTTCATGATGCCTTAGAAGGATTTTCAAACACATGGGAAGAAGGATCTTCAAACATAACTCGGTTGAGTTAAATGGACATGATACGGTTTATGTTGATAGTTGGGCGAGCTTATAATACATCGAATATTTTACTCCAAATTATCTCAATTGAGCTAAATGAAATTGACATGTATGGAGCTTGGGATATTTGCAAAAGGCTCGAGCTAGGGCTCGATTCAGGTCACCAAGGCATGCTAAATACTTTGGGTGGTTGGAAGAAGAGCTCGTAGCTCGGTGTTAAGGAAGGAGAGAGCCCGAGCACGTCGAGTTACGGTTTGATTGAAGAGCTCGAAGTATGGATGAAGAGTTCGACGTTATGGGCCGAGCTAAGGAGTTGGTTGACTCAATAGGGAAATGACTCACCTGTCCAAGTGAGTCAACATGATGATGCAAACAAGCTCGTAAAATTTGGGGAGAATGGAACATGGCACTCATTATGGCTCGACGGGCAATGTTGAGTACACAAGTAGGAGCTCGGTCATCAACTCGATGCATAGCTCCAGGAATAGCTCAGTCAAGCTAAGCCTTAAGGACGAGCTCAACAAGTCTTAGCCACGATAGTAAATGAATTTGATGTCATCTCAGTGACAACTTATTGGTAGCTTAGATGAGAGCTCAACCAAGAGAAGAATGTATCGATCAATAAAATGGGAGACATTGGCAAGCCACTCTGTGTATAGCTCAACGGGATTTTTTTGTCACATGGGGCAGGTTGAGCAGTGATCGAATGAGCTTGTCAAGTGGATAGGATGGGTATTGACAGTGTGAAGGAGATCAAATCGGTGGTTTTTATCCTTGAACTAGGAACTCGAATCATTATGAAAATAACTCAGAATGTGTCATGATCGAGTTCAAAAGGTAACATGTCTGGAACTTCCCAAAGGAGATAAGCTCGATCCTTTGAGCCAAGAAATGGTCGAGCCTGAAGTGTATAGGGAGCTCGAGGAATTTTGGGAATCACCTGACCGATCTATGCTTGAGGCTCGTCGTGATTAAACTCAACTCAAGTATGATCTCGGCTCGAGTAAGGCACAAGGAAGACTCGGGTCAAAGCATGGGGCATGTCGTTTCAGTGGAAAGGGCTCGGGATCAAACGTATGAAAGGCCAAGCTCAGATTACAGTCAAACTCAACTATGGATACTTGAACAAATCGTTGAAAAAGATGAGCTCACTGAAAAACTATTGCAGGACAATGGAATGCAAGTGGAACATGTAGGAGCTACACATCAGACGAAATGATTCAGCATTTGAAGAGAGATCATGTTTAACTCGAAGGGCACTGAGCGAGTCAGTCGAGGAGAGCTTGCATGGAGGACGAGTCGGCAAACTCACGAAGAAGAGTCGGGTTCGTGAATGTTGGCTAAGTTCACTAAGCATAAACTAAGGTGAGTACATGGATAGCTTAGCAAGCCCACTAAGCAGAGCTTGATCGAGTTCGAGTTTTAGTATGGGGAGCTTGTGAGCATGAAGTTGAGTTGTGGAGCTCAGTGAGTCTTGGGGTTGATACATATTTTGGTCTAAGGCTCGATCGCCGAGTCACAAGCTTTATGGGTCTGCGGATTCTGAGGTTTCAATCGCTAAGAATGTGGATTTTTGTGACAAATAAGCCATGTCTTGATGGCAAGATGATCCTCGGGTTCTGAGACTTAAACTTCCAAGAATGCAAGGATCGTGAGAAACATTTTCATGTGGAATTTTGGTGGTGGAAATCCAACACGAGGAATCCACATCAGGGAGGTTCCGAAGAATCACACCAACTCTACGGAGAAATGGGGTCAAACTGCCAAAGAGTGGGCTTTTTATGGTATGAAACACATGCCAACGTAAACATGGAAAATCAATGTTTGAATCCCAATCTGGAAAATCCATCATGAGAAAATAGTTAGGGTAAAGGTGGAATTAATCTCCAATTTTGACCAAGTCGTGGAGATGTTGAATCTGTCGCCAAGCTATCAGAAAAGTCATCTGGTGACTTGATTTTTGTTTTAAGATCCACGAAAATTAACGTAGAGGAACTCACTCACAAACAGCTAGCAAATTTAGCATCGAGTTGTTCGGCCATTGAATGCCAAGCTTATCAAGCTCAGCCATGAGACATCGGGTTGTTTGATAGGATCATCCATGAAGTCAAAGCTCCCATAGTGGGGTTTTGGCCTTTGACCAATTCATGTATTAATCAAATGATTAAGAGGTGACATCAGGGCATCCAGTTAATGTAGAAGATTCTAGCTCAGGGCATAACATAAATATGCTTTAGTCAATGGACCAATGTTGGCAAGTTCATGAAGTACAAAAATAATGGCGAGATTGATTCTAGGCTCATGGAGTGAATCTATTTTCTAAGAAGGCAAGGAGGATTGGTTCTTGCATAAAACTGAGTCACGAGTTGTACATAAGCCAGCTTGGGCACCATCGCTTGGGTAAGGAATACAACGATCTAGAAGCTTAGCTATCAAACCATTCTAGAATCTATCATATGGTTTTTGAATGAGTTAAGGGACATGCCTGACTGTGGCCAAGACCAGCATCCTTCAAGCCCACCGAGCTCATTGGACAAAGATTGAAAGACTTAAGCTTGTAGATCAGTTCGTTAAGGAGTCATGGACGTAAACTGAGAGAAGCTCGAGTTAGTCATGCCAAAGCTTGGGAAGAGTACATTATGGATAATGCATAGGAGAAGCTCATATTCAAAGTTTAAATGGCCATCATGATGAAAATCGTAGAACTCGATAACTTGAATCCATGAGCAAGTTGCTCAATGCGAGGAACACGGTGGGTACTCGTGTTCATAATTCAAATATGATCGATGTCAGGGAGGTTTTCGATGACTCAGAGAGGAGCTCGTGTGAGAGTTGTGAACATCAACTTTGTTTTCATACTATGAGGATGAATCATGTAGAGCAGTAGGAGCTATTGGAAATGACCAATGGGGTCAACTTAGAATTAAGCTCGCGTGAACTGCGACCCATCATGGGGAGATAATAATGGTTGATTTGTTCGTCTGAAATCATCGAGCTCATGAAGTTGAGAAACATGGGAGCTTGGGCATGGTGTTCCAAGTACTTTATAGGAAATAACTCAGTGAGCTATGCATCGAAGAATGGATGCATAGTCGAGTGCGGTATTTTCAAAATATTCAAGCTATGGCTCGATTTAGGGGAGCCGAGTTAATGTTTGTAAATGGCACAATAGGAGAACTCAGATTCATAGGAATTGCAGTGACTGAGTCATGGAAAGTCATGGAATAAAATAAGTTAAATTTAGTGTTGGTGAGCTCGGACCGAGATATTTCAAACACAAATTAACACACAACTGAATGACTTAATGGATCAATGAGCAAGTCACTCGAAAGGTGAGTAAGCTCCTAAAAACAATGGACTCAACCAACACATAGGTCAACAACATAACTCAAAATCAGGATAATGAGTTAAACAAGTTACTTGTATGAAGTTTTCAATAGGAGCTGAGTCGAGCTCAAAGTCACATTACTAATTCAGGCTCGTACGAAACATGAAGAACTCGACTTGGTGAACCAAGTTAAAACCGAGCTAGAAATGGCTTGACGAGGTATTCAAGGTATGAGCTCTATGGGGTTTGTGGAACCAATAAGGTGAATTCACCCAAGGTAAGCCAACATAGTGTAATGAGCTTAGCACAGAGTTTGGTGGAGAGCTTATTTTGAAGAGCTCAATGTGGGGGATCAGGTTAGTGAAGATTCACTGAAGGAGTTACCGAGCCAAACTTGAGTAGGGTGGGTCGAGTCGGAGTAGTTGCAGCGAGCCGTTAAATATGAAGCTCGAATTTCCATACAAGTGAGGAGCTCATGCAAAGTCGGCAGTGAGCTCAATTCAATGAGTGAGCTCGGTTGATGGAGGAGCTCGATTCAATGAGATCTCGGTTGCAGTGGAGATGAAAGAGCTCGAGCCCAACTCGGTGAGTTGGCTTGGCGAGCCAACCACCGAGTTGGGCTATTTTTTGACCTTTCTCACATGAACCCCCCCTTCAGTGCAAACCAGTCAAAGGGGGTCCCAATTTATTATTTTTTAATTAATTTAATATTTTTATTTAAATATTTTAATAATAATATTTATTATTATTATTTAAATATTTTATTTAAATATTCTTTTAATTAATTGAGAAGACTAGGTCAACTGGGTATTAATGATACATGATGGAACCTTCTAAAGTGGTTCAACCAACTATAATAAATGAACCATCATGTGCCTTCAATTTAGGAATGTAATTATGACCTTTCCTCTTCTCTCTCACATATTCTTCTATAAATGTAAGTTGGAAGCTCATTCCAAAGGGGTTCCAACAGGTCAGATAGGTTGGAAAGTTAGACATCTTAGGAAAGTGCAATTTTTCAAGAGTCCTCTCTCTTCTGCAAGTTGTCCTTGTATGTTGAGAGAACTTTCAAGCCTCCTCTTCAAGACTGTAATGGAAACCATTTCCTCTTCTGAATGTATGATGCATTGTGCATGTTATTGAAGCAATAAAAGTGTGTGTTTTGTGACTAATCTTGGTCCTTTCATCCTTCTATACTTCTTTGTGCCTTTTCTCATGCTTGCAGGTACACTGTGCAAGTTCACGTTTCTATTGCAGGTTCTTGGAGTTTATGTGCTTATCAAGTGGTGGAGCATTGCATGCAGTTGAGTTGTGGTGCTTGTTCACCCTTCTCAAGTTCATCCTTCTTCACTGGAAGACTGATAACTTGTTTTTCTGATCAAGTTTAACAAAGGGAACGTGTGCTTCCTAGTCTGTGGTATTATGTACCCTCTCTAAGTTGCAGTAGGTGAAGTTGACCTGTGGTGCACACACCCTCTTCAAATTAACCCTTCCTGAGTCTGGAAACACCCTTTATTTGGTGCATCACCATCCCTAGTATAGTTTCATTTCTGCAAATCTCTTTCCCTAAAACCCATGAAAATGTTAGCATAGGACTAGATAGCCATTTTATTACACTAGGAGTAGTACAACACTTAGTTTAGGAAGAGGAAGCCAGCCTTCTCCAGAGGTTCACCTCAAGCCCAAGTCCCATAGCTTGAGAGGTGATCCCATGTGTCCCAATCACACCGAACATCCTGTTCACATTCTAGCCATTCGGAGGGTGCAGTGATTTGGTGACAATAGTTTTTGGCACGCCCCGGTGGGACAGAGTTGGTAATTCTCTTCTCACTTACACAAGTCAAAGCACCTGAAGACTCTATATCTCTGGATTCCAAATCTCAGTGCGTTAACTTATGTGAAGAATTTAGACAAGAGCTTCTTCAAAGCAAGGAAATTATCAGCATATCAAACTTTCCTTGTCTCCTCCAAAGAGAAGAAGAAGAGGTGTTTCAACATCACCAGTTGCAGCTCTACCTCATAGGGGTCATTCAAATCCTCCGTACGGAAGGTTTCCTCCACCAAGGAACAATCAACCTCTTGCTACTATGGCACGAAACCAAGTTTTTCCCCCTTTCAATGCAAGCAGTCCTCTTCTGTTGGCTCAATGTGACCCTATACCTATTGCGGCACTCAAAAGTTTACCCTTTTACACAGGGGAAACTCACGTTACTCTAGTGGAACATATTCTTGATGTAGCCAACATTTGTGTCATACATAATATCATAGAGGACAACGTTGTGGTTAGACTTCTTGCTACCTCTTTCAAGGGAAAATCACTTCAATGGTTTCGAGGGTTAAGTGTTGGCAGTATAACCACTTGGGATGAGTTAGGAGAAAATATTTGTAAATAGTTTGAAGACAAGAGTGATCACCTATCACTTTTGGAACAACTCACTACCATGAAGAGAGCTCCCCAAGAATACATGAGTGATTTCAACTTCTGATTCCACAGGACCTGGAATAGGATTTGGCACTTATAAAGCCTTCTACACATAATGCATTCTTGTACTATTTGTGAGCCTTGAATAGTGATGTAGCAGTTATGATCCAGTCCATGGGAGGGGCTACATTACCTGATGCCTACGACGTTGCCATAAGAGTGGAAAATTCCTTGATTCAGGCTGGAAAGATAGCTCCATGACCACCAATGTCATTGTCTCTGGATCTTACGAACAATTAGCCTATCATTCACTCCTATTCCAGCAAGCCTCTAATCAACCAGCTCAATCTACCCCTACCTCTTCAAATGATCTATTTGAAGTCAAGTCACTGCTGCAAACTTTTGGAAATGAGCTTGTTGCACTCAAGAGGCAACAATTTCAATACAATCATCCATATCAGCCACAAAATCAGCAGTATCAGGCTAACCATCCTCCTTTTCAAGGGAACAATCAGCCACAAAATCAAGCTACAAATCAAGTTGTGAATGTCAGGCCTTTGAACTTTCAGAACCCTCTTGCTGCTAGCTCATCTAGAGCCATTGTACCTATCCAGAATAATCTAGTTCAAGACTATGAATGGTGTTATCCTTGTTCTCAACCCCACAATCAAAATATTTGTCCCAATGGAGTTCTTGGCTAGGCCCTTATGGTTCAAAGTGTATCTACCCCTTCTGAGCTAACAGAGAACACATCTACACAAGAAACAACAGATCAACCGCAGGCACCTGAAGAAACCACTTTGCTAAACTGGCAAGCAGAAGATTTTTATGGGTTGAATACAGATTCCTCATCAGTGGTGGAAAACACTCATTCCAAGAAGAGAGAAATGGAACCTCAAACTTCCAAATCTGATCAAGCATCCACTTCATAGCCTCAGACACAAGTGGTGGTTGATAAAGATGTGGGAAAGAAACCGCCAGAAATACCTGTTAGCCAAGCTGCAAGGAAAGAAGGTTCTTCAGGCATCACGATACCCAACAAGCATTTTCCAAAGGAGGATCCCAATGCTCAAAGAAGTGTCAGCAAAGTAGGAGCAATTCCCTTCAGCATAGTGGAACAAATGAAGAAAACCAACCTGAGCGTTACTATGTGGGATGCACTCTCAATTCCTTCTCAAAGAAACTTGTTGCGAGAGGCTCTGAATAGTTTTGGTACAACTGGTGGATCATCAGGTCATGGAGCAACAACTGCTATGAGTTTGTGTCAACTGGAAGGGAAAAGTATTCCTAAGGAAAACAAACCACCACCATTCTATATTTCCTTGATCATTGGCAACCACCTGGTACATAATTGCATGATCGATTCTGGTGCCAGTAGCTCAGTCATGCCCAAACAAATTACAGATGTACTAGGCATACAATATGCACCAGTTGCAAGAGGATTTGTTCAACTGGATGGCACAATTGTTAAGACTATTGGAGTTATCAAAGGACTTCAACTTACCATCCATGCATGCCCAAGTTTTTCATTCACCCAAGACATATCAGTCATTGATCTTCCTCCTCTCTTTGCCATCTTCCTATCACGAGATTTCACTGCCAAGATGGGTGGTTATCTATCAGTTGATTGGTCACATATGATTCTCAGGACTCGATACGGAACCAAAGTGACTATAAGGGCAGAACCAATCTGCCATAATCATGTAGAACCCTACACTGCTAGTCCTATAAATGGGAATTACACCATCAGAGATCCGGAAGAAGAAGATGTTGATCATGAACCAACCACTCTTGTTGAAGAAGTCCCTGATACTGTGCTAGATGAAGTAAGTGGAGATCATCAGTATGATCCCTATGCTGATGTGTTGGTAGAAGAAGAAGTTGGTTTGCTACTTTTGGAAGAAATGGGATTGGGTACCTACTGTATTCATGAAGAAGATACAATCATACTGCAACTTGTCAAAACACCAAGTGATTCAGAAGGACTGTGGAAATTGTTCTTCGATGGCTCAAGAAGTAAGAATGGATCTGGTGCTGGTGTTATGTTAATTTCTCCAGAGGGAGATAAATACTTCTCATCTTTTTGGTTGTAATTCAGTTGCACTAACAATGTTGCTGAATATGAGGCCCTTGTACAAGGAATTCAACTAGCCCAAAAGAAGGGGATCAAAGCCCTGACTATTTTTGGAGATAGTGAGTTAGTTTTTCATCAAGTGACATCATGCAGTGCATCCAAGAATGATCTTTTAAGATCATACAAGAACCGAGTCTGGGACTTGATTGAAGATTTTGAAGCTTTTGGAATCCATGCAGTTCCTAGAAATCAAAATCAAGATGTTGATAGGCTTGCTACAATTGGCTCGCAATATGACATACCTGTTGATATCATGAAAGAAGGGAAACAATTTTTCAAAATGGTGGTTTGACCTGTAGTCCCTGATAATGTGAGTAGCTGGAAAGTGTTCGATAGTGACAAAAAAATTGTCCTTTTCCTACAAGAAGAGGCAGAGTTTGCTGCAAGAAATCAGGATAAGTTGCAAGAGTCATATGGTGATCAAATTATACAATTGAAAAGAAAAAAACTACCAAAAGGCTTAGTCACTCTGGAATCCATTTTCAATTCAGATGATCAAGCCAAAAGACAAAGCTCTAACATGGTGGTCAAAGAAGAAGATTTTGAGGAAGTTGAGGTAGCGCATGAGAAGTTTCTGAAGATTGGAAAAGTGTGTACTTCTGAAGAGAAAGAAGCTTTCATCAATATTTTTCAAGAGTATCACAACATTTTTGCACGTGGAGCTATGAAGACCTACGTGGTTTTGATCTAGGTCTAGCACAACATACCATCAAACTGGATCCTAATGCCAAGCCAGTTTGCCAGAAACAGAGGCCAATTAATCCCAAAATTGAGCCACTAATGAGAAAGGAGCTAACCAAACTCATTGAGGCCTGTATTATTTTTCCCATCAAGCACTCCTCTTGGGTAGCCAATCTGGTGCCCGTAAGGAAGAAGAACAGAGAGATTTGGTTGTGCGTAGATTTCAGGGATTTGAATCGTGCCTCATTGAAAGACCATTATCCTCTCCCGTCAATGGAGAAAATTCTTCAAACAGTGGCAGGAGCTCAAATATTTTCTTTGCTCGATGGATATTTGGGTTACAATCAAATTCTAGTCCAAGAATCTGACCAATTCAAAATGGCTTTCACTACCAAGTGGGGCATGTATGCCTACAACAAAATGTCATTTGGATTGTCCAATGTCCGGGGCTACTTTCCAAAGAGCCATGGACATGGCATTTAAAGGACTAATCAATGATATCATCTTGGTTTACCTAGATGACATAATTTTATATTCTAAGCATGCAGACAATCACATCCACATCTAAGGAAGGTTTTTTGAAGGTGTAGGGAATTTGGGGTTTCACTTAATCCCAAGAAGTGTATTTTTGCAGTGCATGAGGGAAAGTTGTTGGGGCATGTTGTTTCAGTGGAAGGACTATCAATCGATCTAGCCAGGATTCATTCGATTATGTCCTTATCTCTCCCAAGTCATAGGAAGGGCCTCCAGAGTTTTCTGGGAACCATAAACTTCGTGCAGAGATTCATCCCTCAATTCGTGACATTGGCTAAACCACTGACAACCATGCTGAAGAAAAACATGCCATTATCATGGACAAAGGAAGGACGAGAAGAGCTTCGAAGCCATAAAAATGGAAATTTCTCAAGCTCCCATGCTAGTGAACCCCAGGTTTGATAAAGACTTTATCCTTTATGCTTTTGCAGGTCAAGAGAGCATTTCAGGGATCCTCACCCAGCAAAATGATGATCTGATGGAGCAGCCAATTGCTTTCTTCAGTCAATCCCTCAAAGACTATGAGCTCAAATACTCATTCATTGAAAAACAAGTCTTTGCGGTTATTCGAGCTTTGAAGAAATTCAAGCACATGTTGTCCAACAACAAAATTCATCTGATGGTGTCTCATCCAGGTGTCAAGGAGTTTTTTTGAACAAAGAGATGAACGAAAAGTGCACTGGATGGATCATGAAGGTGATGGAGTATGATGTGCATATCAAGGTTACCAAACTTGTCAGAGGTAAAGGTTTGTGTCAACAACTTGCTGCAGACATGGAATCAAAAGGTGATGAGGATGCGATGCTCCTAAACACTGATGAGAGTGATGATCAAGTTGACTGGTTATCCAAAATGAAGAATTTCCTCTTCTCAGGAGTATATCCTGTGAACATGGATAAAAACCAAAGACAGACTTTCCATCTTCAATCTATTCCATATGTTTTGGTAGATAATGTTCTCTTTCGAAAGGATTTGAACGGTGTCCTCCTTCGGTGCGTAGGACTGGAACATGTAAGTAAGATACTAGAAGAGTTTCATAATGGTCTATCTGGAGGACATTATTCTGCATGAACAACTGCTACCAAGATCATGCGAGCCAGTTACTATTGGCCAGATTTGTTCAAAGATGCCCATCTCTGGGTAAGGAAATGTAAGGAATGTGCCTTTTTCATAGGCAAGTAGAAGTTGGCAGCTCTTCCACTGCATCCAATCCAAGTGGATCAACCCTTTGTTCAATGGGGGTTGGACTTCATCGGAATGATTAATCCTCCATCTAGTGATGGACATAAATGGGTCCTTACTGCAACAATACTATTTTACTCGATGGACAGAGGTGGTAGCATTGAAAGAGAGCAATGAAAAGGTAGTTCTGGATTTCTTGGAAGGTATAATGACAAGGTTCAGTGTTCCTTTTACAGTCATTTCAGACAATGTGATGGATTTTCTTGGTATGAAGTTGAGTGAATGGGCTGTTAAAAATGGGGTCTACCTCAAGACTTTGTCCAATTACTATCCACAAGGAAATGGATTGGCTGAGTCTAGTAACAAAAACCTCATAAGGATTATTAAGTGCACGATGGAAACTAACAAGAGGACTTGGCATACACAGCTTAAGACCGCCTTATGGGCAGATCGGATCACACCTAAAAGGGCCATAGGGAATTCTCCTTTCGTGCTTGTATATGGAAGGGAAGAAAAACTTCCACTCTCCTTGGAGTTACCTTCTTTGGAGTTAGCTCATCAACTTGAAGTTATGGAGAGTGATCCTCTGACAGTAAGGTTTGCTGAACTCATGGAGTTAGAGGAAGTATGGAACAAGGCTATGAAGACTTTGGAGCAACATCAGGCTCAGGTTAAGAAATATTTTGACAAGAAGGCATCTGACAGGCATTTTCAAGAGGGAGATTTAGTCCTCAAATGGGATGAAGATAGGGCCAAACCAGGAAAGCATGCCAAGTTTGACGCTCTCTGGAGCGGGCCATACATCATCACGAGTTGCAAAGAGGTGAATTCATTTCATCTATCCAGGCTCAATGGAGAAGAACTACCCATTCATGTGAATGGGATACATCTCAAAGCTTGTTTTTGAGAAGTGTTCCACCCCCTGTACAGTTTAGTTAGGTGTTTTCCTCCAAGTGCTTATGCACATTGTTGTTGTGTGTTGTTATTTTGCTTTCCTTTGTTGTTGTGGTTTTTTTGTTGTTCTTGCACATTATTTCATCATAGGAAGGTGTTCAAGGAAAGGAAGGTTCAAGGTTTCCATAAGAGTTTCATGATCTATTCCTCATTCAAAATTCTGCAGTGTTCCATAGATGTCAAGCATTCAACAGTTTCAATATACTTCATGCTTAGCATTCCAGGGAGGTCCAAGATCGGGAATGCTCAAGGAGATTTTGGGATGTATCAAAGAAGATCAAATCAATTTCAGGATTCCAATATTGACTCCATGCCCAATGGATGACTTAAGGCTACTAGAATCATGCTTAGCAGGAAATCATCCCCGAGAGGTCGCCAAAAATGTTATCCAATTTTTTCTCCCTGGTAAAAATGGACAATGAGGGTCTACAGGCTAAAATTGTCAAAGTTGGTGTATAAATTTTTTTGGAGTTCTTCTATACCTTCAGGATGCCTTAGAAGGATCTTCAAACACATGGGAAGAAGGATCTTCAAACATAACTTAGTTGAGCTAAATGGACATGATACAGGTTATGTTGATAGCTCGGTGAGCTTATAATACATCGAATATTTTACTCCAAATTATCTCAATCGAGCTAAATGAAATTGACATGTATGGAGCTTGGGATATTTGCAAAAGGCTCGAGCTAGGGCTCGATTCAGGTCACCAAGGATGCTAAATAGTTTGGGTGGTTGGAAAAAGAGCTCGTAGCTTCGGTGTTAAGGAAGGAGAGATTGCTCAAGCAATCAAGCTATGGTTTGATTGAAGAGCTCTCAAAGTATGGATGAAATAGTTTGACAGATTGATGGTCTGAGCTAAGGAGTTGGCTGACTCAATAGGGAAATGAGTTACTTGTCTAAGTGAGTCAACGCGATGATGCAAACAAGCTCATCAAAGTCGGGGAGAATAAAACATGGCACCCACTGTGGCTCGGTGGGCGGTGTTGAGTAAACAAGTAGGAGCTTGGTCATCAACTCGATGCATAGCTCCAAGAATAGCTCAGTCGAGATAAGCCTTAAGGATGAGCTCAAAGAGTCTTAGCATCGATAGTAAATGAATTTGATGTTATCTCGGTGATAACTTGTTGGTAGCTCAGATGAGATCTCAGGTTTTGGAGATCAAAGAATGGATGAGCTTGACAATGAAGATCTGATGAAGGATAGAATAGGTGACGAGTCACAGTGGCGAGCCACTGATGTGTATGGCTCAATGAGATTATTTTGTCGTAGGGGCAAGTTGAGTAGTGATCGAATGAGCTCGCCAGGTGGATAGGATGGACATCGACAGTGTGAAGGAGATCAAATCGGTGGTTTCGATCCTTGAACTAGGAGCTCAGATCATCATGTAAATAACTCAGAACGTGTCATGATCGAGTTCATAAGGTAACATGCCTGGAACTTGCCAAAGAAGATAAGCTCATTCCTTTGAGCCAAGGAATGGCTGAGCCTGAAGTGTATAGGGAGCTCGAGGAATTTCAGGAATCACCCGACTGATCTATGCTTGAGGCTCAATGTGATTAAACTCAGCTCGAGTATGAGATCGGCTTGAGTAAGGCACAAGGAAGACTCGGGTCAGAGCATGGGGATTTTTGGGAAAGGAAGCTTCAGCCATATGAGATCAATCATGGTATCAAAGGCCTCAAAATTAGTGTAACCATTTCTAACTATGGATTTTCATGATAGAAAGCCATGAAGAAGATGAGCTCACTGAAAAATGGTCTTTGATCTGGAATCCAAGTTGCCATGTAGAGCTACACAGGGACATGATTCACATTGGCCAAGGTGTTCGAAGTTCCAAACTCGAAGGATCCAGTGAGTTGGTCAAAGGAGATTCATTCCATGGAGGAAAACAGAAACTCGTCCTATGAGAGTTTCAGGTGAGGGCGTTGAATGTTGATGGATTTCAATAGGCCAAAATAAGGTGAGTATTAATGGATTTAGTGAGATGCTTAATTTCCAAGCTTTAAGCTAAGTTTGAGTTTGGTTACATGATGGGAAGCTTGTGAGCATAAAGTTAAGGGATCTTGGTGAGTGTTGTTGATAAATTTTGGTCAAGGCTCAGTCGCTAAGTCACGACTAATTTCACAAGTCTGCGGGTTCTGAAGTTTGAATGTCAAATGCCAAGAATGTGGATTTTGGTGACAAATAAGTCATGCCTTGAGTGTTCGAGATGATTACTAGTGGGTTCTGAGACTTAAACTTGGAAGAATGCTCAAGGATTAGTGAGAGAAAATGTCATGGTGGAAGGTGGTGTAAAGTTACAAATTGAGTGAATGCCATGATGGATATTTAGAAGAATCCTCAAGTGGAGGGATGAAATGGAGCTAAATGCCATGAGAGGGGTTTGGACTGAAACCCATGGCCAATGGTGGATGGTGGAAAATCAATGTTGAGATTCAATTGGATGATTCATGAGAAGACATTAGGTTAAAGGCTCACAATTAAGTCAGTTTTTTGAGCAAGTGTGGAGATTTTGATAATGATGCTGAGCTTTGAGAAAAGTCATTTGGTGACTTGATTTCTATTTTAAGATCCATGAAAAGTGACGTAAGGAATCATCGTATTGGGTCAGCTGATTTGGCACCATGTTGCTAGGCCATAAATGCATGAAATATGTGAGCTTGAGAAGCTGAGTTCATGCATACCTTTGACCAATTCATGAATGATTGAGGTAGACACTCGGGTTAGTTGTAGGAGATCTAGGTAGAATGACTTTGATGACCAATTGATTCAAGCTCAGAATATGCAAATTGGCGGATTGATCTAGAGCTCATGGAGTGAAGTTGAATTTTCTGAGAAAGGGATAATCACTCTTGCATAAAACTGAGTCGCAAGCTTGTCAATTGAGCATAATGCTAACTTGAATAAGCTCTTGGGTATCAGGAAACATCGATCTAGGATGCTAGCTTAGAGAGTATTAGAATCTATCATATGGTTTCTGAATTGAAGTTAAGGGACGAGATGAGTGACTAGGCCAAGATAAGATTCATAGGAATGACTTGAGCTGACTGGAAGAGATTGAAAGACTTGAGCTTGTTAGAGTTCATTGAGGAGTCATGAGATGGGAAACCAGAGGAGTTTGAGTTATCCAAAGCTTGGGAAGAGTTCTGATTGCGATAATGCAATAGGAGAAGCTCATATTTTGTCAGTGAGTTTAAATGGCCATTGTGATGTCAAAATCAATGAAGGATTTGATATGGTTGAGAATGGAATATGATGCTCAATTCGAACATGAAGTGAGCTGAGTTCATAATTCAAATATGGTCAATGTCAGGGAGGAAAATGACTTAGCAGAGGAGCTCATTGAGAGTTGAAAAACATCAATTTGTACATAGAATTCAAATATTCATGAGGATGAAATCAGTAGAGCGGTGGGAGCTTGAGTCAAATGACCAATTCAGCTCAAAATTGAGCTGGCGTGAACTGTGAGTGGACATGAGGTGGAACCAAGCTCGATTTGAGTTCATAGAAAATAATTGAGCTCGTGAAGTTCAAATGTGTCAAGATTGGAGAAGTGTTCCAAGTAACATCTCAGGAGCTCAGTGATCCATGCATCGAAGAATGGAGGCATAATAGAGTGCGGTATTAATTTTGAAATATTTGAGCTAGGAGCTCAATTTAGTGGAGCCAAGGAATGTGGATAGAATGGTGAAATAGGGCTAAGATGAGTCAATTCAAAAGTTGATTCCGAGATCTCATGGAACTTCATGTTGAAAATCAATAAAATAAGTTAAATTGGAAAAGTGAGCTTGGGTCAAGATTTCAAACACAAGGGAATGGCTTTTGAGCAAGATTGGATGAGAGCTCGTAAAAACAATGGTCCAATATACAGGTGTGGTAAGAGTTCAGTTAATGAAGTTTCAATAATCCAGTTGGAGCTCATTTGTTACATTATGATTCACTCGTACGAAACAGAGTTTCGATGGAGCTTAATGCTAGAAACTCGACGAGGTGGTATGATTAAGGGTTCAAACTAATCAGCTCGAATTCACCCATGGACAAACATGTAATGAGCTCGGCATAGTGGAGAGACGAGTTGAAGAAGCATGTTTGGTTAGTTGAAATAAAGGAGGAACTTGATCATGGGATGAGGAGAGATCATAAATTGGAGCTCAAACATACGAGCTCGGTTGACAGTGAGCTCAATTCAATGAGTAGAGTCAAGGAGCTCGAATTCAGTGAGCTCGGTTGCGGTGAGTGAAGGAGCTGATCCCAACTCGGTGAGTTGGCTCGATGAGCCAACCACCGAGTTGGGCTATTTTTTTACCATTTCCTCATGGACCCCCTCTTTAAGTCAAACCGGTCAACAGGGGGTCCCACCATATTTTAATTATTAATTTAATATTTTTATTTAAGTAATTTTAATAATAATATTTATTATTATTATTTTTAAATATTTTATTTAAATATTCTTTTAATTAATTAAGAAGACTAGGTCAACCAGGCATTAATGACACATGATGGAACCTTCTAAAGTGGTTCAACCAACTGTAATAAATACATCATGTGCCTTCAATTTAGGAATGTAATTATGACCTTTCCTCTTCTCTCTCACATATTCTTCTATAAATGTAAGTTGGAAGCTCATTCCAAAGGGTTCCAACAGGTCAGATAGGTTGGAAAGTTAGACATCTTAGGCAAGTGCAATTTTTCAAGAGTCCTCTCTCTTCTGCAAGTTGTCCTTGTGTGTTGAGAGAACTTTCAAGCCTCCTTTTCAAGACTGTAATGGAAACCATTGCCTCTTCTGAATGTATGATGCATTGTGCATGTTATTGAAGCAATAAAAGTGTGTGTTTTGTGACTAATCTTGGTCCTTTCATCCTTCTATACTTCTTTGTGCCTTTTCTCATGCTTGCAGGTACACTGTGCAAGTTCACGTTTCTATTGCAGGTTCTTGGAGTTCTGTGCTTATCAAGTGGTGGAGCATTGCATGCAGTTGAGTTGTGGTGCTTGTTCACCCTTCTCAAGTTCATCCTTCTTCACTGGAAGACTGATAACTTGTTTGTCTGATCAAGTTTAACAAAGGGAACGTGTGCTTCCTAGTCTGTGGTATTTTGTACCCTCTCTAAGTTGCAGTAGGTGAAGTTGACTTGTGGTGCACACACCCTCTTCAAATTAACCCTTCCTGAGTCTGGAAACACCCTTTATTTGGTGCATCACCATCCCTAGTATAGTTTCATTTCTACAAATCTCTTTCCCTAAAACCCATGAAAATGTTAGCATAGGACTAGATAGCCATTTTATTTCACTAGGAGTAGTACAACACTTAGTTTAGGAAGAGGAAGTCCGGCCTTCTCCAGAGGTTCACCTCAAGCCCAAGTCCCACAACTTGAGAGGTGATCCCATGTGTCCCAATCACACCAAACATCCTATTCACATTCTGGAACACTCACTCACAATACTATAAGCAGAAATAGCCAATGTGACCACCTATTATGCTTATGTTAAGGGTTGGCCAAAAATCACTCAACAATAGAAGATAAAATTTAAACTAGATATGGAATTAAATAAATAATCCATAGAATACGATGTTGTCAAATATATAGATGGGACACAGACAAAATTTGGCAGAATTAGCTGAAAAATACCACACAAAACAACACTGGGCAAAGGAAATCGTGGATATGGAAGAATATAGCTCAACCATGGACAGAGCAATGATAGGGATGTAACATGAGCTCATCACTGCATGCCATTGATACACACAAATTCCATATAAGAAGACACCCACAAAAGTAAGCCATCTTATCCAAGAAAACACTAAGTTACAAATTTAGGTAGAGGATTTTTAGGAACATTTGTTTGCTTGGCATGCATTTGAGGGCAAGATCACAACAAAATACACTAAATATATTACAGGCGCGGTCCCATAGCTCCATAAACATTTTTTTTGGGAAACCATCACGTTTTGTAAACCCAGTCGAGCAAGGGAACATTCCCTTATGCCATATGTCTAAGTTCTGGTAAGTTGATGCTTTGGTATTCCTAGGTTACACTACCATAAAGACTAGGCATGAAAGACTTCAATATTTTGTAAGGTGAAACTTATCAATTGTACAAATAAAATAGGTTTAATACAAAAAAATGGAACAAGGTAGTTGACAGGGTTCTTCATCACTTGGTTGTCTTAAGGATGAGACAACGTTTTGAAGTCTGGGGATGATGTTAACAAGGTTATTCATTGATTTTGTATACTAAGGCATGAATAGAGATAAAGTTATGAAAGACTATGAAAGACAAGGAAGACTCTGGGAGCTGTGAAAGATTGTGAAAGCCTTGAAAGACTGTGCAAGCCTTGAAAGACCGTGAAAGCCGTGGAAGACTGTGAAAGCCGCAAAAGACTGTGAAATCCATGAAATCCTACAAGAAGCCACATAAAGATCAAACATAGTACATACTGAACAATACAAAGTCACCACCAAAGAAAGTGACTTTTGGACAAATTACATAGTGAAGATATTTATTGTAATTGAATGTGATGGATGAATGCAAATAAATAAAGATATATGCATGTATGGGAGTAGAGATAGAAAAAGATAGAAATGAGAACAAATATATAATGTAATGGACAGAGAAGTGTGTGAGGCAAATGTGTAAAACATATGTAATAGTTCTATTAAATAAATAAAGAGAGATGTTTTGTGAAATGTGTAATGAATACTACTGTTATTTGATTCATTAATAGCTTGCATTACAATATGAACCATACTCCCGGTATGTCCTTGAAAAAAGGGCAAATTACTTAACCCTCACAACCGTTGAGGCTTAAGGTCAATAATAATTGTGCCTCTGTTAACGGATTTATTTTGGCATTTAACTTCCTTAGGATGTCATAGACCTACTTGCAAAGTCATAGCTTCCACATGGTACTACAAATCTATTTTGCATTTTCCTAAAAATCATGCCTTTACGGTTCGATCTATTTTGGCAGTTCGCTTCTTTAGGATGTTTAGAATTGCATGCAAATTTATGGATGTTATGTAATAATGTAGCTCTATTTTTCCCTTTTTATGAATTTTGGCCTCAAAGTATGTTCTAATTGTTGTACTATAAAGCACAAAGTTGTGTCATCTCACAAAGCCTCAGAAAAATACCACAAGTGTTTTCAAAACATATTAAAAGGTACTATAACCATGCTGTTAGTGCAAAATCACAGCACCCCTGGACGCACATCAGGCTTCTAGGTTGATGTTCAGGCATCCAGTGTGATTGCACAACATGGAAACCTCTCTCCAAGCGTGGGACTTGTAAAACCGAGAGAGGAATCTCTAGAGAAGGCTGGTTCCTACTCCTAAACTACCTGCCACAAGCTATTCTAGTGCAGGCAAGCTAATCTAATCCTAATCTAACCATGCCAAAGAGACAGAGAGAGAGAGAGAAAAAGGAAAAACAACAAAATCCTACACTAAAACGGTGATACACTAGAGAAGGAGAATGTTGGACATCTATCAAAACTGCCATGCGACAAAGAGAGGTGAGCAATGGGAAGGATGGACAGATGCATCATAGGCCCAAGGATAGATTTCACATAGAAAATGTCCCAAAAATCCATGAACACAGCTCCAGATCTACAGTGAACGTTCAAACATGCTCAAATACCTGCAATGAAGGGAGGCAAGAAGAAAACAAGCAAAAATGAGAAAGGATGAAGAGATGCATCACAAAACATGTTTTGTTGCTTCAGAAGTTTGCACAGAACATCATTCCATTAGTAAAATGCAAAAAACACCATTACAGAGCAGGGAGGAGGTTCGAACTCCATTTTTAACCCTAGAGAAGAGAAGAAGGGAGGGCAGAGCAGAAAGAATGAACCACCCTCCTTTTTTCTCTTTGCCCCTCTTTACAATATATAGGAAGAATGAGAGAGGGAAAAGAGAGGGAATTTAGATCTACCCCAACCACTTCTAGGTCGTATTTAGTTTATCTCATTATGGTGGTAGGTGAGAATCCTGTCAAGAGCGGCGGACTGTCTTTTGCATTAACGCTGGTTGTTGAAACATCAGTTCTGGCCATGAACACGCACCAGAGACGTTTTCATGATTTTCTCCCTCCAAATTGCACAAAAATGCAAGATTGACCCTGTAATCATGTAGAGCATCTCAACAGCTTTCCATTGATGTATAGAACGTGCAAATCTGAGTTCTGGATCAAAAGATATGAAGGTCTGAAATTTTAGGGCACAGGACAGACCAAAACGAATTTTTGAATGTTTGTCCCACGTATTGCTACCTCGACGCCACGTGTCATGCACTGATTTGCTGCTTGATTCTCTCTCCTCTTCCTTTCAGAGGGCTGTCTCTTGAAATTTCTTTTTGGACCCCAGCTGGGACACGTGGCACTATCCCATTGGTTCAGATCGGTGCTCGAAAACTCGCCCTTTGAATTTTCTGGTCCTTTCCCCCTTGTGACACGTGGCGGCTTCTAATTGGTCCTCGGGTCTGATTCGGCCCTTCCGCGTACTTCGCGTTCATTCGTTCCCCGGATGTCCCATTTGCCGCCTGGGGCAAAAAGCTCCGATTCGCCCGACAATGGGCTTGCTCGTCCCTCATTTAGCCGAAGACACGTGGCACCTTTTGATTGGCTTTCGGCTCCATCGGCTTCTGTCGCGTATTTCGGGTCCTTTTGTCCCGGACGTCCCATTTTGATTTTGGACCCTTTTTTCGGCCGATTCGGCCGGTTCGGGCATTTTTGGCCCGCTTGTCCCACTTTGCTTCGGACTGACTTGACCCTTTTCGGCCGGTCCGGGTATTTCTGGCCCGCGCATCCCAATTGCTTTTGGGCTCCTTGTACTGATTTCGCGCGATCCGGCCGGTTCGGGAATTTCGCGTCCATTTGTCCCACTCGTCCTGAATGCTACCCTCTTCAGCAGTTAGCCAATTTTTCTCCTCGGCTGGATTGGCTTTTCACGCCCGCCGCGTACTTCTGTCCCACTTGTCCCATTTTCTTAGTGGGCCGCCTAGACTCATTTCGGCCGGTTCGGGTGGTTCGCGTACTTTTGTCCCATTTGATCCAACCTTGTGCTGGACTAGGACTTAGCCGATTTTCACAATTTTTCCTGGCCCAAACTACTTGCCTTCTGCAACCTTCTTTTCACATTTTCTTAAAGCCTACTCCCTCCTTCTTCTCAGACTGGGGACTTAGAAAATTATTTGAGGGGACTCTAGCAAGCATGATTTTTGGCCCCGAATCAATCAATCTGCCTGGGACTTGAATACTCTGATGCATGTTATCGAAATTTACCTTGGGGGGGGTGAAATTTTGACAACAGTTTGGTGACTCAGCGGGGTCATCTGCCTGCTAGATGAAAAGACCAGTTGCCTGAAGCAATCCATTGGGCATGGAGTCATAAGTAATAGCCTGAAAACTGATCTGAACTTTGAAAATCTCCCCTCTAAGCCACTTGGAAACCCAACGGGCATGGAGTTGTTCTCACCAAAAAACACTGAAAAGAACTGTGCAAGAGAAAAACCAGCAACACCAAAACTATGTACAGAATTGAAAATCATACATGCCCCAAATGGAACATGCAAAGTGTGCACAAGCACTTCTTCTGCTGAAAGAAAACCTAGCTACTCTACTCTAACTGGAAGCAAAGGCAAGCTAAACAAAGCTTGCAACTGGTTGTGAGAAATAGCTTCCTTTCTTCAAAATTGGCAGCCATGTAATTGATTTGGCACTGATCATGGCTGTTTGGATGGATGGAAAATCAACAAGAAGCTGTTCTTCTATCCAAATTATCAAGGTATCAACTGAAAAATCCAATACCTCTTTTATTTGCTTTGCATTTGGATTGGGGAGGTATGGCAGCTGATCCTTGGTACTTTGTAGCTCATCCTCGTGTTCAGAAGCAAGCATGACTGGTTGTGGCTTCTCCTTTGGCTCCAATGAAGCCAAATACCTTACTGGGCAAGGTATGGTCCTTTGAGTGTGCCCATTGCTGTGATTTTCAACTCCAAGAATGGAGTTCTTCTTGTAGACCCTCTTAGAATGGATGACGTGGAAGAAATGGTAGGACCCTTCTGCCCTTTCTCTTCCTCCGATGAAGAACATGGAAGATTTAAATCTTCCAATTTTGGTTCCAAAGGGCTGCTATAAGATGCAGGCTCCTGCAAATGTGTGCTCTCCTTCATGGCAGCAGGCTCTGGTGTTTGGAATGTGGATGTTGAAAGAGAGAAAGGTGAAAGCTCAACCGACTCTTCTCCATCAAAACAATCCTCCAAATCTGACAGGTAAACTACCTCATTGCTGTCCTGCTGCTCGTTTTCAACTTCCTCCATGGTGTCCTCTTGATCTGCAACTTGACCACCATGGTTTCCTTCACTCTCCAATATTGAGTTTGAGAGATCAAACTCCTTTTCAGTGCTAGAACTTGAGAGAGATGAAATGGAAAGAAGAACTGAAGGTTCTTCTGTAACCTGCTTTGTGCTCAAAGCCCTTGGATCTACGTTTTTCTCCTCCATAGCTAGATTGTGCTCCTCTTCTTTTGGATTTGGAGCAGCTTCTCCTTCCTCCAATGTTTGAAGGCAATCTTTCTCTTGATTGAACTCCTTCTCTAGCATGAAGTTTGTCAAGTCAAACTCTTCAATCTGCTGCTCTAGAGGACAAGTTGGGGCTGCAAGATCTTCTTCTTCTGCTGCAAAGAAAATCAGTCCTGACCACCATTTGTTTTCTAACCCTAGCTTCTTCTGTAGGCTTGACCATCAAGGGGATCTTTGTCATCCCAAATTTGGCAGCCCAAACCTTCAAGATGTCTGTCATTTCTTTTCTGTTTGGCTCTTCCTCTTGCTGTCCTTGATGACTGATTTTTACAATTTCTTAATTCCCACATGGAATTGGGAATGCAAGAGGAGGGATGGGTTGTACCTCAGCTGATTTTACAATTTTTCTGTGGTGGTGGAGGCAGTGAAACCTCTTATTTCTTTGGAGGAGGGGGTATTTCTTTTAGCTCTTGTGGAGGGGGTGACTGTTTGGAAGGGAAAAGGAAAGAAGAATCGAGATGGGGTGGAAGACTAGGGGGTGGAGAAATGGATTCAATATTTGGGACAGTAGATGAGGAGTTTAAATGAGATGATGCTGCTTGAGTAATGGAAAGAGAAAAACCAGATGATGGTGTAGAACTTACCCATTGACAAGGTTGTTCAAAAACAAGTCTGTAGGCCTCTATTTCTGCTGTCCATTGTGCAAGCAAAGGCAGCATTGCAATCATGAAGTCAAGCTTCTCCTGAGGGCTGTAATGCCTTGGAAAAGGTCCCACCCATGGACAGGGTGCTCCATAACCGATTCCAAAAGCTCTCATTTGTGCTTGAGCCCTGGACTGCACCATCCCCTCCTCCATCTTTTGGATTTTCTCCAATAGACCAGCATCTTGGATCTGATGGTCTTCATTGTCTGCATACTCTTGCTCTTGGAAAGCTCCATAGCCAAACTGACTTTGGCACTGCTGCTCATATGGGTATGCATATTGATCTTGAATCTTCTCAAAATGCTGATTTGGAGGATTTGAAAAACATGTTGGAGGTGTGAATATACTGCTGTTGTTGATGTGAAATACCATGATGGAAATGAAGTCATGATTGCACAACTTCATAGAATGACAGAATGATGGAAGAGATGGAAGGAAGAATGGATGAAAATGGATGGAAATGAATGGAAAGAAAGGTCTGCAGCTTTGAAAGATGGGTTGTTGACCAGATGGAGTCGCCAGATGTGTTTGCAAGTGCCTCCAAAGGCTGAAAACTTCACAGGAACACACCAACCTGCAAAAGATGAAGTGAAAGACCTCTAATTGTCCCACCGGGCGTGCCAGAATTGTTGATGCACCGAATCACAGCACCCATGGATGTTGATCAGATTTCTAGTTTGATCACTCTAAGCATCCAGTGTGATTGGATAAAATGGGTACCTATCTCCAAGTTGTGGGACTTGTAAAACTTGAGATAGGAACCTCCAGAGAAAGCTGGTTCTTGCTCCTAAACTACCTGCCACAATCTACTCAAGTGCAGGAAAGATAATCTAATCCTAATCTAACCATGCCAAGGAGACAGAGAGAGAGAGAGAGAAGGGAAAAATAGCAAAATCCTACACTAAAACGGTGATACACCAGAGAAGGAGAATGTTGGACATCTATCAAAACTGCCATGGGATAAAGAGAGGTGAGCAATGGGAAGGATGGACAGATGCATCATAGGCCCAAGGATAGATTTCACACAGAAAATGTCCCAAAACTCCATGAACACAGCTCCAGATCTGTAGTGAACGTTCAAACATGCTCAAATACCTGCAATGAAGGGAGGCAAGAAGAAAACAAGCAAAAATGAGAAAGGATGAAGAGATGCATCACAAAACATGTTTTGTTGCTTCAGAAGTTTGCACAGAACATCATTCCATTAGTAAAAGGAAAAAAATGCCATTACAGAGCAGGGAGGAGGTTCGACCTCCATTTTCAACCCTAGAGAAGAGAAGAAGGGAGGGCAGAGCAGAAAGAATGAACCACTCCTTTTTTTTTTCTCTTTGCCCCTCTTTACAATATATAGGAAGAATGAGAGAGGGAACAGAGAGGGAATTTAGATCTACCCCAACCACTTCTAGGTCGTATTTAGTTTATCTCATTATGGCGGTAGGTGAGAATCTTGTCAAGAGCGGCAAACTGTCTTTTGCATTAACGTTGGTTGTTGAAACGTCAGTTCTGGCCATGAACACGCACTAGAGACGTTTTCATGATTTTCTCCCTCCAAACTGCACCAAAATGCAAGATTGACCTTGTAATCATGTAGAGCATCTCAACAGCTTTCCATTGATGTATAGAACGTGCAAATCTGAGCTCTGGATCAAAAGATATGAAGGTTTGAAATTTTAGGGCATGGGATAGACCAAAACGGATTTTTGAATGTTTTTCCCGCGTATTGCCACCTGGACGCCACGTGTCATGATCTGATTTGCTGCGTGATTCTCTCTCCTCTTCCTTTCGGTGGGCTGTCTTTTGAAATTTCCTTGTGGACCCCAGCTGGGACACATGGCACCATCCCATTGGTTCGGATCGGTGCTCGAAAACTCGCCCTTTGACTTTTCTGGTCCTTTCCCCTTGTGACACGTGGCGGCTTCTGATTGGTCCTCGGGCCTGATTCGGCTCCTACGCGTACTTTGCCTCCATTCGTTCCGGATGTCCCAGTGCTGCCTGGGACAAAAACCTCCGATTCGCCCGAAATGGGCTTGCTCGTCCCTCATTTAGCCGAAGACACGTGGCACCTTTTGATTGGCTTTCGGCTCCATCGGCTTCTTCGGGTATTTCGCGTCCTTTTGTCCCGGACGTCCCATTTTGATTTTGGACTTTTTGGGACAATTTCGGCCGATTCGGCCGGTTCGGGCATTTTTGGCCCGCTTGTCCCACTTTGCTTCGGACTGACTTGACCCTTTTCGGCCGGTCCGGCCGGTTCGGGCATTTTTGGCCCGCGCGTCCCAATTGCTTTTGGGCTCCTTGTGCTGATTTCGCGCGATCCGGCCAGTTCGAGCATTTCGCGTCCATTTTTCCCACTCGTCCCGAATGCTACCCTCTTCAGCAGTTAGCCAATTTTTCTCCTCGGCTGGATCGGCTTTTCGCGCCTGCCGCGTACTTCTGTCCCACTTGTCCCATTTGCTTAGTGGGCTTCCTGGACTCATTTCGGCCGGTTCGGACGGTTCGCGTACTTTTGTCCCATTTGATCCAACCTTGTGCTGGACCAGGACTTAGTTTATTTTCACAATTTTTTCTGGCCCAAACTACTTGCCTTCTGCAACCTTTTTCTGCATTTTCTCAAAGCTTGCTCCCTCCTTCTTCTCAGACTGGGGACTTAGAAAATTATTTGAGGGGACTCTACAAGCATGATTTTTGGCTCACGAATCAATCAATCTACCTGGGACTTGAATACTCTGATGCATGTTATCGAAATTTACCCTGGGGGGGGTGAATTTTGGATAACACATGCTAAATAGTTAATGACACTAATATAACAAACAAATTCCTTACATATTCCAAATTTGAATATAGGGACACCCAAAATGTCATAGGACATTTCAAACACCAACACCAACAATGACTCCTTCTTCACACTCAGGTTGCAACAACGTGTACAATCTTCTCTCAAACTTGGCTATGTATATTTCTACTCTTGTTGTCAACACTTCAATGTCTTCAACCAACATATTTATAAACAAGGCAAGTAGATATGAAAGTAAAAAACGACTCACTTTCCAATAATTATGTCATTTTAACTATTAAGGGCTTCTTCATATGACACAAGACTTCCTTGTTTGAGATGATCTAAATCAATACATGGATGTTGACTTACTTATATCTACGCGAGTGTGTGCAAGAAACCAAAGTTGCGTGCAACAGAGGGGGATTAAGCCTTAGGCAAACTAGGCAGTTGCCTAGGGCGCTAGCAGTCAGGGGGCACCTGAATCTAAAAATTTCCTTTTTGTCGATTAATTTTAGAACTTAACTTTAAAATAATTTATTTGAAAACTTAATAGATCAACCCATTTATAGATATTATTGTGTAGTAACATAAATTTCACGCATACACATAAAAAGGTTTTGTAATATTTTTTTGGAAGTAAAAGAAAATATCACATATTTATAAGCACATATGATTTTTTTGGTATTGTTACCCATTCTCTGATGTAGCTCCAGATTATGTAGGTGTGTAATTTGTTCTAGAAAAAAGGTTAATGTATTTTTTATAATGTTGTTGGTGTATCTAGTAGAGGTGAGTATAATTAAAGGAAAAAAATATTTAATTTTCTATTCTTAATTTTTAGGGGAAAATTTCTATTATTTTGTTATGGAGGAATCCTCCGACCTAGTCCAAATACAACTCTTCACAAAACCATGAGAGCTACATAAATGTTTTTGTTTCTTTGCAAAAAAATGGTGCTTTATTTCATGATAGAGTTCATGTCACCTACTTGATAAGGCTAAATCAAACTTGTAATAAGTCTTGTATAAAATATTGTATTTTTTGCATTTTGAGCATCTCCTACGATTAATTTTTTCCATCCACAGAATATTTTTCATCCTTCCGTGATAATTTAATAATATATTTTTATTATTATTTGATTATGACCATGATGTAAATTTAAAAATATAAAAATATAGACATATTTTATTTATTTACTTTATGGATAAAAATATTAAAAATAATTTTGAGGAGGGCGCCCACTCAAACTATTACCTAGGGCGCTCCCTACCTTTAATTCGGCCCTGGCGTGCAAGCCTTATAAGACTCTTGTTTGTGTGTCTTTTCTCGTGCACAGAAATGTTTCCTTTTGGGCCTTGCTTCCTCACTTCCTTTTGCACATCCTTTCTCCGACATGCAAATGTTTCCTTTTGTGCCATGCTTCCTCACTTTATTTACATGTCGTGTCTCTAATCGACAAATGTTTCCTTTTGCGCCATGCTTCCCCACTTCCATTTGCACATTTGTTCTCCTTTGTGCAAATATTTCTTTTTGTGCCCTACTTCCTCACTTTTATGCCTAGCGCGCAAACTCCACCTCCTACGCTTAGATTTCAAGCTTTTATCGCACCTACAATACACTCCAACACGTGCACAAGGTTTGCGCAAGCCACTCATCTACTTAGTCCTTTTGGATGATACAGATTGCTCATGCACTCGAATGTTGCTACATCGAGAAAAAAGGAATGCCAACAAATGAACGCTCACCCATAACCAATCACTCGTTATTATATTAATAAAAAGACCATTTCCATTATAACAACTTCATGTTGACACAAGACTCGAGACTTATATGTTACCGTGGACCACACCTATATAAGAGTAATTTATATTTTAAGATGTGTTAAAACAACCAATGCTATTTTGTTGAAAGCATGTGGTTTGGTGGGCTATGAGCGTGTGAAAGGCAAAATACCCTATGGAGGAGGGGGGATTCGTGGACTTCAAATTCCTAACAATCAAACCAACCACCCAAAACAAAAAGAATACCTCAATATTCCTCATCATCTATTATTTAAGTGGAAAGGTGAGTCCGCTTTTACACCCTCGCGAACAAATTTAACAAAAAAAACAAAAAACAAAATCCGCCGGGAAAGATTCGCCGTGTGGGAGCCGGCGGAAAACGTCACGGGGAAGCTAACGGCCGCGTTTAACGGCTCGGGACCGCGTCGCCGTTCCGTCAGCCCGCCCTAACGAAGCCCTCGTGGGACCCACCGCTTAATCACATGGGCCCCACCCTCTTAAACTCTGGCGCGGCGGGACCCACCGGCTATGCCCATGCATGCGCATGGGGTATGTGCATTACGAGATGCGGATTATTCGTGCGGCCGACGGCGACAACCGCGGTTACGAAAGCGGGCCGTCGGTTAATTAACCCCGGTTAAGAAAGGGTGGTTTAGAGGGAAAACCGCCGACGCGGTGAAAAGCGGTTTTGGAGCGGGAATAGTGGGGAGAAAGGGGTCCAGCTGCAGCCGCGTAAGACGAGGTGGCAGCGGAGTAGGCGAAGTGGGTTTTGTAACAAGCCTCCAAGAATAGGCGGTTTTGGTTGAGGCGGTTTGGTGGAATGGAGGGCAGTTGGACGTGGATAAAAGTGGGGTTTGAGCTGGGTTTTAGCTGTACTGATGTGTGTGTAGGACAATAGCACACGCAACAGTGTGCGAGGAGAAAAATTCAATCTTGAAAAGAAATTTGGATTTTGTCAAAGTTTTACTAGCTGTTTACAAGTAGTGACACAGATTACATTACATATAGAAAGGCATAAGCCAGTCTAAAATATAACTGAAGGCAACAAATCGTTTCCCAAGACCATATGTTCATGTGGGTGTGCCCTCATTGGCCATTCTGAGGCTCCCCTTCATTGCTATAAGTTTTGGGCGTAAGAGTTGCTGATACCCACTTGGGTTTTTAGAAGCTTTCTGAATACCCACTTGGTTTTAAAGCTGCTTTCTGAAATACCCATTTGGATTGTGAGGTGCAGAATGTGCCAATGTGGATTGACATGAGGAGCAGTTTCAGGTTTCCTGCAATGCAGGTAATGGGTTTTGTTGTTTTGGTGCTGTTGGGTCTTGTTGTTTCGGCTCAATCTGGTTTTGTTGAGTCTAGGAGGAGGTTATCGGATGATGAAGCGAGGTTCATTACCCACAGGCAGCTGTTGTACTTCAAGGATGGGTTTGGGGACAGAGGAGAAAAGGTGGATGTTGATCCTAGTTGGAGCTTCCCTAATCCGAGGCTGAGGAATGCCTACATTGCCCTGCAGGCATGGAAGCAGGCAATATTTTCGGACCCGTTGAACATAACCAGGGACTGGGTTGGTGCTGATGTGTGTAACTACACCGGCGTGTTTTGTTCTCCTGCTATGGATAATCATAGCATTTCTGTTGTGGCGGGCATTGATCTAAACCATGCAGACATTGCAGGGTATTTACCAGAGGAGCTTGGGCTACTCACAGATCTGGCATTGTTTCATATCAATACCAATAGGTTCTGTGGGATTGTGCCTCAGAGCTTCAAGAATTTGACTCTGCTGTTTGAGTTTGATATCAGCAATAACAGGTTTGCTGGGCCGTTTCCCAAGGTGGTTCTTTCCCTGCCCAAATTGAAGTATTTGGATATCAGGTTTAATGAGTTTGAGGGGACACTGCCGGAGAGCCTGTTTGAAAAGGATCTGGATGCCATCTTCGTCAATAATAACAGGTTCCATTTTGAAATCCCTTCTAACCTTGGAAATTCACCTGTTTCTGTTGTTGTTTTTGCCAACAATAATCTCAAAGGATGCGTGCCTCCTAGTCTAACTAAAATGGCTGCTACGCTCAATGAGATCATTCTTTTGAATAACAATTTATCAGCTTGCCTGCCATCTGATATTGGGAAGCTGAAAAATGTGACTGTTTTGGACGTGAGCTTCAATAAACTAGTTGGGTCTCTGCCAGCGAGCATTGGGGACATGGTGAGCTTGGAGCAATTGGATGTTGCACACAATAGGCTATCTGGAGAGATCCCGGAGAGCATTTGTGCATTGCCCAATTTGGATAACTTTACATATTCGTACAATTTCTTCACTGGAGAGGCACCTAATTGTTTGGCCCTTCCTTCCAGGGGTGTCACATTTGATGACACCAAGAACTGTATCCCTGGCAGGCCTTCTCAGAGATCAATGATACAATGCGCTGCAGCTGCTGCTCATCCTGTGGATTGCTTTGAAGGGTCATCCTGTAATCCGGTCAGGATTTTCCCTCCTCCGCCATCTCCACCACCACCACCTCCACCATCTCCTTCACCACCGCCACCTTCTCCTTCACCACCACCACCTTCTCCTCCTCCCCCATCACCACCTCCTCCATCACCATCACCACCTCCTCCATCACCATCACCACCTCCTCCTCCACCCCCACCACCTCCACCACCACCACCACCTCCTCCTCCTCCACCCTCACCCCCCCCACCATCTCCTTCACCACCACCACCATCTCCTCCTCCGCCATCCCCCTCACCACCTCCACCATCTCCACCTCCACCATCTCCTCCTCCACCATCTCCTTCTCCTCCCCCACCATCTCCTCCCCCTCCATCTCCTCCCCCTCCATCCCCCTCTCCTCCACCACCTGTCTACTGTGTCCGCCCACCTCCCCCTCCTCCTCCACCATCTCCCCCACCACCAATGCAATATCCACCACCCCCCCCTCCGGTACACTATCCTCCTCCATCCCCATACCCCCCACCTCCACCGTCTCATCCACCACCTCCACCATCTTACCCTCCTCCTCCTCCCCCACATTCTCCTCCTCCTCCTCCACATTCTCCCCCTCCACCACATTCACCCCCACCTCCTCCAGTTCATTATTCTCCTCCTCCTCCTCCATCGCCTTCTCCACCACCTCCCCCATATTATCCTTCCCCTCCTCCACCCAACTCTCCACCTCCCCCTCCCCCTCCCCCTTGTATTGAGCCCCCACCACCACCACCACCTCCACCACCTTGCATTGAGCCCCCACCTCCACCCCCAGATACCTACTATAACCCACCTCCACCATCTCCACCACTTCCCCCGTACCACCCACCACCTCCTCCTGTTTATCATTCGCCACCTCCACCTGCATTTGCTTCTCCACCACCACCGCCGCCTTGTGAAGAAATGCCGCCACCCTCTCAGGGATATTATCCCCCACCTATACCGCTTCCGCCAACTCTTGGTTTCTCTTACAAGTCTCCTCCCCCCCCATCAGCCTACTGATTATTTTTGAGACCTTCCATTTCTCAGTGCACATACTATTTTTTCAGGTGTTAAGGTATCCTGTCTGGTTCCTTGAATGGGCATAGCTTGCTTTCAAGATTTCAATTGTTGAAATCTGTTTCCTGTGACTTGAGCAGCAAGGACCATATTTTTCATGGGTAGATGAGCACAATTCTAGTTTAATAGTACTGGCTGGAAAAGGGCCCTTCATTTGTATTTCATGATCAAGGTCACATTTATTGGAAAGAAGCTATTGCGAATGTGAATAAGCCAAATTCAAGAAGAGATGTTATTACATGATTTCTCATAATTGATGTTGCAGTCTGTGCGACTGTAGGCTCCAGTATTTCAAACATGAGAGTCAGCTTCAGGTGTACAGAGTTATGTGATACATGATGGTGGATGTACCACATTCTCTTTGGTATTTTTTATTTAGCTGGTTAATTTGCAATTTAGGTATTATGGATTTGCAAAATTTAGATTTATTCTTTCAGTATTTGTGTCCAATGCTGGAAATTCAACTATTAAATTCTTTAATGTAAAAGAGACATTTTTCTTGCTCTCAGAATTGTGTTTTGAGGACTTTATTGTGCGCTGAAAGCTATTTTATCATTTGCAAGGAATTTTATCTGTAGTTGAGTTGTTTTAGCTCCGGAATGTTGAGGGTTCTATTAGGCTTATTGCTTTCAATTATGGCGAACTGGTTTTAAACTTGTTTGGTTGAAGATTTATTATGTTGTTACTTAGCTTTGATGGAATTGATTATAAAATTCGTTCGAGTTCTTTTTTTTCTCCCCCATAAAATGAAATTTGATATTAACATTTAAAAGACTACATTTGATGTTTCGTTATGAACCAGACAGTATTAATTGTGCCAATGCAGAACTCTCCGATACAAATTCACTGCTTTCGCTTGATTAGATGATAGACAAAATCCAAAATATTTTGTTATGCAACTGTTAAATGCACAAAACTGGGCTCAAAGCCTCAAACAAGTACCTCCAATGCTATGGCCTCTTGATAATAGAAGTCTTACTGTTAAGACTTAATAATAACTGTACATACAAACATTTCTATTGAAAATCAGAGTGGATGAAATGCGTTTAGCTGAACTAACATTTACAAACTAATTTTTTTCCAGTTTCTTATCTGCTGGGCACTTGCTGGGCACTTAATATATATTTGGTATTTGCTTGAGCCTTGTAAAGTCTCAGGCTTTCTATACAAGGCTCTGAGGCTTTGAAACTTTTTGATTATCCTTATGGTTTATTGCCTCATTGTTCAAGTCAATGCTAAACTGTTTGCTAACCTAATGCTCATAAGGTTGGGCTGTTTTTTTTGCTTTGGTCTAGTCCATCGTTCAATTCAACTGTTAAATATTTGTTAAACTTAATATGCATGGGATTAATCATTATACCTTTTTTTTTGTTTGGTTTTGATTGTATTACTGGTCTGATTTTTAAAGCCTTCATCATTCTGGTTAGAATGTTCTACTTATACATTGATCGCTCTGGTGAAAAAGGAGTAATGTGCATGGGGTTTTTCTTTAAGTTTGTTTGGTTTTGGTCGCAAAACTGGTTTGATTTTTTGTACTTTTAGAACACAGTAATGCCTATTGGTAAAGAGTGAATCAACTTTGATTTTCAAGGTTCATTCTTTGTTCATAGCTCCAGCAAAAGCAATACATGAAAAACACACGATTTTAACTCTCTTTAAAAGGGTGGTTATCCTTACTGTTTGTTTGGTTTTGGTTGTGCAACTGGTCTGATTTTATTATGCATTTATTGATCTGGGCTAAAAGTAATGCTTGTGAAATTGAAACAACTTCGATTTTCAAGGTGCATTCTTTTTTCATAGCTACTGCAACGTTTTTACACAGGATATGACAGCTCATGGTTCTCACTCTCTTTAAAGGGGTTGTGATCTCTTCTATTATCTTTGTTTAAGCCAGGGCATTAATGGTGTGATACTGAAATTGATTTACCGATATATGTTGGAGCCAAATGCAAGATGCAGGGTCTAATATGTTTCATTATAGAGATGTCCCTGCTGTATGGTTGCATCATTTAAAGTATCTGTTACAAACTATTCAAAGTCAGTATCTGACAGCTACCTTTTTGAGAACTGTCTGGACATGTGAGATGTAAAAATGCTCATCTATGATGGTTTGCTGAATAAGTTCAATGCTATGTACTGCCATCTTCATCTACAGGGCGAGGATGGTGGATACTTCTAAGTTCTATGCATCACATATGTTATCAAGGTTGAAACGTTGACCAGTAAATGAACCATTTAACATTTGTAGGTGCTATTTATTAATTCGTTGGTTTATTGTAACTTCCAAACATATGGGATGTTTAGGTACTTGCGAGGATGGCTACCTGGACTAGAAATACACAAGTTTTGTTAACAGGCAGCAGAACCTTATAGATATATTTTGAAATGAATAAACTGTGATATCAGAAACAGGCTGTCACAAATGCATTTTGCATGGTTTTGTCAAAATCAAGCATTGATTCCCAAGTGGCATCCGCAGCAAACATCAAATGCATTTAAAATGGTTTTTTCGAAATGAAGCATTGATTCCCTAAAGTGGCATTTGCAGCAAACCATAAGAACTTCCTGAGAGAAAAAGGTCATTTAGAATGAGGCTCATGGTATATAGAGGCTTCCTGTAATTTTTGTCATGAGATTTTGCATTCTATTGTTATTTTCACCTAACCATCTTTTTGCAGGCTTTGCATGGGAAAAAAAAGAAAAAGGCAACAGTAGGTGCCTCAAATTGATAAAGATTTCTACATCAGTACAGCTGTGCCAGGAAAATAGATAAAGGCAATGGTAAGTGCCTAAAGCTTCATAAAGAGGTTAGTAAGATCTCAGGTGGTACAAAGAGAGCTGTGTCTTTGCTTTTGAAATATGTACTGCAAGTAGTTTGTCATAGCTTGTTACATAGGCAAGGTTACTTTCATGGAGAGGCAAATGTTGATTTTAAGCCAACGGCCCAAGATGCAATGTTCTTGTATGGGGGATTTTGCTCTTTTCCTGATGGTAAGACTTTCGAGGGAGGCCATACACCGCTTGGAGAGGCTTAATCTTGGGTGGAGAGCACGACACTCCTAACTTACACGGTTGAATATACCGCATGTAGTTTGTTATAGCTTGTTATGTAGGCATGGTTATTTTCATGGAGAGGTGAAGGCTCTTTAAAAGCCAACATTGGGCTCAAGATGCAACGTTCGTATATGAGAGGGAGGCCATACACCACTTGGAAAGGCTTATTCTTGGGTGGAGAGCATGACACCCCTAACGTACACAGTTGCATATGGCGCATGTAGTTTGTTATAGCTTGTTATGTAGGCATGATTGCTTTCATGGAGAGGCGAAGGTTCATTATAAGCCAACATTGGGCTCAAGATGCAACATTCTTATATGAGAGGATTTTGCTCCCCTCCTGATAGTAAAAGACTTTTCAGGGAGACTATACACCACTTGGGAAGGCTTAATCTTTGGTGGAGAGCATGGCAGTCCTGGCTTACACAGTTGCAACCAACCCAGACCCCCATTGACATCATATCTGTATTCAATAATGCATATCAAAAGAGCTTATTTTTATCGAGGACTCTTTTTTTTTCTAATCTGATGTATTTTGATATACACATCACAAGTTAATGGGAGACTGTCATAATGCTTATGGAAGTACTGAAACAGTGGTGAAGTTTAATGAGCCAAGCATCACAGCTGGACGGTGTGCACTATAACTAGGCAAAACCAACCCCTTGTTTGGATTGAACCAACCTCCCAAATCTTCTATAGCCACAATTTTTTCTGGACTTTATTTAGTAGGATTAGCACGTTGTAAGTAGACTGATTAGGACACCTCATCACTTGGTACTATGATAGTCAGTTGCTTGTAGGTCCGGTTTCTGTCTTATGCAGTTAGATATTATAGTGAAATGGCCTGGTGTACTATGTCGATTTGAAATTAGAAGGCAAAGGGACCCATAATACACACAAGTACTCATAGGCAATGTTACTCTCAGAGAGGAGGATGCCAATGCCACTCTATTTGGCAAGGGACCCATAATACACACAAGCACTTATAGGCAATGTTACTGTCAGACAAGAGGATGCCAATGCCACTTTATTTGGCAAGGTCCCATAAAACACCAACATTTATCACAAGGTAATGGATCCACAAAATCATACAAGCACCTCTAAACAAAGGTAATTCTGCAGAATAGAATGTACATTGATATTTAACTGCATGGTCAGGCTTCTGATTTGGCAAAGCTTCAGGTACTTCTTGTTCCCTATAAATCCTCCACTCACAGCCAATATCAATCTGGAACTAACAAATAACGCCCTATTCTTTTGAATAAAATTAAAAAACTCTGGATACCATTTTCTTGTATATTAATGTCCCCTAAAGCCAAGATTGGCGCATGACATTGTATTCAAGATACGATGTGTAAAGAAGAAAAGGAGAGTGTACCACATAAACAAACGTAAACTTGATCTCAAAGAGGAGGAAATAGTAATTGGAGGGCACACTCTGGTAATGAGAGGAACCTAAAGTTCAATTGTAAAGAAATGCGATGAGTGCGAGGTAATTTTAACCACTGTGTGATGAGTACGAGGCCATGTAAATCGCTAGAAGTGTGATGAGTGTAAGGTAATTTTAGCCATTGTGTGATGAGTATGAGGCCATGTAAATTGCTAGCATTTCGATATCTCACAGATTTACTGTATAATTGTAGAAGCTTACAAGAGAGTTAGAAGTAGGAAATAAAAAATTTGGTCTAAGACCCTTATTTTGAAAAATTAAGATCTATTTTTGGCTAAAATCGAATATATGTTTTAAAGGACAAAGCAATAGCCACAATAAAGGTGCCCCATAAAACACACTGGATGTTAACTCGGAAAGATTTTCTAACACTTAAACACAAGAACTTGTATTCTAATATCATGCTTCCCGATTGAAAAAGCTTTTTTAAAGCCTCTAGTGCCTTACAACTATTGAGAGTGGAGGATAAGCACGCCTGACACATTTTAAAGTCTAGTGGATAGTTTAAATATTAAGGTGAAATGTAATTCTTAACTCTTTTAAGACATGTATTGATCCTCTAACAATCATGGAGATTATGATTAGATTTTTTCCAAACACAAGCAATTGTTTTTTTTTACTCTTACCTATGCAAAATGTAGTAGGAGGCGAAGAGTCTCGGAGATTAGACCATTTCTATCAAAATTTCCAGGCTGTAATATGTTTTTAGAGCAAAATCATATGTTTTTAGTATGTTTGTGTATTTGTTAATTATCAGTTCAATACAAAATTTAATGGCACAATTCATGAATTTTCAATGGTTTACACATCTTCTCAAAGTAACATCTCTCCACTTCCTCTTCCATCATTATTTAGTTGTCAAATCACCTCTCCTTTGGTTTCTCGTTATTTGTAGGCACTTTTACAAGACATGCAATTTATGTTTGTAGCATGTTCAGAGTGTAGAGTCCTCGTTCTTGGGAGTTTATCATGGTCATTCTCTCCTTTCCTCATTTCACCTTTGTTATGCCTTTTCACTTTCCTCAAACATTGAATGCCAATGTGCACACCAATAAAGTCCCAATCGGAGTTAAAATCTATCTATAAATGCATAAGCAACCTAGTTTATTTTGACATCTATCTAGCACTTGGAAGCATTTTGTTGTTCATAGGTATTTATTGAGCATTAACAAGCAATCTAAAGAAGGCACCCAATTATTAAGAGTGGTCATTGTAGTGTAATGGTTTTCTTCACTAATGAACTATTACAAATTTTGAGTGTTGTTTTTGATGTTGTACAATTTTGAAGAGCCTAATGAATCTCAAGTTGGTTGAACTTTTCTTTGGTAAAACAAATAACCCAAAACACATTGTATTCCTTGGGGTTTCATATCTAGTTGCTCAATTAGGGCTAAGAGAAAGAATTGCATTTTCTTGATGATCACAATGAAGTTTGAGAAAGCTAAATGAGTTTTTGGGAGCCTTTATAGTTTATGATTCCAATTGTTAAATTAGATTTCACATACTTGAGATTTTGATAGAAATCTCCAGGGCACAATCATGGTTGCCAAAAATCTAAAGTGCATAGCCCCAAAGGATCTTCTTTAATCGGTGTGAGTTTTTTGGGATCTCTTTATCTTGTCGGAAAACACTAATCTGCACTACCACAATTATTCCAATCACTCTCGGGAACAAGATACCCCTAAAATCTACATATTTCTTTATAACTAAGGTTTTAGAAAATTAATTAGGCATGCTTTTGTATTTTACATCTATTTTAAAGCCTAGTTAAATGTTTATGGACATTTGTATTACAATTTTATTGAAGTCCATTTGGCATAATACATTTGCTGAACTTGTGCTCTTATACATCCCTCTAGAGTTAGACCTTGCTTTAAATTATGATAGATCAAATTATGCTTAGGGCTAATTTTCGAGTTTCCTCCTAGAGGGTTAGATCTTGTTTCACGTAGCGTCAAATCTGAATGCCTTTTATAGTCACAACTCTCATTTTAATTGATTTCAAGCCCTAGGTTATTACATTTTTTTGCATTTCTATTTTCAAACCCTGGTGTACTTGTAACTGTGTACCCTTTTACCCTTTAGATGTGTTTTTTAAAGATATTGCAAATGCTCCTATGAATGTATGTATATTCAAAACAATGTGGATGATAGCGATTATGATGATCATGATAGTGAGGATAACATTGATAAAAGATTAGTTTTTTTTTTCCCCGAGTAAGTCCAAGTGAATATAAACAAATGACATGGGTGTATTATATAAAGTAATATCTGATAGGCAATAAATAATAAGCAATTACAACTAAAGTTGCGAAGGACACAATGATATGGATGGGGAGGGAGTTAACAAATATTGGTGCATGGAAAACCAAGGGGTGAATGAAATTAAAAATATGGTGAATATTGTGCAGTACAAATGCAAGCGAGAAAGATTACATCATTGAGAGAAGACAATTTTTGGGAGTAGTTGATTTATATGGTCTATGTGTGAAGTAGGTGACAAGGAACCAACATGTTCAAGGGTATGTCATATATGAGACCAAAGGTGAGACACATGAGATAGAACATGTAATTGAATATAATTAAACAAAATTTGGGTAAAATAGATACATAACTATATGTGCCCAAGGATATTCAACTAAAACACCATGCGATTCTTGACATAAAAAGATGGAGTAAATTTAATATGAAACTATATAGGCCCAAGGAAAGTTAACTATAACATCATTGCATTCTTGACATAAAAAAGCACAATACGAAGTTCATATGTGTGAAAAAAGGTACATTTTTAATTTAATACTAACCAACATGTTGAACTTAGAAACAAACAAGTAGAATAGTTTCACAAGTTATGAATTATTTATATATGTACATGGATTTCACAATATAATCTTAAGAACCACTTCCATAAACATGCATCAAGCATTTAGAGCCTCTTTTTTGGGCCAATTTTTTAGGGAATTTTTCTAGCTCTTCCTTTTTAGAATTTTGTGGCATGCATTTTTGTTGACCATCTCTTCAATGAAGACCTTGAGGGCAAGATCCATGTTTGATGCGTTCCTTCCGCACATAAAGGGAAAATCTCTTATGGTATTCTAACCTCATGCGTTTTGACATGCAAGAGTTGAATGAACCTTGCTTTGATACCATTGATTCAGATTGAGGTGCAACCCGATGGAAAGCACACTAACATTGGTGCTTAATGTGTTATAACAATCAATTCACAATGAAAGTGCTATAAATAAAGACTGATTGTATTGCAACTCAAAAATATTTACAAACTGACAAACTCCATAAGATAGATCTATGCTTGAAGATCTATCTCTATATTCAAAACAAACCACTTTATAACTTTACAAAGAAGAACATGAAAAACTGCTAAAAATAAAATATGAAGGGTTCCATACAGGAACCAAAAGATCATCTCACATGGAGACCATTTGTATCCACCTTAGGGATGGATACAAAAAGACAAAAGTGAAAAAATTTGAAATCTATCCTATTATTTTATTTAGTGTTCCTTGTTGAGGTCATATCTCCTAGCCAGTTGAATCGATTTGTAAACTACAAAAACCGTTGGAAAGAACATGGAATGAATTTGGCAATGGAAGTTATGATGATGATTACACTTTATTAAATGCCATTAACGTCCAAACTCCATAAAATCTCCGAAGACCCTCAAAATTGCGAAATACTAAAACTTGAAAATTGCTAAAAAAAATTTTTAGGACTTTCCAAAAATAGATTTTCAGAAATCCTATTTTGGATCACTTGCAGAGACCCTTCTATATTTCTTCGACTACTTTATTGAGAGAGCATATTGGTTGAGGTTTTGTAGTGTCTAGTGGGCTCATTATGTCATGAATTGCACAAACTTCTTGTATAAATTTCTTGCCTCTTTTACTCTTCATATGCCCTTTGCATAAGTTGTTTGTTGCAGAGGACATTGACCTGTGAACGACCTCAACATTTGTTTTTGGGCTGCTCAACATTTGCAACAAAACATTTAAATAAAATTAGATGCTTCTCCACATATGCAACAAAAGGTTTAAATAATAAATTTCCTCTCAATCCAAAAAGAATCAAAAGGTTTTCTTTAGACAACAATCTCAGTTATGTAACCGTCAATTGTAGTTTTCATCCAATGATCCATGGCACGAGTCCTTGAAACATCCAATTTGTACAATGTTTAAACTTTGTCTTCTGTCCATTCATATTCCTCTATGTGTTCATGTCTAAAGTAGTAAAATTCCAATTGATATAACTAGGTGGATAGTTGTTCAGGAAGCTCACACTAGAAAATCTCATGAATATCTCCATAAATATAATCCAAGTGGATCTTTTTAGCAGGAATTCCCATCAACGTCTCTTCAACTTCTACAAATTGTTTCATCTTCTCTTGTAACCATCATTACACATCTATTTTCCTCGGTAGCTATCTTAACATTTTGAGGTCCCAACAACAGAACCATTATTAGTAGAGGTCCTTTGATCACGACATCAAGACTTGCAACAAGTTATAGTCTAGATTAATTCATATTAATTCCATTAAACAATACACACAAGAATCAATAAGAATTCATTCACAATTACGCAATAGCTATAGAAAGGACTTTTTTAAAGAAGGAAGAAACAATAATCGAGAAAGTGCATAAAATAAATAGAAATAATTAATATTGAATCAGAAGACATAAATGCTCTAGAAAGGAAGGAATTAAGATAGATTTGTACTATGATAAAAAATAACCTTATGTGCATTGTGTTTAAATAGTTTTATACAAATTGAGGCGACTGTTGAGTTACTGGTCCCTTTTTCTTTTTCTCATACAAAAGAGACTCTTCGCGTTCTCTATCTATCTTAAGAGAGCACTAAATTTTCTATACTTTGTCCTATATGAATTATGCATATACAATAGGATTGCACACTCATACAAAATACATCCACGTCGGCTTTCCAATCTGTTTTACACTCCCAAGACAATATTAATTATCCAAAGTAATATTATATATCTATGAATATTTCCTAGAATATGAATCCATTGTCACTATATATGTATACGAGACTATACAAAATAGAGCCAGACCGTACCATCATATGGAATGACTTGTACAATCCCATATCCTCTCTTCTAATGAATCTTTTCTTAATTTTAATATCTTATGTATGTCATTTATTTTTCCCTAGGCCAACGTTAATGTGATCCCTAACCTATGGAAGACTATATAAGTAAGTCAAATGCACTTCATAACTCACATGGAATTATCAAACACTTCTATTGAAAAATAACAACACTAAAACAATTAAGGATAACCTAAATATTCCTAAAGCAGAGGCACATCCTTTAGAGTATCCACCACATAAGTATGAAGTACTCAACCAGGTTCAAGAGTTTAGCTTCCTCCATTACCAAGCATTTAAAGGTCTTAGATCTATGGATTAGCAAGAGGGAGTCACTTGAATCATTGCTAAAGGTCTTAATGGACAAAGTTAATCAATTTTACCATTTGAAGCACATAACACCACACTACTACTATGATGGGTATATTTCTATTCTATCTATAGCTATGACCATTATTATTTGTGTTAAGAGACACGAGGACATGATAGAGGGTTGGATTAGATTGCATACACAATTTACACTAGCTCTTGGAGAATTCCACGAAACTTGTTCTTACTCAAGGGGATGTAGTGCAATGCTTGGATTTGTTTAGTAGTGGTTGATCACCAGGGTCTATCCAACCTCACCCACACAAAAATTTCTACTTTTACTATCTAATCATTATATGAAGTTTGATATAGTTATATAGGGTTTTATATTTGTTGTAGGTCACCACAGGTGGTACTGAAGGTGAGTGAGCCCTAGTGAAAAAACATCGATGACCATTTCCAAACCAACGATATGTAAGTGAAGTTACATATATAAACTATTTACATATTCAAAACCATACAAAGTAGGACTAGACCATTCTATACCATTATCATATCTATATGGTTTGGTACATGAGAAATTTCCAGTTATAATCTCAAGAAAAAACATCTCTAGGTTCAAATCAACCTTGTTATCCTATTTGCACATCCAAATATCTTATGTACCTCTCTTTAACAAAAGAAGAGATTATTCATTGATGCATAAAACTCACTAGCTCAAAATTCCATAGGAATGTACATTATATAGTGTGGAATTAGGTCGCTCAAAAAGGTAATTTTCTTAACTCACAATTAGCAAATTACTTAAGTACATTTCCCCTAATGACCTATTAATTAACCTAAGCAAGCTAATTAGATAGTGTGGGTAAAACCACATGGTGGGAAAAAGCCTACACCAACACCCCCTTAAGCATAGTTTAGGTGGGTAGTGATTAAGCTAAATGTGGATAAATAGATGTTTAATTTGAATGCTATTGTAGCAGTAAATAAACAATAATGAAGTACATAAATAAACCCAAACCAGACTAAGTAATAAAGTATGAAACCCTAATCGCAAGGAGGAGAAGAAGGTACTTAGTTGATTCGAAATAAAATATGGAGTGTATCAAAGTGCTGACTAGGTAAACAGAAAGGCAAGAGCGTCGTAAAAAGACCCAGAAAAATGTAGACCTTGAGGAGCAAGTTGGACAGGGGTGCCCAGAAAGGGGCAAGAGCACCCATGGGCGCTACAGACTGGAAACAAACGCCTATGTCTGCGAAAATGCTCAAGAATTCAACTTTTGAGGGTTGTAAGTTGTTCATTGTTGTTTGTTATGAGGTCGTTTCACCTGATTCTTAGACGTTTCTTTGAAGTATTGACGAAATAGATAGGGTAACGGGCATAGGAGGAATACCTGTTTTAATGCTGGTTGATGAGTTGTTGTGCGCGTATGACTTCTGAATCCACAACTGGTTGTGAGAGCTTCCTTTTGGCTAGGAGGAACTACTTGTAATAAAAGCAAGACCACCAGAAGGAATTAAACAATATGTGCAGTGAACTGCCTAGCGTATGCTAGATCCGGGAAGTGTGATACTTCCTAGATGGCTGTCAGTCCACTATTTTAAACAATTTAATGCGGTAAATAAAGTAAATCCTATTGTAGTTTGAAATGATTTAGGTATCTCACTTAAAACACAATAAGAAAGATCTAATCTAACAGGCTAGGTTAGAATAGGATCCGAAGGTCAAATAATTGGTTCTGGGTCTCTGTAGGTCTGACAAAAGTCTCAGGTAGATCACAGGTGAATGAGGGTGAGGCAGAATTAGGTGGGTAGGTCACTGTTCTGAGCTGTATGGGAAAATACAGTAACCGATGCCGGTTCAGGGTGACCGACGGTGGTTAGATATAACCGGTGCCGGTTACTGTGGAGTTCTGGGAATGCCACAGGATGGGTTTTGGGTCTCCTTTGTGATTGCACAAAGGATTTTGGTTGGTCGGGATGAGGTATTGGGTGATTTGGGAGGGATTTGGTAAGGTTTTAATGGGTATATGGAGGGGGAATGTTGAAGGAGGTCAATGGGTGGCTAGGTAAACAATAGGTGATAATATAATGACAAAATGAAGTGAACTAGAGAAGTAGAATGTTTTACTTACTTGGATTTTGGTCCTGGACGCCTATGAGTGAGGGATGGGGGTGCTGGTAAGAGGTTGAAGGTTGCAGGTGATCACTAATTGTAGGAGAGCTTCTGCATGGGCTGCATGTGCATTCCTCTTTGCTTGGTTAGATCAGATCATTGCTGGGGTGGCTGTGCAGGAGAAAATGCTTGATCTCTTTCCTTGCACGCATGCTCTTGCTGGAATTTGATCTCAGAAGATGCGATATCTCTCAGGAAGATCTCAATGTTTCACCAAATTTTTCCAATCTTTGCCAACCTTGAAAATAAGGTTGTTTTGGGGGTTAAAAGGGTAACCGACGGTGGTTCCGGCTTAACCGGCGATGGTTAGGGGTAACCGACGTCGGTCAAGGTGGGATTTCCTAGGTTTACTAAACTAGGGAGATCCTCTTGATTTTCTCAGATCTCGTGTCGTTAACCCGTGGATTAGACTAGAAGCTTCTTGTAAGCATGCGGGAATGTGGTTAGAGAGAATGTAGGCATTGATTTTTAGGGTTTGGGTAAGTCTTAGTTAGTTATGGCAACTTACTAAGAATAGGTCTTAGGTTGAGTTGGCTTGATGAGGTGTCTAAGTGAGGTGTATGTGTGGATATTATTTAAATTAAGATATTTAAATAATAAATATGGTGAGGATAATGAATTAATTTAATTAAATTAATTAAATTAATATTGTGGGGTGAAGGGGGCCATGGCTAGGTGAATGTGATGAAGGGTGCTTATTCGTCGAGGGACCAAAGGGGAGTGTGACCTAATTTTAGTGTCTACATTTTGCCCCTTTTTGTTGCGTAGCTTGTATTAGTAAGCGACGCTAACAAAAATAAGATGTGGTTGCCCCATGTGTGGGTGAAGGTGATCCCCCTCAAACCAGGAACTGACGAGGCAGAAGGTAGAATCGGTGAGTGGTTTGATAAAAGGTAAATGTGAGGGAAAAGGTAGGTGGGCATGGGGGAAAAAGGGTTAAAGGTCTACCTCAGGCAATCTAGGTAATGGATCAGGGTCAAAGGTAGCAATAGTCAAACGCACACACACGTATAAACTGCAGCATGCTACCGGGTTGAAGAGTAGTCAAACTCTACATTGTCTAAGGTCGATAGGTTTATCCAAACAAGGTTGAAGTGATTATGGTATCCAAGGTATAGGATATGGTCAGGAAACACAATGTAGGTTAGGTGTAGGAACGTTTAGGTATGTTTCGGTACACCAAAGGTAGGGTCAGGATAAACGGTCACAACAATAGGCTAGGTAAGGTCATTAGGTCAACAACACAGGTAACAGTGTTGCAAGGTATAGTGAACACATGAGGTCAAAGGTCACTAGCGATGGGCCAGGTCCAAATATCTAGGTCACAGCATGGGTAAGGCCAAGGTAGGGGTAAAATAATGAGTCCCCAAAGGAGGAAAAAGGGAGGTAGTAAATGATGAGGTCAGGAAAGGTGAGGTAAATGGGTAGGGTAAAGGTGGGGTGGGGTAAATGATCAGGGTGAAGGTTGGGTGGGGAAAAAAAGGAGGTAGGGGTAGGGTAAAGGGGTAAAACATAGGGCAATGTGTAGGTGAGGGTGACTGATGCCAGTCAAGGAGAACTGACGTCGGTATAGGTCAACTGACAATGGTGAGGTAGGGCACGTGACCAATGCTAGTCAAGGGTAACCGACGTCGGTTAGGTCGGGTTTGTTATAAAACCAAAAAATCCACATTTTTTGTTATTCATTTGTGATTTTGCAAAGTGAGAAAATGACAAAAAAGAGAGAAAAGAGAGAAAAGTGTCTGGACGTAATGGAACAGTGAGCTAGCAGTGTGATCGATGAGTGATTGGTTGGTGAGCAGTGGGTCCACAGGATCATTGTGAGGGATTCGATTGGGTGGAGGTTGCGGGTAGCTATTCGGTGATGGCGGAGGCCGGAGAGGGATCAGGTGGGCCACTGGTACAGTGGCTAGACGTGCCACCGAGACAACGACAACGCGACGAGGTAAGCGCTCTACTCTATGTGTAGTTGATTTGATAGATTAGAGGATTAGTTTATTGTTGTTTGTAGGTTTTGTTGGTTTTTCAGTTTTGTGGGTGGTTAAAAATGGAATTTGGGAATGGGGGGAATAACGGGTAAAAAGAGGAATGGGGAGGGTAATAAATGGGATAGGGGGGTGGGTGGAGGTCCAAGGGTAGTTTAGGTCATTGTAGGTGGGTAAAAGGGGCAGGGGGAGGTTTTTTAGAAAGGGGGGTTTTGGGAAATCACGGGTTTTTCCGTGACAGTGACCGGCGTCGGTCAAGTTTGGCTAGCGTCGGTTAGGTGGAACTGGTATCGGTCACCAAACAGGTGACTGATGCTAGTTAAGGGGTGACCGGGGTCAGTAAGGGTGAACCGGTATCGGTCACCAAACAGGTGACCGATGCTAGTTAAAGGGTGACCGGGGTTGGTTAGGATGAATTGGTACCGGTCAGATTATTGGGCACAAGGGTCCAAAAGTGATGTGGGCTAGGTGGTTGAAATAGGTAGGGTGAAAATAGGGTGTAGGAAAATGATAATTGTTGAATATGGATTGATACATGTAAATTAATGTTGTGCTTGTATTGGATGCAGGGGAGAGTGCAACTACATATGTGAGACAGAGTTCTGCCTCTACTGGTGAAAGTGCGTAGCGCAATGACCCGGAGGAGCTACAACATGTGGAGGTAGTTGGGTTGAGTGGAGTTCATCGTTATAGACATGTTGTCTGGAAGCCCAGTTTGATGGTCGCGCTCATCGATAGATGGGATTCCATGACCAACACATTCCACCTGCCGATGGGTGAGATTACTATCACCCTGGAGGACGTGTTCCAGATTCTTTGGTTACCCATATTGGGTGCACAGGTTTATTCTATCTCCTCTGAGGCCTCAGAGGAGCTGATTATGTCTATTTTTGGAGAGGGGATGGCTGATCTGAGATTCCATAGTGCCAGCTTGAGCTATGGAGAGATGTACCTAGCCCGTCCGGAGGAGACGAGGCTAGTGGTTCTGCTGATGGAGGTAGTGTGCTGCTTCGCACTGCCAGATGCAGAGGGTGGATGCTTTCCCCGATCACTGATGGGGGTACTCCATGACATGATGGTGGATGAGACCCGCTTTTCCTGGGCACCAGCATTCTTGGTGCAGCTGTACAGGGAGTTGTGGGCATATGGGTGGTTGCGCAGGTTTAGCCTGTGCTGTACATTTTTACTACACTGCTGGGCATACGAGCACATAGTTTGTGTGCGGCCTATAGGGATGCCCTGAGTAGATGCATTCCCAACGAGATTTGTGTGGGTGGGGTATAGGAGATGGGTGCCGGTTATTGGAGAGCAGAGATCTGAGAGGCCCACACATGATGTGGCCTATTTCTGGTAGTTACTGGAGGGGTTGTCTGGAGTGGACATTATCTGGAGGCCATATGTGGGATTCCCCTCATATAGGCATATGCATGAGGAGCTAGCTGAGCTCTAGCTAGAGAGATGGATACAGGGTCACCGTGTCGGGGAGGACGAGATGATCCTGGTAGACAGAGTCTGGCGGCAGTTTGGGCTAGTACAGGACATACCTCTACCCTTCCAATAGTACCAGAGAGACTGCATGGAGAGGCCCTTACCTCTACCATAGCCTACAGTGCCCACAGGGTAGGAGGATCAACCAGTGCACAGGTGGATAGATGACGCCGAGTGTACAGACAGGTATAGATAGTGGTGGGTGGCTCACTTACGAGCCATACCACCCAGACTAGGGTAGCCAGATCTAGCCACCATCACGGTGCAGAGAGACACCCTACAGGGGCAGGTGGCTACTCTCATTACCCAGTTGGGTATACTGCAGACACAGCTGGAGGGCTCAGAGGTGGAGGTAGCAGAGCTACACATACAGGTGGCCAGTCTGCAGGCCCAGATGGCTGGTGGAGGAGATGGAGATGGAGAGGAGGGGGATGGTCAGGTGGCAGCCTTACAGGCTCAGGTGGCAGGTTTACAGGGCCAGTTGGCCATAACCCAGGCACAGATTGGGGTCTTACAGGCCCAGATATAGGCACAGGGGCAGGGGGCACCACCACAGGCACCGGGACCGGGTCCCAGTTCACAGGTAGGAGTGGGGTAGGGTCCCGTAGGATAGGTATAGGGGCTGAGACCTATGGGACCACCACAGACCGTGCCTGTATCCAGGTTACGGGATGCCCTAGGTGAGGCTAGATACTATCAGGACCAGCTGATGGTGGCCGGGATAGACTTCATATCCTATGCCGAGTACAGGGCACAACAGGCATCTAGTGAGAGGATGAGATCCCACACTCATAGTGTGGAGAGCACAGGGGGTCAGTGAGCTTCGAGGCCTGATTAGGAAGAGGCTACCAGCACATGGAGGCCAGCTCTAGTTGAGGTGCCAGCAGGGACGCAGGAGGCTGAGGGTACAGGTGATACCGAGATGGAGGACATCCGTCGAGATGTTTGATATGGTGCCTGATTTTTGATGTATGATAGTTTTTGTGTGATATATACCGGCCTGTGTGCTGAGAGATATTTATAGTTTTGATCACATACCGGCCTGCGTGCTGATGACAGTGAGGATGTATGAGAGATTTTTGTATATTTCGAGCATATACCGGCCTACGTGCCGAAGAGATTTTGTATTGATTTCATTATTTTATTGTATATATGAGATCGACCTGCGTGCCGATGACATTTTGTATTGTGTATCAGCAATGATTTTGAGATGGTGGACATGATGAGATAGCCTTGTAAATTTGAGATACACATTGATTTATTTATATGATGAGATACATGGTATTATTTGATTTGTTGATGTGTTGATGAGATACATGGTATTATTTGATTTGTTGATTTATTATTTTGATATGGAGGGAAATTAGGTGAGTTAGGCATGATGGAGTCAGGTTGGTTTAGGCATGGATCGAGTCAGGTCTGTTAGGCATGGATCGAGTCAGGTTTGTTTAGGCATGGATCGAGTCAGGTCATTGGCATGGATCTTGTCAGGTTATAGGCATGGTTGAGTTAGGTTGGTTAGGCATGGATCGAGTCAGGTTATAGGCATGGTTGAGTTAGGTCGGTTTAGGCATGGATCAAGTCAGGTTATAGGCATGGTTGAGTTAGAAAGTAGGTGAAGTTGTGATTCATTATTTTATGCAAGGAATGATAATATGGGTCATATGTGAGATGTGGTATAATCTATGCATAGTGATGATAGAGAAATGGTAGGCGTAATAAATGTATGTTGTGATAAGGATTAAAATATGAAGCAACTTGTTATGTATGTGGTTTAATTTCCAATTTTGGGTATAAAAATGAAAATGAAGTGAGGTGTGATGTAATGTGAGGAACATGGAAGATGAATTGTTTAGGGTAGAGAATGGCCGAGCTAACCTCCAAGGGCCCCATGCCCTCAGAGTGCTGCCTACATAGTCCCAGTGAAAAGGGACCTCAGGCCGATGTAGTTCTCCCATGAGCTAGGGAAGAATATGAGTTAATAGGTTTTAGGAATGGTGTGGGTTTTAGATCTGTTAGGTGTGGGTGGATTATAGGTAAAGTGATGTAGGTGGGGTCGATTGTGGTGAAAGAAGAAGATTACCCCAAAAGTAAGCGTCGAGGACCAAGTCCTGTATAAGGTAATCAAAACGTAAACAAAGATGGTTAAAAGATAAGAGGGGGCAATAAAGCCACCTGATTGGGTAGGATCATACCGAG